>JAPDVU010000005.1:2995099-3685296 GCA_026230045.1 Corynorhinus townsendii
TGTGTGTGTGTGTGTGTGTGTGTGCGCCCGCCCTAAACATGCGTAGTACGGTTTCTGTGTGCTTGTAAACTTCACATACATGTCATCCACTTGGTTCTGTCTAGGTTTTCCCGCGTCCTGGTTTTAGATCCCATGCTCCTGCGTGTGAACGACATGGCCTTCTCGCTGTGGGTGAGCACGGGGCAGCCCCTCCTTCCTGGAGGCCTCACTGCGGCCTTTGCTGGACCCTGCCGCCCTGTTCGCCGCCTTCCCGGTCCACGGCTCCTCCTGCGCCCGTTGCTTTCAGTCGGGGACTGACCGTGGTTGTGAACGGCTGCGGCCCCTTATTTGCCCGTCAGTGTCATGATCTCCTGCCCGTGCTCGTCCCCGTGCTTGCTGGCGCGGCTCTGCGGGCCGGGCCCCGGTTGTGTGTGGGCCGTGAGGAGGGTCTGCCCGCCCGCCGATCCTGGATGTGGAGGGCGTTTCCAGCACATTCCTGCTGTGCGTTCACCGCCACAGGAGGAGAAGTCCGGGCTGGAGAAGACGCGTGGGGAGACGCAGTGGCTGGAGCTCTCCCCCGGGTTAGGAAGCTCTCCTCGCAGCCCCGCTGCTCCGGCCGCCCAGGCCGCCCGCCTGCCGGGGACGCCGCGTGTGCAATGGGACCCACGCCCGCCTGCCGGGGACGCCGCGTGTGCAATGGGACCCAGGCCCGCCTGCCGGGGACGCCGCGTGTGCAATGGGACCCACGCCCGCCTGCCGGGGACGCCGCGTGTGCAATGGGACCCACGCCCGCCTGCCGGGGACGCCGCGTGTGCAATGGGACCCATGCCCGCCTGCCGGGGACGCCGCGCGTGCAATGGGACCCACGCCCGCCTGCCGGAGATGCCGCGTGTGCAATGGGACCCAGGCCCGCCTGCCGGAGATGCCGCGTGTGCAATGGGACCCACGCCCGCCTGCCGGAGATGCCGCGTGTGCAATGGGACCCGTGCTCGCGGCTGGCATTCGGCTCTGGTGCCCCCGAGACTCTTGGTGTGAGTATCGCCGGTGCCCTGTCTCGTAGGCATTCTGGGGAGTTGGTATGATCTTGTGCGTGTCACGTTGTAAAATGAAAATGGGACGCTGTCTTATTGTTGGAGATTATTTTTACAAATCCAAGCATTTCCTCCAGAAAACTTGATGGTGTGTCCCCACTCCAAACCCCCCACAGACCTCGTTCACGGAAGGGCCCACCTACGGGCACGTCCTTTAGGGACGGGTTCGAAGGGTTCAGGCGCATCGCAAAGAAGACACTATTGTTTTGTGCCCTTGTTTGATTTCTGTTGACCTCTGGGTTTCTCTTTAAAAATAGAAAGGCTCAGATTCCTTTAAAAATATGTCTCTAGGCGTTGAAGACTGAATGTGTCACACGAAGCTCATTTGGGGAACCTCCAGGGAATGCCTGCAGTGATCACAGACACCGAATTCAAAAGCATCAGCACCGTGAGCCGCTTCCTCTGCGGGGTCGGAGGGCACACAGGGAGAGGTGGGCACTTGCCATTTAACTGTCAGCCCTGCATTGAGACCAGAGGCTTACAACGCCCAAGGAACGTTGGATCGGCTGATTGATTGATTGATTTTGGGTGTTTGGCTGTCCTGGAAGAACGCTCTGCAGAGGCTGCCTGTGGATGAGTAGGGACTTTCTGACCATTTATCGCTTTGAAAAGTGGTGAAATGGGAGAGATCGGAAATACGCCAACAATGAAGAATATCCTCCTATACAGTAAAGAGCTAATATGCTAATTAGACCAAACAGCTGAACGACCTTCGGGGCTGTGAGGACCGGGCCCCTTGCACGAATTCCGTGCACCGGGCCTCTAGTTACACCAGAGAAGAAAAAGAAAAACAATGTATTGGCCACAGAGCGCAGGCGCTACCCAGCTACTGACAGACTGAGTCCGGCTCACGGCCACCTTCGTCCCAAGGAGGAACAGCACACGTTTAGCCACCACAGGGGTCAGCTGCTTGTGAGCAACGTTCCCAGGGAAGCAGCTGAGCCGAGGCGGCCGCCTGGCGGGGAGCTTGCTGTTGAGGAGAAGGGCTGCTGGGCCCCTGCTGAGGAGACGGCCTTGGCATCCTGTCTCGGGGGCCAGCCATGGAGGAAGGGGGCTGGCTCGGGTCCCCGAGGCTGCTCAGTTCACAGGTCCTTTTTACCTTAGCCGAAGCTTCCGCTCATTCCTCGGTTTCTTGTCTCTTTAAAGATGAAGACAGATCTTGACAAGACCACGTGGCTTCTAGCTCTTTTTCCTGTGATGGAAGTGATTCGGATCACACTATTCTTTTTTTTTTTTTAATATATTTTATTGATTTTTTTACAGAGAGGAAGGGAGAGAGATAGAGTTAGAAACATTGATGAGAGAGAAACATCCATCAGCTGCCTCCTGCACACCCCCTACTGGGGATGTGCCCACCACCCAGGTACATGCCCTTGACCGGAATCGAACCCGGGACCCTTCAGTCTGCAGGCCGACGCTCTATCCACTGAGCCAAACCGGTTTCGGCTCACACTATTCTTTAACCCAAGGAACCATTTCCTGTACCACGATTCTCGATCTCATTCTCATTACTCTGACTTGAAAAGAGTGTTCAGCTTTTTAAAGCTGGATGCAGCTTTGCCTTCGTAGACCTGGCCGTTGCTAATGGCTATTGCATAGTACGTCGCCTTATGTGGGAAAAGTGGCTGGCAGCTGTGTCCCGGCTTTGTCCTTGTTAAGGTCACATATCTTACCCAAAATATAGACCATCCAAGACATATCTCTGGGTAAGAATTTGAATCTTTCAATTACTGTGTATGTTAATCTCGTTTTTAAAGCCTACGTGCATCTTACATCCGTTTCCCGCATTTCCCAATAATGTTGTTAAGCACAGACCTCAAACCTTGTTCACTCCTTGTGTCTTGATTTGCTGCCAGATCATCTTTGCTCCTCAGCGCGCTGGTGGTTAGGTAGCCGCACTAACTTTCCTTTCATTCTGTTTTATTTTACCTACAGAGCGTGCCCGTGACCCCTCTTCTGTGCGTGCTCCTCCCAGACCCTTTTCCTCCAGCACGCTTGGGGTCAGACCAGCCTCAGGCTTCAGCGGGTTTACCAAGAGAACCCCATTAGCTTTTAAATTCAAGCGCCTTTCCAGAAAGTGTCTATGTTCTTGCAGATGGACCTGCTCCTGCGTGTTGGAGTAAGGAACCCACAGTCCACGCAGACAGCGCGGGGTGCAAGCCCCAGGCACATCGAGGCCTCGGGACAAGCCAGGGGATGCCCTGCGGCTGTTCGGATCGCCTGCGGCTCTCTCAGCAGCTCCTACGAAGTGCGCACTTGGGCTGGTGCACACGGCCGGCTGATGCTGATCCGTGCCGGCGGCGCCTCACCGGGGCCTCTCCCTGCCGCCCCCAGGGGCCTGGTGGGAAGTCAGTCACGGATCGCAGTGGCCAGCGTGGCACCCTAAAGGCAGCTGATGGCCAACTGCCTTTCTATAAACTCCTGAGTGTGATGCGGAGGGAAACCGTAAACCCTTCCTCCCCTGACAGTCACTCTTGGGGAGGAGGAGGCCAACCAAGGGAGCAGCCTCAGGTCTGAGCCACCGCTGTGCACAGATTGCCTCTGCAGAGCTGGGAGACACGGCACCGGGCATTCCTGAAGCCCCTCCAGACCCTTTTTAGTGTCTCTGATAGTCCGGACGTGTTAATTACTCCAGAAGCAATGTATTGACAGCGAGGGTACCTTGTGTACTGGAAAGTGTCTGTAATAATAAAAGCGTCATACGCAAGCCAGCCGAACGGCCGAGCAGCAGAGCGACCATGCAGACAGCCACGCTCTGACACGCACTGGCGCCAGGCCAGCCAAGGCGGGAGCCATGCGATTGGTCGGGGGCCCCGCCATGGCCCCACGATCGCCCTGCAGAGGGAGGCTCACGCCACCGACCTGTGGGCTGCGGCGGGTGGGCCGAGCCCTGTGATCAATTGCCCCAAAGAGGGAGCAGTCATGGGGCTCCTGGAAGGCGAGTGGGTGCAGGATGGGCTGAGGGTCCCCCCACCAGTGCACGACTTCTGTGCACCAGGCCTCTAGTAATTACATAGTTAAGATTCTTTTTTTATTGTTTGAAGTATTACAAATAGTAGTACATATGTCTCCTTTTTTCCCCCCCATTGACCTCCCCCCAACCTCCCCTACCCCCCAGCACATGCCTTCACCTGCCCGCCCTCCCCCCCCACCCAGTGTCTTGTATCCATTGGTTGTGCTTATATGAAGATTTTATTTTTAAAAATTATGCTGTATTAATATGCATAAAAATACTTTAGCCATCTGGAAGCATTTTTACAGTGTCCTTCATTTAAGAGCTTAAGTCTTAGGGCCCGGTCAGGTAGCTAGTTGGTTAGCGTGTCACCCCAATGAACCACGGTGGCAGGTTTCATCCCCAGTCGGGGCGCATACAAGCAGCAGCCAACGAATGAATAAACAAGTAGAACACCAACAGACCTCTCTCCCTCCCTCTCTTCAAAATCAGTCAATAAATAAAAATCTCCATATGATAGGCTAATATACAAAGGGTCCCCCCAGGCATTCAACTGGGAGAACGGGAGCTCGATTGCTCACTATGCCGTGTGCTGGCCACCAGGGGGCGGTGCAAAACATGGGGGGCAACCAGTGGTGGTGGCGGGGCACTGATAGAGCAGGGCAAGAACACAAGGAGGTGGGGAGGCGGGGTGTCAGGGGGTCAGGGGGAGTTAGTGATATGCCCTGATCACCAGCCAGGCCTAGGAACCCTACCATGCACGAATTTCATGCACCAGACCTCCAGTCTACACTAATAAAAAAGTAAGATGCAAATTGACTGTACCTTTGCGATGCCCACCAACCAATCAGGAGTGAGTATGGAAATTAACCCAACAAAGATGGTGGGTTAATTTGCATACACTGGCGCCAAACGGCCGGGGGTGGGGCAGGACGCTGGGCAGCATAGGAAGGCAGAAAGGCTGCTCCAGGCCGGAGCGAAGGCCCATTCTTGTATGAATCTTCATGCATCGGGCCTCTAGTAAATAAATAAAAAGCTTAATCCTTAATAAAGCCTTAGTTTTCACATCTGAGAGAAACCTCATGTTTATTTTCAGGGTCTCAAGGAGCTATGTCATCTGCATTCTAAATATCTCTAAAAGAAATGTAAGGGATGCGTTCAATCTTACGTGCTTCTCTAACAGAAAAAAATCTTCATTTGGTTGTTACTAGTACTTAAAATCCGTAATAGAAGTCCCTGGATACATAACTATATAAGGGAACCTGAGGGCAAGCTCCAGAATCAGGACTTGAGGTCAATCCCAGGCAGGAAGTAGGAGTTTGGGATAGTTTCACGGGGAAACTGAAGCTGGAAATGACTGGAGACGAGAGCATGAAGGGCATTGCTTCTGCGGAAGCCCCGGGGGACGAGAGCATGAGGCTCCCGGCCGCTGAGGGCTGAGAGGGGCCGAGGTTAGATCCTCTGATTCCAGACCACAAGCAAAGTCAGCTTCTGGCAAACAGAAGAGACTGAGGCAGCAATGACGACACACGAATGAGCGCATCGGCGTCGACAGGCCGCAGAGGGCGAAGAGCAGGCTGGTCGCTACAGGAGGCAGCACGGCGCTGAGGGAGCCGCTCGGTCGTGGGCGCGCTGCGTGGGAGGTGCCCACCGGCAGAGACACGGTTGGCAGGGGCGTAGACAGGGCTCTGTCCCAACGGGCCACCACTTGCGCCTCTTACTCGGGCTTCCTGAGCACAGGGCCAGCACCCACACGGCACACGGGTGAGCCCTCCCCACGGGGAAGGGTGCCTCTGTCTTCTTTAAGCTTCACGGTCTCAGGACAAGGCCTCCTGGAGGGTTCACAGGGAGATGAAAGAAGTGAGCTGCGGATGGCTGGTGCGGCTTGTGAATCCACAGAAGAACGTGAAAGACAAGGTATCTCAGACCCTCGTTTCTCTCTCCGGCCCTGACACCGTTCGCCCCAGCTTCTCCCGGAGGAGCTGTGAGCTCCAGGCCCTGTGACCCCGGCCCAGAGGCAAAGGGCGTCTGAGCCAGGAAGCAGCCGCCCAGCTCCCTGAGGCCTTGCCGACCCAGGAGCAGAGACTGGGAGGCGCCCGCCCGGTGTGATCACAATGCTGATCGCTGGGGGTGGGGCAGGGGGGTGCATTTGTGAGCACATCCAGGCTTGCCTAGCAACGGTTGCCAGCCAAGGGCGCTGGGAGCCACCAGACTTCCCTCCATGTCCTGGCACCTGCTTGGGATTATCTGGATTCCAGTTTCAAGGTACAGTTTTCCCCAACAGCTCCTACTACCGGGCGCTTTGCTTTTCAGTAATTGACTCGGTAACCTAACGGGATGGCTTTCCGGCCGTCTCTGAGTAAGCCCCAGGCTCTAACTGTCCCGGACCGTGCCTGCGGTCGGAGCTTTCATGTTTGTAAAAACCACGCTGTCCGTTCCCTGTCGGAGGACTGCACGGGTTTCCTCCTCCTGAGAGGCAGGACTTGGTGGGAACCCCCCTCCCCCCCAAACTTCCACCATCCTGGCCTCTGTGGCCGCTGCCTCCACCTCCAGCGCTGACGGGTCTCTTTCCTTGTCCCCCGCCCCATACCCCCCCAATACCCCCCCCCCTCCCGCAGCAGGATAGAGGGCAGCGAGTAGCAGCAAAGCAGGGGTTTCCAGAGGAGCTGGGGGGCGGGTGCCCGCAGCCTGAGGAGGGCAGGCAGGCCCATTCCTGGAGCAGAAGCCTGTCCGGGGAGAAGATGCCCAGAAGGTGCCAGGAACGTGGTGAACCCCAGCCTCCCGTGGCCGGCCGAGGCCTTCCTGCTGCTGGAGCAGCTCCGCCCTCAGCTCTGCCCTGCGCCCCGGGCCCTGCACCCAGAGCCCCGTCCTGCCCTGGTGCCCCTCGCACTCGCGTGGTCGTGCATTCACTCCTGACCGCTTGGCTGCCCGAGTGCCCTCCCCCGCTCACTCTCCGTCTGCTGCCCCGCCTCCCCGCTCCGTTCCACGTTCCCCGACAGCCCTCCTCCCTCGCCCACCCTCCTCCCGGGCCACTTACAGGTCGTCTCCAACGCCGCGGGTTCCCTTACTTCCACGGACGTCATAGGTCCGTGGGCGGTTTGCTTTCCTGATGTACGGCATGGGCACGGGGGCGGCTTCCATCTCCCAGCTTGCTGCCCGTCTCCCCGACACCCCCCTTAGCAGCCCCCCCCCCCCCCCCCCCCCCCCCCGTGGCTGGCTTGGGCCCGCGGGCCTGGTGCCCGGAGCCCCACAGCGCTCCCGCGGGCTTGCTAGCTTCGTTGGCCAATCAATCCCTGGCTCCGTGCCGGAGGGGCGCACCCCTCGCTGCTCTTCATCCGAATTTCCAGGTGGTTCTTTCTCCGCGTATTATTTTCATGGGAACTTTAAGGTCAGCTTCCTTAACTCCAAGCTGTGTTTTCATTCTGACTGCTCCTTGGTAATGTATAAACGTAAAGCGCTGCTTTATGATATTGAGTCTTCCTAGCAAAGAATTCAGTGTATCCTCCCATTTATTCAAGCTAATGTTTGGGAAATGTTTATTTTCATTAAAATGCAATTGGCATGTGGATTATATTAGTCCCAGGCATAAGAGCATAATGATTTGATACATTGTATCGTTTCTTTTGAGGAGGGGCAAGCTCATGTCTTTTTTTTAATTTTTAAATTATAGTTGACATTCAATATTACTTTAGTTTCAGTGTATGCTGTATTTTTTAAATATGTTTTTATTGACTTGAGAGAGAGAGAGGAAGGGAGAGAGAAACATCAGTGATGAGAGGGAATCACTGATGGGCTGCCTCCTGCACGCCCACGACCTGGGCAGGTGCCCCGACCTCCTGGTTCACAGGTCGAGGCTCAGCCACTGGCTCCTGGGCGCTGCTCTATGTTCCTGAGAGGAGGAGGGGCGGAGCGCACCTGGTGAGGGACAGGAGGACAGGAGGACAGGGGGACAGGACAGGACAGGGGGACAGGACAGGAGGACAGGGGGACAGGATAGGACAGGAGGACAGGGGGACAGGGGGATAGGACAGGGGGACAGGAGGACAGGGGGACAGGACAGGACAGGAGGACAGGGGGACAGGACAGGACAGGAGGACAAGGGGACAGGAGGACAGGAGGACAGGGGGACAGGACAGGACAGGGGGACAGGACAGGGGGACAGGACAGGGGGACAGGAGGACAGGGGGACAGGACAGGAGGACAGGACAGGGGGACAGGGGGACAGGACAGGGGGACAGGGGGACAGGAGGACAGGAGGACAGGAGGACAGGGGGACAGGGGGACAGGACAGGACAGGGGGACAGGACAGGAGGACGGGGACAGGACAGGACAGGAGGACAGGGGGACAGGGGGATAGGACAGGGGGACAGGAGGACAGGACAGGAGGACAGGGGGAAAGGACGGAGGACAGGAGGACAGGGGGACAGGACAGGACAGGAGGACAGGACAGGACAGGACAGGAGGACAGGACAGGAGGACAGGAGGACAGGGGGATAGGACAGGGGGACAGGGGGACAGGGGGACAGGGGACAGGACAGGAGGACAGGGGGACAGGACAGGACAGGAGGACAGGGGGACAGGACAGGACAGGAGGACAGGGGGAAAGGACGGAGGACAGGAGGACAGGGGGACAGGACAGGACAGGAGGACAGGACAGGACAGGACAGGAGGACAGGAGGACAGGACAGGAGGACAGGAGGACAGGGGGACAGGACAGGGGGACAGGGGGACAGGGGACAGGACAGGAGGACAGGGGGACAGGGGACAGGACAGGAGGACAGGGGGACAGGACAGGACAGGAGGACAGGGGGATAGGACGGGGGACAGGGGGACAGGGGACAGGACAGGAGGACAGGGGGACAGGACAGGAGGACAGGGGGACAGGACAGGACAGGAGGACAGGGGGACAGGACAGGGGAACAGGGGACAGGACAGGAGGACAGGAGGACAGGGGGACAGGACAGGACAGGAGGACAGGGGGACAGGACAGGGGGACAGGGGACAGGACAGGAGGACAGGAGGATAGGACAGGGGGACAGGGGGACAGGGGACAGGACAGGAGGACAGGGGGACAGGACAGGACAGGAGGACAGGGGGACAGGACAGGACAGGGGAACAGGGGACAGGACAGGAGGACAGGAGGACAGGGGGACAGGACAGGACAGGAGGACAGGAGGACAGGAGGGGCCTGCAGCAGGCTTGGGGAGGCCGGGAGACGCATCGCTTCTGCCCCAGCTGGGAGGTGAGTGCCCAGCCCTCAGGCCACCCGCGGGGCACACCCAGGTCCCAGGGTCATTCCAGGGGGGCGTGCGCCCTGGAGCTGGAGGAGCTGGGCCTCAGGCGGGGTCTCACCTTGGAGCCAGCGGGGCAGGTCAGGTCGGGGAGGGAGGGGGGGGGGAGGGCGCGCTGAGGGGCGGGGCCACGGGCGCTCACACCGCGTGGGCCGCCTGCCCACTCCACACCCTGCCCCCCCTGCGGCGGTGGAGAAACCGCCCTCTGGCCCGTCCTCCCGCCCGTGGAGGAGTCGGAACCTCCGGTCCCTTCAGGGCCAAGGGCCCCCCTAGTCTGTGTCACGTGCCCCTCCCGGGCCTGCCTCTGGGTCTGCGCTGTGCCTGTCGCACCTACGGGCTGTGGGTGCGGGTCCCAGCCTGGGGGGCACCTCTTCAGGGTCAGAGAGGGGAGGGCACCTCCGGGGGGAGCATCCCTGCGGGGTCAGGGAGGTCATGGGGGGGTCAGGTAGCTCATGGGGGGGGTCAGGGAGGTCATGGGGGGGTCAGGGAGGTCATCCCTGCGGGGGGGAGGGAGGGCACCTCTGGGGGAGCATCCCTGAGCCCCCACCCAGCAGGCACGTGGTGCTGAGCGAGCAGAACCGGGGGAGGAGGGTCCCCGCGGTTGTGCTGGGTGTCGGGGAGAAACAGCCCGGAAGGCGCTGAGTGAGAGGAGGGCGCGGGGGCGCGTGCTGGGTGGGGGCCGCCCGCGTCCGCTCACCCACGCGAGCCCGTCAGGGCGGACCCTCCCCAGGCCGGGACGCGGAGGGACGAGCGGACTTCGGGGTCTCGTTCCCGGGGGGGCGCGCTCAGGCTCCCGGCCAGCCCGCCCCGCGGTCCCGGCTGCGCGGCCCCCGCCCGTGCTCCGTGCTCCGTGCTCCGTGCTCCGTGCTCCGTGCTCCGTGCGGCCGGCGGGGAAGGGCGGGGACCCGCGAGGGCGCGCGGCGGCGGGAGGAGGGGCCGAGCGCGGCCGAAGGACACCCCGTCCTCCGCCCTCGCCGCTGGGCTCCCGCCGCCGCCCCGGCCCCGCGACCCGCGCAGCTGCCGGAGGAGCCGGGTAGGTGCCCATCTGGGGGCGCGACCGCCGCGTGCGTGTGCGTGTGCGTGTGCGCGTCTCGGGGTGTCGGGGTGTCGGGGTGCACCTGCTTGTCCGCCTCGCTGGCGGCGGTTCCCTCGGGAGACGCGGGCGTTGGGGGCGCAGAGCCCGGTCGCAGCTGCGCGGATTGGAGACCAGCCCCCTCCCCCCCGCCCCCGCCCCCGCCCCCCAGGACCGGGGAGCCGCGGGGAGCTCCTGTGCGCATGTCCCTGTCCGCGGGCGCAGGGGTGCGACCCGACCGGCAGGTGATGGGGCGTGTGGGTGCCCTCAGGGCTGCGGGGCCCGGGCGGGGCGGGGCACTGGGGAGCAGGGACCGGACCGAACCGCCGGCAGAACCGCTGGTCCCGGCGAAGCTGAGCCATCCGAACCGCCGCAGGCAGCTCTGGCGCCGGCGCCCTCCGCCCGCGGACCCAGTCCGGGAACCACCACGGGCCTGGCGCCGGCCGGGCGCGTGGTCAGGTCGGAGGCAGGAGGCCTTTGCTGCGGGCGGAGCCGGTCTCCGCAGATGAGCCTGGAGCCTCCGCCTGGACGGGCCAGCCCCGGGCGCCGCCCTCCGATGGCCTCCGCCTCCCGCGCCCCTAACTTCCGTCTCCGGCGTCCTCGTTGCCGTCAACCAAGTTCCTAGTGGAGACTCAGCCCGAGGGGCTTCCCCGCTTCCCCCTCCGCGCCTCCGCCCGCAGCCCGGGGCGCAGGGGGCTCGCTGCACCCACGTAGGCCCCCCTTCCCCTCGTGTCCGCAGAACCCGTGGCCCCCGACCTGCTGCTCACGGTGCACCTGCGCCAGCCCCGCCTGTGCCAGCCCCGCCTGTGACATCACCGTGTGCCATCACCGCCTGTGACATCACCGCCTGTGACATCACCGCGTGCCATCACCGCCAGTGACATCACCGCCTGTGACATCACCGCGTGCCATCACCGCCAGTGACATCACCGCCTGTGCCATCACTGCCTGTGCCAGCCCCGCCTGTGACATCATAGGCAGGTTTCTCAGCAGAGCGCCTCGTCCACTACGGAGTCAGGACAAACAATACAGTCGGGACAGGAAGGCCCGATGTGGCACCAGCACCCGGGTCTCCTTTGCCACCGCCTCTCGGATCCGCAGCCGCAGCTTCCCCGCCGGGAGAAGGCGTCTCCATGGCGCGCAGCACACGCAGGCGATCACTGAGCGGCAGTGCGGTCTCCTTGACTCATTCCCTCTGACCTACAGCCCCCCAGGTCACCACAGGTCAGTCTAAGCCCACAGTGCGGACGCCAAGGCTTCCATCTTCCCGCGAAATCACCTGATTCCATCAGGCAGCTGAAAGTTTCTGGAATGCAAACCTTTATGTCCTTGTCTGTCTTTAAGCCTCCAATTCCCAGTTCACTTTTCGTCCTGATTGTGCGTCACCCACCTGGTTACTCTACGTCTGCCTGTCGCCCGCCCACTCGCCAGGGACTGGTGACGCGGGACAGGCCCCTTTGCTGTGGCCGCAGAGGCCCTGCACTGGGAGCCGGTTTGGGAGCCTGGCCTGACACCAGCTTCCTGACCTTGAGAACTTCCTTCCCATGTTAATGAGATTAGGGGGTCCCACCTGCCTTTCAGGGTGCTGGCTGGGGGTCGGGGTACCATCTGCCTTTCAGGGTGCTTGCTGGGAGTCGGGGTCCCATCTGCCTTCCAGGGTGCTTGTTGGGAGTTGGGGTACCATCTGCCTTTCAGGGTGCTTGTTGGAAATTGGGGTACCATCTGCCTTTCAGGGTGCTGGCTGGGAGTCGGGGTACCATCTTCTTTTCAGAGTGCTGGCTGGGAGACGGGTACCATCTGCCTTTCAGGGTGGCTGGCTGGGAGTTGGGGTACCATCTTTTCAGAGTGCTGGCTGGGAGACGGGGTACCATCTGCCTTTCAGGGTGCTTGCTGGGAGTTGGGGTACCATCTGCCTTTCAGGGTGCTTGCTGGGAGTCGGGGTACCATCTGCCTTTCAGGGTGCTGGCTGGGAGTCGGGGTACCATCTGCCTTTCAGGGTGCTGGCTGGGAGTCGGGGTGCTGAGGGCCAAGTGCAGTACCGGCTGGAACCTGGTCAGCTCGGTAGATAGCGCTGAGCGAACAGGTGACGCCGCTGCGCTCAGCACTGTGCGTGTCACAGGACTCAGCCCCACAGGATGGCTTTAGGAGGACATGTGAGAACATGTTGTCACACGCCTTGCTGAGAGATCTGGAGAATTCTCTGACCTATCACAACAGTGAACATTCGTTTAAAAATGACAGCTTCTCAGCGAACTGCTAGTTCCTGGACATCCCCAACCTTCCCCCAAAATGTTCCCTGTTTACGGGTTAAATTTTGAATTTTGCCAGAGATTACACAGCTGGTCTGTAATGCCTAGCAGTTCTGACCGGGTACTACAGCTTTGCTTTATTTTTTTTTCAAAGATAACTGCTGTTGGTTGATCCAGAATTCCCCAAAATTGCACTTGTTTTCAATTGCAGTTCACCTTAGTACTTTGTGTGGGTCTCGGTGTACCATGGGGGGGGCGTGTTTGAGTGTCTGCCTCCTGCTCCGCGTGCCTGCAAAGCGTCAGTCTGTGCTCGCCCGAGGCCCCTCCTGCCCTCAGTGTGTACAGCGGCCTCGGCTGCTTCTCTCTGCACGAGGGTCCTTCCGGCCTTTCAGCTTAAAGACCACCTGCTTTTGGGAAAGCAAAACCATGCTGGGCAGCCCCGTCTCCTTCCTCTGCTTACCGTGCCTCCTGCCCTTGCGTCCGGGCATTTTCACTGGAGTGTTTTCCACAGCAGGTTGTGCCGTGAACACGTGGCAAGTCGGGGCGGTGGAGGGGGTGGGGGGGTGGGTGAGAGAGACGCCAACCACGGCGCGTGATGCGGGAAGGCGGGGGAGCAGCAGCTCCAGGGAGGATCTGCGCTGGGAAGAGCCTGCACGGGAAGAATGAACTTCTCAGGCATTTCGAGCTGTGAGAGGGTTTCTCCAGGGCTGAAGGTGACGCTTTAGTGCGGTGAGGAGTGCCAGGCGCAGGGCAGGAGGTCCTGAGGGCCAAGGACTAAGACAGGACGCGTAGCCCACGCTCGGGTCACGCGGCACGCGGGCCACGCTGCTGCCCGTCTGTGGCCTTTGCCTGCAGGCCCCTGAAAGAGGGGGACCTGTGTCTATTTCAGTTGTGGCCCCAGCATCTCCCACGGTGAGCACGCGGGGATCTGCTGACTAGCCAGCCCTCAATTAGCGTTGACTGTTCTGTGCAAAGACAAGGAGAAAGAGCTGCTGCCCGGAGGAACCTTTCCTCTCACGCGGGGAGACAGCATTTACACGTCACACAGCCTGGGCATCCCTTCAGGAGGAGGGTTCTGAGGACGTTTGGAGGAATCCCAGGAAGCCTGCCCGGGGGAGGCGGGCTTCCCCCAGCGTGGAAGGTGTGCAGATTTGGTTTAGGCAGGGAAGAGGGGGGTGTGTTTCAGCACACGGGAAGGCTCGAAGGGAGCCCTAGGAGAAGGGAGCCGGCGGCGGGAAGGGTACAGCTCGATGGCAGAGGAAGTATCTTTGGATTGGTGAGAACTCCCGTGGAGAAGAGGCAGGGCTGTGCCGTTTACGCTGCACGCACCTCTGCTCCCTCTCACACCCCAAACCACTGCACCGTCAGCCACGGAGCAGGGACTTTAGATGCTCCTTAGGACTGGGGTGCGTGTATCTCCAAAGAACTGGTCAATTTTAAGTAGCAAACTCCCTGAATTCGTGGTCCGGTGACCGAGGGTCTAAGTGGGTCTGGACACTGTTGGCTCACGTCTCCACGTGAGAGTAATGGCGCTTTCCAGTCTCCAGAATGATCTGTACTGCCGCCTGGGACTTAATTCTGTGCCCAGCGCCTAACACGCTTTTAATGTATTATTCACGCCTCCCACCTGTTCTAAAATGGTTGAAGCGGTTCCACTGCATAACGTGGAGACTGATCTTGAGTTTGCAGGGAAGCGAAAACCCTGCCTCCACGCTTTTCGATTCACTGCCCGCGCCTGCAGAGGAACCTGTGATAGATTAACGGGAAGAGCCGTTTAACTGCCCACGTACGCCTGGGGCCCCCCTATGTATTCCACGCCACCCTACAAGCGGCGGTCAGCGCGAAGAGGCTGGGAACAGCGGTCTGGCTCGGGGTGGGGGGGCTGAGGGAAGGCGAGCAGAAACGTGTGATAAATAGGTCTCGTGAGGTTGCCTCGGTCTGAGAAAGGAGGCAGCTGTACAAAAGGGAACTGACGGCCGATGTTGGAGAACAAGGGGAAAGCAGAGGGCTAGCTGCCTTCAGCTCCACACAGCCCTTCAGCCAAGGTGGCGGACTGTGGGGTGGCCAACCCTGTCCCCTCCCAGTGCTTACTTTATTTGCATCTTTACTGCTGAGAGCCCCCCTTTCCCACCACCACCTGACTCCCGCCCCCCTGTTACTGCGTTTACGGGCAGGGCACTGCCTGTGCACACAAGGTCTCGGGCTGATCCCTTCCTGTCGGCTGAGATCCGTCTGTCTGTCCCGTGTCCATGCCTCTGTTCCTATTTTGTTCATCAGTTTATTGTCCGTGAGGTTCCACGTGGGAGGGAGATGGTGGGATGCTTGTCTTTCTCTGCCTGGCTTGTTTCGCGTAGCAGGACGCTCCCCCGGTCCCTCCCTGCTGCCTCACAGGGTCAGAGCGCCTCCTTTTTCACAGCTGCAGAGTCCTCCACGGTGTGCACGTACCACAGCTTTTTATCCACTCGTCTGCTGATGCACTTAGGTGGGCTGTTTCCAGATCTTACTATTGTAAACTACGCGGCTGTGAACATGAGGGAGCATGCATCCTTTCTGATTGGAGCTTCGGGTTTCTTAGAATAGATTCCTAGAAGTGGGCTCACTGGGTCAAATGGCAGTTCCGTGTTTCATGTTTGAGGAAACTCCGTGCTGTACATATGAGGACGAATAAAAAGCACAGCACACCGGTATGGGAAACCCTGCCCTGACGTGGACAGAGATGAGAATGGAAGATTCAGGAATATTTGGCCTGGCCGGTGTGGCTCAGTGGTTGGGTACCAACCCATGAACCAGGAGGTCACAGCTGGACTCCTGGCCGGGGCACATGCCTGGGTGGCAGGCCGGATCCCCAGCAGGGGCGTGCAGGCGGCAGCCGACCGGCCACGTTCCTCTCTCAGCGACGTGCCTAGCTCCCTCTCGCTCCCTCTCTCTCTAGAAAGTCAAGGAAAACGTAAAAGAAAACGTGTCGGTAGCTCCCAGAGGGTAAGGTGGAGCTGATGGGTGATCGTAGTCGCTCTGCTCTTCACGTCCTCTGTGTGTGTGGGCTGCCCTCCCCCCTCACCGGTGGGTCCGCCCGCGGGAGTCTGGGTGGTGCCCCCCCGAAATGGCACTGATTGTCTCCCCGTGAGAATGGGCCTTTGTCTGCTCTGGCCCGGGGCCGTGGCCGGCGGCTGCTTCTGTCAATGGGGCGTTGTCAGACCGCGGCCGTGGCTCCAGCTCACCTGCTGTCCAGGAGGCTGCAGGACGGCAGGGCCGCGCTGGACCGAGCACAGAGCTCACACACGTGCCGGCAGCCTCCGGGGCAGGCTGGACAGCGCCGCCAGTGCACCCCGACTCCTGGGGTCCCACTCGCAGCGTCAGCTAAAGGCCTGAGGCTCGGAGGCCTCTGCTCCGGGCTGCTGAAACCCCCAGGGTGCCCAGCACTGACCCCTGGGGTCGGGTCCCAGCAGTAACGGTGCCTTCCCTGGGCACCCCTCCCAGCCTGCAGGACGCGCTCTGGATGAGCCCCCCCCCACCCCCTGTCTAAAGTCCTGACCTCTGCCAGCGTCCGCTCCCATGACAATGTGGCGCCGCCCGGCAGGCCCGCTGTGTGGCCTTCCAGCCGTCCGCCTTCCCTCGGGACCCTCGGTGCTGCCCGCCGTGCGGGGCCTGAGGAGACCCCATGTGGGGTGAACAGGGGCCTGGGGAAGTGCCGTCCAGGGCGCTGTGAACCAGCTCCCAGCTGGCAGCTCCGGTGGGATCAGGCCCAGGCTGGTCACGGCTTTCCTGAAAGGCTTATCCTTGCCTTCAGCCGGCCAGGGTGCCGTGCATCTGGGTAGCACACCTGGCCCTGCCCCTCGGACACCCTGCCCCCTAAGTGTGCAGGAGGAGCCGCCCCCCTGCCTTCCCCCCCGCGCCCCGCACCCCCGCACCCTCCCCCCCCCCCGCAGAATCGTCCCGAGGCTCCTCCTCCACCTCCGACGGGAGGAAGCTGTAAAGCCGCGGCTCCCTGGAGTGTCTGAGGCCTCGCTCCCGCACACGGCCTCGGTTTGGCTCAGCAGACGCCTGGGAATTCTCTGCGGTTTGGCCGTGCGCTCTGTCCAGGCTTAGTGCTGGCTTTGGTGGGAGGGCAAGCCCAGCACCGGGTCTGACGAAACCGCGTTTGCAAAACCTCCGTCCCATCTCAGGAAGGCGCCTCCTGCATCCCCAGCATCACTCCGCTGAACCAGGTCCTGGCCCCTCGGCCACCCTCCAGGCACGACGCAGATGCCAAGTCATCGTGGTGGCCAGCCCCGCCAGGACGGCTCTCGTCTCCGGGAAGCTGGGTCTCTGAGCCGCCCACCACGCTCCCTGCCCATCTCTGCAGTCACCTCGCAGCACAGCGGGCACAGAGTGGAGTCAGAGGCAGCCGGCTGGGCCTCCTTTCTGCTCCCGCACCACCCCTAGGGGAGGAGGGGAGCAGCGTGCGATGGAGGAACTGGGTGGAATGTACGGAACCTGACATGCACAGCAGGGAGACCTGGGCAAGGGCCACCGGTTCCGGACTTTTAAATAATTGGGAACGATTAAAAATGACTAAATGCACGCTAACTCCTCCCTCCTCGCCATCCGTGGTTGCAGAATTAGTCACCCGGGCTCAGTTTGCGGCCTCTTGGAGCTGGGTCTGCCCGCCCGCTCTGACGCGGCCCGCCTCCCGTCCAGCCCGCAGCCGAGGCCACGCAGTCAGGTCCCACGGCTCCACACCACGCATCCCTTGCGGGAGGGAGGAAGGGAGGAAGCCGGGCGGCAGGCGCCTTCCTGGGCACCACTCAGCACTTCAGGTGTGCGCCCCGCACGACCAGCGGCAAGGGACAGGCCCCTTACGCCCGTCGATGGGGACGAGAGGCCTGGGCGGGATGCCACCTTCCTCCAGGCAGGGTGCGTGGGTTCCTGGAGCCCCCTTTCTTGTCAGCATTCCGAATAAGAGGAGGAATGAGGTGTTCGGGTACGAGACCTCTAACCTTACTCTAAATTAACCTGAGCTGCTCACGGGGCATCCAGTTCAGCAGAAAACCAGGTGCCGCGTCTAACTCCCGGGAAGGCGCTGTCCTCTGTCCCCCCTGAGGGGGAGCAGCTGAGAGGGGACAGAGCCTTACCAGCCGTCACCCCGAGGGCGGCAGCGTAGGTTGGGGGGCACCCCTTCAGGGCCAGACAGTAAGCTTAGGCTCAGCAAGCCCGCGGCCTGTCACGCCTTCTCCCTGCACAGCAGCCACAGAGCGGGGCCGTGAAGACGGGACCATGAACACGGGGCCGTGAAGACGGCGGCCGTGAAGACGGGGCCGTGAAGACGGGGCCGTGAAGACGGCAGCCACAGAGCAGGGCCATGAAGATGGAGGGGCCGTGAAGATGGGGCCACAGAGCAGGGCCATGAAGACGGGGCTGTGCAGACGGGGCCAGGTTGCAGTGCGCAGGGCTCCCGAGGAGCCCAGAGCCTCCCCCACCCCCCACCCCCCGCTCCCCATCCAGACACACTCACCACAGAGCCCGGGGCGGGGGGACACGGGACGGACAGACAGACGGGCAGGGGGCGAGGGGGAACAGCAGGAGCGGCTGTTTCCGGAACACAGCACCCACCACAAGGAGGGGTCTGGCCACAGAGGCCGCACGGAGCGAGCGCCAGACCCAGGGGCGCCTCAGGCTAAGGGATCCCCTCCACGGCGGAGCAGAGAGGAGAGCAAAGCCGAGCCAAGCAGCAGGCGAACCGTGTCGAGGAGGGGACGCTGCTGTCCCCGCGGGCACCGCGCAGCAGACCCCGAGGCTGGTCAGTGTGGCCTTTCACGTCGGGGAAAACTGGACGGACAGACACATGCAAACCAAGGAAACGCAACCACCGGCTCACACCACACGCGAGAACAACCTCAACAGGGACGAAGGCTTCAGTGTAAGTCGTGAAACCAGAGGCAGCAAGTCTCGGGCTCCTCTCTGGCAGGCGGCTTGCGGGGCCTCCCCGGGACAACGGAGACGGAGGAGGAAGGAAGCCACGGGGCGGCGTCCACATAAACAGCTTCTGCATGGCCGCAGCGCCCAGCACAGCACAGCGAAGGGGAGCGCCGTGTGGGAGGCCGCCTGACAAGGACACGTCCGATAAAGGGCTCATCTCCTAAATATACGGGACTCACACAACTTCCCAGAAGGAAGACCAACAACCCAGTTAAAAAATGAGCAACGGACCTAAAGAGACACTTCTCCGAAATGGACATAGGAAGGCCGAGAGACATATGAAAGCATGCTCAGCGTCACTCATCATCCGAGAGATGCAAATCACAATGGCAATGTGGTACCATCTCACACCTGCCAGAATGGCTATCATCAACAAATCAACCAATGACAAGTGCTGGCGAGGATGCGGAGAAAAAGGAACCCTCGTGCCCTGCTGGTGGGAATGCAGACTGGTGCAGCCACTGTGGAGAACAGTATGGAGTTTCCTCAAAAAACTAAAAATGGAGCTCCCATTTGACCCAGGGATCCCACTTCTAGGAATATATCCCAAGAAACCAGAAACACCAATCAGAAAGGATATATGCACCCCTATGTTCATAGCAGCACAATTCACCATAGCTAAGATCTGGAAACACCCTAAGTGCCATCAGCAGATGAGTGGATTAGAAAACTGTGGTATGTCTACACAATGGAATACTACACTGCTGTAAAAAGGAAGGATCCCTTACTCTGTGAGACAGCATGGAGGGACCTGGAGAGCATCGTGCTGAGTGAAATAAGCCAGGCAGAGAAAGACAAGTACCACATGATCTCACTCACATGTGGAATCTGATGAACAAAATAAACTGATGAACAAAATCGATCCAGAGACATGAGAGCATCAAACAGACTTCAGAATCTCAGAGGGAAAGCGGGGGTGGGACGAGGTGACCCAAAGGCCTTGTGTGCATCTATACAGCACCCAGGGAACAGACAGTAAGACAGTGGAGGCCTGGGGGCGGGGCGGGGCGTTAGGGGACATACCTGAGTTTCAACAATAAAGACTTTGAAGAAGGTGGTATACTTGTGGTGTTGGTCTGCCCCGGCTTGTAGTCACCTTGTGTAAGACCCCTGCAGAGTGAGGAAGTTCAAACACAAACCCCCCGGTACGCACAGGAAGTGAAGTCGCCACAGCTGGGGTGTCAGCAAGGGCATGCTGGGCCCCGGGGACTTCCTTCACAGGCAGGCGGCCAGGACGGCCCGGAGCCCGCGCTGGCCGGTCCCGGTGGCCACAGGGGATCTAGGCTAGGAGAGCCGGACTGTGTCTTCCGTGCCGTCAACTTTTCAAGATCCTGAACAAACGTTTTCCTCTTTGGTCGCTGGCCACCCCCCTGAGCGCTTGTCCTTGTTTCAGTCGATGCGACAGAGCTGTCGTCTGCCACCTGGAGGATGTGCGCGCTAAGGGCTAAGGGCTGTGCCCGCCGCTGTGTGACGGCGCTGTGTCTGCTCCCACGCCTTCACCATGAAACCCTTTCTCTCGACAGGCGGACCCCACGCGAAGAGGGGCCAGGAGCGCGGTCCAGGTGGTGGGGAGCGCACTGTCCATCCCGGGCACAGGAGCTTCCCAAGATGCTGCTGAGGTAGCCGGGCCTCACGGCGCCGTCCGTGCAACATGGGCTGCATGAAGTCCAAGCAGACCTTCCCGTTCCCTACCACCATCGAGAGGGGCGAGCCCACCGAGAGGGGCGAGCCCACCGAGAGGGGTGAGCTGCGGGTGCCGTCGCCAGTCGCCGAGGAAGTGGAGGAAGTGGAGGTGGAGGAGGTGCAGGAGGTGCAGGAGGTGCAGGAGGTGCCGGCGGTGCAGGAACCCGCGGGGCCCAAAGTCGTGGTGTCGGAGTTCGCACACCGCCTGTCACAGGAGATCCTGAGCAGCGCCCTGCAGCAGTGGGTGGACAGCAAGGCCAAGTTCGCGGACATCCCGTTCATTGAGAGCTAGGGCCTTGGCGCGGCCCAGCGATGACGCCGCGCGACGGTGGGCAGAGTCGGTGCTAGTTTACACACATGAAACAGAGCAAAGCGTCGTATGAATAAACACACGTGACTCCGTCTCACGTGAAGACCAGTCCGTGACGACGGCAGGAGGAGGGCCCCTGGTGGAAGGTGGCTGCCCAGGCCCTCTCTGTGGGGCGGGGGGAGGGGGTCAGCGGGGAGGGGTAGCCACAGGCCTGTGGTCCCGCAGCCGCCAGGGTGCCACAGGCAGCACCGTGTCCGAGACAGGGCGGCATCGCCCACAAGTGAAAGCGCAACAGTGCCAAGGCCAGGCGGCTTGGAGACGCCCCGAATCCCTAGCACCTGCTGCTCGTGTGCCCGGCGCCCCACGGCGTGGAGAGGATGCTTCTCGAAAGGCCTTGGCAACGGCGGTGCTCACGCCAGTGGTCAGCAGTCAGAACCACGTGGCCGAGGGTCCCGTCTCTCACCTGCACCCCCCTTTTTCCCCTCCCCCCCACATTAGGAAGCAGCTCGTGCAGGCGCGAGCCTGGAAGCCTGTCCCTCACACGGACGCTGTCGGGCCCGGGCTGGGCTGGCTGGAGGGGCTGGAGGGGCTGTGGGCTTGATTCCCCTCAGGGCACATACCTAGGTTGTGGGTTCAGTCCCCGTCGGGGCCGCCAATCCACGCTTCTCTCTCCCCTTCCTCGCTCTCTACAAACAACAGAGGCCTCCTGGAGCGAGGCTAAAGGGACCCGATGCCGGGCCTTTCGCCTGTGAAACGCTGCGCCCTGAACCTCGGGGCCCTCGGCCCGCCGTGAGCGGGTGCCTCCGACTTCCCGTGGCAGCATCTCCCGAGACACAGCCCACCACGTCCTGGCAGCACGCTTCGTGCGCCGAGCCCAGCGCCGGGGCCAGAGCCGCACCAGACCACAAGCTGCGCCTTCGGAGACGGTGGCCGACCCGCAGCTGGCCCGGCACGGAGCCGTGCGGGCTCCCAGCTTCGCTCCCCCGAGGTGCGGGCCAGAGGCCGCCGCCGCCGCTGCTGACACTGTCCTCGGGCGTTTACCGCACGTAGACTGTCCTCGTAGGCCTGGCTTTTCTCTGAAGACGCGGTGCCGGTGGAGATGCTGGTGACAAACTGGGAGGGCAAGGCGTGAGACAGAACTTGCAGGAAGGCTGGGGCTGGGTCTCGGGGATGCTCTTTCCAAGACGGGCCCGCGGGGCCAACGGGAAAGCGCTGAGCCCGGACGCCCTTCCGTCTGGTGCACGGGCCCGTGGGGAAGCCCGGGAGGCGAGCCGGGCCGGGGCCTCCGTAGTGAAGTCGGGACACCGCCGCCCGCAGTGCTGAGCCCCGGCCGCGCTCAGGGGTCCGGTCACATGGGCACACGGGGTCTGCGACGTGCGTGACGGGCCGCCTCCGCTGCCCGGACGCCGGTCACGCACCCGCCGCCCACGGGCCCAGCCCTCCCAGCGCGGAAAGCCCGCGGGCACAGGAACTGCGGCCCGGCTGCGGCAGGCCGGCCCGACTCGGCAGGTGTCCCCACGGAGAAAATGCGGCTCCTGAGCGTTTACCCGACGCCGACGCAAGCCCGGCCAATACCCAGAAGCCGCCGTCCTCTTCCTCCTCCGTCTCGCCTCCGGACGCCGTGCGCAGGGCCATTCGCCGAAAGACGAGTTACACGGACGACTCGTTCCGACGGGGACACAGCGCCACACGCCGGCAGCCCCGCCCTGAGGCCGCACACCAGGGCCACGCTGCGGGCGGGCCTCCCCAGCACCGGCCCTCCGCCCCGCCTCTGCTCGGTGACAGGAAAGCCACCTGGTCCGTGGCTGAAGAGTGACCTCTGCGCGGTGCCACCTCCCCGACACCGTGGCCACGCGCACCCCTGGCTCCGAGTCCTTTCTCGGGGGCGCCGCCCGCCACACGCAGATCCTGGAAGACGCCCCTGCGTCCGGGCCGCCCGGGCGGGGCTGCGGCTGGCACAGGCCGCACAGCGGGCACCGCGTCGGGAGCGGGGGGGGGGGGGGGGGGAGGCGGGGGCGGCCGGCAAGCTGAGGTGCCCGTGGCCGGCACCGACAAGATGCATGAGACCCTCCTGTAGGACCGTTCAGGCTCCCTCATCTTCACACGTTAGGTTTGCTTCCTCGTAAAGGGGCAAGGCCTGCAGGCAGCAGAGGGAATGTCCAACCTCGTTTAGGCCCCTGGCCTCCCCCTCCGCCCGGTCACCCGCCGCGGGCAGCGCAGGCCTGGGTGCGAGCTCCCTCCGTGCAGAGCCTCGCCAGTTCTCTGCCAGCTCCCTGCAGTTATTCCTCGCTCTGCAAGCACGGCGGTGAGGCGGGTAGAGATGATCCTAGTCCCGAGGAGCCATTTAGGTCCAATTGCCTTATTCGCACTAACAGTAGGCACAGCGAGTGCACAGCCGACACCCTGCATCCTGGTCAGTGTCACGGACGTGGACGCAGTGGGGGACGGTCCTTACACAGTTGAGGGGAGACACATTATAAACCCCACCAGCAGTCCCTTCAGACAAGCCCTAAGGTAGGCTGACGTCCTCCTGCACCGCTGTGGCCACGCGGGACACGCCCAGCTCAGAGGCCCTCTGCGTCTGTTTTATCTGCCAGTTCTCCCGTGAGACTTCGCTATGAAATGGAGTATTTTTTCCAAATATTTTTGTGCAAACACTCTTTTTGTAACTACAATAAAAGTCTAGTTGCAACTAACCAGCTACGAGTTATTTAATTTCAGTAAGCAAATGCTTTTGGCACGGCGCACTTACACACTCTTTAACACCGAGGCCTTACTATTTCCTGCATTTCCCACGGACACAGTGAGCAGCACGCACTCACGCACGTGACCGCTGGGGCCCGCGGTCCCACGCAGAGCGCCGAGAACAGAAGGGTCAGCGTGCTCCTTGTCATGGCGCCTTTCTCCCTATCTGCTCCTCGAGTGCCCGGAAGAGGGTCCTTCCTGCCTCACACACAGAACAGAATGGAAAGCCAGTCCGCTGGCCCGTGACTCCCCACCTATGGAAGGTCCAGGATAAAGCCTTGGATGTCATTTTCAGTCCCATCACTTCCTTTAAAAACATACACACATATACATACATATACAAACATACATACACATACACATACATGCACATACACATACACATACACACATGCACATATATACACATATATACATATATACACATACATATACACACATAAATACACACACATACATATATACATACACACACATACATAAATACACATACACATACACATACATATATACACATACATATACATACATATGCGCATACACACATACATATACATACACATACATATACATGCATACATATATATATATACATACATATACATACATACACACATGCATATACACACATACATATACATACATATATACATACATATACATACACATATACATACACATACATATATACACACATACACATAATGTACATACATATATACACATGCATATATACATACATGTATATACATACACATGCATATATACATACATGTATATACATACACATACATACACATACATACATATTAATTTCAGAGAGGAAGGGAGAGGGAGAGAAACATCAACGATGCGAGAGAATCGTGGACCGGCTGCCACTCTGTCCTTACGACCCTGAAATTCCTAGGGGTTCCCGGCGAAGGAAGAACCACACGTTACAACATACACAGCAGCTGATCTTCACCCTCACACCATCCTCACCTGGACTCGCAGGCCAAGTCTGGACCCCGCGGCGTCCGGTGTGCCCTGAACACCTCGTCTTGTCAGCCGCTCCAGTTGCGGAGGGCTTTCTATTTTAAGTGCAAGGCCGTGTTGTTCCCTGCTCCCTCCTGACTGCACCGGGGAAGGGCCCGTGGCAAGGCCCCACGGACGCTGGATGCCAACTGCAGGCAGCGGGCGGCTCCGACCCGGAGCCTGGACTCCCAGCTCCCCCGCCGGTCAGCGGGCACGGCAGCGGGCAGTGAGCCCCGCTCTCCCCAGGGCGGGAGGGTTAACTAAACACCAAGCTGCGTTAATAATAGGGGGAGACGGCTGCATGAAAACCTTTCTCTGCCTGAGGTTTCTAACGCTATAAGAGGAACACTTCTGCTCGTCCCTCATAATCACTTTAAAATAGACTTACCACGGAGAAAAGTCTAGGCAGCATTAACACAGAATCCAAAAAATTTCATGTTTTATTTTTATCTTCTGTACGTAAGTTTACTCCATCAACAACACGCCTGCCAGAGCCGGACGTGAGCTCCCCCTGAGACCTCCCACGTCCCACGCCCAAGTCAGGGGCTGGCAGCGCCTTCTGCAAAGGGCGTGGAGGCACGGAGGCACAGAGCATGGAGTCACGGAGGCATGGAGCGTGGAGTTACGGAGGCACGGAGGCGTGGAGGCACGGAGGCCTGGAGGCACGGAGGCGTGGCCGGCCCCGTCGGGGCTGTGACCCCGAGGGGACGTGCACACAGGGAGTCCAGCTGGCCCCACACGCTTTACTGGCAGACACGGACGGCTCACGGAAAGCCCGCCTTCCTTCCGCTTTGCGCTGCAGCAGCCGCCGGCTCGCAGGCAGGTGAAGCCGGCAGCGGCCGACTGGGGCGCGAGCCACCGCTGCCAACCCGTTCCAAAGCCCCTCCCACGTGCAGTCACTTCACCACCGCAAGTCGTTGCTTCCCAGAGACCTGAAGTAACGGCTCACGTCCTCGTCGGTCACGTCTGCCAGGCTGGCCGGCCTCCACCGCGGGCTCTGGTCTTTGTCTATTAACACTGCAGGGAAGAGGAGGAAGCGTCAGCGCCCTTCTTGCCGAGGCCCCAGGCTTAATTACCGAGCGACGACCGACCTGTCGTAGTAGGCGCGGTTTTCCACAGCGCGTTTTCCTGCGAAGTGTGAACGCGTGTGTGTGTTTCTCTTAAATGTTGCCCACGGATCCCGGAGGGGCAGCCCCGCGCTGAGGACCGTGGGGCAGCCGCCAGCCCGGGCCTCCAGCCGGCAAACAGCCCAGCGAGCGAAGCGGGGCTCGGGGCCGTGAAGGAGACTCCTGCTACAAAGCAGCTGGGGTGGCCGAGAGGACAGCAGCGGGGAGGAGGGCCCGGCTGTGCCACTCCCCCACCTGGGGGAGGGAGGATGGCTGAAGGGAGAGGAAGGGGCTTATGCCTGACCCGGCGTGGCCCCTGCCTTCTGCTGAGCCCGTGGCCACACAGCCCTGAGTCAGAACGCGACCGTCACGGGCATCATGAGAAGCCCCCCAGCCTCGGTGCTGTCATCTGAGTGCAGCAGGCAGACCCCCCGGGAGTGTGAGCGCGAGGCCATCCGTACAGGCCCTAAAGGGGGTGCCAGCTTCCCGCTGACAGCACTGCAGGTGCTGCCATGTGGGGGCAGGCAGGGCCTCTGCGGTGCTTCTTACAGCTGCACGGGAAGCGCCCGTTGCCGCAAAGCCAGCGAAGGGGAGGGGCTGCACGCACGTGGCTGTGGCGGGCGCTGTGAGCCATGCTTAAGACGTGCCCAGTCCCCGTGAAGAGTGGGACTCTACCAACACACACACTCTGCGTGAACCAGACACGGCCTTTAGGGTTAAAAGGCAAATGATTAGAGCAGCGATCTGGGAACAAGGAAGCAGGCTCCCGGGGGGTGGGGACAGGCATCATTAAACGTGGACCCGGGGCTCCGTGTGGCTGCCTGACTGCGGGGCCCCAGCGTCAGCATGGGGCAGTGAGGGTGCTGAACATGACGCCATCCAGCCAACCTCGGAGCGCACCTCCCGGGCAGTGCGCAGGCCAGCAGCCCTGGGACAGGCTTCCCGCCAGGACGCCCGAGCCTCGGCCAGTGCGGTCTGTCGCCCGACGTCCCCTCCAGGGCCCGGGATGGGGTACTAAGCTCGGAGCCCATCCTGTTCCCAACGAGCAGACGTGTCGTCAGCAGCCCTGACGGGGCAGAGACCAGCTCGTCCGCCTGCAGGGCTGCGCTGTAGAGTGACCTGCTTTTCTTCCCTCGACCCCAGGAGACGTGGGCTCTAGATGCTGACAGCAAACATCTCCGACGCCACTCCTCTAACCTGCTAGTTTACTCAATCTGATGACATATTTTATAATTAGCAAGTTAACGCTGACATTTAATCATGCAGAAACACCAAACAGTTTTCCTGAGCATACATGCTCCTTTCTGGATAAGAAGCTTCTGCTGGGAAAGGAGGGGATAGCCTTTCTCCGTAGTAAAAAGTAGATGGATAAAACCTGCATTATAATCAGAACTCAATGCTGCTCAGCTTCAACGCTTTTCCTTGGAATCACCGACAGTGCATCTTAGACGACACCTTCCTTTTGTACGTTTAAGGGGTGCTCTCACGTAACATGAAGGCTCTGGCAGCATAACCCACGCGCCACACAGACCCTCCTCACACCAGAAGCCGAGGCTCCGACCCCGGCGCTGGAAACGGGGGACGTTGGTTCCTGTCCGCCCGAGCGACCTCCGCCTCAGCCTGTGCCTCCAGAGGGTGTGAGCCTGGCCCCCTGCCGCTTTGCCCTCAGGCCACACGCTCAGGAAGCTGCCGGCTGTGCCGTGTTTGCCGGAGCTCCCAGCCCCAGGACAGCCTGTTCAGGCGGGCACATCATCTGACTGCATGGCAGTGGCCAACAAAAACATGAGAACATCAGATGTGCAGAGTGCGTGCAGAGGGAAAATCACAGAAGGGACCACTATGATTTTTAGGGACGTGGCAGGTGCACCAACATTATTGCAAACATGCTAGGAACGGAAAACATCAACCACCTGCTTCTTCTAACTATATTGGCTTTGAAGGTGATAAGCAAAAATAGAAATAAAAACATTCACATATTTTACTAATTATGTCGTAAGGTTTTTCTCCATGTCAGTGTTTCTCAGGTCAGGCAGGAAAGTGGCGGGGAGTGATGGCACTGCTGGGGTTTTGCCAGGCTGGTACAGAAGAGAGGGGAGGGAGGAGGGAAGGGCAGGGAGGGGGAGGGGAGGGGATGGCAGGGGAGGGAGAAGGGAGGGGAGGGATGGCAGGGGAGGGAAGGGCAGGGAGGGGAGGAGGGGAGGGATGGCAGGGAAGGGGAGGAGAGGAAGGGGAGGGGAAGAGGGGAGGAGGGGAGGGATGGCAGGGAAGGGAGGGGGGAGGGATGGCGGGGGGAGGGGAGAGGAGGGGAGGGGAGGAGGGAGGGGATGGCAGGGGGGGGCAGGGACTGAGGGCTTCGTGTGGAATAAATGCGCCTCTGAGGCTTCAGCAGCAGAATGAGTGACAAGCTGACGCTGCCTCACCTGCGACTTTAAAGGCAGGTGAGCTCTTACACATAACTTAGGGAGCAGGGAGCAGGTCATGTGAATTTTTAAAGCATTGTTGGATGCAATGCCTTATCTCCCCATAGGCCAGGTGGTAATTTTTTAGCCCTTTGCAATCTGCATGGAAGTCTAATTTTCACTAATAAGACGGCAACCATCTCGGATGCAGTGTGTGCTCACACCCTCTGCCCCCAGGAGAGCCGGAGGAGCCAGCCGCCACTCACCTGCCCTGACGCCTTCGGGAAAGTCGTGGCCTCCCTGAAAGACACGAGAGGAGGGAGAGCTTGTGAGCGCCCTTGCTCCGGGCGCCCTCTCCACCCGCTGAGCTCCCGCTCCACGGCCACTGCCTGGCCACAGCATCAGTGACGGAGCGACCACCACCCCTCGACCACCACCCACCCCACTGCTCAGGTGTCTCCACGCCCCTTAGCTGCCTGGCCCGTTGGGTGGAAGTTTTCCTATCAATGGCTCTGTCCTTTGCACGCTCCACCATGACCACACGTTAGCTGGCAGCCCGAAGCGCGAGCACTCGGCGGACTCTCACCACACAAGCTTGGCTCAGCCGGTACTCCATGGTGAGCACGTCCTGCAAGGACTTGGAGGAGCCCTCCGTGAGCTGCCGCAGTGTGATCTTGAGCGACGTTGGAGACATCTTCCTAAGGACCTGCGGGGAAAGCGTGTGCTAGTCTTAGACCACAGATCCTTCACCGTCGGCAACCACCAGCCGAGTTCTGTGCAAATCGTGGGAAACGGGCTCCGTCGTACGGCTCTCTCACGGGACAAGTCCCATCGGCGTGAGGCTCCCCTTCGGGCTAACCCCGCCCGCGCCACGCCGGGTTTCTAATCCCCGGCGACAAGAGCAAATTCCTGTCCACCTGGTGCAAGGGCTGCTGGGACGGCCACTTAGCATGTCACGCGTCTTCCCGAGGGGGACACCTAAACCCATGTGTGTACCTAACGGGCAGTGAGGACATGCTGTCTGCCCCCAGTCGATCCTGGAGAGAAAGGATGAGATGTGGAGGAGGTGGCTGCACCCCTGGGACCCGCAGGATGAACACAGGGCCTCGAGGACGTCCGGGCCGAGGAGCCACCGAGAGGCTCGCGCCGGGACGAACACTGGGCCCTCTTAGTCTGCCCAGCACCCTCTCATCTGCAGACGCTCACCGGAGGGAGCACCAACGGCTCTTCCCTTCAGGGGCCCTGGGTGTTTCTGACTGACAATCAGAGGAGCCCACGTCTCCGTCGGCCAGGAAGCCTCCCCGGGAGTCTGATCCCACCCCACGTCACATCACATCATGTCACGTCACGTCACATCACGTCACGTCAGGTCACTCTGGAGCCACGATCCTTCCCAGAGCGGCAGGTGAGCGAGGGAGAAGGAAACTCGCACTCCCGTGAAGTGTATGCCCTTGTGGGATGGGCTCCCCAGGACCCTATCCCAGCCCCAGAGGAACAGAGGACCGCTGTGGGCGACCCCCCTCAGTCCGGGGGGGGGGTGCTTGTAAGGGAGCTGCCACTGAACATCTGTGCTGCTGAAAGTGCCACCAGACCACCTGTCAGCCAAGTGCTGCGTGGCTGCCATCAGGCGGGACTGCTAGGTGCACGCTCAGCCCCATGTGACAACAAGAACAGGAATACCAGTTTTCATATTGCTGGGCACGAGAGAGCCAACGTGAGGTCAGAATCCTTGAAATAAAAAATGATCATCCACATGTATGCAAACGTTCCTAAAAGCTGTCAGTAACGTGAGTGACTTTTGTGGTTAGGGAGCGACAGCTGTCCCACCTGCTCGGAGGCGCGCCTGCGTGTCCAGAAGCCTGAAAAGCGGTCTCAGGAGCCGCACCTGCGTCACTCACACAGAAGCGGCGCCTCCCGCTGTGGCCAGCTGCCCGCAGACCGAAGACCGGGCCCCTGAGGCTGAGAAGCGGCTGTGGGCTGGGCTCCGGTGGCTGGAGATGGGGCCTCCTGCTAGCTTAACCAGTCAACTGCCACGCGTCCAAAGCGGACACATCCCCACACGCCACGATGTTTTGAATTTCATTTAAAAAGTCAATTGGCAATGAATATTATAAAAATAAATATATTACTCACAACTCGGGTGTTCTTGAGTATTTTCAGCTGGAAATTCTCACGAAAAATGATTTTAAAGTTGTTCAGGGCTGCCACTTAGGACAAACATTTTTTTTTATAGACGCGCGTGGTGTGTGGGGAAGGCCCACCGCTGGCGTCTACAGACGCTTATGGCGTACAATAGGTTTAAAAAGATTTCTTTCTTTTTTCTAATGACATCTACTGCTTAGAAAGACCATGTATTGAGCTGCTGCTCAGTAGACAGAACTTACAGGTCAATGTCACAGCTGCAAGGTGACCGTCTCCGTTGCCCTGCCTTCTGATACACATGTCCCTCGTGCTTCCCCGGGAGAGGAGGGCCCTGGAGGGGAAGCGTGCCTCCTGGGCCCCCCATGATGGCCACGGGCTGCCCTTGGCATCGGCAGAGACAAGGCACTTGGGTTTTGGTGAAGTTTCGTGGGAAACACAACAGTGGCTCTGCCTGGCCCCCCAGGAGGCCTCCCTGTCCCGAGAACCCACCGCGCCCCGGCAGGAGTAACCCAGGCTTTACCTCCACCTGCTCCAGGGCAAAAGGCGAGCCATCCTGCTGTAAATTTTCAATAATCTGCTCCACGCTATCGGCAGAGAAGCAACTGTAGGGAAGGAGACACGGGTGGCACCGGTAAGACCCCTTCCCCGTGGAGGCCAGGAACCCAAGCCCAGGCTCCCTCCTCCAGGCGGAGGAGACACTGCTCTCCTTTCGGCAACGCAAACAGGGCCTCAATTCTCTCTTTTGATCCCTGCGTCTTATTTGTAAGTAAATGCCATCGAATCTGACCAAGTGGTGTTTCTAACTGCGGAGACGGTTGTCTTATTTCCCAGTAGTTTCCCTCCTCCTGTGCTCCTAAGCCCGTCTGTCATCTCTCCGGTCACTCACTGAACCCCTCGCCAAGGCGCTTGATACATCAGACGTTCAGGGGAGACGGCTTTACAGAGATGAAAGGTAAGGGAATTCAGTGGTTTCCAGCCTCTCTTCCCCACTTAAACAAAGACGTTTCCAGTAACAGGAGTCAGTGCAGCAGATCACCTAAATGCAATGGACTGGTCTCCCCCAGCAGAGTGGCCAAGAAGCTATTTGCAAAGGTCAGTGGAATAAAGGCACTGTGCTCTCCAACCGCAGAATCAGGTGCATCCTGACCACAAGCGAACTCCGCCAGCAGGCCCCGCGGACCAGCCCCACGAGCAGGAGGAGCTGGCCTCGGAGTACCTGTTGATCCTGTCCAGGTGCTCCTCCAGTACGAACGCCGTGCCCTCGTCCACCGTGGACTGTTGGAGAAGAAAAACGCTGACATTAATCTGAAGTACCTCGAGTCTTGTGCAAACCCTCAGTCAGTTCCTATTTCATGATACTCTACGTGACAGGTTATCGCTTTCCGTCAAATTGCACCCAACAGTCTCCTGACCGCTACCGCTGTGTTCCAAGCTCAGCCCGTGTCTGCTCCAGGCCAGCGCCTGACAGGGCCCACGGCCGAGTGTCCCTGTGTTTTTATCTCACGTCCTCTACGTGGCACATGACCGTTAAGCGTGTCAGGAAGTTCAAGAACCGCGAGGACCTGGGAAGTCCTGCCCAAGCCCACGGGACGCAGGCACCCGCCAGCTCCCTGCAGCCGCAGCGATAAAGCCGCGCCGCGCCCCCAAGTGCTGGGCAGCTGCGGTTAGAGCTGGCTTTGAACTCTGGGCCACAAATAGCCCTCGTGTTTCTAGCTGTAATCTGCCCTTCTCCCACCTTCCTCGTTCCTCACAGGGCAGCGTGTGCCCCTCGCAATCCAGGTCCCTCCAATGCACAAATTCCAGTCTGTCAAGGTCATTCTTTCTGTCTCTAATGTGCTTTCACTGATTTCAGAGAGAGGGAGGGAGAGGGAGAGGGAGACATCGATGATGAGAAACATCCATCGGCTGCCTCCTGCACCCTCCTACTGGGGTCAAGCCTGAAACCCGGGCCTGTGCCCTGATCGGGAGCGGAATGGGTGACCTCCTGGTGCGGGATGCCGCGGCCCCCGTTAGCCACATGTGCCGGGCTAAGGTCCCTCTTGGCGAGTGGACACAGACTTTCGCTGCAGGCGTGCCGAGCCGTGACCAAGCACAGCAGGCCGCCGCACGCCCGTCTGCTCGGACACGAGGCTTCTCTAAGAGGACCAGCGGGGCCGTTCCGGGCGGTGCTTCCGGGCCGCGCGGTCCCGCTCGGCACTAAAGCTTCACCCAGGGCCCTGCGCTGCGTCCTCCCGTCCCGCACGGAGGGGCTGGCGTTTCGGACTGAAATCCAAACGTGCCCGTAGCTCCACTGCGAAGCCGAGACTTAAAACACACGGATGCTCGTCTCTCACGCACGGCTCACAGTCCCACGGCCTGGAACAGGAGCGAGTGCCTCCCGTTGTTCATCCGGTCTTGTCTTCAGTCCCCAGACAAAGGTGAGGCGGGGTCTTGTTTTCCTGCGAGCCCCTCGGCCCGGCACTGCTGTAAATGAGGGCACTCTGGGAAGCCCCGAAGGATGGGAGCGCTGGTTGCCAGGGGAACCAAGCCTGGATTAGAGTTGGACTCTCAGCCCTCTCCCCCCGCCACCACAGCTCTGCAAACTCCTCCCTCCTCTCTGTTTCCAGAAGGCTGCGTACACTTACTTAACCCACACCCCACAATGCTCACCAGGCCACTCTGCAGCCCCCTGCCCTTCCCCGGAATTAAAGCCTGAGGTTCGGATACTGAAAAGGTTACCTTTGTATGGTAAGATTCCAAGACGTCTGCAATATTTTCTCTGGAAGGAGATTTCAGGGATAATAAATCTTCTTCTAACAGGCTCAGCTAAAGGTGAACAAATAACAGTGATACGCGGGCCCAGGAAACAGATTCAAAACACCCAGTAACACAAGATACTTCAGAAACCTGACTCTCTCTTTTAAATTCCTGGCTTAAGTTATGATGCGCTCTCCTCAGCTGAGCTACTGAAGGAGATTTCCACTGTGGCTGTGCACACACTCCCACGCGGCAGATGTGGTCTCGCCAGGAATGAATCCAGGCGGGAGCTGGAGAGGAGGAGCTGAGACATTCGTCCTTGTTTCCCTCTGGCTGCTGGCACGTGAAACGCGTCCCAAGCCAAAGATCGGAACTGTACGTTGTAACTGACTTCAACTAAAATGATCAAACTCCCGTCCTTCCGGACTGGGAGCCCTTCCTCCTGGCGCTCAGTGAGCGCTGGCTCTGTGCCGTTGGACACGCATCGCACCTTTCTCCGCCAGGTCCCACCTCCGGCTCGCCCCACCACGTGTGCCCCTCATCTCAGCTCCCTGCGCAGGCCCTGGGCAAGCTGGCCAAGAGGAGGAGGCTGCGGACCGCTTTCTCTGCAGCCTCAGCCAGTCCCACCGTGATCCAGTCCCCCGAGTAGGCAATGGGGTGCCCGCTCTTGTGCCCTGTCTCAGCTCAGGGAAGGAGGAGACAGCTGCCTATTCGGTGTGACGGAGGGGCCAGCGCGGAGAGAATCTTCAGCTGCAGCCAATGGGATGGGCCTCAGCCACGCAGAGGGACCGTCACCTCTGTGTACTTTTCATGTTTATAACATCCTTCCCTCCCCAAACACCCCCCCCCAAGACAAGAGCTCATGTGGGGACCCACGTGCTCCCTGAGAAGCCGAGTCCCCACGGTCCCGGGGGGGGGGAGGGGGCGCTGGTGGGATGAGCTGGTGGGGTACCCCTCCACCAGTCCATGGCGAGCTCAGCCAGGTGTCCCAGAACACACCCCAAATCTCTCGCTCGGATTTTTGAGGCAAAACCGCCGTGAGCTGGGTTTTCTGTTACATTTAACACAAGTAGTTTCAACTGCTATGGTGAGACTGCTCCCCATTTCAGAGATGGGAAAGCGGGCTAAAGAGGCCACGGGCACCCAGGGTTACACCTGGCTGGCAGGCTCCCTGTCCCTGGCCGCTGTGCTAAGGAAACTGGCAGCACCGTTTTTAAAAAAGACAAAGCAATAGATACACTTTAGGCCACGTTTTTAAGACCAGATTTTATAAATGTACCTTTTAATGCATCAGGGAAACTGATAACCAAGAGAACCCTCCAGAAATCTATAACAATAACAGCGTGATAAGCTAATTAGACCGGACAGCTGAACGACTTTCCGGATGAAGCTGAGGCTTCGCGAGCCAAGCCCCTTGCACGAATTTCACGCATCGGGCCTCTAGCGTTTTCATAAAATAAAAGCCTTTAAGAGTTTTATATCTTAGACTTCCTTAAAGTAGATTTCTGTACTGCACGTAATTATTCATTTAAAACTATTAACGGGAGGTGCCAGGCAAGACCGCTCTGCATCCAGACCCAGTGCCTGCATCTGTGCGAGGAACCAGACGGGAGCTGAGACCTTCCCTGCGGTCACAGAGCTTAAGCAGGAGGCCCAGGGTTCAGACCTCCGGCTGCCAAAGCCGAGGCTCAACCACCTCCTGCTTCCATGGGAGAGGAATTCTTCCAACAGCACAAGACGCAACCGTCCAAGCACTCACCTTTTCAGAATCTACGAAGTGTGTAGCGATTCCTGCCCGGTACACATCTCTTCCTTTCAGCCTGAACCCTGTTAGTGCCAGGAAGTAACCAAGTCTTCCCGGAAGTCTTGGCAAGAAATAGCCTCCACCCACGTCAGGGAATAGCCCTGTAATTAAATAACAACGAGACACGGGTTCACAGGGAAGCGATGCATAGAACTTCCTTTGCTTTAGGTGGGGCTAGCACTGAGGGAAGCACGCCAATGAGGAAGCGGCAGTGGCTGGGCAAGCGCCGTACGCAGGTCACACAGCCCTGGCCAGTGTGGCTTGGCTGGCTGCACATCGCCCAAGGCTGCACATGCTCAGGGTGTGGGTTCCATCCCTGGTCGGGGTGCATATGGGGGGCAACCAATCAAAACATCAATATTTCTCTCTCTCCCCGCCCCCCACCCCTCCTTTCCTCTCTCTCCAAAAATATCAATAAAATAAAAAAGGGGAGAAAGAAAACAAAACCAAGAAAACAAAGAGGACAGCTGTAATACTTTCAATAATAAAGGTAAATTAAGCAAAAAGAAATGGTTCTACCAGATTGTGCACAGCAGACACAAGGCGAAAACCACCCAATGTTGGTCAGTGAGTGAACGGGTGAGTAAACTGAACTCTGTTCATAAGATGAAGTGTTAGCTGACAGTAAACAAGGGCAGTCTAAAGAAAGAGGAGACAGAGGGTTACACAGACCAGCACGGGAGCCCGCGCACAGCTGGGGAGGGTGCCTGTTCCCACCAGGCAGACTAGAAGCACGTGATGCATGGAGCGCTGGGCAGAACACGGAGGGAAGTAAGTAGCACTGGCCCGAGCAGCTGCTCAGACCCTGCATCACAACATCTGGAATCCGGCGGGACTTGCAAGGCCCTAACTGTTCCCAAATGACGCCACGTCCTCCCAGAAGCAGCTCAGGAGTGTTTATCAGAATGCACACTCTCCAGCACCCAACAAGATGACGTTCACCAGGTCTAGAGGCCAATTAAAAATCGCCAAGCATCTTAAAAAGCAGGAAAACGCCGCCCGCAGTGAGGTGATAGAACAGTCAACCAGAATGGACCCAGAACTGCCCCGCCTGGGTCGCTCAGCTGGCCGGAGCACGGTCCAGTTTATTAGCATAAAGTTGTTCATAATATTCCCTATTTCCTAATAGTTCAGATTACACCGTTGTTGAAGAAATTAGCGAACTCTGGTGTGACATACAGCGCGGTCAAAATAAGCTGAAATAAAAGTAATTATGAGAATTTGGGGTTTGTTTCTTACCTATTGCAGTTTCTGGCATTGCAAAAAGAGACTTTTCAGTAGCCACTCGGAAGAGCCCATGAACGGAGAGTCCAACTCCCTAGGCAAATAAGGCAAAACATGTTTTAAAATACTTTAAGAGAATAAAAACAAACCCATCCACTCCAAACATTGTAAACCAAAGACCCGTTTGTAGATTCCACAGGTCCTGCTTTCGGGGAGGGACCGAAGAGACAGCCTAACCCACACCACTTCCGAGATCGGCCTGGTGGCCAGCACACAGCCGCCCTGCGTCCGCGATGCTTGTTTAGCAAGACGACGGGTCTTACTCCCTCTCTGCCCCATGCTTCTCGTCCTCTCCCCGAGCCTCTCATTCCGAACCGGGCAACTCTGGACCGTGACTACCCAGAACCCCTGAGTGTCCTTCGTGGCACCGACCGTCAGAAACGCACAACCCAGCTACTCTGGAAGCGTCCGCAGCTTTAAGGAGAACGTTAACACATCTTACTGATGTCACAGGTTTCATCAGTAAGATTAGCAGCATCCTTTTTCTCAGATGCCCTGGGGCCCAGCATGGAACTCTTGAAAACGTCCTAAGACACAAGTTTTAGGAAGTGAGAAGGCTGGCCGCCAGCCTCTGGCTTGTTGAGTGTCACTGAGAAGGGCACCTTGACAGGCATCTCTGAATAAACGTAGTGGAGTAAACAGACATTTGAATAAAATAAATAAGGAGTATACACGTGATGACAGAGTATCAAAAAATTCATGTCCGTGTTCACACTGTAACATACATTTGTTATATTCTCGTCACATTGTTCAAAACTTCCCTTAGGTTTAGTTCTCATTCTTAATCCTTTCTAGCCAGCGTGCCCCGTCTTTGACATCACAGTTAAGTGAGTCAAAACATGTAAATTATCGGACCCAATGTCAAGCACTGGAGTTCTACACGTGTGAACTCATGAGAAAGGACCTCATTTCTATCTCATTCTTCTAACTTTCCATTACATGTCCGCAGTTCAAGTCCAGCCATTTAAAAGCTCTTGAAACGTTTAAACCGTTTTCAGGAAGTATTAAAAAACACACGCATTTTCCTATAAACTCTATGTACTATATGCCGCCGTGTATTTTAAAGGACGATGGGAATGAAGAAAGCCCTCAGGTACTACCTCTCTCCTTCGATGTCAGCGCTTGTGAAGTCAGTCGCAACGCTGGATGCTCTCTGTGAAGGCCAGTATCGTGTTAGAGGTGCGCTATGAAGACACAGTCGGACACCCGAGCTAGAGAGCCACCATCCTTCAGAACGGTTCAACTCTGGCTGCGTGGTGTCCGACAACGAGGGGCCGAAAGCAGCAGCCACCCCAGGCTGGTGGGAGGGCAGAGACGCAGAACCGGCCGGTCCCACACCACGTGTGGTGGATAATGGGAGAGATGTCTTGGCTGCAGAGGCCTACCCCAGCGGTCGGCAAACTCATCAGTCCGCAGAGCCAAACAGCAACAGTGCAACGATGGACATGTCTTTGGAGAGCCACATGTTTTAAACTTAAACTTCTTCTAACGCCACTTCTTCAACATAGACTCGCCCAGGCCGTGGTACTTTGTGGAAGAGCCACGCTCAAGGGGCCAAAGAGCCGCATGTGGCTCTCGAGCCGCAGTTTGCCGACCACGCGTCTACCCTGAGGAGCAAGGGGTCCCAGGCCCACACCAGACTGCTGCCTAGGGTCCCAGGACTGGGAAGAGACGTCCCACAGCCTCTGCTGTAAAACCAGTGGGGGCTGTGGCTGGTGACACAGGCTGCTGGAGCCCCAGGCAGTTCCTCCCAAAGGTCTGAGAGTGTTTAGTTTTTAGTTAAATAAAAGAAAATAATCTTTAGTTATATCATCATTTCTGTTCCAACTATTGGATTGGCTTTCCATGGAGTATTAATCATTCCTTTGCTGGGTTTCCGGCATCTTTCACATTCATCACCTCAACACTGTTCCTTCTTGTCAGTGTTTCTTTTATCCCTTTGTCCTCCACAGACACGGCCTCATTATTTGCATTATTAAGAGCACAGCCACTGTATCAGTAAACAGGTACCGTTCAGTGCTCCACATTCAGTGTTCCAGGTTGCTTTCCTTGCCCTTGCTCTGCAGCACTTTGCAGGGAGCTCTTATCGCCCCTGTGTGTGCGCTTCCTTGACAAAACCACCCCCACCACAATCACCTCCTGCTCAGCACCTGTCAGCCGAGCCCCAGGGACTGCCCATCCTGCTCCTCACCACACTGAGGAATCCCTCCCACAGGGATGTCAAGCCCCAAGCCCCTCCCAGGCCCACAGGCTGCACCAGTGTGGGGCCTCAGCAAGAGGGGACTTCTTAACACTCCCACGACCAGATCCTGCAACACCGGGGCAGGTGGACGTTCAAATTCTACCCTCTGGCCTCCTATCACCTACCCGAAGCCTACCTTTTCCTGCCATGGAGACGCCCTCTGACCTCCCACTTCCTTAAACCTTTGTCTCTGCTACTGTCAGTGCCATCCAATTTACCACTTGGCTAATTATCTTTTCTCCAACTCCACATCAAGTTATTCAAGGCCAGGGACCTGCAAGACTTCTTTGTAAGAGCCTGGGCTCGAAGTAAAGATTTCAGCTGACAAAGGCGTTTCAGAGGACGTCACAGAACAGCCACTGTCACCGAGGGGAGTTAGTGCCACAGACAACCCCGGCCCCACATCCCACTCTCAGGGGAAACGCGACAGCCAGGTTCTCGCCCGACGCGGCTGGCAGCGATCCGGTTACTTATCGTAGAAGAGGGCTCTACGTTTTTTAAAAACAAGATTCAGTGAGTTCTACCAGTTAAAAAAACTGTTAATTCCAGGAGCAAACACAGCATATAACGTAAGTAAGACCTTTTTCTTTTGGGTGGAGACAGTTTAAACGTGATATAAGTAAGTATTGTATCCTAAACTTGCAAGGTCTACAATCCAAACATAACTTTGTTTCAACGTGTTTTATTGTGTTACATTCATCACTTCATTTCTGGTTTGTTTTTAATGACTTCTTTAGAGAGAGACAGAGAGAGAAACATCGATTTGCTGTTCAGTTTATTGATGCGTTCACTGGTTGCTTCTTGTATGCGCCCTGACTGAAGACCGAACCGGAAACTTTGGCGTATCAGGACAGTGCTCTAACCAATGACCGACCTGGCCAGGACCGATTTCTGTTTAATAAGTAACTTATTTCTAATACAACTCACAGAGAATGATGAGAGTGAAACAGTCTACTTACTCCACCCATTGTAATTCCATGAATAAATGCAACATATGGTTTCTGGCAAGAATCTAAAAGAAAAAGAACTGTAATTAATCACAGTGGTTAGCATATTTTCCCCTAAAAAACACATGTTACATGAACTGAATATTTTCCCAAGGACATTTCTGCAAGAAATATCAAGGCAGACTAAATGTGTGGCCTGTAAAATGTTCTTCTTAAAATGACAATCCATAAAACAATCCTGATCATCTGTTTATTATCATTTAACAACTCAACCCTGCAATCTGAAACAAATGAAAGCCTTGTTTAATTCAGCTACTGAGAAATATGACTAACAACTGCCTTACAGGCCGCTGATGTCTATAAACACAGCTGTATTTTAAAGAACATAACTTGTTTTCTCTATATCTCAAGAGACTGGATACAAAGAGAAGCGCAGCATAAAGGAAAAGGCACGGACCAGAAGCCGGAGACCCACATTGTAGTCTCAGCTCTGTCATTAACTGCCAATTCAACTAAACGCAACAGACACACTGGCGTTAGGCATAAATACACTTACACACACAAGTTCCATGCATATCATATGTGTATATCATACAGGTGTCCCGAAAATGTGTATACACTTTGAGTGGTTATAAAGTCAGTGTTTATTAACATACAGTTCCTTTTCGAAAGTTAAAGGAACTATAGACATGAGTAATTTTTTGCCAATGCCCATTTTCAAACTGATGCCCATTCTGGTCCAGACACTGCTGATAACGCGAAGCAATGGGATCGCAGGCATCAAGGGTCATTTCGTTCAGCATTGGTGTGCCCTCGATTTGTCAGCTGTCACCCGTTTTGTATCTCCATAAAAGAAGTCTGGTGGCACCTTAGGATACATTTTCTTTGCTCAAAGCTGAGTCTGACCTCAGCCATTATCTGAAATCTGTTAAACCCGAAAAGGGGTGAAAAGTAACTGAGTTATCAGCTGCTGAAGTCTGCATACACGTTCTGGGACGCTCTCTATATAACACATAGATAAGTCTGCAGTAAAAACCTAGAGCGTGGTCTGGGAGGGTAAACTAGGGATTAACAGCACCGGTGCTCTGCGGAGGGGTAGCGGCTGCCTCTGGGAGAGAAATGGATGATATGCCAGGAAAGCAACCAGGCAGATGGAGCTGTAATTTTAAAACTTGTAGAATCCTATTTCTTTTACATAAATTGTAAAACATCAAGCAAAATAAAGTCCTGATGCCCCCTCCCCGAGCTGGGAGCATACAAGCGCTGGCTGTATCATTCCCCGTAGTTTAACCTCTAAGCCCAGGCTCTGGCACATCAACTGCAGAGACGTCTCATCCCAAAGTTCTTCAAGAATTAGAAAATGATACCTCACTTTACCGAGAACACTGGGACCTAGTCTTTTGTTTTCCAAGAAAGCCAGCCCTACGATCAGAATCATGTTTTCATATCGACTGAATGACAAACGGGTGAGGACAGCCTACTAATCTGAAAGTGTGAACTGTTTGGAATGAGCGGTCCGAATAGTTTAATCGAATTTACTTATGACTGACACATGGTATATAAAAGGTTAATAAGATTATCTACGGATTACATTTTTAATCATTCATACGTTAATGCTGCTTTTCTTGATTCCATTTGCAAAGCTCTCAGCAAAGCACATACCGATGGCGTTGTTTAGCACATACTCTTCTCTGAAGAAATCCTGACTTATCTTCCCGTCTCCCTTTACAACTTCTGAGGTTGTCACAAAAAGAAAGGAAGAAAGGTTACAATTTTTTTAAAAGTGTTTTCTCGTCAGTAGAATCAAATAAAATAAATTTAAAATATTGTGACACTCAGTCCCGGGGAAAACTCTAGAAGGATTTGTTAACGTTTTGAAATTGCCCGTGCCACAGACATGTTATAGTTAGCCCCAGATCCATAGTCCCATGTCAAAACTTCAAGGGAAAATTCTTAAGAGCTTCCTACAAAACGTTACACTTACATTTAGAAGTTATAAATTGCTACAAAATGCACTTTCTTTTGACTGTTTTCTGTAGCACCTGAATAAATATTTGGTGGATATACATTTATTTTGGTAAAATATATCTGTTTTTTTAACTTATTGATTTGAGAGAAAGAGAGGAAGGGAGAGAGAGGGGGAGAGAGAAAGAAAGAGAGAGGACACACATGGATGTGTTGCTCCACTTATTTAGGCAGTCATTGGTTGACTCTTGTATGTGGTCCTGACCGGGATCTAAACAGCCCTGGCGCATCGGGACGGTGCTCTAACCAAAGAAGCTACCTGGCCAGGGTGGTGATATATGTGTCAAGTATTCTACACACACACACAGAGTGAAATAAATACATATGCATTCCACCTAATTCAGTATCTCTGCCACTTTCATTTCCCCACGAGACATTTACTGAGCGTCCGGCGAGCACCGCGCACCGCTCTAGGCGCTGTAGTCATGGAGACGGCGATATACTAGTAAGACAGCCGCCCTGAATGCGCCCGGAGGAGACGCTAAAACAGTGCCGTGCGATGCTCACGCCCAGGCCGGTGCTGCAGGTGTGGGAGCAGGAGGGGCGTGGGACGGAGGCTTCCCAGAAGACACAGTCCGGGCCAAGTCGGGACAACAGAGAGGGATTTCCCAGAAAGTGATGGCGGGGGGAGAGGGGGTTACCTACCAAGGCACACAGGCCAGAAGGAACAAAATCAGGGAAGAAGCAGTTCTAAGGGACTGAAGGAGAAACATGCAGGGAGGAGCTGGAGAGGTCCGTGAGACGGGAGACCCGCATTCAGGAATAATGCAAAAGGAAATACATCTCCCACAGCCGCTGCCTGGCTGCCTGGCTGCTGCCGCCTGGCGTAGCTCAGAGGCGCACAGTGTGCCTGAGGCACAAACACTCCCAGGTGCTTTCCCTCCTGTTGCTGTCGCCTGTCAGCCAAGCTCCACCGCTGCGTCCTTCCTGCACCAGTCAACGCCACGCAGGCCCTGTCCTCCTCACTGCAAGCGCACATGCCCTCCTGTGGTCAAGGCCCATGAGAATTACACTGACACACAAATCAATGGGGCGGCATGTGTCTTCCGCATGGGAAAGTCACACAAAAGCTGTTGACTATTTGTAGTTTTAAACTAACTCCAGCCTCTAATGTTATCTTCCTTCAGCACGCTCCAAACCTGACTTCTTTTCGTGGTTATGAAAAGACAGTCTTAACATCTCTTGTCATTCTGAAGCTTTCCCTGGTTCATGCCCCAAACTCTCCTCTGCCGTCTCTGTTCAGTCCTGACCACCTGCCATTCTCCAAGGAAAGGAGGGGACCCTGCATTGCATGCTGAAGCTCTTCTACCTCAAAGATCTTACACTTCCTTCTGAGCTTACTCTAGTCAATCATTTCCACACAAAATAAAATTCAGTGACGTTCACAATATCATTTACAATTTTTTTCTGAGTGGCCACTCATTGTTCTGAACTATGATCTTGAAAGAAGCTAAATTTCCTGGAACTGAAATCCCTGTTTTATTTCATGTAAACTAGAATAATTCTAGAATTTGTAACTGTATTTCCAAACAATATAAAGTTAGGCTTTTATGCAAAAATAGTCTAAAGAAGCTAAAAATCAATACATAAGGCTCTGCCCATCTTTAAGCTGACAAGTTAACTACATAAGAACATATTAACTTTTTAAAAATTCTAAAAAGTACCACAAATGATGGAGTAGAGGGAAAGCTTGCTAACACTTGATCTGTTCTGTTGAGGAGTACTCAGGGGACAGGAGGGGCTTGTACCTCGGATGTCTCCCCCAGCACAGAAAGCCTTCCCACCGGCGCCCTTTATGATGATCAGGAAGGTTTGGGGATCTTGTTCCCACTTCTAAAAAGAAGACAGAATAAGACAAACTCGTTAAGACATGTGCACTGCACAGACACACACGTTCCTGTGTCTAGGCAGACAGTGTGTGGACAGATCACTTTTGCCCCAGCCTGTGTATATATCACGTGATATATAGCATATCCTTTATAAAGTCTATCCAGAAGAACGGATCCCAACTTCATTTTCTTTTCGGACATAAATTAGAGGCTATTCCAACGAAGGCCGCCAGATGAATACATTTTGTGGTCCACATTTCATGATGGCATCCGATACCTGTGCCATGACTTTTAGACAACGGTTGAATGTGTATATGGACTTGATACGACTCCGTGTTACATGAGCTTAGTACTCTAGTGAACAAATCCATCCAGAGGTTGTTGGTAAACCGAGCAATAACCTTTCCAGGGCTCTGTCCTACTGACAAAGTTGCTACGTGACGGAGTGAAAACACACGGACCAAATCTGAAAGGTGGGGCTGGTAAGGCCAGCTGAAAATTACGTAGGATATGAGAATCAAGAGCCAACGTACATTCAAAAGACTAGAACGGCGGACCAATAAAATATGAGTTAACTACAGACAGGAAGCTAACAGAGGCTCTCTAAATTCTGCCTCTGAGAGTAAAAGTACAAACGCACAAGGCAGCGATGGCGCTGGACAGCTAGTGGAAATGTGGTGCTCGACAGGAACTCTCCTCGTGCTTCCACTCCGGTCCAGCTCTGCCCGGGACCCCTGGCTTATTTCTCTGTGTCACATTTAAGAGCATATTACAAGGTGTTCCAACAGACACAGCAAAACGGGGGAGAGACTCAGCCAACGAAGAATGAAGACCAGGTGGCCAGGGAGAGCTAGCATGTGTGTGACACCACGTGGCTGGCCGTACGAGGTACACTGCCTGACCTCTCCACAGCAATCCGATGAGGCCCTAGCACCCTCGTTCACAGCTCAGGAGAGTGAGGTTCACGCGATGAGCACTCTCCGTCGACACGGGTAATAAACAGAAGCCCAGCTTTCAAGCACAAGTGGCCCGACTGTGAGTTATGATTTCCCCGCACCTGCAGTTCACTTCGACTAGAAAAGCTTATGGGTGGCCTTCTGCCAAAGCGGCTGGCCACGCAGGTAAAAACAGTGGTCTTCAAACCCAAAGGCTGCTGCCACGTGGAAGCAGAGGAGACCTGTACCTGCACACGGACCCCACGCGGCAGAACCAGTATCACTGGGTACAAGGCGGGAGGAATGAAGAGGCAGGGCAGAGAAGAGACTGAGAGCCACGGAAGTGGAGGGGCCGTCTCCTGGGGCAACGCCCGCCCTGCCTGGGTGCTTCAGGGGACCCTCGGGGCCAGCACGGAAGCTAGGCATCGATGGGCTTGGGCGCCGATCCCAGACAGTCCGGCGACTCCAAGGGAAAGCATGCCAGAAATGTACTATCGGGTAATTTTAAAGTAAGGATACAATTGCTGTGAGAAAACCACCGACCTTTAGCTGTGGGTAAATCTGCCGGATCATGTTCAGATTCAGTGCGTTGAGGGCCTTGGGTCTGTTCAGGGTGATCACCCCTGCGCAGCCCCTCCTTTCCAGCAGCACCTCTCCGGCCGCATCCGTGTGGGCACACAGCCTCTGTGTAAGCACATAGAGCTTTACATGGAAACAGCTACACCAGTGGTCGGCAAACTCATTAGTTAACAGAGTGGCAAACCGCGGCTCAGAGCCACAGTTTGCCGACCACTGAGCTACACCAAATGCAAAGCCTCACACAGTGCTAAGGTAACTCACTCATCACATGGGTAACGAGGCACATCTGAAAAAGATTGCTAAAGTGAAAACAACTATACATACCCCTTAAATCTTTTACATTTTACTTCTAAGTGGGATGAGACAAGTCGGACGATGAAATACTCTTAAATCTTTTATTACTGTATACCAACCAATATACTAGCTACTTAGAAAGCAAAGATGAATACAGAGGGCAAATAATTCAGACGACAGTGGCTACCAACAACTTGGAAAAAGTTGATATTTGAGCTGGGCCTTCATATATGCCAAGAAAAAAGGGGGGTGAGAATGCTACAGAATAGTACAAAAACATAGCAATGAATATCTGAAAATAAACCTGAGCAGAATAAAGGCTGGTTGAAGAAATGCATGCTGGGAAAGGAGGAAGAAGGAGCAGTGTGAAGGCAGATTATAAAACGACAGGCTTACATGTCATAGCTATGAAGAACTTGCCCATATGCTCACATGAGGGTCTCACTGCTCATGTACTAGAGTACTGACTGATGTAACACCTGGAGTTAACATTTCAAACTACACAGCAATTCCCAGGTCTCCGCTACACACAGCTATCAAGGCTAATGGCACCACCCACTTCATACATTCCTTTAAGGACAGTGCTTGACACTTCACATGGGAACAATGTGCAATATAAAACTGAGAGTCAGCTTAAACTGGAATTTTTACCTGGAAAATGAATCCTCACTAACAAAAAATCTAATAAAACCCAGAAACCCATATTTTGACAGCATTAGCAGTATCTTTTTTAAAAATATATTTTCATTGACTTCAGAGAGGAAGGGAGAGGGAGAGATAGAAACATCAATGATGAGAGAGTATCATTGATTGGCTGCCTCCTGCTCGCTCCCTACTGGGAATCGAGCCTGCAACCCGGGCATGTGCCCTTGACTGGAACCGAACCTGGGACCCTTCAGTCCGCAGCCTGACAGTCTATCCACTGAGGCACACCAGCTAGGGCGCACAGAGGTTTAAGTCATCCTCTATAAAATCACGTTGTGTACTTCATGTGGGATTTGGCTGCACCTGAGGCCTATTTATTCTGGCAGTCATGCAGTCTGACATACCGATGTACCAGTCCCACACTGGTAAGCACTGGGTAATGTCCACCTTCTGCTAGTACAGTGATGCAGGACTATCTTTAAGCATGGATCCTCAAGCACCTGGGCCAAGCATTTTTGGCAGACATTTACAGAGGGTGAGACTTTGAGCAAAGAATATTACAGAATCTTCTAGAACCTTCTACTGTTAATGCCACTAGCATGATGTAAAGACATGAATGATTTTTTTCCCCTGCTTGAAAAGTTCATGTCTTTCTAAAAACCTGAAAACTACTGGTTCATTATATGCCAAGCATTAGGCTAGTTTTTCAAATGAAGCGTATTATTCATTATTGATAAGCACTCCACGCTGGATACCATTATCCTCAGTTTATATGTGGTCAAAAGGAGGCTGAGAGACCAAGTGCCCTGCCCAAGGTTAAGTGGGGGCCATGAAACCCAGGCATTCCCACGCGAAGAGCCATGCTCCTATCCACAGCCTGCCCAGGCCACCTCCCGCAAGTCATGTTGGTCAAGTGTTGACACTACAGGATTGGGAACCAGGGTGTGCCAAGGTCAGCGCCTGCCGGTTTTTCTCTTCTCCCCAAACAATGCATTTCACAACGCCAGCAAAACAAAGCCCGAACTTACCAAATGTTGCAGTATGACCTTGGTCCTTTTGAGTGAGGTAAACCTGAAACAGACGTAGAATACAATGAGCACAATGATGTGAGAAGTCACACTTCAATGTATAAATACTATACACATTGCTTTGGTCTCTTCTGAAACGTATTAAAACTAAAAGGTGGTTTTTTAAGATTTCGGTAGAAGAGGGCAAAGGTAGGGATAAAAGTGACCCAAGCGGACCGGACTTGGGACTTGGGATGGTGAACACACGGTATGATACACAGGTGATGTGTTAAAGAATTGTACACCTAGAACCTATGCCACCCCAACAAATTATACAAATTATATAAAGACAATGTCACCCCAATAAATTCAACAAAGAATTTAAAAAGGCTTATGTCTCATTCATTGCTGGTAGAAACAAAGGTGTGGCCACTTTGTAAGACAGTTGGGCAGTTTCTTACAGAACGAAACATGCTCTACATATGATCCAGCAATTGCACTCCCTGTATTTATCCAAATGAGCTGAAAATATTTTCACACTAAAACCAGCGCCTAAGTGTTTATGGTAGCTTTATTCACAAGGGCCTAAGCATGGATGTAACCAGAGGTCCTTCAATAGATAAAAGGATATATAAACTGTGGTATATCTGTACAATGAAATATTACTCAGCCATAAAAAGAAATCAGCTATTTCTAGAAAAATTAATGGTACTGGACAAAAAGCTGTTCCCAAAGTGTCAACTAAAATTTTTATTGGTAGTTCATCTCATGGTAAAATTGCGTAACATGTAATGAACCTAAAGCAGTCATATTTTAGTGCAAAAAATTAAAATTTAAAAGCTATCAGGACTACATTACAAAATTTCCAAAAGCCTCCTAATATTTAAATCAAAAAAGGGGGGATAGTAGAAGAATATCATGTAAGGAAAAATATCCTGTAAGTAAATTACATCTAGAAAATTTTTACTTTAGAAAATTAACTTTCATTTGTAGTGCTAACGGCAAGACACCCATGAAAAACAAACATGGTGTCAAAACAAGCCAAAGGAAAATCGTTTGGGCAAAAAATGAAAAAGAATCCCAAGTCAAATTTATAGAAAAGATTCCTTTATTGACTTTTGGTCGAGAATATGTGTACATTTTCAGAAAACAACTCCAAGACCATGTGGATTCCTGCAACAGAGAGGAATTGACAGGACTGCTCCAGCCATGAAGACAGAAGAGAAACAGTCCAGAGATGGAAGACGCTGACGACGCCTTGCCATACTAGCAGTCAGCAGCTGTGCGTCGCTGCAGGTTGCCCAGGCCGCGGCAAACCAGAGAGGGTCGGACCTGCATTACCACCATTTGTCCACCATCCAGAACTGATATATCATTGCTGACATGTACCCATAAGGAACTGTTTGACATTGAAATTGGGACTCAAAAGAACTGTTGGCTCAGAAAGAAACTCACTACAGACTGATTCATTTGCCTCTCAGCATAACCATTATTGCTTGTCTCATTTTCGGTTCTTATAAGTGTATTTCTAGTATCACATGATCTCACCCATCTAAGGGAAATAATGAACAACATAAACTGATGAACAGGAACGGACCCGGAGACAGGGAAGCATCGATTAGACTGTCGGGCCTTGGAGGGAAGGCAGGGGAGGGTGGAGGTAAGGGGGAGAGATCAACCAAAGGACTTGTATGCATGCATATAAGCCTAACCAGTGGTCATGGACAACAGGGGGTTGGGGGCATGCGTGGGGAGGGGTTTGGGATGGGAATGGGGGGATGAGGACAAATATGTGATACCTTAATCAATAAAGAAATTAAAAATTAAAAAAAAAGAAATCAGCTATCATTCCACAAAAAGGCATTAGAGGAATCTTAAATCTGTACTGCTAAGCAAAAGAACTCTTTCTGAAAAGACATGTACTGTACAGTCCACTACAGGCCGTTCTGAAAGAGGTACAACCATGGCGACAGTAAAAAGACCCGAGGTTGCCAGAAAGAGGGAAGAATAAGTGAAATACACGGACGCTTGGGCAGTGAATTAAATTAGCCTGTATAATTGCAGTGGTGGAGAGAGTAGCTTGATTTTAAATGAAACCAAGATGGAACTCCTCCACTAGGACCCACTGTTCAACTGATTTGGAAAAATATTCTCTGCATCCAGATACGCCCAGATGTCCAGCAGCAAACATTTCATCACCATGAAAATACCGACTCTTTCGTCGGAAAGAAAGAATGCAGGGAAGAACTGAGTGAGCGGGAGCTGGAAGGAGTTAGGGTTAGCTCCTGCACATTTAAGAAAACACTGTCAAGTCTTCAATCAAAAATCACTTTTCTGCCCTAGGTCAAGTACAATTCCCAGAGACACCCTGTGCACAGGACCAACAGCTGGCCTCACAGAAGGAAGCCCTGACCTGCACGTCAGTTCTGTTTGCTTTCTGTAACTTGTGTTAGGAATTGTGTGGGGCTAGGATACCAGAAGGAACAAAAAGTGACTGGCCCTGCCTCTTTGAACTTTGCCAAAGCACAAGGCAAGATCCTACCATACAACCATCTCACTGGTCCCCACCTCAAGGCGGTGACTGTGGTGTCTCAGGGCACCCGTTTGGCCAGGGCCAAGAATAGGATGAGCAGAATGCAGACCAGCTGAGGCAAGTCCCTGAACAAAGGACTGGGGCCATACAACTGGAGGTCAAGAAGTAAGGCATCACCCACCATCATTAGCAAGAAGTGTGGAAGCAGACCTTGTTCCAAGGACTCTAGAGGACAATGTCGATCTCACTTACAGATCCCCAAAGGCTATGAGCACGCCCTCTTATGCGGGACAAGGTGGGGAGTGGGGTCTGTGGGGCCTGGGACCCAGCAGTGTTTCTCTCAGAGCAGTTACTATTTCTCCTTTGTACTATAGCCGTGAACTCCAAGGTTGTGGAGATGCCCCTGGTTGAGTGATGAAGGCTGGGATATATATGTCTGCTTCCCCTCAACCATGTGACAGTTTTGGAGCCAACGGGAAGAAAGGAGAAGATCATAAACTCAGAATTACTTGGAAACTCTGAATACTTGAATACGAGTATGAATCAAAATAGAAATAATCTTATATAATAAAGCCTAGGTGGCATTGCATGATGCCCTCATATGATGTTGTCACAAGATGGCCACCTCAAGATGGCTGCCCTCACGTCATCAAAAGATGGCTGCCACAAGATGACTGGCAGGGGAGGGCAGTTGTGGGCGATCAGGCTGAAAGGGGAGGGCAGGTGGGGACAATCGGGCCAGCAGGGGAGGGCAGTTGGGGGGATTGGGCCAGCAGGGTAGCAGGTAGGCGTTGATCAGGCCAGCAGGGAAGTGGTTAGGGGGCAATCAGGCTGGCAGGGAAGTGGTTAGGGGGCAATCAGGCTGGCAGGCAGAAGTGGTTAGGGGCAATCAGGCAGGCAGGCAGGCGAGCAGTTAGGAGCCAGCAGTCCCAGATTGTGAGAGGGATGTCCGACTGCCAGTTTAGACCCGATCCCTGTGGGGTCCCAGATTGGAGAGGGTGCAAGATTTCGTGCACCGGGCCTCCAGTGATTACATAAAATCTGGCAAGGAACTTAGTGTTAATTCGGTTTGCTTGCTTTCTGCTTTGGTCCAGAGATTTTTGTGACCTATGAATGCAGTGCTCAGTGAGTTACACTTGCCTTTGGTAGGTTTTTATTAACGTTCTAGGAATGAAATAAAATTCTGTCTCACACATAGCACTGGGACTTGAAGCTAGGACTGTCCTCCTGTTTACGCACGCACTGCAGGAAGTACTGAAGCGGTTACATAAAACTTGCCAGTCTGGCAGCACATCTTTAACCTTGCTCTGGCATTGGGTTCTGGCCTCGTGAAGGAATTCAAAGCTGTTCTGACTTAAAGAAGAGGGCACTCCCATTTTCTGCTGCTTAACACACATTCCAAAAAGAGAGAATTGAGTTCGGTTCTTAAAAAACGTTAGAAATGGTGCTCGCTCCCGGCTGAGTACAGTTCAGATTGTAAGTGTCCATAGGAAAACCCTACTTAGAAGAAGTCCCCAGGCAGGCTAGGGTCTGTCACTTCAGCCTGAACTCTGGGAATGACACATTGGTAAAAGCACGGACTTTAATGACAACTTGTCAGCGCTGTGGACAAAACCCCTGTGCCTGTGCCCACCTCCAGGGTTCGTGACTTCACTGGTCTTGGCTGGGACCTGGGCCTTGGCGGTGTGCAAGTCTGCAGGTGTTTCTAATGGGCATGCAAGCTGTGGCGTCTCCAGGTCAATTCCGGTCAAGGGCACACACCTCGGTTGCCCTGGTCGGGTCGCGTGCAGGAGGCAACCCGTCGATGTGTCCTCGCCTCGAGGCTTCTCTCTCTCTCTACCCATCCCTTCCACACTCCCTAAAGAAAATCAGTGGAAAGCATATCCCGGGCTGCGGATTAACAACAACAAAAAGAACAGCCAGCGGGCCAGATGGCCACGGGATAGCAGCGGGGCCTGGAGCCGCGCCTCTCGGAAACAAGAACCTAACAGTACGCCGTGCTGAATTCACGAAACAAGCTGGGGACGGATCCTGAAACGCTGTGGTTCATTCCACAGGCGGCAGGCGCTGCCTCTCCAAGAGCTTCGGAGCAGAGGAGGGCAGGCGCCGAAGGACACGTGAGCAAGACTGCTACGGCCGGCCGGCAGCAGCCCTGGGAGAGGCAGTCCACCGGCCAGGTTTCTGAGAAAGGGGAACTAGCGATGCATTTGCGAGCACTGCCTGAACTCCAGTCGGCAGGAAGAGACAAGAAGAGGTGGCAATGTGGGAGAGCTCCCTCAGCTTCCGGAGTCCGGGAGGATAGTGCCAAGTAAGTGAAAACGCAGATGCGAAGTCAAAGCTGCAATGCCAGTTGTGCGGGTCTGACTAGCACGGGCGCTCAGGATAAACCACGGTTCATAAAAATAAAAGTTGGCCCTGACCCGTTTGGCTCAGTGGATAGAGCGTCGGCCTGCGGACTCAAGGGTCCTGGGTTCGATTCCAGTCAAGGGCGTGCACCTTGGTTGCGGGCACATCCCCAGAAGGAGGTGTGCAGGAGGCAGCTGATGGATGTTTCTCTCTCATCAATGTTTCTAACTCTCTCTCCCTCTCCCTTCCTCTCTCTGTAAAAATCAATAAAATATATTTTAAAAAATAAAAATAAAAATTTGAAGTTATCATCAGCGAGAGGTGCTTTATTTGGGAACAAGAACAGAAATGTCCCAGGGCTGAAATGGCACCAAGGCTCGCCAAGCAGGGCAGTGGGGGTAGGAAATGCAGAGGCCCCGGGGCATCAGGGAGGCTGGGGTTCCCGCGGAAATTACCCAACAGCTCAACCCCAGCACAGAGACCTCACTCCTCTGGAAGCACTCCTGTGGCCCCCTCTTTCTGAATGCATTGGGGGGGGGGTCAGGCTGTGGCCTTGGGCTCCGGGCTCCGGGCTCCGCTTTGCTAGGCTACCAGTGCCGGGAGCTCACCTGGCCAGTTCTGCACCTTGAAATGGGGGGTGGAAGAAAGCCGACCTGACCTCTGGTCAGTTAACCTTGTTAATAAACGGCCCTTCCCCGTTTGTCAAATAACGTGGATTTGCCCACACTTTCAAAAAATGAGCAGCAACGATACCATGTGCTGCTTTTCTTAGAATCTACCACATCTCCCTGTGCGCTGCTTAGAGGCACGGGGGGGCAACTCATTTCAAAGCATTTAAAAAGAAAGAAAGCGATTCTTGGAGTTCTCTTCACCTATGGCGTGAGACTCGGGTCTGTGGATACAATGTCACCAAGCAATGGCCGTTCTTCTTCAGGCAGAGAAGCACTCCCCGTCCCAGCCCCGGGCAAAGGCTGGAGACCCCGGAGCTGCCGAGCTGCCGAGCCGAGCCGAGGAGACGGTTCTCCCTTACAGCGGCCGCAAGTGCTGCTGGGGAAGCGAGGGGTCGGGGGGGAGGGGGTGCAGCCCACCCGCTGAGACAGGTCCGCCCGCGGCCGGCCGGGAGCTCCCAGGCACCCGCGGGAACGCTCGGGACCGCCGGCATCTGAGCTCAGTCCCGCCCCCGAGCACAGGGCGCCCAGCGAAGCACGGGCGTGTGGCCTGCACGACCCCTGTCCCCAAATTCCTCCGGGCGGACCCTGCGCGCCCCCCAAAGACACGCAACTGTTAGGCAGGGAAGAAAGTGGGGGTCCAAGGGGGAGAAGTCCTGCAGGGTCAGGGCAGGAGTCGGAGATGATGCTTCCAGAAGGTGCTGGCAGTGACAGCGGGACACGAAGGCGGGCCCGGGCTCCCGGGACCGACCGGACGGGGCCTGAGTGTGGGGTGCCCGAGGACGACTCGGAACTTCAGGCCGCAGGCCCCAGGCCGACACTTTCCTCCCGCAAGCGCGCCGCCGCCCGCCGTCCACTCACCTTGACACGAGGCCCGACATCTCCGGCAGCCTGATCTCCAGAACAGCAGCGACCACACGGCCGGGGCGGCGCTCCCACAGGCTCCTCCGCCCCGCGTCGGGCCCGCCCACGCCGCCTCGCGCCCCCGGAAACAGATGACAGTCCTCCAGGGGGCAGAGCGGCCTCGGGATCTCCCGGTACGCGGCGCTGAGGGGCGGGGCGAGAAAGGGTGAAGCGGAGGAGGGGCGTGGGCGGCCGAGGGGCGGGGCTAAGGCTGTGGGCGGGGGAGGGGCGTGGTCTGGGGCGGCCGAGGGGCGGGGCGAAGACGGGGCGGGGAGGAGGCGGGTCTGGGACTGCCGAGGGGCGGGGCGAAGGCTGAGGGCGGGGAGGGCGGGGCCTAGGCGGAGGGGCGGGGCCTGGGGCGAGGCGGGGCGGGGCGGAGCGCTGGCAGACGCAAGCTGATTGGCAGGAAAGAGGTTCTCTCCCAGAGGCTCTTGGGGAAAGGCCCCGTGGCCTAGGCTCGGCGCGTTCCTTTAGCAGAATTTGACATGGAAAGCATTTCTGGAATTTTAACCTTTTTCAATTAAAAATGTAAATTTAATAGTCTTTTCTTTGAGGACTCAAACAGATGAAATGCCTCCTTAACAGGACATGGACGTGGTCTATTCCTACTCCAACACAGAGAACGTGCACAGAAGTTAAAAACACAGCACAATCGGCCCGGGAGAGATGTGCTTCCCTCCCGGTGCCTGTCCACTCTCCCGCTGGCCTCAGGTTTTACCAGAATGACTTGGGAATGTGAGGGGTGGAGATACAATTTGCTTTAGGAACCAAATTGATTTTTGTGTGTAACACATTTCAAGGCAGCCTCTACAAGTTGTATTTTGAACGCTTAAGAAATTAAAAGCGCTTACTACACTATTCCCTATTAAGTTAATTTCATTTTCCTATTGGTCATGTGATATCCAAGAGACAGATTGTGACATTGTTAACAGTTCTAAACATAAAGCTAGGCAAACATTCCAAAACAAAATACACCAAAGGAACAAGCCATCAGGATGTGACGTTTGAGATAACAAAGTATTACAATAAAATGATTTTACACACGAGAGTCATCAGGGAGGATCCAACAAGAAGCTGATTTTAAGGCCTCCCATAGATGGCTACACAAGGAAACATTCAGGAGAGCTTGAGAATGGAAGGAAATGACTCACGGATAATATGCTTATTCCCACGGGAAACCTTTGTACCAACAGCACAGGACTGGGCTGGGCGGGCGCGGACAGAGAATGCTCAGACCAAGAGCAGGGAAAGGCAGTATAGTGTCCCCTCCATGAACTTTGTGCTCCCAGATTACAGCCTTCAATTCCCCTGATTTAGGGGGGAAACTCAGATCCTCAGGATCCACATACTTCCAGACTTGTATTATACTTTATACTATCTGGGGAAAGATAAGAGTGGGGTGGGGAGATAGCTCGCATTTTATGAAGTTTAACATAGATACAGTGTGTGTGTGTGTGGTGTGATAGACGAAAGAAAAGTACTCAGGCCCAGTGAAAACTTGGTAGAGAGAAGCTTGTAGTCCCACACGTTGCAACGTTACTGTAAATGTATCTGCGTGACTTGTTCTAGAAATGTATCCTTCCATTTCGATACCTCAGCTACCTGTGGTCCTCTGTACCACATTCAACTCCCCCAGTTTGTAAATTTAGTAAACTTGCACTCTATCTTAAGGGAAAACTCAGAGTTTTAAATATTCCATCACAAATGTTAACGATTCCTTCCCTACATCTTTTCAAAAATCATAGCTAAGCTTTGTTTTCACAAGAGTTATCTAATCTCTCCTAAGGCGAGCGTACATGATTTATATGACTTAAGTTAATGACTTAAACACAAAAGTAAGATTGTGCACGGTGGTGCTGGGATCGCTTACAGCTAAATCAGCTCAAGCCCAGTTCTTGTGTGGGGGCCCACATTGTCCCCGCTCCGTTAACCTCCTGGTCAGCTTTACACCGGCTCACAGAAGAGCCGTCGGTGGCAGCTGCTGCCAAACGCATTTTCACCCAGTGAGCTACGATCAAAGCCAAGTTCACGTTTCCAGCAGCCCATGTCAGTGGCAGCCATGAAGTGTGATCTACGTGATGACAATTGGTGACTTCAATGCTAGTTTATGTATTTATTTTTTGGTACATTTTTTTATTTATTAAGGTATCACATGCGTGTCCTTACCCCCTTGTGGTCCCCCTGCCACCCCTCCAGTGCTAGTTTATAACAGCCAGGGATGTGACTGAGTCTAGGAAGGCTCTGAGGCGGCTATGGTGGCCCCTTGCAGAGGCCCTGGCTAATGTGTCATTCAAATCAGGTTTCTGAGGAATATTTGATACATGGCACAATGCTCACAGGTGATGATTAAACAACAGTTTGCCAAACAATATGTTTAGTAACACACAGAGAGAAGATGGAAAGTTATAATCCAAAATGTTATTTCCTTCTTTACATTCACATTTTTTTCCCCAAAATTTCTACAAACTTTTCCTCATAATGCATTACTTTTATAACCAGGGAAAAAATTAAAAATAGTTAATAAATTTCACCTGAAAGTATAAATGTTAAAAATATTTTGAATATTATTCTGGTAAAGAGCTATCCTGTTGCTATGAAAAAGGATATCCCATTGGCACAGTAACCAAAGGAAGATGAAAAGAAGAAAAGCAAGGACCTAGAAATAACTGTGGCCTAGTGCATAGATGACCTGAATACATGATACGCTGTTCATTAAGGGCTAATGGGGGAAAGATGTATTCAGTGAGGCTGTAAAAACAGAATTGGCTAGCTATTTGGGGGAGAATCAATTATAGAGCTTCTTAAAATAACTTCTATGTCATTAAAGACTTCATCTTAACAATCAAATAGTAAAAATATTAGGAGTAATAGAAGTGAATATTCACCTAGTTTTGGCCTAGCGGTCACGGGTTCGATTCCTGGTCAGGGCACTGGACACTTAAGAAGGATGTCTCTTCTAGACTCTTAGACTCTCCAAAGCTGTGTTTTAAAATTGGGTTCCCAGGAGCTGGGGGTCTGCACGGGTGTCCCAACGTTTGCCTCAAAGATGAGGAAGAAGGTTCCCCTCACCTGCATGTGACTTTTATCTCATTCACATGTGAGGCTCCATAGAAGAATATTTTCTTAAAAATTCCAAAACGTGAACCCCATTGCCCTGTAGCATATGACTTCTCCAGTAACACGCAGCGGAGACGTGAGGGACCAGAGCGTGTGCCATTCCCGAACTCTGGCCTCGCTCAGGAACTCAGAAGCCTGCTCAGGAAATTTGTAAACCACTCTACAGTCCCCTTGTAAGTAGCCAAAGCCTCAGGCGTAAAATCCGAGAACATCCAAAGAAGAAATGTGTGTTCTAGGGTGGTCGCCAGGCTCCAGTCTAGCCATCTCTCCTAACGAGAACCCACGTCCGCTCAGATGTTTCAACAGAAGGTTTTTAAAATATATATTCGTATTGATCTCAGCGAAGAAGGGAGGAGAGAGAGAGACAGAAACATCAATGATGACGAGAATCATGGATGGGCTGCCCCCTGCAGGCCTGCCCCCAATGCGGATCGAGCCCACAACCCAGGCATGGGCCCCGACCAGGAATCCAACTGTGACCTCCCGGTCCATAGTCAACGCTCAATCACTGAGCCACATTGGCCCGGCTCAACAGAATGAATTGTATTGACGGGACTATGTTCAGACATTTCGGTGAGATTCGGGGTTTGGGCTGGGTGAAGGGAAACAACTCGACGTGGAGATGACAGGAGACCTGGAGGTGTTCGGGCTCTTACCACGGCAAGAAGCTGTCACCACCAGGAGGGCCGAAGGCATAAGGCGAGGGAGTCCAATCAGCGACCCGTGCGGGGTGGGGGATGCTGCCTGTGCCTTCACGGACGAGAGCAGGAGAAAAGGTGGGAAGGAATACCCCAACTTTTCTCCTTCACCCCCCCCAACCCCCCCAGCCTCGTGTTGGTGGTTCCCATGGGCCAGTCCTACCTGAGAGTCCGCTGGCGAGAGCCCAGAGAAAAGAATCCGCGCGGCTCTGCCCCTTGGGGCCCAGTCTAGCAGGAAGCATGGAGAAGGGCCTGGCCAACAGCAGTTTGGAAAGACCAGCATGTTTATGATAGGCAGTAGGGGGCCCCAGGCCCCAAGCGAGAGGCAAGTGTAACTACATGAGGGATTAATCATTCCCCACTTACATACATAATGTGCCGGAAGCTAATTCCAGCGTGTCACGAGTGCAAGAGTTTCATCAAAAAGGGTTGCTGGAACTTGGGGAACTCAGCAAAGGCTGAATCACACATGTTATTGCCTGTTGGAAATGGCTGAGGGCATTTCCCCAAACCTGAAAAGGATGCATAAATGATTGCTTGCTGCCAGACAGCTGAGGGCATTTCAATCTACATGGTATTGCCTCCTACTGGCCAAACACCTGAACAGCCATAGGCAGTTTCTCCCATTCTAACAATGCCTACTGTATACCAAAAGTTGGCCTTTGATGTGTATATCTACTTTGCCTTAGGACAATGTGCGTTAATAAAAAGCAAGGGGTCCAGAGAAACAGAACTTGGTTCCTATAGCTAAGCCTTCTCTGGCTCCCCAAAATGCCTTCCAAAATTATGTTTCGTCTCTGGACTCTTTATTAATTTACATGCAGCGCATTCTCCAGATTCCTGAGCCCTTCTAGATGCTGGATTAAGACCCCCGGCAATAATGGTACTCACAAGACCAGTGTGTGTTTGGGGAATGCAGAAGGGAGAGTGACCAACTCCATCTGGGGGAGTAGATTCAGAAAAGGTTTTCTCAAATTGAAAACTAAGGTGTTTTATTGTCGCCCAAGCAAAGTTTCTTTTATTTTGGCTTGAATGCAAAAACAATACATAGTCACTCTGAGAAATGCAAATGCACAACAACAAAAACACAAATATTTACAGTCTCGCTCCCAGCCTGAGACCTCTATCAACATCTTAATGTGTTTATATCCTTTAGCTCTTATTCTATGCATATATACACGTACGATTATGCGGTCTTTGGGATGATTATGTGGTCTTTGGGATGACAACACAGACATTTGTTGGTAAAATGTGTTTTTCCCACTCAAATCACAAATTCTCATGCAATAAACATCATCTGTAACTTGTTAAAACTTGTCAAGAACTTGTTTCCACCCTGTTGACATGACTCAGTGGCTGCGCATCAACCTCTGAACCAGGAGGTCACTGTTCGATTCCGGGTCAGGGCATATGCTGGGGTTGCTGGCTCCGTCCCCAGTCGGGGCATACAGGAGGCAGCCGATCAGTGATTCTCATCATTGATGTTTCTACCTCTCTCCCCCTCTCCCTTCCTCTCCGAAATAAAACAAACAAACAAACTTGGTTCCTCCTCTCTGATAACTCATTTCTGTCTTCAGACACTCAGCTTGCTCTCTCTCTTGGCAACTACCAAACGCACTGTGGGTGCACGTTCCTGTGGTCTCTCTGCTCTTTGCACACACTCTGCCCACAGGCCCTTTTCAGACCACAGCCCTCGAGCTGCTAATAGCTCTCATAGTTTTTAAAGATTAAAAAGAAAAAAGGACACACATAAAGAAGAACAGTAATAGAGACATACGTGGCCTCAAAGCCTAAATATTTACTGTCTGGGCTTTTATAGACAACGTTTGTCAATCCCTGTATTATGAATTCCAAGAAATGGTATTTTTGAGTCAAAGAATGTGAACATTTTTTGAGGCTTTGACTGCGCTCTGCCAAATTGAGGAAACACTGAAGCAACTCCTGTCCTTCTCGGGACTGGCGTGGCCATTCGCCAGGCACCCTGCCTCGGGGGCACTGCCCCAAAGGTTCGCTAGCTGTGCCCGACCTGAAGCTGCATGATCGGTTTAGGTTTTCACTTCCCTTAAAAACAGCGTTGGCCATTTTCTTTCTTGGCCTAATTAACGTTTTTGCCCATTCAAAAGCAGTAACAGGGTAGTTCTTTCTTTGTAAGACCTCTTTAGTAAATGAGGATGTCACTCTCTTACCTTTTATATATGTTAGGCAATTTTGATGATTTTTACTTACCTTTAATTTTATTTAATGGGTCTTTTTGATGAAAGAAGTTAAAAATTCTATAGTCAAGTCTGCCACTTTTCTAATGTTGCCCTTAATTTCATGCTTACTTTGAGATTAAAAGCATTTCACTTATATTTTTTAAAAAAAGAGTTTTATTGATTTCAGAGAGGAAGGAAGAGGGAGGGAGAGAAACACCCACGATGAGAGAGAATCGCGGATCGCTGCCTCCTGCACGCCCCCCGCTGGGGATGGAGCCTGCGAGGGGGCCCGCGCCCGGACCGAGCGGAACCGTGACCTCCGGGTTCGTAGGTGGCCGCTCCACCACGGAGCCAGCGGCCAGGTTTCCAGCGCCATCTCCTCGCCCCAGCCTTCCGTCTTGGGGCTCCGAGGACCCGGGCTGACGTCTCGGGAGGCGGTCGCGGGTGGTTTGGAGAAATGCAGGTAAGAAACCCGGCAAAACAAAGCTTTCCCATCGCACGCCCCGGAGGGGGCTGCCAACGGGGCGTCCCCTCCCAGCCCAGGGGGGGGCCCCGCCGCGCCCCGCAGCAGCCTCGCCCGCGCACCTGGCTGGGCCTGCACGGGACCGTTCCCCGCGGGTGCCGCTGCGTGGCCCTGAGCTCGCGGGGGCCGTGCAGTGTGACGGGCAGCCTCCCGCCCGCCCCCGCCCGCCTCCAAACCCCGCTGCCTTTTAAAATGTCTGCGGCTCCGCCCACCCAGCATCGCCCCATCGAGCCCCATCCCCCATCGAAAGCCTCTTCCAGGTGAACTGAGTGCCCGACCCGAGGGCTCGGGAGAGGGGGTTCCCACCCAGGACGCGCTCACTGGCAGGGGCGGGCACCCCAGACGCCGCCACCCGCGCACCTAGCGTTTCCGTGAGGACCGGGGACCCGGCCGCCGGGCTGGAGGCCCCCTTCCCAGCGGTCCGGCCCCGAATCCGCCCACAGCGCACGGAGGGAGGAGGCTTTGGGAAGCGAACTGGGGCCCGGCCGGCGTGGCCCAGTGGTTGACCCTTGACCCATGAACCGGGAGGTCACGGTCCGTTCCCGGTCGGGGCCCGGGCCCGGGTTGTGGGCTCCATCCCCAGCGTGGGGCGCGCAGGAGGCCGCGGGTCCACGATTCTCTCTCCTCGTGGGTGTTTCTCTCTCTCTCCCTGCCTCCCTTCCTCTCCGAAACCAGTGAAAATGTAGATTAAAAAAAAACAACAACTAAGCGGACTGGGGCAGCCACAAGGGCAAACGCGGCGGATCGGTGACTGGAGCCTCCCCCCATCCCCGGCGCTGCCCGCTGCCCCCGCGCCCCGCTTGTGACGCGTGCGGGCGTGGGGGCCACGCGCCCCGGGAATCTGGGGCGGCGCCACGCGGGTCCCGGCCGCGGCCCGGGGACTGGGGACCGGGAGGCGGCCCCGCGGAGGCGGAGGCTGGCGAGCAGCGCCCGCTAGGCGGCGGCCCGGCGCCTCCCTCCGCGCCCTCCCCGGCGGACCCCGCGCCCCGAGGCTGCCCCCCGCCCCGCGCCGCCACCCCTCGCCACTCCTCCTCCTCCCCCGCCCCTTCCGTTTCTGGGGGGAAGGCTGCAGCCTCCAGGGCTCCGCATCCGCGCGGAGGGAGCGCGGTTTCCTCCTGCGCCCTCGGCCGCCCCACGACTCCCCGCCCCTCGCATCTGCGCCCCAGCAGGCGGCGCGCTCCCGATCGCCGCGGACGCAGGTGAGTGGCGCGGCCTGGGGGCTCGGGGTCCCCGCCCGGCCTGTGATGACCCCCCCCCCCCAGGACCACCGGGTCCCTGCCGGCGAGCCTGTCGCCCGGCCGGGGAGACCGGGTCCCTGCAGCCAGCCGGGCGGAGGAGCTCGCGGTCCCGCGGCGCCTGGGCTCTGCGGCCGCCGGGCGAGGCGGAGCGGAGGGGAGGGGAGCGCAGCGCCTGTTTTTAACGGGTCCCTCGCATCTCCGGGGCAGAGGCGGGGGGCGGGGAGCGGGCCCCGGCTCGGCAGGGCGGTGGCGCGGCTGCCAGGCGCCCGGCTCTCGCGCTGCGCGAAGCTGGTGTCCAGGCCCGGCCACGTCCTGACCCTCCGGAGGCGGTAACGTGGGCACGACGGGCCTGAGGTCTCGCCTCCTGGCTGCGAGGCTCTGCACCTGGAAGGCGGGTGTGTGCGACGTGCAGAGCTGGGGGGCGGAGCCGGGGGCGGGGGGAGCGGATAGTGGTCGTGGGTGTGGACGCATCGCGGGCGCTGTTACCACCCGACACGGGAGTTACACATCCGCCAGGAGGCGCGTGAACCGGCAGCCCAGGGGTCTGTCAGAGACGGCCAGGTTTAAAGCTAGTTTTGAAGCTAGTCTTAAAGTTGTCCACGGCGAATGGCGTCTCAGAACAGCGGGCTGGGCTGCGCGGACAGCCCACGGACCTGCATCCCTCATGCCCACGGACCAGCATCCCTCATGCCCACGGACCTGCATCTGTCCACATACCTGCATCCCTCATGCCCACGGACCAGCATCCCTCATGCCCACGCGCCTGCATCCCTCATGCCCACGGACCAGCATCCCTCATGCCCACGGACCAGCATCCCTCATGCCCACGGACCTGCATCTGTCCACATACTTGCATCCCTCATGCCCACGGACCTGCATCCCTCATGCCCACGGACCAGCATTCCTGCCCACGGACCAGCATCCCTCATGCCCACGCGCCTGCATCCCTCATGCCCACGCGCCTGCATCCCGCATGCCCACGCACCTGCATCCCTCATGCCCACGGACCAGCATCCCTCATGCCCACGGACCAGCATTCCTGCCCACGGACCAGCATCCCTCATGCCCACGGACCAGCATCCCTCATGCCCACGGACCAGCATCCCTCATGCCCACGGACCAGCATTCCTGCCCACGGACCAGCATCCCTCATGCCCACGCGCCTGCATCCCTCATGCCCACGCACCTGCATCCCTCATGCCCACGGACCAGCATCCCTCATGCCCACGGACCAGCATTCCTGCCCACGGACCAGCATCCCTCATGCCCACGCGCCTGCATCCCTCATGCCCACGGACCAGCATCCCTCATGCCCACGCGCCTGCATCCCTCATGCCCACGGACCAGCATCCCTCATGCCCACGGACCAGCATCCCTCATGCCCACGGACCTGCATCTGTCCACATACTTGCATCCCTCATGCCCACGGACCTGCATCCCTCATGCCCACGGACCAGCATTCCTGCCCACGGACCAGCATCCCTCATGCCCACGCGCCTGCATCCCTCATGCCCACGCGCCTGCATCCCGCATGCCCACGCACCTGCATCCCTCATGCCCACGGACCAGCATCCCTCATGCCCACGGACCAGCATTCCTGCCCACGGACCAGCATCCCTCATGCCCACGGACCAGCATCCCTCATGCCCACGGACCAGCATCCCTCATGCCCACGGACCAGCATTCCTGCCCACGGACCAGCATCCCTCATGCCCACGCGCCTGCATCCCTCATGCCCACGCACCTGCATCCCTCATGCCCACGGACCAGCATCCCTCATGCCCACGGACCAGCATTCCTGCCCACGGACCAGCATCCCTCATGCCCACGCGCCTGCATCCCTCATGCCCACGCGCCTGCATCCCGCATGCCCACGCACCTGCATCCCGCATGCCCACGCGCCTGCATCCCTCATGCCCACGGACCTGCATCCCTCATGCCCACGCGCCTGCATCCCTCATGCCCACGGACCAGCATCCCTCATGCCCACGGACCAGCATCCCTCATGCCCACGGACCGGCATCCCTCATGCCCACGCGCCTGCATCCCTCATGCCCACGCGCCTGCATCCCTCATGCCCACGGACCGGCATCCCTCATGCCCACGCGCCTGCATCCCTCATGCCGAAGGAAACAGCTTTTGTCCCCTTTCCGCGGTGCGTGGCTTTGAAACCCAAGAAACGGATAGGGATGGCGCTGGGCAGGGACAGCCGCGGGTGGAAGGGAGACAGGAGTCCCTGAACTGCGGGGGAGCGACCTCGTCCTCACCTTCTAAACAGGGACTCTAGGGGGAGACAAAGGCAATGACGTTTGTTGTTTCTATGCGTTCTTATTCAGAGCCCCTTTCACTTTTAAAAAATATATATGTTTTTATTGATTTCGGAGAGGGAGAGAAATAGGAGTGATGAGAGAGAATCATTGATCGGCTGCCTCCTGGATCAAGCCCGTAACCCGGGCATGTGCCCTGACCCCGACCGGGAATTTGAACCCGTTACCTCCCGGTTCGTACGTTGGCACTCAACCACGGAGCCACGCCAGCCAGCTGGGCCCTCGTAAAGATTTTTTTAACAAATACACAGAGCAGGTGATAACGTGCTTCCCTTCACGCGCGAGGCAGTTACCTGAACAGGCAACATGCCGATTTCCAACCACACGGGGATCCCAGCTCCCGGCTGCCAGGACCACATGTGCAGCTCAGTGCAAAGGTAGGAAAACCAAGCAAAACCCCACAAACCCATCACCCCAGTGTTCCCTCCACGCTCCTGATGTCAGGCAGGCTGGTCACCCTCAGGGCTGGCCCACCTCTTCCTTCCAGACCTTCCAGAGGGACTTCCGGGTGAATCTCAGGGTCGCTCCCTTCAATCCCCTTCCCGAGGAGCACAGCCAGGACCCACCCCCACCCCCCCTTCCCCCAGCACAGGGTAGCGCGGCCTCGGCCTCGGCCTCGAGGCGCTGCTGCTTCCTATCCTTAGTTGTGCCTGGTTCTGAAGGTGAAGTAAATCACACTGCACCGCACACTTCTCTCGCTCGGCAGTGTGTTCCCGTGAGGTTCGTCCATGCTGTTGCCCAGGGCAGGACTTCTTTCGTTTCCACTGTTACTTCCGTGTTATTATTGACGGTTATTTGGGCCGCTTCTAGGGGTGGGTCACTGCCAGCGATGCTGCTCATAAAGGTCTGTACTCGCTTTGGATGCCCGTGTGCGCCCGTTCCTGCCGGCGCAGATCCGCGAGGGGACCTGCCGGCCCACAGGTTCTGCTCACAGTCAGCAAAGCGCGCACAGCTTCCAGCGCGGCTGACACAGTTTGATTCCCAGCAGGGCATCCTCCCCCACGCGTGGAGTTTTCCCTCTCAAGCCCTGTTGCCATTTTCAGTTGCATTTCCCTGATTCCTAATGGTGTAGACGGCAGAGGGAAGGCAAGTCGACCAGACGTGCAAGTGAATGGCGTGTAGGGAGCGTGAGAGCACAGGGACAGACCGTGGGAGGTCAGCTACGGCTACTAACATGCTGAATCTAATCGCAGCCTCGGACGGGACGACAGCCATCTCACCCGGGTCAGGGTAAAGTAACACCAGAGTCCAGGCGGTCCCACACGTGCTACCTGATGGTCCCACGAAACGTTTCACCGCCACATCTCCAAAGGCCGAGCAGGGTTTGCACTCAGGAAGGACTGCGTCTCCCGTGAGCTAAAAGGCGCTGTTTGCGAATCCCTGGAGATGCTCGAGCGACAGCGTCCCTCCAGTGGGGCACGCGTGGCTGGGGCACGCTGGAAGCTTCTGCTAGCCAGTCGCACCTCACCCATCCCTGGCCGCTGAGCAGCCTGAGCCCCCGCAGATCTCACATGCGCCCACGCGTGCTCCCCGCTCCTCTTGCGGGGCAGCCTCCGTCCCTCGCCCCACTCCCTGAAGCAGCCCTAAGATGGGGCCCCGGGGAAGGAGGCCGAGGCCTGGGCTGCAGGAGCCGTGGGTCTCGGCGGGAGGAGCCGTGGGTCTCGGCGGGAGGAGCCGTGGGTCTCGGCGGGAGGCATGCCCACGGGCGCCTGACCCCATCCCTGCTCCATGCCCCTGCCCCTGCGCAGAGGGCCAGGCCGGCCCTGGTCCACCGCTCTCCAGCACTGGCACCCCCGGCCCCAGACCTCCACACAGTGGCCTCACAGAGCACCCCCAACGGGACAGTGGCCCTCCAGATCCCACGAGGCCTCGCCCGCCGCCTCCACCCGGGGAGTCGCCGCTCGGGGAGCCAAGTTTCCGCCCGACGCCCAGAAACTGCGCCATCAGATCTGGCCGCGCCAAGGAGCTCCGTTCCGGCCGCTCAGAATCACAAGGAGTGCCCGGCCTTTGGGATGTAGTGGGCGTGTGACTGTTCCAGAGAGAGGGCGGTGGCCACGGACAGTGGCCGGCCTCGGTGTCGCGGGAGGACGGGGGACTGGGCCCCGGGTTTAACAGCCACCGCCGTTGCCTGTCTGCTCGAGGCCAGGCTCTGTGCGGGTCCTTCCCCGGGGCTGTCTCACTGGCCTCCACGGAGTCTCTGCACCGGGCGTGTTCTCTCCACTTCACGGGGGAGGAGGGAGGCCCAGTGCCTTCCCAGGTGCCACCCAGCTAGTTAACGGCGGGACCAGGGTTTGAGCCCAGGTTCACCGGATTCCGAAGCCCACATCTCCCCTGTCTGCTGTGGCTCACACCTGAAGTGCGTGTCCATGATGCGGCGATGACTCGTAAACCTCTGGTGACCGGGCGAGGGGACAGGATGGTCAGAGATTAGAGGAGTTTTATCTTGGCGGAGCGATTGGGCTTTCCAGAAAAGCCTGAAGGCCCCTCCCCCTTCCCCGCCGCTGGAGACCCTTGCTGGAAGCTTCTGCTAGCACATGTGGTCTCCGATGGGGAGGGTATAGCTCCTCCAGCCTCTCCCGCCCAGACCCCGTTGGAAAGAGGCTGCCCCGAAGCGGGGCTGACGCGCGGCGGCTCCCGTGTTCGCTGCACCCGTGAGGCCTTGGCCGTGAGAGCGAGTCGTTCCACGTGGGGAAGGCCGATCGCTGTTAGACGGACCACCTACGTGGGGGGAGAGCCTTGCCCGAGCTCACTCCTTGGCCGGGGCAGTGGCTGTGCTGGGCTTCCGAAGGTTCTCGGGCCCCTGGGTCCGGAGGAGTGTGTTCCCCTAGGGTTCGCCCGGGGAAGCCGCGAGCCCAGAATTTCAGAACGTGACTGACGTGACTGACGTGACTGAAGGTGGAGACGGCTTTAGGAAGCAAGCTGCTAAGTGGGGCCACGTGAGCGAGCCCTGATCCCCCCCGCCTGGTGCCTTGATAAGCAGAGGAGACACACCGGGGATGTGAGCGCAGCGCGGACAGGCCACAGCGAGGCACGGCGAGAAGGTGGCCGTCCCCAAGCCCCGGGGAGAGACTCAGGAGACACAGCCCCCCCCACACCCCCCCAGCGCCTTGGTCCCGGACCTCCGGCCTCCAGATCCGTGAGACACAGATCCTGGTGTTTAACTACCTGGTGGTGGCATTGTGTTGGGCAGCCTGAGGAAGCGATGGAAGGGAACTGGGTACTTGGCAGAGCTGAGCCCTCCCTCACCCAGAGGCCCCACAGCCGGGGGGTGGGGGGGGCGCAGAGAGAGGTCAGGACATCTGCAGGGAAGCCAGGGTTTTCTTGAGGACCAGGATGCCCTCGGGTGTCAAGCAGCGATTCCCAGTAGTCAGGTAGCAACAAGCTGCTGGGTGTGTGCTCCGTGCACCTGGATCAGGGGTCGAACCCAAACCCGGGTGTGTGCCTGGACCGGGAATCGAACGCGCACCTTCCGGTGGATGGGACGATGCTCCAGCCAGCTGTGCCGCCCTGGCCGGGGCCAGAGCTCTGTCTTAGGTTGTTTTCCTCTTAGCATGACAGCAGGGACATAGTTCCATACTGCCTGTCCGTCAGGACCGTGCGTCTGAGGCCCACAGAGCCGTCTGTTGCACACGTCACCCACGTGTAAGGTCATCGCAACTTGCTGCTGTCACCAGCCATCCTTGTTGCGTGGAGATAGGCTCACTCCTCGCTGACTTCCTCACTCGCCTCAAGGCAGGCCTGGAGCCGAGGGCCGGAAGGCAGGGCTTCTCCAGGGACCGGGTGCGTTTCCCTCCGGACCCAGCTGCTTCCCGCCCGTTCCGCACGCACGGACGTGAGCCTCACGGGCAGCGCCGGCCGCTGCTTCCATTCGCTTTCCTCTCGTTACTGTTGAGGCTGGACATTTTCTCGGGGCGGTTGACCCCTACTCTTAAGAAAACAGCGTTTTGAAAAGGGTTTTAGCAAACGTGTTGAACGCAAACCAGCTGTGGCAACTAGCCACGAACCCCTCTCCCCCTGCACCGAGGGCTCCGGGTGGCACGCGCCCTCCGCCTCCTGATGGCGTTTAAGAGAGACGCGCGTGTCTGTGATGATGGCGAAGGGCACAGCCCCGCCTGCTGTTAGCCTTGTGTAACCTGCGGTTACTTAACCTCCCTAAGCGCCAGGCCCCTCACCTGTCAGGCGGCCGGGCAAATCCCCCCACAACTGGCACCGTGACGAGAGCAATCACTGACGCTTCCAATCAAACGTAGCTCCTACCGAGGAGAGGCGGGAGAGCTGCTTCCTTTCGGCTGCAGATGGGCCCCTCAGCCTGGAAGCCAGAACTTCTCAGGCCCCAGCAACGCACGTGGTTCACGTCGCTGTGTTCTGTACACGGCTCCTCGCTCGGGGGCTGGGAGACTGACTGCCTTGGCTGCTGGCCCGGGCGTGGCCTCAGTCTTGCGGGACACACAGTGCTCACGGGTGCTCAGTGTTTTAGGACGCTGCCCCAGAACGGGTAGGACAGATCCCCTCCAACCCCCTCCCCCGTCAGGTAAATGGGAGAACCCTGCTTCCATCCCGCAGGTGAGCGTCCTCGGTCCCTGTGAGAACTTGGCCTTCCTTGAGCACGGGCCTGCGGCTCGCCTGTCTGTCTGCTGGGCTTTACACGTAGCGTGCAGATTCCCATTCAAACACCTTCTGGCACCGAGAAGTCAATCCTTGGCCTAATGGGTTTTCGAGACTACCAATCTATAGTTTTACACACTTAAAAAACAAGTTTCTGCCTGACTGGTGTGGCTCAGGGGTTGAGTGTTGACCTAGGGACCAGGAGGTCAGGGTTCGATTCCCTGTTGGGGCACATGCCCGGGTTGCGGGCTCCATCCCCAAAGGGCGTGTGCAGGAGGCAACCCATCCACAATTCTCTCTCATCATTGATGTTTCTCTCTCTCTCTCTCTCTCTCTCTCCCTTTCTCTCTGAAACCAATAAAATAGATATAAACAAACAAAAACACATTGCCACCTTTGGGTGAGGTCTAGTCGTCCCCGCTGAAGCATGACTGGGTGGGGCAGCAGGGGGTGCAGTGGTGGCCGGGGAAGGTGTGCTCCTGGGCTAGTCCCTGTTCACTGTGCGGTGTTCCCCAGGAGCTACCGCAGACCCGCGGCGCCCACCCCACCGCGCTCAGCCTGCCCACCGCGGTGACTGTATCACGCTCTGAGCCGCTCTCTCTTTTGCATCCGTCTCTCCAGCTGCCCGCAGGTGGGCGCCCCTCACCCGCTGGGCAGCCAGGCCCTGGGGCCAGCCATGTCCGCCATCCTGCAGGAGCTGCTCCGCGTCTCTGAGAAGGCGGCCCACATCGCCCGCGCCTGCCGCCAGCAGGACGCCCTCTTCCAGCTGCTCATCGAGGAGAAGAAGGGCGCGGAGAAGAACAAGAAGTTCGCCGTGGACTTCAAGACCCTGGCCGACGTGCTGGTGCAGGAAGTTATAAAGCGGCACATGGAGAGCAAGGTAGGCTGGGCCGGGCCTCGGGGTGCCTGCCTGGGCTGTGGCTCCGGACACAGCCTGCCTCCCTCCTGCCCTCCCCCAGAGGACCAGCACCTCGGAATCAAATAAACACAGCGCTGTGGGTGTGAATCCCCTTGTGCTGACTATAATATTTCTAGAACGTTCACTGCAAAACAGTTTGAAAATACAGGAAAACAAATAAGGAAATAAAAATCACTCACCATTCTCAGAGCTAGAGAGAAACATGTTGGTCTAGACCAGTGGTCGGCAAACTCATTAGTCAACAGAGCCAAATATCAACAGCACAGCGATTGACATTTCTTTGGAGAGCCAAATTTTTTAAACTTAAACTATGTAGGTAGGGACATTGTTATTAACATAATTAGGGTACTCCTCAGCTGGCCTTTGCTAAAAACATCCTCAATCTGATTGAGGTACACTCAAGGGGCCAAAGAGCCGCATGTGGCTCGCGAGCCGCCGTTTGCCGACCACTGGTCTAGACCTTCTCATTTATTGAGCTTCTTTTTGAATAGGTAGTACGCATTTTCGGGAAAATAGGCAAATATCATCCCCCCACTAGAGAAAACCACAGCTGTTTGGCTACGTGTTGTTAGAATGTTTCCCTTCTATGTGTATGTGTGTGCATGGCACATATAGTTTATTTCAGTAGAAATGGGAAGATTCTATTTGATAACTTTAAAAACATTGTTTGATTTATTAAGTCTCACTTTCTGACATAATCGTGTATCTAATGCTTGTTGAGTTCTGGAGACTTACCGTCCCTCTTTATTCAGGTAGAAAAATATTGTTTATATCTAACAATGATGGTGATTCTCGTGATTTTAAACTGATTGGAGGGGACTGTATCCATAAATACTAATAATCACAACACTGACAGACACTTATACATGCTTATTGCATGCCAGACACTGCTCTAAAGGCTTACTTAACTTTTCAACTCTTGTAACAATTTCATGAAGAACTAGTAATCCCAGGGAGTGGGTGAGAAAAGACTGGCACAGAGAGGTTAAGTCACTTTCCTGAGGTAACACAGCAAGCGAATGGCCGGGCCGGTTTTGAGCACAGGCCACCTGGCTCCGGAGTCTGTGCTCAGCCTTGCTGTGTGGCCTTCATAGGATCTCATGATTACCTATTCCGGAGGACAGAGCTTTGTGAAAGAAGGCACTGTAAAGGATTTGGACCAGTTCTCCGTGAAATGCTCAAATGTAGGAATCCGTAAGAATCACTCACCCTCTCGTCATTGATGTGCCTCTCTCTCTCTCCCTCTCCCTTCCCCTCTCTCTAAAAATCAATAAAAACATTTAAAAGAGAGAGAGAATCATTTAAGTGAATTCCTGACCACAGGAAGACAGAATAAACAACCCTTGGAATCCTCTACAAACCACACTTCTCCGTGCCCTGCGCTGCCTGCCCAGTGCGCTAAATGGGGCAGGTTCCTTTCTGGTCCTGATCGAGATAGCTGTTGCAAAGGGAGGGTTGGGCAACTGGATTAGAAATGTGCCGGCATTCGGTTTGATGGGTTAATGTCTGCCCACCGCATTCTGACACGTCCAGGCAGGGTTCGCTGAGGAGGTCTATGCCGGGACTCGGGAACGGGTACGTGAGGTTCACCTTCGCGAGAAGACGTATCTTTGCTTCCTGATTCACCTCCTGCAGCCTCGGAAACAGGCTATAGGCAGGCGGGGAGCTGGGCCCCAGCCCTGGCTGACGCGCCCTGTTCTTTGGAATTGGATGCCAAGCGGTTGTGGGTGTTATTAAACTCCTGGCCGCCTGCAGATGGCCGAGTGCATGTATTTGAAGCATTTCCTTGCCTTCGTTCCCTGGGAACACCACACAGGTCGGAAGCCAGCACGTATGGGGAGGGAAACGCATCTTTACTGGAAAGGCACAGTGTATCTGAAAGCTTCCTGGAGTCTTCCTTAGCTCTATTTTTAAAAAAGTCTGTACTGATGCATAAATGACTGGCTCGTCAAACATTTCCTTCGTTTGGCTGAATCACTTCCTCTCCTGGAGGCGAACGAGACCCCCAACAGGTGCAGAAAACACATTTGAAAATGGGAGGGAAAAGCAGTGACGTTACCTTCCAACTCCTCCTGGCCAGTCTCAAGTGAAACCTGCGGTGCTTGACCAATAACGCTAACTTACGTAAGTGACGAGGGTGCTGTTTCAGAGCAAGAGTTAAAATATCTCCTTGGAACGCATTCTAATCCCATGGCCCTCAAGGAGATAGAGGACGTTTCTAGAAACACTTCTGCAGGCTCACCAGGACAGAAGGAAGCCATGACTTGCACTTTTTATAAGGGCAGGGGAGCAGGAAAGTCTTAGAAAACTAAGTGCTGAGCCACGCCGGCGTCACTGTTCAATGCTGAGGTGGGTTTCCGGAATTGTACATTTCTAAATTTCAGACCTAGCCGTGCTGTGGAGCTGGAACTAGACCATGGAAACCTGTCCAGAATTGAACGCGTGTGTGGGTTTTTTTATTGTTCTTGCTTTGGTTTGTTGTCATACCCTGCATTATTCAGTTTCCAGGCTTGGAGGAAAAGATTTTTGGAGAAGAGTCCAGCGAGTTTACTAATGCTCTGGGTGAGTAGACACATCCTCATGTGTTGTTGTAACCTTAGTGATCACAGCCTACCCTAATATCCAACGTACATTTTACATGGGTGCTTGGGAACCTTTCATGTAAACGACTATATATTTGAATATTAAGCTTCATTCAGAATTTCAGGCCATTTCACTTAGGGAAACATGGTATCTTAGACGTAAATCTGTGGCATTTAAGTAATGTATGACTTAACCTTTTTTTTTTTAAATATATCTTTATTGATTTCAGAGAGGAAGGGAGAAGGAGAGGGAGACAGAAACATCAGTGATGAGAGAGAATCATGGATTGGCTGCCTCCTGCATGTCCCCCACTGGGGATCAAGCCCGAAACCCAGGCATGTGCCCTTGGCCGGAATCAAACCCGGGACCCTTCAGTCCGTAGGCCAACGCTCTATCCACTGAGCCACACTGGCCAGGGCTTGACCAGTGTGGCTCAGTGGATAAAGTCGAGTGGTCCTTTGGGAAACTAATGGGAGTTACAGATGCCCCAGAAAGATGTGCTTCTTCACAACGGGGTCGACAATTTCAGGTCCAAGGTCTAAACTCAAAACCCATCCGTGGACCTCCTGTGATTCACAGGCTGGGGCCGGGACCACGGATACGGACGGGCCTGTTGCCCTCACCGCACCCGAGTGTGCAGCCTTGCTCCCCCACCCCGCTGTGGTCCTTTCCCCCGTCACTCTTGAGATGCCGTGACTCTGTGTGTCTCTTCCCACCAGGAGAAATGATCGTCTTGAGACTGTGCCCGACAGAGGAGGAGACGGCAGAGCTGCTGAGCAAAGTCCTGAACGGGAACCAGCTGGCGGCCGGGGCACTGGCCAAGGTCGTGCATGAGGACGCTGCCTTCGCCGACCCGGCCCTGGATTCGGTCCAGGTCACCATTCCACAGGACACTTTGGGAATCTGGGTGGATCCCATAGGTCAGTGGAGGGTTTGCTTTTATTCATTTGTTCTTCTTGGTCATCGTTGGGGGTGTGTGTGGGGGTGGGTAGGGGGAGGTAGGGAGCTCAGAAGGATTCAAACTGAGTCTAGTTTAACTCTCCTGGAAGTTTAAAAAACTTTACGGTTTGAAAGTGATCAGCGAAGAGTCAGGTATGTGTTAGGACATGTTGTGATACACGGAAGTGCATCTGTCACCGGTAACAGATATGTGTACGTGTTTGTGGATCTGTGTGGGGGTGCGCGCACACGCGGGCACACGTGCAGAGCTGAGCTCACTCATCTCTGAAGGACGTCAGGGTCCAGACTGTAAATAGGAGGGAAGAATGAGTGAGAGCAGCCACACGCCACTGGGCACACAGGCAGTCACGGGGCACACGGCTCCAGCAGGCACCTGCCACGTGGCGCCACACGCCGGGTCCTCAGCTTCTTGTAGGGAAACACAAGGCCAGGTCCGGTGAGATCGCTCCCTGTGTAACCACTTCCTGCCAATTCATCGAAACGAGCAGTCAGCACCGGTACCGGCCAAGCAAAGCCCTTAGGACTCCTTGAGCAGTCAGCATGTGGACGCTTCACCCATTAGTGCTTTTTTGGGTCATGCCTGTGATAGAACCAAAACCTGTAGCTTGTTTTTTGGTGTGTGTGTGTGTGTGTGTGTGTGTGTGTCTGTTTTGGTTTGTTTTCAGTATATTTTAATTGATTTCAGAAAGGAAAGGAGTGAGAGAAAGAGAGAGAAACATCAGTGATGAGAGAGAATCATGGATCGGCTGCCTCCTGCACGCCCCCTACTGGGGATCGAGCCCACAGCCCAGGCATGTGCCCTGACCTGGACTCGAACTGTGACCTCCTGGTTCCCAGGTGGATGCTCAGCCAGTGAGCCATGCCGCCTGGTTCCCATCTCCTTTGAGGGTTAGAGTGGGGGGAGGGGAGGGGGCACAAACATTCCGACTGTCGCAGCTATTCAGTGAGAAGAAAGAAATGCTGTCGGACAGAGTTCACAGGTGCATTCATCCTCATTCTCTCCACAATGGTGACCTGAACCCAAATGAGCACACTTCCCTCTCAGATTCGACGCATCAGTACATCCAAGGCTCTGCCGACGTGGAGCCCAGCCACGGAGTCTTCCCCCGGGGCCTCGCGTGCGTCACGATCCTCATCGGCGTCTATGACCTGCAGACGGGGCTGCCCCTGATGGGGGTCATCAACCAGCCTTTCGTGACGCAGGACCCGGTCACCCTCAGGTAGGAGGGGCACGTGGGGTGCATGGCGGGTTGCAGAATTTGCCACCTTAGCTTTGCTTGTTGTCAAGGTGATCACTCGTGCGGCATTCCCAGGATGCGACATGCTGGGCTGGTCCTGCTGGAGGTCTGCATGTTCGAGATCACGTTCTTCCATTTGGCCTAGTTCTGTTGGCCCAGTTTGACTGGGGGCCGGTGGACGCTTTGAAAAGTTGGAAGAGAGCAATCCTGTTCCCTATTCCTCACATCCTTTCTAAACCAGATTGAGAGGACGGTGCGCCCCCCCACCCCCGGCCCCACCTGCTAATACTTCGGAATGAGATAGGCGCTATGGTTATACTACAGCCAGTTGAACGGTTACACAATTTTAGAAGAAATTCAAAACCGAAATGTGAAAATTATCCAATGAACAGATGAGTCGTTCTGGCCGGGATTAGCACCTGCCTCTGGGGTGCTGTCCCTAGAAACGTGAAGGCCGCCTCGCTCTCTGCCCTCCCACGACTCCTTCGCGGAGCTTGGCGGGGCGGGTGCCTCCAGTCCTGCACTTTGGGGTCCACTCCAGAGCACGGTAGGGTCCAGGTGGAAGCAAACCGCTTTTCTCCTGGGGGTTCAGTTTTGATGTGTGCTTTCTTTTAAAATCCGCTTTTATTGATTTCAGAGAGAGGAAGGGAGAGGGAGGGAGGGAGGGAGAGAAACATCCATGATGAGAATCACGGATCAGCTGCCTGCCGCCCGCCCCACCCTGGGGATGGAGCCTGCAACCCCGGGCCTGTGCCCTGACCTCCTGGCTCACAGGTCCACGCTCACGGCTCAGTGTTCTCGCTGAAGGAGGTCAGACTGTTGGTGCAGGACTACACGTCTGCACTTGAGCTTTGAGTTGGCCAGGCAGCTGAGAATTGCTAGCGCTGTAGTCGTCAGGGACCACGCCTCTGGGATTCTGACCTTTCCCTCCACCCCCGCCTTCCTCCACGCGAAAACGTGTTTGTTCTCCGTACGCGGTCACAAGATCAAAGGCGCTGGGCCTGGGTGCAGGCGTGACCCTGGCCTACTCATGTTCCCAAAGCAGGCAGTGGCACAGGCACTGCCATGGCGGGCGTCACCCAGCACAGACAGGGCGTCACCCATTGAGGAAGGACAGGTGCGCGGGCTGGCTTTGCTGCCAAAAAAACAACGCGTCCATCTTTCTTGGCGTTCAAGTCGAGGCGAGCTTGGGAGTAGGCAGAGAAGAGGGTGGAACAGCGGGGCGGAGTTCCCGCGGGCAGAAACGTGTACGAGGACCGTGAACGCAGGCAGGAGGGAAAGGCGGACGACCTGTTGGTCCAGCTTTCCCTCTTAACCCTGAGCTGCCCACGCGGCAGGGCAAGCTCTGCGTGTTCCCGGAAACCCCGAACCCCACAAATGCTCCGGGTCGCTGTGCTGATGCCGGAAACGGAGCTGCCCCACCCGCAGCCGCGCAGGCCGCGCAGAGAGGTGACTTTCAGAAACAAGTGAGCTCCGTGGGGTCTGTTTCTAGGCTGAAGGGCATGGAGATTCGTTACATTAAATATGTATTTTTCCACATCATGAGGTTGAAGGCAGCATGAATAATGAAAGGCAAATGCGAGCCCGGCAGGCGTGGCCCGGGGGCGGGGCGTGGCCCGGGGGCGGGGCGTGGCCCGGGGCCTGGGCGTGGCCCGGGGGTTGGGTGTGGCCCGGGGGCTGGGCTTGGCCCTGGGACTGGGCGTGGTCCGGGGCTGGGCGTGGCCCGGGGGCTGGGCGTGGTCCGGGGCTGGGCGTGGCTCTGTGAGCCAGGAGGTCAGGGCACAGGCCGGCGCGGGGGAGGGGCTCATCCCCAGTGGGGGCAGCTGATCCAAGGTGCTCTCTCATCGTGGATGTTTCTCTCTCGTCCTCCCTGAGATCAATACAAATACATTTAAAAGTTGTAAAAAGCGAGTGGGATCTCCGCCCTGCACTCACCGGAACTCCCCTCCCCCAACTGCAGGTGGGAAGGACGGCGCTTCTGGGGCCTCTCCTACATGGGGACCAACATCCACTCTCTTCTGCCTCCCGTCTCCGAGCCGCAGACTGGCCACCCCGGCTCTGGCTCCCAGGCTGAGGACACGGGCTCCCAGGCCGCGGGCGCCCCCCGGTTCTCCGCCGTCATCAGCGCCAGCGAACAGGAGACGGTGCAGGCGGCGCTGGCGCGGGTCTGCGGGGGCCGTGTGTTCCACGCCGCGGGAGCCGGGTACAAGGGCCTGTGCGTGGTCCAGGGCCTCGTGGACATGTACGTCTTCTCCTACGACACCACCTTCAAGTGGGACTCGTGCGCGCCCCACGCCATCCTGCGGGCTATGGGCGGCGGCATGGTGGACTTCCAGGGCTGCCTGGCCCGGGGCCCCGCGTCGGGGCGCGAGCCGCCGCAGCTGCTGTACCACCTGGGCAACAAGGGCGCCAGTGGCGTGGATCACTGGGCCAACAGGGGGGGCCTCATCGCGTACAGGTCGCGCCAGCAGCTGGAGACATTCCTGAGCCTCCTCGCCCAGCACCTGGCGCCTGCGGACGCACCACCGGCACCTGCGGACACACCTGCGGACGCGCGGGCATAGACGCCTTTTCCCGGCCGCAGGAACCAGCTGTGACCCTGGGTCCCACGCTGGAAGATAGCTTTGCCTCTGGGTGGTCAACATGCGCCCCCTCTCTGGAGGAGTGTTCTCCCTTCTGTGTTCATAGAGATGTTAATTTCCGTAAATAAACGACAGTCATGCAGCAGCGCACGTGTGAAGTGCTGGTGGGGGGTGCTGTCGGTGTGGCCGTGGTGGGGCATTTAGCCCTGGAATCTGATGCACAATTTAGCCAAGTTCATGTGCTTTCAACAGCATTCCTGTCATAAGGATGGAAGCCTGGAGCCTCCTCTCCCCATCTACACACACACACACACACACTCTCACATACACGCTCGCACACATTCACACACTCATACACATACACATGCACACTCACATACATACACACATACTCACATGCACACATTCACACGCACGCACAGTCACACACTCGCATACACTCACTCACGCACACACATACACACACACTCCAATACTCTTACACACACACACCCTCCCTCTCTCCAACCCTCTCTCTCCAACCCTCTCTCTCCAACCCTCCCCTTGCACACTCCTCTTGCACACTCCCCTTGCACACTCTGTTCAGCAGGTGAGACAGGAGGGACCGAGCAGCGGTTTCTGCAATGTTTGCACGTGCCACACTTGAAGCCAGAGGGAGGCACAGGACTAGCTGCTCCTGGGCCCTCAGTGCCCGGGAACCGTGTCCTGGGACCCGAGCCTCTGCTCCCCACCGCTCACCCCCCCCCCCCCACACACACACACACATCTGGCAACAGAGCACAGTCCTGGAGCAAGTGGGAGGCCAGCCTCTGTTCACCCACCACACCCTGGTGACCTCATCAGCCCTCTGCTCAGCTCTGGACAGCACCCCCTCACCCCCCCCCCCCCCAACAACAGGGATCTTTTCTTAAGCAAAAATTGGACATGGATCTTTAAAACACAAAGCAGAGGTACAGGTACATACACACGGTCCCCGGGTGGGCTGGCTCCCTCCCTGCAGCCCCCGACCTCATCCTGTCCGGTCCCCTGCAGCCTGGTGAGGAGCAGAGCTGCCCTCCACAGGCCTCCCTCAGCCTGCTATCCTGCCCCTCCTGCCCCCCCGGCGCCCTCTGGCGGCCAAAGTCGATTTCTGCAGCACTTTCTTTCACAATCACAAACTTGACAGTATTTTGTTGCCTACAGCGACTTCTTTAGTGACAGGGTTATCGTTTTTCAGAGCCGGAACTGTGCTCGGTGATGGATTGTGGACTCTCCCGCTGTACAGGAATGGGTAAAAGTAGGTTTACAGTTGTGAGTGTGCAAAACAGAATTTATTCTTGTGTTACTTATTAACTGTTGTTCTATTTATTTGAATTATACCTGTAAATCTACTTTCCCCCACCCCGTGTGTCCTCACCATTGAATGTTCAATTTCACAGGTTGGTTTTTAAATCCCTGAGTTCATTCCTCACAGAACACACTGCGAAGGAGCAGAAACGAGTCTTGCTCCGGCACACGCACCGGAACGGAGAACTAGGAGGACACGCTCAGGAAAAAGCCTGGGTGCCTGGCCGGGGAGCTTGGTCGGTTAGATCGTCCTCCTGGTACACCAAGGTTGCGGGTCCGACCTCAGGTCAGGGCACAGACCAGAACCAACCCATGGGGTGTCAATAAGGGGAACAGCAAATTGATGTTTCTCTGTCTCTCTCTCTCTCTCTGTCTCTCTCTCTCTCTCTCTCTCTCGTCAGTAAGTGAAAATTTAAGACAAAGCTCTTGTCCGTATGAACACTTCAGAATATGTAAAATATCAATACAGTGCAGTGAAAACAGTCATCTTCAGTGTGATACAAACAGGCCGTTTGCTAATCAATACAGTGCAGTGAAAACAGTCATCTTCAGTGTGATACGAACAGGCAGTTTGCTAATCAATACAGTGCAGTGAAAACAGTCATCTTCAGTGTGATACAAACAGGCCGTTTGATAATCAATAAAATGCAGTGAAAACAGTCATCTTCAGTGTGATACGAACAGGCAGTTTGCTAATCAATACAGTGCAGTGAAAACAGTCATCTTCAGTGTGATACAAACAGGCCGTTTGCTCATTTACTGGGATGCGGAGGAGGACGGGGGAAGCTGGATGAACAGAGACTCAGATGTAGTCGGTGGACACCTCTCACACACTGTCCACCGTGCCGGAAAGCCACGGCCGCCTGTAAGTGCCGCTGCTGAGAGACCTGCATTGATTCTCTTGCACGACCCACACCGGTGTGAGGGTGAGCGCTAATGTTCACTTCTCTAGAGGAGGAACTTAACAACATTCGCAGAGTGATCGGAGAGCATAATTCTGGATTTAAACATTTCCCCACTGTTTCTGCAATTGCCTTGTACTCCAGTAATTGTTTAATCATTATATATGTGTACACACATATATACACACATACACACACACACATATACACACATATATACACACACACACACATACTGAGTGGCCAGATTCTTAAGACCACCCCATCAGTACTTCGTTGGGCCACCTTTTGCCTTCAATACTGCGGCGATTCTTCTTGGCATTGACTCCACGAGATGCTGAAAGGTGATGCGAGGAATCTGACACCATGCCTGATGAATGGCACTGTCCAGTTCTGTGAGATTGGATGGTTGTGGAACCAGCTGCCTGGTGGCTCTTTTAACTACGTCCCACAAATGCGCCATTGGATTGAGGTCTGGTGATTGTGGGGGCCACCTAAGCAAGGTAAAGTCTCCCTCATGTTCTGGAAACCACTCCTGCACAACACGAGCACCGTGGCATGGCGCGTTGTCTTGTTGGAAGAAGCCATCTCCATTGGGATACGCCATCAACATGACAGGATGAACTGGATCAGCAACGATACTTAGGTATGTTGTGCTATTCAGACGCTGTTCCACACGAATTAAAGGGCCCCAATCATGCCAGGAAAACATGCCCCAAACGGTAACACTGCCCCCACCAGTTTGAAGGGTTGTACTCATGCATGTGGGGTGCGTGCTTTCATGCTGTTTCCGCCAAATTCTCACTCTGCCACCTGCATGATGCAACTGGAAACATGACTTATCGGACCATGTGACTTTTTTCCAATGCTCGACTGTCCAATCCTTGTGTTCCTGTGCGAATTGGAGACGTTTTATCTTGGTGACTGCAGACAGCAAAGGTGTTCGAACAGGCCTTGGCTTCCACATCCCATACGATGCAGTGGACGGCTAATTTGCCTACAAACATCAGGTGGTCATAATAATCTGGCCACTCATTGTGTGTGTGTGTGCGCGCATGTGTGTGTGCGTGTGTGTATACTGATTTCAGAGAGGAAGGGAGAGGGAGAGAGAGAGAGAAATTTCAATGATGAGAGAGAATCATGGATCAGCTGCCTCCTGCCCCCCCCCACTCCCCCCCCCCCACTGGGGATCGAGCCCACAACCCGGGCATGTGCCCTGACGGGGGAATTGAACCGTCACCTACTGGTTCATAGGTAGACACTCAACCACTGAGCAACACTGGCTGGCTAATTTTATGTTTACATTTTTTACAAGAGTTATTAGAGGCAAACTGGTGACATATGCCGGGGAGCAAGAAAGATGGCAAATGCTCTCCTGTGAACTTGCAAAGGTCTCCACCAGGTGTGTCTAGCAAATCTGCACGGTCACCGAGGAGACCTGAAAGGCACATGCTGGCCCAGTTCTTGTCTTGGCCAACTTCTTGCAATGGGTCACTTTTAAACGACACCATCCTATTTTAAACACACCATTTCCCTTAACTATTGCATTGTGTTTTAAATTTTCATTACATGATTTTTACTGGGAAATACGGGAAAGTAAAAAGGAGGAAAACCCAACGTCCAAACACTACTGCTGTTGATATTTAGACAATGTCCCTAAAATTGTTTTCCTTCTAAGCATAATAGAACGAAAATTTGAGCCACCGAGTGGGAGAAGATAGTTATAATCTGGCAAAGGGCCTGTATCCAGAAGATATAAAAAACGTCTTCAAATCAACAAGAAAAAGACAGAAAGCCCAACTTAAAAGTGACCAAAGACTCTTTACAAACGAGTATTTAAATGAAAAGGTGGTCAACATCACTAGTCATCAGGAAAATGCGTTAAAACCACATAAGGGTACCAGTGCCCCCCTCCTCCCCCTCCCCATAGCTAAGATTTAATCAATATCATTTTTGTGAGAATTTGGAGCAACAAAAAGTCTCTTACAACGCTGGTGGGATCATAAGTTTACATAATTTAGGAAATACTTGGCAATATTTCCTAAAGCTGAATATGCTTATTCTGTGACCCTTTTCTAGGTACATACGCCACAGAGATGCATGTACGTGTCCATCAAAAGACACGCACAAGGGTACCCACAGCCACACCGTTCACGAAGGACAAAACCTGAACACTAAGCCCGTGCTCCGTGCCGGGGGAGGCGCAGACGTGTCACGGCCCCCTGAAACGGAATGAGGCCGCACGGACGCACCTCCCGTGCGTGTGGGTGAATCGGAGCAGCGACACGCCACCCACCCTGTGTGCTCCCGTGGACACGATGCTCACCGCCAAGCGAACTAATGGGACGTGCCATCACGGCCCCCTTCAGAAACGTGCTGCTCAGGTAGTGTCTCCGCTAAAGAGAGCTGCCTGGCCAAGAGGACCCCCTCATCCCTCACCCTGGGCTGCGTGTTAGCGCCCGCGCCCCCACGTGGGGTAGCTCTGAAGGGCCATCCTAGCGTCAGCGCTCACTGTGGAGACGGGGAGGCTGCAGTTCAGCCCGGCTCCAGCTCTGCCCAGTCGTGGTTCTGGACTCCGTCTCCCCCCCCCCCCTCCCTTCCCCTCCCTCCTTCTCTCCTCTCCCCTGCAGATGGGTCCCAGCTGCATGGTGGCCTCGGGGTCGGCTTCCGTAGGAACCTCCTCCTCCCAGTGAGAGTACTCGTTGCTTTTGGGGAGGTAGTGAGTGGAACAGGGCGGAAGAGAACTTTCGGGGTGCCAGTAATGCTCTATACCTTGATGGCAGACACACAAGTGTGTCTGCTTTGTAGTAACTCGTTTTGTTGACGGCCTGTTGGCATGTTCTGTTTTAATGAAAACATGCACAGCAGGCCTGGCTAGTGTGGCTCAGTTGGTTGAACACGGTCCTGAACATGAGTCCCAGACAGGGCACGTGTCGGGGTTGCGGGCTCGATTGCCAGCAGGGGCCGTGCAGGACGCAGCCAATAGCTGATTCTCTCTCACATGGATGTTTCTCTCTCTCCCTCGCCCTGCCTCTCTCAAGTCAATACAAACATATTTTTAAAAGAAAGACCACTATTGGCAGTTTAGATTTAAAAAAAAAAAACACAACTAAACTGTAGGTCCTTCTACCAACTGCCTGACTAGTATCCTGTGGACGCGTCAAGGCCATGAAGACAGGGAAAGGCTGGAGAGCTGTCAGAGGTGGGCGGGAGCTCAGGGGACATATGTGTCACAGGCCTGGATCAGGTCCCGGAATAGGAAGCCGCGGGCGGACGACGGGCGAGATCAAAGTCAGGTCTGTGTGTGGGTTCAGTGCGGGTGCTGAGGGCGATGCCAGCTTCTTCCTTTTGATCATTGTACTGTGGCTGCGTAGGACGTTAACATCGGAGGAGCTGGGGCGGGGCACTCTCTGTTCCATCCTCGTAACTCCTCTGTAAGTACGAAATCATTTCAGAATAAAAGACGGGGCGGGGGAAAGAAGACTGACAATTCCCGGTGAGGGCAAGGAGATGAAACAGGAGAACCGACAGGAGAGGTATGAATTCCTGCCGCCGCTTTGGCAAACGGTGTGGTGTGAACTAATGAAGGTGAACGCGTGTATCGGCTGTGGTTCAGCGACGGCACTCACTCCTAGGTGTACACGGCAGAAAGTCACATATGTGTGCGCCGAAGAATGTAAATACTCCAAATGTCCGTCAGCAGGAGAACTTAAAAAACTAGGGATTGGAAATGAAATAACTACAACAGCAATGCAATTTTTAGCAAAAGAAATCAAACACAGTATACTGTTTGATTCCAATTCATTGAAGTTCCAACACAGGCAAAACTCTTCTGAGGGGTTAGAAATCAGAATGAAACTGACCTTTGGGTGGAGAGGAGGGGCCATCATTTGTCAGGGTCACAAAGGGACTTTTTGGGGTGCTCTAATGCTCAATTTTTTTTTGGTATTGGAGGTTACTACGCAACGTTTTTTAATATTTATTATAACTCGTTGATTTTATCCTTATGACACAGTTTTCTGCATGTATGTATACTCTAATAAACATTTTATAAGTAAAAAAACAAGTATATTTTAAAAATCACGTAACTATTGCCGAAACCGGTTTGGCTCAGTGGATAGAGCGTCGGCCTGCGGACTGAAAGGTCCCGGGTTCGATTCCGGTCAAGGGCATGGACCTGGGTTGCGGGCACATCCCCAGTAGGAGGTGTGCAGCAGGCAGCTGATGGATGTTTCTCTTCCATCGATGTTTCTAGCTCTCTATCCCTCTCCCTTCCTCAATAAAATATGTTTTTAAAAAATCACGTAACTGCGTTCCATCCAAGCGCACTTTTCGGGGCTGTTGCTTGGGGCCTTCGGGGAGCATGCAGCGGGATGGGCAGGTGGAACGTGAGAGAGACGCCGGGGGTACGTTGGCAAGCCCTCCGTGCTTCACGGGAGGTGGTCAGCGATTAGAAAGCCCGCGTCAGGCCCCAAGGGCCGGATGGCGTTCTCTGAGGGGGAGAGGAAGCATAATGCAACGTGGCGTTTCTACCAGGTCATTCGTGTTCCCCTGGTAGCACCGGCTGCCTTCCCTGTGATCAACCGTGTCAGAGCCATGTGTTCGCTGGTAAATGCCCAGCCTCTTGATGGAAGGGTCCTGATTTCAGACTCCTTCTATTTTATTTTTTCATCCTCACCCAAAGATATTTTTCCATTGGTTTTCAGAGAGCGTGGAAGGGAGAGGGAGAGACAGAGAGAAACACCCATGTGAGAGAGACACATCGGTGGGCTGCCTCCTGCACGCGCCCCGACCAGGGCCCGAGCTGGGGAAGAGCCTGTGACCAAGGTACGTGCCCTGGCCCAGAATCGAACCCGGGACCCTTCCGTCCGCAGGCCGAACGCGTATATCGGCTGTGGCTCTGTCCATGGCGCCACACCGGCCAGGGCTGAGGCTACACTCTTTCTACCTCTACTCCCCAGGCTCTGAGACAGTCTTCTCCCGGGTTTCCTCCTCCTCCTGTGGCTGCTCCTCCTTCGCTCCCGCTCCCGCTCCCGCTCCCGCTCCCGCTCCCACTCCCACCCCACTCCCACTCCCACCCCACTCCCACCCCACTCCCACCCCACTCCCGCTCCCGCTCCCACTCCCACCCCACTCCCACCCCACTCCCACCCCACTCCCGCTCCCGCTCCCACTCCCACCCCACTCCCACTCCCACCCCACTCCCACTCCCACCCCACTCCCACCCCACTCCCACTCCCACCCACTCCCATCCACTCCCACTCCACTCCCACTCCCACCCCACTCCCACTCGCACCCTCGCCACGCGTTCTCCACGCAGCAGCCACAGCAGCCCTTAAAGGCACACCAGCCCTCCTGCACACCCTCTCACGGGCTGCACGGAAGCGAGCTCCCACTCCATGCTGCCCACGGAGCACAGGTATCTGTCTGGCTGCTCCCGCCTCTGCCTCGCTTCCAACCTCATCCTTCAACCTCCCCCTCGCCCGCCACGTGCAGCTCCTCCCTCTGCGTCATCGCTGCTGCCATGGGCTGCTCTTCCGTGGGAAGGCCTCCCAGCGCCTCCCCTGGCCTCTGGTAGGCCCCAGGGACCCCTGCTCCTTCCTAGAGGCCTCCCCGCCTCTGATGGGAACCAGTCCCCTCGTCTCCTGCTCTGAGCACTAAGTTCTCCCCTGTGCACGGCGACTAACTGACTCCCCCGCTCTGTCCTCCTGCTTCTGTGGGATAGGACTCAGCTGGCACACAGCCACAGCTGACTACGTGTGCAGCTCCGCATCCATGTAGAGCAGTGGTTCTCAACCTTGCTAATGCCGCGACCCTTTAACACAGTTCCTCATGTGTGGTGACCCCAACCATAAAACTATTTTCGTTGCTACTTCATAACTGTAATTTTGCTACTGTGATGAATTGTAAAGTAAGTATCTGTGTTTTCCGATGGTCTTAGGCAACCCTGCTAGCGGTTCTCATCCCTCTCACAATCCAGGACGGCTGGCTCCCAACTGCTCGCCTGCTTGCCTTCCTGATTGCCCCTAACAGCTTCTGCCTGCCAGCCTGATCTCCCCATAACCACTCCCCTGCCCGCCTGATTGATGCCTAACTGCTCCCCTGCCAGCCTGTTTGCCCCTAACTATTCTCCCCTGCAGGCCTGGGTCCCCCCCAACTGCCCTTCCCTGCAGGCACGGTCACCCCCAACTTCCCTCCTCTGTTGGCCTGGTCACCCCTAACTGCCCTCCCCTGCAGGCTTGATCACCCCCAACTGCCCTCCCCTGCTGGCCTGATCGCCCACAACTGCCCTCCCTTGCAGGCCTGGTCCCTCCCAATTGCTCTCCCCTGCTGGCCATCTTGTGGTGGCCATCTTGTGTCCACATGGGGGCAGCTATCTTTGACCACATGGGGCAGCCATCTTGTGTGTTGGAGTGATGGCAAATTTGCATATTACTCTTTTATTAGATAGGATAGAGGCATGGTGCATGGGTGGGGCCCAGCTGGTTTGCCCTGAAGGGTGTCCTGGATCAGGGTGGGGGTTCCCTTGGTGTGTGGGGTGGCCTGGGTGAGGGGCCTGTGGTGGTTTGCAGGCCGGCCACGCCCCCCGGTGACCCAAGTGGAGGCCCTGGTATCTGGGATTTATTTATCTTCTACAATTAAAACTTTGTAGACTGGAGCAGAGCCAAGCCTTCTGCTCGCTCCGTGGCAGCAGCCATTTTTGTTGGGATTTATGTATCTTCCATAATTGAAACTTTGTAGTCTTGAGTGGAGGCCAAGGCAGGCCAGGGCTGCAGAAACTTGGCTTTCTCCATCTCCAGGGGCAACCCTAGCCTCCTGCTCTCTCCAGCTCCATGGCTGCCGCCATTTTTGTTGGCATTTATGTATCTTCTATAATTGAAACTTTGCAGCCTGGAGTGCAGGCCTGGGCGGGCCAGGGTGTGTGGAAAGCTTGGCTTCCTCCATCGCTGGGGAAACCCAAGCCTCCCTCCTGCTCTCTGTGACCGCAGCCATCTTGGTTTGGTTAATTTGCATACTTGCTCCTGATTGACCGGTGGGCGTGGCTTGTGGTGTAGTGGAGTGATGGTTAATTTGCATATTACTCTTTTATTAGATAGGACGATCATTTCAGCCTGCCCAGAGGGGCTCAGGTAGTTGAGAATCCTCCCGGCACCGAAGGCTTGTGGTTCAATTCCCCATCAGGGCACACACCTGGGTTGTGGGCTTGATCCCTCGTTGGGGAGCATACGGGAGGCAGCCGACAACTGCTTCTCTCTCACGTGGATAATTCCCTTTCTCCCTTCCTCTCTCTAAGCATGTCCCTGGGTGAGGATTAAAAAAAAAAGAAGAATCAATTCTGCCAAAGCAGATAAGAAACAAACATTAGGAGGAGAAATGAAGTTAAAGAAGCAAGTAGTTGGTGAGCTAAAGGACGGCTGGCAGGTCCAAGCGGGCACCACACTCGGCCCAGTAAGGATGCAGGAAGCGCAGCCAGCACGCAGCACCCCGAAGCTTCGGGGGCCGCCCTGGCCACACACCTACACGCTGTCCTCGGCCGAGAAGTGCAGACGGAGGCCTAGTACTCAAGGCCACCTGGGGGCCCAGAGCTGTGGGCAAGCCTGCGCCCCGTCTCCCAGCACCGAACTCACGTGGACTGTGGCACCAGGCGCCCTCATCTGCCAAGCCCCTCGCGCGGCCTCAACCCTGGTCCTTGCAGCCACACCAGCAGCATAGGGAAGGGGATGCAGGAGGGCGGGGGAGGGAGGAAGAAGGGAGAGCAACGCACAGGTTCTCTGCATTTTTCATGAACTACGCCACCTGGGTACTTGGCTGTCCTAAGTGTGTGACTCCCCCGCCCTCCCCTCCTGCGTTGGCCTCTTCATTTAAATGGATTCAGTCAACCCCGTGGTTTCCACATCTTCCTTCTGCCTGTGAGCCTGTCTGGGTCATGACCTCTGGGACCTCCAAGGGCGGGCCGGCGGGCACGTGGAAGCTCGTTTCCACACCACACCCACCAGGGACCGCCCGGTGGGCGGGGAGACCGGGGGACGTGGCAGGCCGCCGTGTCTGTCTGTCTGTCTGCCTGTCTGCCTCTTCTCTTAGTTTCTCCGGGAGGGGAGCGGCTGCCCGCCGGGAACCACGCGTGCCCTGGCGAGGCATTAGACCACGGCGTGGCGTGGCCTTGAGGCCTCCTGTCCTATTTGAAACCGTCGCCAGCTCCAGGGGCACGTCTGGTTCCCTCTCCAGCTGAAAGTCAAGAACTGCTGTTGGGTTCCCCCCCAAAAAAACAATTACCCTCCCCAATCCTTCCAGCTTCCTGCTCCCCCCGCCCCCCACCTGCAGGACAGGGCACCGCGTCAGACCTGCAGCGGCTGTCCTCCTTCCCGCTGCCTTTCCGTTTGGACAGGCGCCTGGCGGAGGCCTGGCGGGTGAGGGGATGTGAGGCTATTATGACAGCTGCGGCCAGGTCTGTTCGGTCACGGTATGCAGCTCGAGGCCACACCAGCCCCCAACCGCCATCTCCAGCCCCGCAACCACCCGAAGCGCCTCCGGTGGGACCTGAGTCCCCCCCGCCGCCCCCCCCCCCCCCCCGCCTTTGCTGGCTCCGCTGGGTGGCACTGGCTCCAGGGGCGGGCCCTGCCACCTTGCCCTGCTTCCTCCTTTCCAAAGGGAGGCCTCGCGGGCCCCAGTTCTCACCCAATGACTTGGAGGTGAAGAGCGGACACCCCGGAGACGGAGACGAGGGGAAGACTCTGCCCTGTGCTGGGCAGTCACTGTGGATGTTCCCAGGAGGCCGCCGCGGACCGGGGGGCCGGGTGCTGCTGCCTCTGCTCTGAGCGTTAGGGTCACAGGAACCGCGCTTCATACCAGACGCTTCCTGTGTCGGCCACCTACTGCTGTGTTACCCCGGACCCAAGCCCACACACAGGGCCCACCTCTCTCTCTCCCTCTCTCCCTCCCTCTCTCCCTCTCTCCCCCTCCTTCCCTCTCTCTCTCCCTCCCTCCCTCCCTCCCTCCCTCTCCCTCTCTCTCTCTCTCCCCCTCCTTCCCTCTCTCTCTCCCTCTCTCTCTCCCTCCCTCTCTCCCTCTCTCTCTCTCTCCCCCTCCTTCCCTCTCTCTCTCCCTCCCTCCCTCCCTCCCTCCCTCTCCCTCTCTCTCTCTCTCCCCCTCCTTCCCTCTCTCTCTCCCTCTCTCTCTCCCTCCCTCCCTCTCTCTCCCTCTCTCTCTCTCTCCCCCTCCTTCCCTCTCTCTCTCCCTCTCTCTCTCCCTCCCTCCCTCTCTCTCCCTCTCTCTCTCTCACACACACACACAGCCCATCTCTCTCTCTCTCTGTCTCTCTCACGCGCACACACACACACAGCCTCTCTCTCTCTCTCTCTCTCACACACACACACACACAGCCTCTCTCTCTCTCTCTCCCTCCCGCCTCCCTCTCTCTCTCTCTCTCTCTCTCTCACACACACACACACACACACACAGCCTCTCTCTCTCTCTCTCTCACACACACACACACACACACACACACACACACATAGCCTCTCTCTCTCTCTCCCCCTCTCTCTCTCTCTCTCTCTCACACACACACACACACACACAGCCTCTCTCTCTCTCCCTCTCTCTCTCTCTCCCCCCTCCACACACACACAGCCTCTCTGTCTCTCTCTCTCCCTCCCGCCTCTCTCTCTCCCTCTCTCTCTCTCTCTCTCTCTCTCTCTCTCTCTCACACACACACACACACACACACACACACACGGGCCTGCTGCAGGGAGCCGCCTCCCCCCTCCCTTCGCGTCTAACCAGAAACACAACCGAACCAAGTTCTTGGCGCAGCACCAGGGCGGCCTCCCCGCCAGGCGCCAGGCAGATGCGCTCGGGAGCGCCCTCCCCACCGGAAAGGGGGCCCGGGCCTGGGTGCACTCCTCCCCGGGGAGCCCGCTGTCCCTCCCGCCCGCCCGCCGCCGCCCTGCCCGGGGCCAGCCCAGGGCCGCTGCGAGGCCGGGACAGAGCCGCGGGCCGCGCGTCCGTGGAAAGCAGGCGCCCGCCCGAACCAGCGCCCGGGAACGTGGCTGTCATCGCGGCTGCCCCCCGCCCCGCCCCGCGAGCCCGCCTCCTTCCCCGGGTGGGGGCCGCGCTCAGGCCCGCCTCCCCTCCGGGGCGCACCCCCCGCAGCTGGTCCCGCGTCCCCGGGCGCCAGGGGGCGGAGGCGGGAGGCGCGGCGCCGACGCACACCGCCGCAGGAGGCGGAGCGCGCACCTGGCGGGGCCGGGCCGGGCCTGAAGCGGGTGCGGCGGCGGCGGGAGGAGGCCGGGAGCAGGCGGAAAGGCGCCGGTGCCAGCGCTGGGCTCGCCGCGCCCGCCCCGCATCCCTCGCCGCGCCCCGCCCGCTGCCGCCCCCGCGGAGCCCGCGACCCGTAGGAGATGGTGCGCGACGCCCGGGGGCCCCTCGCCGCCCCGCGCCGGGAGGAGACGGCGCCCCGCGCCCCCCGCAGCTGAGCGCCGCCGCCCGCAGCAGGTGAGTCCGGGCCCCGCGCGGGAGGGACGCGCTCGGCGGGGGCGCAGGGCAGCCGCACCCAGGCCTCCCCGCGGGGACCAGCCGGGCGGCACCCAGCCCCCCTCCCCCCGCGGCGCGCACCTGCTGTCGGGGGAGGGGATGGAGGAGGCCCCGCGCGGAGCGTGCGGTGTCTCCGCTCCAGCCCGCGGCCCGCCGCTGCCTCCCTGCCCTCGCCTTGGTGAGGTTGTCATCTTCCCGGGGGACGGGGGGCTCCGGCCCGCACCCCCGGCGCGCTGGGCGCGGGCAGCACTTCCGCAAACGTAACTGGAGCCGGGAAAACAAAGGCGCAGCGCGCGGGGGCCTGGCGGGTGGAGGGGGCTGGGCCCCGGGGTCCAGGCCCTCGCCGGGCAGGCCCGCTGCTCCTCAGTAAACATCCCGGGAGAGAGGGGGAGGCCGAGTCCCTTGTGTGTCAAGAGGAGGACATTGACAGCGCCTGCTTCCCGGTGAATAACTGCAGAATAATCACGATAATAATAATGACACCACCACCTCTCCCCCTGCCGACGCCGTCCGGGCCCAGCAGGCAGCTGTGCCCACCTGTGCCCCCGGCTGGCTGCCGCCCTCAGAGCCCTGGGAGGGAGGGAGGTGGGGTCACTGTCCCCCCCGCCCTGAACCTAAGCAGGCTGGTGGGCCCTGGCCGGCACAGGTGCATGACCGCCGAGGGCCCGCACACCGTGCCCTTGGCCTCTCCCACACACATTGGCGACCACAGCGATTCCTTTCACCCAAAAGTGTGTAATAAACGCCTCACACCGCTGCTGGGAAAGAGTCTGCGCGCGGAGGGAACCCAGGATCAAAGAGCCAAGTGTGGGATCCCAGTTGGTGAACCGTTGTCTGCCCAGGGGCCCTGCCTGGCCCCGTGCTCGCGCCTCAGTTTCCCCCTCACCGTTCTAGAGGGTTAGGATACTGTGGAAATCTAACCCAGTCTGACCTCAGTGTTCAGGATGGAGGAATGTGTGTGTGTGGGGGGGTGACCATGCGATTGACCAGCAACATGTGACAGGAGCAGCTGCGCATTTGGTAGATCCTGTCTGCGGAGCATCCCCTCCCAGGACAGGGCACCTGGCCAGTAGGGGGCATCACTGAGCCTCTGGCCAGTTAGGGGGGCATCACTGAGGCCGCTGGGCAGCTAGGGGGCATCACTCAGGGCGGCTGGCCAGGGAAGGGGGGACAGGAGGCCTCCTCGTGGGGAAGGTCAGCTGTGACGCTGTGGCTGCCGGTCATCAGCAGACAGGGAGATATTTCCAGTTACTCGGGCATCAGACGGTTTGTGTGCAGCACAAGCGGTAAGATGCAGGCCGCCCGGCCGGCAGGAGGGGGACATTGCCGGGGAGCGCGGTGCGAGGCACTGGGGCGTCGGAGGAGAGAGGGCCGTCGCTCGGGAATGAAGCGGTGAAGCCTGTTTACAGTAATTCCTTCCAAGGCCCTTTGTGCGTCTATACAAATAAGGGGAAGATAAAAACACACAGGCAAACCAAGCAAAGGCAAAGGAGAGAGAAAGGTGCGGGTCCCGTCCGCCGTGGATTTAGTCGCGGTTACAAGGCACCGGCTCTGTTGAAGGCGCCTTCCTCAGCACTTGGTTTCTAAGTCTCCGCGACCAGTCGCTCCCCCCCGTTCTGTGGACGCTGAAGGGGAAGCTCGGAGGAAGGAACTTACACAAGCCTCGCAATCAGTGAGAGAGGGCGTTTGATTGGAGCCGGTGGCTCTGGGGCCAGAGCCCAAGAGGGTCCCACCCGCCGCCCTTGCTCCTCAGGGCCCCTCGAGCCTCGCCTGTGCTTCTTGTCTTTGAAAATGAACCTCACGTCAGCGTCCGTGTGTTACACACGCTGACATCTCTACCTGTGAGATTCGACGTATTGAAAGTGCATCTCTGGTAATGCATGTGCGTTTCCCCGGGTGACCTCTCGGTTTTCCAGGTCGAAGGCGAGCGTGGAAACTAGTATCACCAAAGATCTGGTTGGAATCAGGCTGACGGCTCTTCCGTTCTGCTTGTTTTGACGGTCCGGGCATCTTGTTTCGCAAGCTGCGTAGGGAAAAGGAGAAGCCAGTGATGCGAAGGTGTCTGGACGCTGTGGTCAGCGTCCGGGGCGAAAGCAAGATGGGCCATTGACAAGGGAGCGTGCAGGAGAGGCCTGTGCCTGCCCACGCGTCCGCCCGCACACAGCACCCTGCGCCTCACTGTCCTCGCCGCTGCCAGGGGCCGCCGGAGGAGGTGGGTGGGGTGGCGAGCAGAGGGAGCTTTTACTTCTCACCTCACAAAGTTATATTCGGGCTTTTTATTTTTATTTTTTAAAAATATATTTTATTGATTTTTTACAGAGGAAGGGAGAGGGATAGAGAGTTAGAAACATCCATGAGAGAGAAACATCGATCAGCTGCCTCCTGCATACCTCCTACTGGGGATGTGCCCGCCACCCGGGTACATGCCCTTGACCGGAATCGAACCCGGGACCCTTGAGTCTGCAGGCCGACGCTCTAGCCACTGAGCCACACCGGTCAGGGCCCGTTCGGGCTTTTTAAAAACTTTGCAACAAGCACGTGTTCTTTTGTTACATAAACTAAAAAGAGAGACATAAGGTGCGGAATCGATTCACTTCATAGAAATCCAAAATGAGGTGGGGAAACGGAATGTGCCTGAACTGTAAGGTTAGGAAAGTGAAATGGGACTCAGATCAGAGAGCCGGCGGGCGGGGGGGGGGGGGGTGTCTAGGAATCTCGGGGTGGGAACCAAAGGTGAAGAGTCTCCGTGACCTTTGCTAACAGCACCCCCTTTCCCCCCTCGGTCAGAAGGCTCTGGCGCGCACACCAGTGTGTCAGCGAGGCCGAGCGGCAGGCATTGCCCCCTGGTCTGGCGGGTGAGTGCTGGCTGCCCCAGGGGCATGCTTGTTCTCTGCGTAGAGGCAGGAGGAGGAGGAGGAGGAGGACACTCACCGGCCGCGCCGTTTCGTGACGTTCTGGCCTTCGGGTGACGCGGGGTAATTAATTTTAGTGACATCATTTCAGGAGCAGCGAGCTGTCGTCGAGTTAATCTCGTCTGAGGCACATTCGTAGGGTTTTCCCCCCAAAATGTAAACACGCTTTTCCCCTGACGGCTCAGCTGATGCTTCTTTCTTTTCAGATTTAACCCACTGGAATGAATGACTCTTCAAAGCGTGTCTACATTTTTTGGGACACCCTCCATATTTATGACATACAACCCCACAATTCTGCTCCGTGTTATGTAAGATTAACAATAATGATGGCTTAGAGTCCTTGAGAATTAATCCATTTCCCTGCTGAGACTTAGGAATCCAGAGCCAAATACGTTCAGACCTTTCGGAACCAAGAAGTCACGCTCGCTGTGTTCTGTCCACGAAAGGAGTCAGCGTAACTTCAGTTTATTTTGAATCTGATGGAGAACGCTGAGGAAATGGGACTGGTGGCCGTTTTTTCCAGAAGGGGGGTTCTGACCATGCTAGGTGCCGTCCACCGTCACGTGGCAGGTCCTGCTCCGTCTGGGCAGAGGGCAGTGCCAGGCTCCTGGTTGAAGCCGCTCTGTGCGCACCAGCTTCTCCCGAAACCGCGGGGCCCGGGGCACAGCCCCCCTGGCACAGAGCCGGCCGGGGAGACTCGCTCCGAGGAGAGCGAGCGTGGCACCTCCCGGGCGGGCGGGCACAGCCTCCGGGTTCCTGGGAGAGGCAGACACTGCACGGGTGGGGGTTACGTGTGCGGCCCTGACACCGCCCTCACGTCCGCAGCCAGAACATTCCATCGGGGTGTGGTCTGCAGTGTCATCAGCATTAGCGGGCGGTGGCCATTGGCGGCGTTTTACCTGCACTTGGAGGTGCGAAGGCCCGTGTGGGCCCGATCTGGGGCCCTGCACCCCGGGTGGCGGTGTGTCCGAGACTCCGGTGGCGGGTGGGGGGTGGGGGTTTCGGCGACGCTGGCTCCGCGGGCCGGTAGCTGCTCGCTGTTGGTGGAATGGGGCGTCCGCGTTCAGGCAGCGGCCGGGCAGCGTCTGGAAACCATCGGAGTCCATTGCTGAGGCTCCGCTTTCTTGGTGCCGAGCCCCAAACAGGAAGCCGGGCCGAACCCAAACAGATAAGGAAACAGATGGGAGACGCGCGAGCCTGGAGCCTGTTCGTGGACGTGGGCCGGTTACAGAGGGGGCAGCTTGGGTTAGTTCTTGGCTCTAAACAGCACCCCCACGCCAGCACCCACAGACCTGCCCCAGCACCCCCTACCCCAGCACCCCCCCACCCCAGCACCCACAGACCTGCCCCAGCACCCACAGACCTGCCCCAGCACCCCCGACCCCAGAACCCACAGACCTGCCCCAGTACACACCCCCACCCCAGCACCCACAAACCTGCCCCAGCACCCCCCACCCCAGCACCCACAGACCTGCCCCAGCACCCTCCACCCCAGCACCCACAGACCTGCCCCAGCACACACCCCACCCCAGCACCCACAGACCTGCCCCAGCACACACCCCACCCCAGCACCCACAGACCTGCCCCAGCACACACCCCATCCCAGCACCCACAAACCTTCCCCAGCACCCCCCCACCCCAGCACCCACAGAACTGCCCAGTGCTGTCTTCTAGGTCCTCTGTGCGTGTGGCTGCGCTGTGGGGTGCTGATGGCGGGGCTGAGGGGTTACGATTGGAAATGCGGGTGGGAAGCTGGTATACCGGGCTGGCTGCTTCTGCGTCTGGGATGGGGTGGGGTGAGAGGTAAGGGCGCAGGTGGCAAGAAATCCAGGCTCTCAGGACCGCATGTCCCCGTCCTGGCTGGCCGCTCGGTTGGTTCCAGTGCCATCCAGGTTTCAGGGTCGGTCCCAGGTCAGAGCTCAAGCAGAATGAGCCGGTGATGCAGAAGCCAGTGGGACAACAGCGCTCTCCGTTTCCCCCCTCCCTCTCTCTCCCCCTCCCTCTCTCTCCCCTCCCTCTCTCCCCTCCCTCTCTCTCCCCCTCCCTCTCTCCCCCCTCCCTCTCTCCCCCTCCCTCTCTCCCCCTCCCTCTCTCTCCTCTTCCTCTCTCCCCTCCCTCTCTCTCCCCCTCCCTCTCTCTTCCCATCCCTCTCTCTCCCCTTCCTCCCTCCCCCTCCCTCTCTCTCCCCTTCCTCTCTCCCCCTCCCTCTCTCCCCTCCCTCTCTCTCCCCTTCCTCTCTCCCCCTCCCTCTCTCCCCCTCCCTCTCTCCTCCCCTCCCTCTCCCCCCTCCCTCTCCTCTTCCTCTCTCCCCTCCCTCTCTCTCCCCCTCCCTCTCTCTCCCCCTCCCTCTCTCTCCCCCTCCCTCTCTCCCCTCCCTCTCTCTCCCCTTCCTCTCTCCCCCTCCCTCTCTCCCCCCTCCCTCTCTCCCCCCTCCCTCTCCTCTTCCTCTCTCCCCTCCCTCTCTCTCCCCCCTCCCTCTCTCTCCCCCTTCCTCTCTCTCCCCCTCCCTCTCTCTTTCTCTCCCTCTCTCTTCCTATCCCTCTCTCTCCCCTTCCTCCCTCCCCCTCCCTCTCTCTCCCCCTCCCTCTCTCTCCCCCTCCCTCTCTCTTTCTCTCCCTCTCCCCATCCCTCTCTCTCCCCTTCCTCCCTCCCCCTCCCTCTCTCCCCCCTCCCTCTCCTCTTCCTCTCTCCCCTCCCTCTCTCTCCCCCTCCCTCTCTCTCCCCCTTCCTCTCTCTCCCCCTCCCTCTCTCTTTCTCTCCCTCTCTCTTCCCATCCCTCTCTCTCCCCTTCCTCCCTCCCCCTCCCTCTCTCTCCCCCTTCCTCTCTCTCCCCCTCCCTCTCTCTTTCTCTCCCTCTCTCTTCCCATCCCTCTCTCTCCCCTTCCTCCCTCCCCCTCCCTCTCTCTCCCCCTTCCTCTCTCTCCCCCTCCCTCTCTCTTTCTCTCCCTCTCTCTTCCCATCCCTCTCTCTCCCCTTCCTCCCTCCCCCTCCCTCTCTCTCCCCCTTCCTCTCTCTCCCCCCTCCCTCTCTCTTTCTCTCCCTCTCTCTTCCCATCCCTCTCTCTCCCCTTCCTCCCTCCCCCTCCCTCTCTCCCCCTTCCTCTCTCTCCCCCTCCCTCTCTCTTTCTCTCCCTCTCTCTTCCCATCCCTTTCTCTCCCCTTCCTCCCTCCCCCTCCCTCTCCCCCCCCTCTCTCCTTTTCCTCTCTCCCCTCCCTCCCTCTCCTCCTCCCTCTCTCTCCCCTTCCTCTCTCCCCCTCCCTCTCTCCCCCCTCCCTCTCTCTCCCCTTCCTCCCTCCCCCTCCCTCTCTCTCCCCCTCCCTCCCTCCAAAATAACTCAAAAGACCAGCCATACTCCGGAGGTATGCAGTGGGCCGAGTCAGAGTGGCTGCCACCTCTGTGACACCCGTCCTGGCTGCACCGAGGAGGGCGACCGTCAGGGAGCATCCTGCACATGGAGCCCGGGGAAGGGCGGCCTGGAGCGACCGAGGACACGCGTGCTCTGAGGCGGTGGGGCTGGGGACCGAGTGGGGCCGAGGGTGCGAAGGAGACGCGTGAGTCAGCGGGGGCCGGAGGGAGCCCAGGCGGCTCCGGGAGTGAAAGGAGAACTGGAAAGAGGAACCCATCGGCCTCCGCCTGATTTGTGGGTCACCGTGCCGGGGAAAGCGGGTGAGGGCTGGGCCGGAGCACCGCCCTGCGCTGCGGAGAGGCCCAGCCGGTCAGTGCCGAGCAGTCACGGCCCCAGGCGGCCTCCCGGAGGACTCCGAGCCCCGCACGTGGGGGAGCCGGTCCCCGAGTCTGTGGAGGACTCGCCCTCACAGCTGCTCGGGGCCGTGCAGGGAACAGGTCAGGGGACACACGAGGGCCGGATACAGCCTCTCCGCGAGCAACGCCCACAGCCCCCGTGCACACAGCGGAACCTCGCGGGCCGGGCCGGCTCTGACTGTTCGAGAAGTGCCGTCCCGTCCACAGGCGGCTCCTGCGCTGTTATAGGGCCCTCCTGCCTCTGCTGGGAGCGTCCTGTGGACGTGTCCTTCCCGCGTCTGCTGTGAGCGTCCTGTGGACGTGGCCTTCCCGCCTCTGCTGTGAGCGTCCTGTGGACGTGGCCTTCCCGCCTCTGCTGGGAGCGTCCTGTGGACGTGGTCTTCCCGCCTCTGCTGGGAGCGTCCTGTGGACGTGGTCTTCCTGCCTCTGCTGGGAGCGTCCTGTGGACGTGGTCTTCCCGCCTCTGCTGTGAGCGTCCTGTGGACGTGGTCTTCCCGCCTCTGCTGGGAGCGTCCTGTGGAAGTGGTCTTCCCGCCTCTGCTGGGAGCGTCCTGTGGACGTGGTCTTCCCGCCTCTGCTGGGAGCGTCCTGTGGACGTGGTCTTCCCGCCTCTGCTGTGAGCGTCCTGTGGACGTGGCCTTCCCGCCTCTGCTGGGAGCGTCCTGTGGACGTGGTCTTCCCGCCTCTGCTGTGAGCGTCCTGTGGACGTGGTCTTCCTGCCTCTGCTGTGAGCGTCCTGTGGACGTGGTCTTCCTGCCTCTGCCGTGAGCGTCCTGTGGACGTGGCCTTCCCGCCTCTGCTGGGAGCATCCTGTGGACGTGGTCCCTCACGTACGTGGTCTTCCTGCCTCTGCTGGGAGCGTCCTGTGGACGTGGTCCCTCACGTACGTGGTCTTCCTGCCTCTGCTGTGAGCGTCCTGTGGACGTGGTCTTCCCGCCTCTGCTGTGAGCGTCCTGTGGACGTGGCCTTCCCGCCTCTGCTGTGAGCGTCCTGTGGACGTGGCCTTCCCGCCTCTGCTGTGAGCGTCCTGTGGACGTGGCCTTCCTGCCTCTGCTGGGAGCGTCCTGTGGACGTGGTCTTCCTGCCTCTGCTGGGAGCGTCCTGTGGACGTGGTCTTCCTGCCTCTGCTGGGAGCGTCCTGTGGACGTGGTCCCTCACGTATGAGGTCTTCCTGCCTCTGCTGGGAGCGTCCTGTGGACGTGGTCCCTCACGTATGAGGTCTTCCTGCCTCTGCTGGGAGCGTCCTGTGGACGTGGTCCCTCACGTATGAGGCCTTCCTGCCTCTGCTGGGAGCGTCCTGTGGACGTGGTCCCTCACGTATGAGGTCTTCCTGCCTCTGCTGGGAGCGTCCTGCGGACGAGGTCCCTAAGGTGCAGGTGGAACCAGACGCACCTTTGGGAGGGAGTTGGGATAAAAGAGTTTGTTGTTAAGCTTTCAAAAGGGTGAAAATGACACGTTTTAGGTTTCTTTCCTGTATAATGAGTTCCCCCGCATTTGGAAGGTGTAAGGGTGAGTGGCTGAAAAAAAGGCGGCAGGACATGCACACCGTGGAGGACTCCGCAGCTGGGGAAGGAGGGTCTCTGACCCTGTGAGGCAGCAGGGAGGGACCTGTGCCGAGCATCGTGCCGAGAGAAATAAGCCAGGCAGAGAACGACCCGTGCCCCACGATCTCACTCCCGTGTGGAACCCCATGACCATAGTTAGCTGAGCAGCACCACGGGTCCAGAGGCACGGAGGCATGGGACAGACTGACAGATCTCCGAGGGGAGGGGAGGAGACAGGAAGAGATGAACCAGAGAACCGGACGCGTATAGGCACAGCCCAGGGACACGGACGACGGTGTGGTGAGGGCCGGGGTGGGGGCGGGGGCTGGGAGGAGGCGGTGAAGGGGGTGGGAATGGGGGGACATCTGCAGCGCTGTCCACAGTGAACAAGAAGCCCATGTAGCAGGTTCTCCCCGCTGTTTCACTGGCGTGCAGGGTGAGCAGCCTTCCACGTGGCACCCCCAGGCCTTGCGGGAACGTGCGGGTCAGCGCGCCCGACTCCCTCGGAGGCCTGGTGCCTACAGCGGCGCTCCGTGGCCAGCAGGCCTCGGCGATGCTGCAGGCCGGTCCCAGGCCACCGCAGCGACGCGAGTTCCACCATAAAGCCAGCCTCGGGTTTCGGCTGGTGGAGGGCTTGCCTTCAATTCATAAATAAAATAAAATAAAATAAAATAAAATAAAATAAAATAAAGGCAGTGTCAGAGGCACGATGGATGGAAGCGCAGTGACATGAGTGGGCACGCCTGTGTGTATTTTAACAGTGACCAGCGTTCACAGAAAAACCACCCTGGAAAAAAATTAAAGGAATGCCTACATGTACTTCTCAGAGAGAACCCCTAGACACATTTTGGTATTATTTTCTTCAAGTCGTTTTAAAAAAGTGTATTTGGCACGAAGGACATAGATTTATACAGGTGAACGCTTACGTTACCTAGATGCTTGTGTCCTGCTGTTTTTCACTTGATGCGATGCAGAGAGCGTGAGAGTTTCCCCAGGTTCTGTCCGTCCGTTTACGCTCTGTTCGTTCAGCTCTGTTTCTCTCCGCCATGCCTGTGCGGCTCTGTTTTGCTCTCCCGTGGGCAGCACGTAAATCAGGCGCCGCTGTTACTGGTGGCTCACTTCCTTTTAGGGGTGGTTGCCGTGCAAACTCCTGAAATAAACATCCCTGCCCTTCAGCCTCTGCCGTCCGGCAAGGTTGGCCTGTCCTCAGCGAGTGAGAGTACCTCTCAGCGTGCCTCACCCGCCCGCACTGACTGCTGTCCTTCTCCGAAGGGTGGGGATGGCACTGATAGGACATCTTTGGTCTTCAGGGCGCGGTAGTAAGTATTTTTCGGGAACACGTCGATAGCACATGGTAGCTCTCAAGTTATTAGAGTTCCTGGGGTGAGGGAAGACAGTTTTGGGTTACGTATACCGGAGTGCGCGGGGGCTGTGCACCGTTTTAAACCAGAGTGTATTGGGGGGTATAAGTAGGAACAGTTGGCGGTCGCTACAGACCGAGAGAAAAGCTGTGTTCTGAACCCCGAGGTCTGTATCGTGACGTCACTTGTAAGCTCATCGAAGATGCGTCTGAGTGAATCCCCGTCGCCCTGAGCTGCCGTTCCCTTGGGCCAGGCCTCCGCGCCTCTCCAAGCCGCTCCATCGGTCCCGCCCGCACAGATGGATGCCCCGTCCGCTCGTCCCTCTTCCCGTTCTGAACTGTCCCTGGGCTTCGTGGCGAAGCCTCACACCATGCCACCGGTGGCTCCTCTCTCCGTGCTGCGCCGTGGGCTGCCGCTGGCCGCTGGCACGGAGCTTGCCCTGCGACAGGAGGTGGGTCGGGGAGAGGAGGAAGTGCCTCCCGCGGAGGCGTCGGCTGTGGGCACAGTGTCTCGCCAGGAGCCCCACCCTGGTACGCGGGAGCCTGTTTCCCCGATGGCCGCTAAGGTCCGAGGGCCCGGGCTGCAGCATACTTCACGGACGTGAAGTGAGAGGGGAGGCCGCTGGCTGGTTTTGCTGGAGCCGTGCTTCGGGTTAAAGAGACCCCAGACAGTAACTTCTCCTTTTGGCCTCGGCGCGGGCTGCAGGGAAACCAAGGCGTTAGGGTGGCAGCTCCTGCGTTCCCACGTAGCGTTACACGTGAAATCCACACCGCGTCCACGGGGACGGCGTGGGGTGAACAGCCGTTCCCGGCCTGCGGGCGCTCCGTCCAGTCCGTGACCCAACGCTGTGGATGGACGTGGACGTGGACGTGGATTCACGAGCACCGCTGGTAAACTCGGGGGGAGGGGGTGGTGCCAGGGGCCCCCCAGGACACTCGCGGAATGAACACGTGCAGCGTGAGGCCCGGGGTCTCCAAGACCACGGCCGCCACCAGCAGCGGACGCTCAGCCGTCAGCACACGCCTGTCCGCGAAGACCCGGACCCCTCTGAGAGTGCTCCCCTCGGGTTTGTGTTTTCATCACCGTTTTACGAAAAAGCGGCTCCGAGCGGCCCCGGTGTGTCAGAGCCAGGAGAGCAAGGGGACGCCTCTCTGTGCTTCCCAGCGTCGGTTCGCCTCGGGGCGCGCGAAACGTCAGCGAACCCTCACGGGGATGTCGCCCGCAGGTGCCGGTCAGGATTCCTCGGGAGCTCCTAGAGTCGAGAGCAGTATCCTAAGTGCTGGACCCCCCCACCCCCACCCCCGAAGGGGTTCTGATCTAGGTGGGCAGACAGGAGGTAACCATAAAAGAGCGGTACAATTCCCTTCAGTCCCGCAACAGCTCGGCGGAGGGCGGCCCGCGGGAGGAGAGGGCGGGGTCACGCGTGGCCAGTTTCTTCTTTCCTAGGTGTCGGGAGACGGCATCCGTGTGACGGACAAAGCCCTGTCTGTCTGGGTTTCCGTCACAGTCATTAGCGTGGACAGTTCGTGTTGAGACTGTACACGAAGAACACGGTCCAACGTCCGGGGAATCCTTAGGGGGGTGCAGCAGCTAACCCTGCCCACCTGTTCCCACGCTGACGCGAGAACCGCCTTCCTTTGTAAAACCCAAACGTGGCCGTTGCGCTTTCCTGTTTCATTCTCTTCGGTGGCTTCCACGGGGCTGAAAAGACAGGGTACCCACACGTGCTGAGTATCGGTCAGGCACGGTGCTGAGCAGGAGCCCCCCGAAGGGAGACGAAGACTGTACCTCCACGCCCTGCACAAGCCTGCAATCCCCCGTCTCCAGTTCGATCATGGTGTCACCCCAAAACGGCATGTGCATGGGACCGGGCAGCCTAGGGTGCTTTAAGACGCTTTTCATGATTCTTCTGAGGGTCGTTCGGGTTCTTGTACGGGGCAATGGTTCGTTCCTTTCTGTTGCTGCAGAACATTCCATGGTGCAGCTGCACCATACCAGGTAGTTTGCTTAACCATTCATCCACTGAAGAGCATCTGGGTTGTTTCCAGTGTGGGGACTATGTTATGAATACAGGTGCATAAACATGTGTGTTTTTATATGAAGTAAGTGGCCCTGTCTCTGGGATAGATATTGCTGGGTCCTGTGGTAGCCACGGGTTTAGATGGATAAGAAACTGCCCCATTGTACAGCCCCGCCTGCAATGAGCAGTGCGCTCGCTCCTCGGCATCCTTGTCGGAATGTGGGGGTGTCACTCTTTTTGCGTTAGCCCTTCACACCGGTGTGCGGTGCCATACCATATTGTCAGCTCACGTTCCCGTAATGAGGCTGACCATTTCCATGTGTTTATTTGCATCTGTACATCCTGTGTGTCCTCTTGGTGAAATGTCTCTTCAGGTCTGTGGTCCGTTTTCTCGTTGGCTCTTTTATCGTTGCGTTCTGAGAGTGCTTTATATGTTGTGGGTAATAATTCTTTGCTGACTATGTGGCTTTCAGAGAGTTTCCCATCTGTAGGTCCGTCCTCTGTGCTGTCTGCAGAGCAAAAGTTTAGATTTTGACCAAGTCGGATATATCGAATTTTCCTTTTCGGAATCAAGCGCTTGGTCTTACACCTAAGAACTCTCTTGCCCAGCACTAGAGCCTGGAGATCCGCCCCTCCGCCCCCCGTTTTTTTCCCCCCTAGAAGTTTTGTGGTTTTGCATTTAAACCCATGACCCATTTTGAGTTTGCGTAAGGTATATATTTGTATAAAGTGTGAGACTTAGGTTGGTAGGTGTGTGTTTTTTTTGCCTACGGATGTCTAATTTCTTCAGCGCCATTTGTGGAAAAGGCCACCTTTGCTCCATGAAACTGTATTTGCATCTTTGTCAGAAGTCCGTTGGGAGTATTTGTGGGGCTTTATCCCTGCGTTTCTGTTCTGTTCCACTGATATGTGTGTCTGTCCTTCTGCCGATACTACACGGCCTTGATCTCCGTGTAGCTGTATAATAAAGCCTCTTTTCCACAATTGTGTCAGCTGTCCTAGTTCCCTTTCCTTTCCATACACATTTCCGAATAAGCTTATCTGTATCTACAAAGAAATCTTGCTGCGATTTTATAGGGATTGTGTTACACCCGTAGACAAATTTGAGGAGAACTGAACATGACATGTCTCTCCGTCTACTTCGGCCTTTGTTTCTTTCGCCGGCTTTTTGCAGTTTTCAACACACGGTCCTGTAGGTAGGTTTTGCTAACGTCTAACTCATTCTTTTAGCGATCGTAAGCGGGATTCTGTTTTAAAGGGTTGGTGTCCGGTGTCCATTGCTAGCAGACAGAAACACAGCTGACGTTTTGTATGTGTGTCTTGGATCCTGTGACCTTGTTGAACTCGCTGGTTCTAGAAGGTTCTGGAGAGTTCTTGGGATTTCCTCCATAGACAGTTTCTCTTCCCTTTGGACCTGCATGACTTCTCCTTCCCTGTAGCGCTGGCAGGGACTTCGGCACCACGTTGCATAAGAGAGGTGAGGACAGACAGCCTTGCTGTGTTCCCTGTGGAGAGAAAGAGCACTCAGTCTCGAGCCACTGGGGGTGACGCTACCCGCAGGTCTCGCCAAGGTGAGGTTTGCCTCTGTCCCTGCTTTTCTGGGACTTCTCATGAATGACTCCTTCATTCTGTCGCTTGAGGGGATCCTGTTTTCTTCTCCTCAGCACCGTGATATGGTGGTTTTCAAGTACTGCACCTTCCTGCCGAAACCGGTGTGGCTCAGTGGACAGAGCGTCAGCCTGCGGACTGGAGGGTCCCGGGTTCGATTCCGGTCAAGGGCATGGACCTAGGTGGCGGGCACATGCCCAGTAGGGGGACGTGCAGGAGGCAGCTGATGGATGTTTCTCTCTCATCGCTGTTTCTAACTCTCTATCTCTCTCCCTTCCTCTCTGTAAAAAAATCAATAAAAATATATTTAAAAAACAAAAATACTGCACCTTCAAGAGGCCCATCTCGGTCACTGTGTACGGTCCTTTTTATATATTTCTAAATTTCCTAATACTTTGCTAGGGATTTTTGAGCCTCTGTTTGTAAGGAAGATGGTTCTGTAGCTTTCTGCTTGTTGGACTCGCTGCGAATGTAGGGTTCTGGGTGGACAGTTCTTTTCCCTCAGCACTTGAACAATATCGGCCCCTTCTGTCCGGGCCCGTGGTCTCTGATGATGCGGAGTCATGGGCTGTGGAGTCGTTTGTCCCCCGTTGGTAAGTTGAAATTCCTGTTCCGCTGCTCTCAAGATTTCATCGTTGGTTTTCACTCTCTGGAACTGCAATCCTGAAAGCATTTGTTGGCAGCAGCAGTCGCAGGAGGCTGCTTCCTCACCCCTGTGTCCTCCGATGGCCGAGCTCCAGGGCCTGCTGCAAATGTTTCTCGTTCGTTTGGTTGGAATCCGGAGCTTCTCTCGGTTTTTCTCTAGAAACTGAATGGCTTTGGCTGCCTTTTTTTTTTTTTTTTAAATAGATCTTTATTGTTCAGATTATTACAAGGTGTTCCTCTTTTGTTCCCTGGCTTTGGCTGCCTTGACTTCCTGAATACTCTAGACCTCCCAGTTTGGTGGATATGTTTGAGCAGTGGGACCCAGAAACTATAAATACGATTTCTTTTCAGTTCCTTGTGTGCTTTAGACATAATCCCTGTCCTTTGGACATTTTGGGTAGGCATCCGTGAAAAGATTCGAGTGAACCTGAGCTATGCAGCCTGTCACTGGGAGATGCGATCCGTCAGTCCGCGGCCAGAAAGCCCACTGGATGCTTTGAAAGCTTTTGGAGTCGGTGTTTTATGGCGGCAGGTGGTCCACGGTGAGAATCACTCCCAGCCGTTCTTGGCTGTCGTCGGAAGCTCCTCGGCGTCCTGCACGATGGGGCTCTATCTCACACGTTATCGGTGTCACCGCTAAGCCGTCCTTTGCCTTTCACTTTCCAGGTCAGCCGTCACCGTTGTGAAGCGGCACTTTCCGATGTGACGAGCCATGGCGGCCGATGATAAAGTGGCCATCCTCACGGACGACGAGGAGGAGCAGAAGCGGAAGTACGTGCTCGCCGATCCTTTCAACGGAGTTTCCAGGGATCAGGAGCCGCCGCCTCATGAGACTCCCTCCTCCACTGCCACGGAGGTGGCTCCCGAGGAGGAGGTGGACTGGATCGAGAGACACTGCGTGAAGATCAACAACGACCTTCTCATCTCCAAGGTCTTCTACTTTTTCTTCTACGCCGCGTACGGCTCTCTGTACCCGCTGCTGCCCGTGTACTACAAGCAGCTGGGCATGTCGCCCAGCCAGAGCGGGCTGCTGGTGGGCATCCGGTACTTCATCGAGTTCTGCAGCGCCCCCTTCTGGGGCGTGGTCGCGGATCGCTTTAAAAAGGGCAAAATCGTCCTCCTCTTTTCTCTCTTGTGTTGGGTTTTATTCAACCTGGGCATCGGATTTGTCAAACCCGCGACCTTGAGATGTGTACCAAAGACGCCCCCCACGGCTCGCCCCGCCAACGCCAGTCACCTGCTAACCGTCCTGCCAACGAATTCCTCCTTCATCTCCTCCGTGACGCCGCCCCCGAGGCCGCGGGAGAGGAGAGGCCTGCTCCTGGCCAGTGGGCCGGCGGCGGCGGGAGACACGGGGCCCAACGTCACGGAGCCTTTCACCTTCCCAATGGCTGCCGACAGGACCAGCGCGCGCACTCCGCCGCCGCCGACAGATGACGTGACGGACCTCGGTAAGGACTTGACCTTGATCCCAAGCACGGGAGCCCCTGCCCCCCCGGGAATGGTAACCAGAGAGACCACCACTACTGTGGTCACTACCACCACAGCTTGGCCTTCTGACCAAGTCACTCTGGTTTACGACCAACAAGAAGTAGAAGCTATATTCCTGGTGATCTTGGTGGTTGTCATCATAGGCGAGTTTTTCAGTGCCTCTTCCGTCACCATTGTGGACACGGTGACGCTCCAGTACCTGGGCAAACACAGGGACCGCTATGGGCTGCAGCGCATGTGGGGCTCCCTGGGCTGGGGCCTGGCCATGCTGTCCGTGGGCATCGGCATCGACTACACCCACATCGAGGTGCTCGTCCACGGGAAGGGGTGCAGGCCCCCCGAGTACCGCAACTACCAGATCGTCTTCATCGTCTTCGGGGTCCTCATGACCATGGCCTTGATCGTGGCCACTCAGTTCCGGTTCCGCTACGGCCACTTCAAGAGCGAGGACGGTCGAGGCAAGGAGGTGGAGGTGACCCCGGTGGAGAGGGGCAGCCCCACCGAGTCCTCGGAGGAGGTGCCCGCCGCGAGCCCCGCGCAGGCCACCAGCTTCTGGGACCTGATCCGCCTGCTGTGCAGCGTGCAGTACGGCTCCGTGCTCTTCGTGGCCTGGTTCATGGGCTTCGGCTACGGCTTCGTGTTCACCTTTCTCTATTGGCACCTGGAGGACCTGAACGGGACCACCACCCTCTTCGGCGTGTGCTCCGTGCTGAGTCACGTGTCCGAGCTGACGGCGTACTTCTTCAGCCACAAGCTCATTGAGTTGATCGGCCACATCAGGTAGGAGCCTTCTCATGGTCCTCTAGCTCCTTGGCTCACGTGGGTGGGTATGATCATCTGTGTTGGGGTGGGAACAGGGCTTTCTGTGGCTTTCTCTTTAAAAAAGAAACGGAAGCGGGGAAGGAAGGAGCCTCACTGGATTCTCTAAGACAGACGAGCCTGGGAGTGAGTGCTCCGAGGCGCGGGAGCGCCAGCCTCGGGATGGGTCACCCCTGGGCCTCCAGGGGCCCGCCCGCCTGGAGGGGGATAAAGAGGGTCCCGTTTTCTCAGCCTTTCGGTGACTCTCGGCCACTTGCCGACACGCAGACCTCGACCGCCTGATGTATAGATGTCCGCTCCGTTCCGCAGGCTGTGGGGCGGCCCCCCCCACCCCCCACTTCCTGAGAGTTCGCGGAGGAAGCCGCGTCTATCAGGGTTTCCTGATTATGACATGCGTTTCTGTGTTTTTATCTGCCACGAGCACATGGGACATTTAAACATCCTCCTCCCACCTCAAGTTTTCCAGGGAGTCCTTTTGGCCAGAAAAACAAAAAGGGCTCTCCTCTGTGCGGTGTTTCTCCCCCGATGTCGGTCTGGAGCGGAGCGGGCAGCGGCTTGCTCTCTGCGTCTCGCTGCAGCACGGGCTCCTCACAGGAGGGTCTGGCGCGGCTGCTCCTGAGGCGGGGAGCTGCCCCTGAGGCGGGGAGCTGCCCCTGAGGCGGGGAGCTGCCCCTGAGGCGGGGAGCTGCCGTAGCGGCAAAAGCAGCGTGGGGGCCTGCGTGTGCAGGCCAGTCTTCGCGCCTGCCGTTCCCACGAGGAGCCAGGAAGGAGACACCCACACGGACGAGACTCGAGAGACACGGCTCTCTCTTCTTTTCATTCCCCTTTGACTCACTGAAGAGAGTATTTTATACTGGAAAGTTCCGACCCAGAACCATTCTTTCCCCCAGACAACTGTACATTTTTTTTTTTTTCCGTGTTTGGTTTGGTTTCGCTCCGGGTGGCTGTGCCCCATCCCTTCTTTCTCAAACCTTTGACCCCCTCGTTGCCACTAAACAAAGCCAGGCCCGGTGTGGGTGGCTCCCAGACCCAGAGTCCGCAGGCACACTCCGGGGGGCCAGTCTGCACACCGTGTCGCGATGTTAAGGACGTGGGCTGACCTTGGCCTGGTCCGGGCCACGCGTGCGTGCTCCGAGTCGCGTAGACGGTTCTGCTCAGACTGGGTGCCTGAGTGCCACCCACTTGCGCCGTGAAAGCCGGCCCTTCATTCCCGGACCGCGGCCCAGCCTGCCGGAGCAGCCACGGGAGCGCCCGGACGCCATCATGTCATCCGTCAGCGGAATTGCCTGCATGTTGGCTCCGTGTAGAGTGTGTGTCTAGGTTCTTACGTGCCAACAGCAGCTTCCTCTCTGCCTCGGCCTGTGGCCGGAGGTTCGTTTTTTCACGATAAAACCCTGGCAGGTTGACGATAACCTGGGTAACGGCGTGAGCTTACACTCGTGTCTTCCTTTCCTAAGCTGTCCGAGTTACTGATCGGTGACAGCCTAAGGCTCCCTCCGCTTTTCTGGTGTTGTGGACAGCAGGCATCCTCCTCTTCTCAGAGATGTGCGGGAGGACCGGTCACACGCTGCTCCCGGCGGCCTGCTGGGACTCCGTCAATTTGTGATCACTCACCTCTTTTGCATTTTAATTCCGTCCATTAAAATGCGTCACCGTAACTGCTATGTAAAGGATGCTGATAGCGTAGTGAGATTCTGCCCGTGTGTTCAGGTAGAATGAATATGGGTGTGTTTTTCTGGTGAGAATGTCGGGAGCCCCGTCAGGTGGTGGTGGTTGACATTGGGGGTTGGAAAAGGTGGTGACAGTTTAAACGTTTCGTTGGGAAAATACCTTCCATTAAATAATCGATGAAGAGAAGTTTTCTTTCTACAAATTCACAGACACTCTGTTTCCCTTGGTGGATCGTAAGGAGGGCGCTCTCTGTGGCTCTTACATATGCAGATACTTTCCAACATTCTGTGACTGACTGTCTGATTGGGGTTTGTTTTTAGGGGTCAGCACTCCCGTACGAATTGTAAATATCCTAATGTCAAAAGTGGATTTTTCCACAGAGTCTTTATGGAGATTCATAGGAAAAGCCCATGCTAGAATAATTTTTGAAAATACAATGTCCACTTTTGATCCACTTAGTATTTGAACAGCTCTGGCTGTAGGGGCCCAGTTTTTCAGGGAATAGCCTGTCTGTCCGTGTAAACACACACATGCGCGCACACACACAGAGTAAATGATTTCTCTGATTGTGGCCTTGGATTTTGTCCTTCTCGGGGACGTGGCTTTCTCAGGCACACAGGACAGCGCTTCACATGTCCGCTAAGAGAGGAAACTTGTTTAGCTTTGACATCGCAGGCTTTGGAATTCACAGCAAGTACGTTTCTAGGCTAATCCCTGTAAAGAGGACAACCAGCCATCTTCCACTCGAAACCCAAACGCATCGTTAGGGCGTACGCAACACCTCACCGGGTGTCTCAGCAGCTGGGCGGCGTGGTCATCAAGACACGTGGCCTGTCCGTCACTGCTCGCCAGTATCAGGCCCTCACCTCTGGGACGCAGAAATGAGGGAGAGACCTCCCCGCTTCAGCGTGGGCTCCCCTGGGTCCAAGAGAAAATTCAGAAGGAGATTCGGAACCGGGGGAGCCCTCTGCCTGCAGCGCTGGGTCTGTTTAGCCGGAAGTTCGACGGTCCCGCCGGGAATGTCTAGCACAGCTGACGACCGCAAGCCTGAAGCCTAATGGAGCGGCGAGGGCGCCCGGGAACACGGGTAAGACGGAGAAGCAGGGACCGCGGGCGAAGGGAAACGGCTGGGGATCAGTCACGGCTGTTGCCGAGCTCCGACGCCCACGTTCCTGGTCCGCTGAAACGCTGGCCTGTGCGTCTGGCCGGGAGCGAGCGCCCTCAGACGTCAGCGTGCTCTGTCTCGAGGGGCCGTGCTGCGTGCTGTTTACCTTCCCGGGGACCCCATCCCGCGCCCATGCCGCCGCCTGAGCCCGGCCTCTGGAGGGTCAGTGGGCTGCAGGCACAGCAAGGGGGAGAGGAGTGAAGGGAAGAGGAGTGGAAGGAGCAGAGACGGGGGAGAGAAACGTGGGAAGAGGCAAGAGCTGTCCTTGCTCCGGCAGGTGCTCCCGTGCTCCTTCCTGAAGCGCCGCGTGCGCGGTGGTCACCGCGGGGCGTGGCCGGGCGGCCTGGCCAGCACCTGGCTTTGCGGCGAGCCTGTGGCCTGGGACACGTACACAGGTCTGTTTTGTCCTCTGTAAGCAGGGAGCCTCGGGGTGCCTACCTCCTGGCTCTCTCTGGGGTCTGGGGGAGAGAAAGCACAGCAGTCGTTCAGAGCAGTGCCTGGCACAGAGTAAGGGTCCGGCTCCTTTGTTTGCTTTGCTATTACTCTGTCAGTCTTCCGATATGTTACGTTGCTCGTAACTACGAGACCCCTGGCACTGGATGAGAATACAGTGCCTTCGTGCAACGCCGGAAGCGTACAGATCGTTAAGGCTGCCGCGTTAAACCGTGTGCGGCTGTCACTAGCATTCCCCCTCGGAAAACGTCTCGGTCCATTTGCGATCGCCTCCCCGATACTTTATGACGGCTGTCGATGCCGGGGCCCTCACACTGTTTAAACGGGGGGCCAGCTCCCTGTCCCTCAGACTGTTGGAGGGCCGGACTCTAGTTTAAAAAACAAACAAACTATGAACAAATTCCTATGCGCACTGCGGGCCCGGGACGAGTCGGCCGCTAAGCAGGACAGGCAGCGGCACCGGCGGGCCAGATCCATGTCCTCGGCGGGGCGCCTGTGGCCCGCGGGCCGTAGTTGGAGGACCCCCGGGAGCCTCCGTTGTGCCGCTGCTGAGGGCTTGGTGGCAGTGAGCTCCATCGCTGGAGTGGCTGGCGGACAGGTGATGGCGGTGATGCTGCTATTACTCTACGTGGGTGATTTCTCTTTTCCTGTGCTCTGCCCACTGCCTGCAGTGACGCTAATGTGCCTTTGCACAGGGAAAGCCTCTTAGAGCTACTTCAAGTGCAGAGTCTCATTATGAAGCTGTCCGCTGTAGAGTCTCAGAAACGGCAGAGTTATGACGGGGAGCTGAAAGGGTGGAATTCGGTTTCTGCAGCCCGCGGGGAAGGACATCTTTGCCGAGAAACGTGTCCGCATCTGATGTCATGGCTGCCAGGCTGCGTGGCGAATAGCGGCGTTCCCGTTCATGGCGCCATTCAGAGTTCAGGACAAAAGGCCGTTGTTGGGAGGGGGTGGGGTGCATCGGGAAAGGGGTGACCAGGGTCATGGTGGGCTGGTTTCTTCTTGGCTCAGTGCCCGAGGCTCTGGCCAGTTAAAGAGCAGGGCTAATCCGAGGGGATGTCGCTTCCGTGGCTGTGGACCACCCTCCTCACCATCCCACAGCGCGGCTTAGGGGCTGAGGGTCGACCTAGGAGCCAGGAGGTCACGGTTCGATTCCCGGTCAGGGCACAGGCCCGGGTTGCGGGCTCAATCCCCAGTGTGGGCCGTGCAGGAGGCATCCGATCCGTGATTCTCTCATCCTTGGTGTTTCTATCTCTCTGACCCTCTCTCCCTTCCTCCCTGAAATCAATAAAAATATATTTAGGGGGAAAAAATACGTAATTCACTATACAAACTCCAAATCTACAGAAATATATCCTTTAGACAATGAAGGGCCCCGTAATCAGAAATTTCCAAGATAGCTATTGATCATGGTTTGGTTTCTATCTCCTTCTCGGTTTGTGTATGTACTAACGTAACTAGAATAGGGAAACACACACACACTCACACTCACACTCACACTCACACAGGACACTTCATGCTACACGACCAGGAAGCCGCTGTTTTCAGAGACGTGCCCAGACACCTCTCAACAGCAGGTGTGTAGAAGGTCTGGGGCATTTTCCGTTGGTTCAGAGACTGGCATTCAGCACGCAGGGGTCAGGGACCCCAAACGCCCCGTAGTGAAGGGGGCCCCCCGCGGGAAAGAGTCACCCCGTCGGTGGCCCTAGTGAGAAACGCCCTTTCAAGAGCACAGTTCCTCTTTTTGCCTTCATCGTTTCTCAGCTTATCTGAGATTATGTTAAATTGTGTTGCTGTGGACTCACTGAGTACTTGAGCAAAGCGGGCTCCTTTAAGTACCAAGATAAAAGCGACACAGCCTTGTCCCCGGCACTCCCAGTCCCTGTGCGCGTGCAGCTGTGACCAGCACTCGGACGGAAACGGGGAGACGGAGGGCCGGGGAGGCAGCAGTGAAGCTGGGAGACCCTGGGGAGGTCCCCTGGGGGATGGTTCCTGTCACGGGAGGACTCCCACGGGCAGAGGGCGAGTCCCGGGGAAAGGGAGACGTAGGCCCTCAGCTCCGCCACGTCTAGCGAGGCATCTGGTCTGGGCATGCGGCGTGGCCGTCCCAGCCCCGTGGTGCTCGGGTGGCTGGCCCTGTGGCCGTGTCTCCCTCTGTCTGGCTGCTTTGCGACCATTGAGGCAGGAGACGGTGCCGTGACAGTAGCTCAGAGAATGCCAGCTATGTTCTTTTTTTAAAAAAATAGATATATTTTTTATTGATTTCAGAGAGCAAGGGAGAGAAACATCAATGATGAGGGAGAATCTTGGGTTGGTTCCCTCCTGGGATCGAGCCCGCAACCCAGGCAGGTGCCTTGACCGGGAATCGAACCGTGACCTTCTGGTTCCTAGGTCGACGCTCAGCCCCTGAGCCGCGCCGGCTGGGCGGCTATGTTCCTTTTGGACCCGCAGGCCTGGGAGTGGGGCACAGGGTGGCAGGAGATGCCACCACGAGGGGACACGAAGGGGGCCGGACAAGCGAGTGTGGAGCGTTACAGCAAGCCTGTTCTGCTGGAGGGGCAGGGGCACCCGTGGGACATTTGCAGTCACATGGCATCATGGGAGCTGGTTGGGAGGGGGGCTGGGTATGAGAAAACAGGGACTTTTCTAGACTAAAGTGTAACTCTTTCAAAAGGCCTAAACCTTACATTTTAATGACTTTCTAACGAGCGTGGAGGGATGTCTTCTCCTGCCTTCTTCCCCAAAACACAGGGCACGTCATGGCCCGGCAGGAATCGGTGACTGTGCTGGGGATGCTTCCTTCCTGGGAGGACCAGCCGCGTGCACCCCTGGGGTTCACGGTCACCCTTGGTCCCCTTGGTCCCTCTGCCTGTCATGCTCTTCCCTTTTGTTGTCCAGTTATTTGTAACCGAGGTGCCCCGGACACTTCCAGGGACAGCCAGCAGTCTCTGCCCACGTGACATCATTTTGCCATGACACCCTCTTTTTTTATTTAAATTGATTTTTACAGAGAGGAAGAGAGAGGGATAGAGAGTTAGAAACATCGATGAGAGAGAAACATCCATCAGCTGCCTCCTGCACACCCCCTACTGGGGATGTGCCCACAACCAAGGTACATGCCCTTGACCGAAATCGAACCTGGGACCCTTCAGTCCGCAGGCTGACGCCCTATCCACTGAGATGATCCGGATGCTTCTCACTTGGCGTTTGCTCCCTAAGGCGCCCTGGGTCCTGAAGGGCTGCCGCTGCGTGATCAGAGCGTGGGGAGAAGGGAAGGAGACATCGACTGGGAGCCGCGGGCTGGGTAGTGGCCCCTGGAAGCCCAGGGCCCAGCAGGCAGGCCCCCAGCTGGAGTACAGGTGCACAGGGTCTGGAGGCGAAGCCCACTCTGTCCCTTAGAGGCCGGCGGACACGGCCCGCTTTAGCCGGGACCTTGGGCTGGACCGAGCAACGGTTGTCGTGGTAACCCTGACGCAGGATTTGGCTTCGAAGGACGATGTGGACACAAGGACGGTGTATCAGCAACGTTTTTACGCTGAGAATATAGGAAAGCCTATGGCAGGCTGCCTGGGATGAGCCCCGGGGCCGTGCCCCGGGCTGGGCACCGGATAACCTCGGAGCTTTCCGAAGCACGGTGCCCACTGGCCAGAGAGCATGGCGGACAGTGCCTGGGCCTCGACCCCGGCAGCTCTGAGCAAAGCCGACAGACACCAGGACGCACGAGCCAGGCCGGGGCGGGCCTGCTGTCTGTTTCTGAGCGGCCCGAACCCAGGATGGTCTCTGACCGGTTCAGGGGTTGAAAAAGGTCACAAGGAGAATACCTGGTGAACGTGAGAAGCAGGTAGGCTTACGTGTCAGTGCCTGCAGGCCAGATTCTGTGGAAACACAGCGGCGAGGCCGTTCACTGACTTGGAGCCTGTGGTTGCTTTCCGACCACAACGGAGGAGCCGAGTGGGGGAGGGGCCAGGGCCCGGCCTGCTCACTGCGTGGCCCTGGGTGGGGGTTGCTGATCCCGGGTCGAGCTCATCCGCACAGCTGGTTGGGAACGTCAGGAGGAGGCACAGGCGTGTGTCACTGTGTGTGTTTTGCATGAATTTCCTGTGGGCTCTTCTGCTGGATTGTGTCCTAGAGGGACCCTGGTTGGTGGGTCGTTAGCAGGTTTGTTGAACAGGTTTTTTATCAAAGAGGACGGAGACATAGACGTTCCCCTCAAAACAGACACGCTCAAAGAACGTCACGTCCACAGAATCTAACCCAGGCCTTGCCAATCCTGAGCTCGCCTCTGTCCCGTACCCGCTTCCCATCCCATTTCCACTCTCAACCTTCTTTATTTTATTATTTTATTTTCCTTTCTCGCACCCGCCTGTCCCAGATCTGCAGTTAACACCTGCTGAGCCTCGGCCCATTCCCTCTCCCTGACCCAGTGTTTGGAAGAGGACAGTTTCTATGGGAATGATTTTAACATAAAAATGTAGTTGAGCGCTAGAGATGAGGAGAATACCGGTGATTGTCGTGTTGGTTTATTTCTCCTGCCTTCTAGCTTTCCTCCACCTGAGTTTAGAAAACAGGAGAAGCATTAAGGCGAGGGAAATCCACAGGAAATGGGAAGCAGCAGGAAAGAGAAGTCCCCACCCTCAGGCTGTGTTTTGAACAGAGAAGTGCCCGCCCCGTTCAGAGGAGCGCGTGTGACCTTAGGTGCTGGGACACACACCGCTGTGGGCCTGGGCCGACCGTTCTCACTCGTGGTTTTGGTGGTGCTGGTTGCACGGGGGAAAGCAGCAAGTGGCTCCGTGCTTTAAAAAAAAACAGACAAGAAACTAAGAGGAAGAAGTATTTGATTTCCACAGTTTATTAGCCATCACTGGCCGGTAGCTTGGATGACCTTGAGAGTGTCCTTGTGAGCCGGCGTGGTGTCCGGGGCATTGCCATGTGTCCACGTCCACAGTCACGCTCTCCTGTCCATCCTGGCCCGCCCCTCGTGGGGGGTCGCTCCTCCCAGGCGGGTGCCCCCTCCGCCCGGAAGGAAGCCGCGTCACCGCAGATGGCGGGGTGCCCGGACTAGCTTAGGGGGCCCCCCTCCTGCATTGATGGGGCTCAGGAAGGATGTCGCCTTCACGCTGACCAGCACGGGAGGCCGAGGGCAGATACGTCAGGAGCAGTCCTCTGCCTCCCGAGAAGCCCTCGCTCCCCCCGGCTCAGCCCGGAGGGCTGTCTGGGTGATGGGCGGCCCGGCAGGGAAACCGGAAGCGATGCCTGCGTGCTCTCTATCTTCCCTGGGGCCCGACTGACCTTCCTCTCCGTCCCCAGGGTTCTGTACATCGGCCTGGCCTGCAACACGGCTCGCTACATCTACATCTCCTACCTGGAGAACGCCTGGACCGTGCTGCCCATGGAGGTGCTCCAAGGTGAGTCCCCCCCACCCTTCTCCCCCTCCCTCGGGCTGTTTCCTGCCCGACCACACTGCTGCCTGGTGCCGTGAGTGGCCCTGCACAGAGGAAGGGCGGGCTGCCTTCTCTCTGATTTGAGGTGGTTGCTAGGGACAGGGTGGCCTCCGTGGCTCTTTAGCTATTTATTCCGCACGCTGCCTGTGTGTGTGGAGCCGGGCAAGGCTGGGTGCGACCCACACCCTCGCGATTAAACAAAGGAAGAGGAACCGAGAATAAACTCCTGTGTACAATGGTTGGGCGTGGACACTGGTGTGTTTTCACTTAAATGGGCCTGCCTTGGAGAGATTCTGGTGGTGTGTTTTTGTAGGTTGACTACACGGAATGAGTCATCACGGGTTTAGAGCTTTGGTTATTTCTGTCCCATCTCGCGATTTGTAAGGAAAGCTACGGCAGGCTGGTGTCTCCCCCGTGGGCCTTTGCCCAAGTACGCTCCCTGATGGCTTCGAGGTGCGTGAGTGCCCTCTTCCTTCAGCAGATCTTCGAAAAAACGCCTTGAAGGCTCTTTCCTTGTGGGTCAGGAGCCCTGACCCCAGGCGCCTCCCCTGAGCTCACTGCCCCGTGAGCGCGTGTTCCCGGAAGGCACCCCGAGCGCCCCTGGCAGCAGCAGGCCAGGCCATTGGGTGGTTGGCATGGCGAGGAGAAGAAAGGTTCGGGACGAGGGCGTGGGACTGGGTCTTCTGGGACCGCCCCAGCTCCTGAGCCGTTCCCGGTACCGAACGGTCTCCACGTACCCACGGCTTCATGAGCGTGGAGACGGCGGAGGTCACCTCCCCTGACCCCGAGGGCGCAAGCGCGGCCCCATCCACCTAATGTCTCCCCGTGAGGTCCAAGGCGAACCGCTCGCCGTGAGCTGGTCCCTGAGTGGCCTGGGGTGACCTCTCCCGCCCCCACAAAACCCACTTGACCCCCACGGAATCATGCCCTTCGTGTGAAATGGAGTGTGAGCAGAAATGAGGTGTCGCTTCTAACTCGAGCCCATGAAAGCCCTGTGCACCATCCTCTCCCCCACACCTGTCCGCTGAGACTGGTGCCCAGGTCACCAGGTGCCGCGATGCGAGCCGCAGCCTGGCCCCTGAGTGGCTGTAGGAGCAGAGCTGCCCCCTGCCCCTCAGACGTGTGTGAGCGAGAAGGAAACATCTAAACCCTGAAACCTCTGGACCCCGAGGGCTGCCTGTCCCAGCAGCTGCAGAGACCCGAGTCACACCCCCCCCCCCCCCCCCCGCCTGCCCGGGGCCGGCCGGCTGGTTTTTAGGAAGAATCAGTCTCTTGGGGTTTTCCCCAGGTTGACCTTCAGGGCTGTCTCTGCCCAGCACTCGGGAGCGCTGAGCTAGCTGGACCGTTGGTTGGCTCCCTCAGTGGCCAGTGCCTGTCACAGGGGACCCGGGTGCTGGTGCTCCAGGGAGGTTTACCAGTTGTCCAGTGAGCACAGGCCTGTGGCAACAGAGAACAAAAGGACACCTTCTCGGTCGCCAACACTTGGCTCGTGTGCGCGCCGCCCAGCCAGTGGGATGGCCGTTCCCCACGCCGAGCGAGTCTTCCAAGAGCCCCCGTGGGCTGGGGCAGAGCTCTCTGGCTCGCAGAGCCGTGCGTTGCCGTCGAGCCTGCTTGGGGCCCAGAAGGAGCGCTCGGGGCATTCACGTTGTGGAAGCACACACCAGTGCTGACTATCAGAGTTCCGTGGGCGCGTGTGAAAAACGCGCCAGCACGTGTGTGGAGCGCTGAGGGAGGGAGGGAAAGAGGGCGGTAAGCACGGACGTTTAACGTGAACAGATGGTGGGGCATTACCACAGACCTCCCCGGCGGGACCTGCAGCTGCCACAGAGCAGCGTCATGCTGCTTCTGCGGCTTCACGGGGGCCGAGCACTTAGCCCTACGCCGGGGCCTTGGCTTCACTTACGGTCCCACCGCCCTGTTGTCCGCGCGGCCTTGGGCCCGGGACTGTCGCCCTCTGTGCCTTCGTTTCCTGGTGGGGAATGAAAAAAAACAGTCCCTGTTGCTGGGAGGAATAAGTGGGACGATCTGTGTCAGACACAGCGAAGTTCCTGCTGGGGTAAGCTGCGGCAGTGTTATTAGCGAAAACACTCAACGCTAAACACAATTATTTCCAACTGGTAGCCCTGCCCACGAATCCGGGCGCCAGGAGCTCGCCTCCCTCCAGTAGCTCCCCGCCCGCTGCCCCGCCCTCCTGTAGCTCCCCCCGCCCCCTCCCCCACCCCCCCATAGCTTGCTGCCCTGCCCCCTCCTGTAGCTCTCCACCGCCAATTGTAGCCGGCTGCCCCACTTTCCTGCTGACCTGTGATCCGGTTGTTACGCGGTGGGTCATCACGCTTCGCAGCGTAACGATGGTTTGCATGTTACACCTTTATCATGTAGGATGGTTCTAGGTCACTCAAATGTCAGTGTGACCCCCAAACAGCTAAGGGCCCGGCAGCAGGCGGAATGAAACACCTCTGCTTCTGCCGGCGTCCCAGAGAATCCTGGGCCACCCCAGCGATGGTGAGGAAGGACTGAGAAGTTCAGTCCCTGTGACCTGGTCTTGGAGAGTCATTCATTGACTGGCCGCTCTGACTTCTTCATGAAGCACCTGTTATACAGGAGTTGGTATCCAGTGGTCACTCACAGATGTCGGTAACACCTTTTTATTCTTATTGTTGTATCCACCAACGTAGTTATCTCACACTAAAGGGTTTAAAAAACTGTAGCTCTGTCCTAGCTGGTGTGGCTCAGTGGATAGAGCGCTGGCCTGTGGACTGAGGGTCCCGGGTTCGATTCCAGTCAAGGGCATGTACCTCGGTTGCACACTCCTGACCCTGGTCGGGGGCAGGTGGGAGGCAACCAATCTGTGTCTCGCTCACATCCGTGTTTCTCTCTGTCTCTCCCCCTCCCTTCCACTCTCTCTAAAAATCAATGGAACAACTACCCTCGGTTGAGGATTTATTTTAAAAAACTAGAGCTCCCGTGTAAACACATTTACCCAGGCCGCTGACTAAATCTGCACACTTCTTTCATCAAAGGGAGAGGAATCATCGACTGCTTTTCCCAGTTCTCCCGTAAAAAGGGAAGTTTAGGGTCTGTTTCACCCCCAAATCGTAGAGGAAAGTTGTTTCAGGTAGCACAGCTGTCCAGACAGACTTCCTCGCTTGTCTTACAAGTGGGAGAATGGGGGAGGGTTTTCAGATTTCTGGATGGCTTTTGCTTTCTTTCAAAAGCAGAGGACCAGACAGAACCGGGGTGAAAACGTCGGCAGGAGCTTCCGATTGCCCACAGGATCACGAGGAGGTTGCCTGCTCACGTTTAAGAGCAAGAGCCACACGTCTGCCGTTGTCTTCTGTGCACCAAGGGATGTGACCAACCCAGGCCCCTCCTGTGGATTGTTCCGTGCTGCTCGGTTCTTGTCCAGGAAATGGCACGGATCCTCCCACGGACGCGATAATGGGAAACGGGATTCCGAGAAGCTGCGTTCCACGGCCGCCCTGGACAGTGTTGGAGCAGACAGGACGAGCGGCTTTCGTTAGAGTTGTTTTTTTTTTTTTTTTTTTTTACACCGTAGGCTTTCCTGCTCTCCCTTCAGTTAATGCCCTGAGCTGCTGTCCAGGACGCTCTGCCCATGTCTAACAGCCCCCAAGAGCAGTAAGGAAGCCCAACTAGAGAAGCCTCTCACGTCTGCCACGCCGTGCCAACCCGCACACCCTCCGAACGGCTTCAGAGCATCCTCACTGAGGCCATTCCCCGGCCCTCTGATCGCAGAAGGCTCCAAGTTTGGGGGAAACCCTGAGATTTAAAAAAGAAAGATGGAAACCCTATTATTGGGAGACTTTGTGTGTGCCCAGGCCTTCCCACCAAGAGAATAGCCGCTGAAATAACATTTGATCTAAAAATACAGCAACAGCGTATGTGTTGTTTTGGGTCATGTCAATGCGTGGGCCCATCTTTCTGTACGCGTCAGCCCTGCGAGTGCTTGCTCAGACACGGACACAGTGGCACCATCCAAGGGTCTTTGCAACCACTTGGTGGGGTTTCAGGACTTCAATGATTCACCTTTAAGACATGATTCCAAAACCTACGTTGGAAGTTACTGCTGGATCGCAGTGAATTTTGAATAAATTCACTTTAGTTCTCGGCATGTTTTTGAGTTTTTTCCTTAGTGTTGTTAACGGAAAAAAACAACAACAACGTATGTATCTGAAAAGAAATGGAGTTGACAGCATCTTTACTAATGTCCTATCTAATAAAAGAGTAATCTGCAGATTGATCATCACTCCAACACACAAGATGGCTGCCCCCATGTGGACACAAGATGACTGCCCCCATGTGGACACAAGATGGCCAGCAGGGGAGGGCAGTTGGGAGGGACCAGGCCTGCAAGAGAGGGCAGTTGGGGGGTACCAGGCCTGCAGGGGAGGGCAGTTAGGGGCAAACAGGCTGGCAGGGGAGTGGTTAGGGGGTGATCAGGCTGACAGGCAGAAGCAGTTAGGGGCAATCAGGAAGGCAAGCAGGTGAGCAGTTGGGAGCCAGCAGTCCTGGATTGTGAGAGGGATGTCCAACTGCCCGGGATCGGGCCTAAACGGGCAGTCGGACATCCCTCGAGGGGTCCCAGATTGGAGAGGGTGCAGGCTGGACTGAGGGACACCCACCCCCCGTGCACGAATTTCGTGCACTGGGCCTCTAGTATTTAATAATACTACTGTGCCAGCTTTTATAGTTAAGATCCCAGGCAGGCACTGCCCAGTTCTGAGAGAGCCCGCATGACCTAAGGTACTGGAATTGTTCTGCCAGGTAAAGCAAATACTTTATTTGACTTGTGTGGAAACTAAATAAGCGTGCATGCTCCCTTAATCAGCCAGCCCATATTTCTAGTTAAAAAATAACCTCGTTGAAATGATGCCCGGAACATACGTAAGCCTAAGAGAAGGTGGTGTGAGGTTCTCCTGTTAACTGGAGGGCATGCTTCCAGTGTGACGGGAAAGGTAGCGTGTATTCCATATGATCTAGTGAGGGAGATGGTCCGGGACGGGGCGTGTGTGCCGGCCACTGTGACTCGCACCCTGCTGGCTGCTGGGAATATCTGTGACCCTCTGTCCTGAGCTTTGTCTGGGACACAGCGGCGTGACTTGCAAGCAGTGGGATCCTTGAGGGTCTTGCTGCTGAAGATCAGTGGGTGGGGCCGTGTTAGACTAGGGCGGATTCTGTCGTCATCCCTACTGTTCCGAGTCCCCATCAATCCCAGGAATCGAGTTTTTCCGGTTTGGCCGGTGAGACCAGTACTATGCCTGGCCCGGCATGGGGCTGAGCGATGGTCTGAAAGGCTCCCAGGTGGCTTTCCTGGCTTTGCCGAGTGTCTGCACCTGCTTTGCTGATCGGTGCTCTTGAATGCTTGAGGGCAACTCCTGCAGGTTTCTGGAATGCCACTCCGTGCTCTCTCCTCCCAGATCCTCTCTCCTCCCCGGTCCTCTCTCTCCTCCCCGGTTCTCTCCTCCCTCCCGGTTCTCTCCTCCCTATCCTCTCTCTCCTCCCCATCCTCTCTCTCCTCCCCTGTCCTCTCTCTCCTCCCTATCCTCTCTCTCCTCCCCGTCCTCTCTCTCTCCTCCCCGTCCTCTCTCTCCTCCCCATCCTCTCTCTCCTCCCTATCCTCTCTCTCCTCCCCATCCTCTCTCTCCTCCCCTGTCCTCTCTCTCCTCCCTATCCTCTCTCTCCTCCCGGTCCTCTCTCTCCTCCCCATCCTCTCTCTCCTCCCTATCCTCTCTCTCCTCCCCGTCCTCTCTCTCCTCCCCGTCCTCTCTCTCTCCTCCCCATTCTCTCTCTCTCCTCCCTATCCTCTCTCTCCTCCCCGTCCTCTCTCTTTCCTCCCTATCCTCTCTCTCCTCCCCGTCCTCTCTCTCTCCTCCCTATCCTCTCTCTCCTCCCCGGTCCTAACCTCTGACCTCCAGCCACCTTGGGCCCCCAGACTGTCTACTCCACCTCCTCAACCCAGGGCTCCTCCTCTGCCTGAAGCCTTCAAACCCTGCCCAGGCAGGACACGGGCTCCTCATTTTCCCTCCTCGCAGGTTACTGTCCTTGCTGCTGATGCCCAGTGTCTTGGGGACAATTAATCCACATGTTTTGTCCAGGTGTTGGTTGTTTCCGGAAGGAGGGTCAATCCAGGGGCAGACTAATGTCAGATTAAGTCTTAAATTTGTATTAATCCTTCAGTTCAACTTCACGAAGCAGAGGCTAGGAGTCTCTGATGATAGCACCTCCACACGGATTATTTTTCCGGGAGCAAGTCCATGACTCAGCCTCCCAGAACCACACGATTTCTCATCCCTCCCATTGGTGAGGCCTGTCATGTTACTACCTTTTTATTGCATTTAAAGCAGTGTTCTGCAGAGAGTCAGATCCACACAGCGTGCCGCTGCTCTACATTAAAATAACGACCACACCAGTTATGGCTATTCTCCCCTCCCTCCCCACAAATGGCGAGGATATAATGAAACTGGTGATGAGGCATTGTAAATGGAAAACAAATGGGAATTATAGGTTAAAAACGCATAAAGCTTGTTACATCCTTTTGTTAATTAACCCCACCTGTAGAATGCCAGGCACTGGAAGTAATCTAAGACTGTGGTCGGCAAACTGCGGCTCGCAAGCCACAGGCGGCTCTTTGGCCCCTTGAGTGTGGCTCTTCCACAAAATACCACGGCCTGGGCGAGTCTATTTTGAAGAAGTGGCGTTAGAAGAAGTTTACGTTTAAAAAATGTGGCTCTCCAAAGAAATTTCCATCGTTGTCCTGTTGATATTTGGCTCTGTGGACTAACGAGTTTGCCGACCACTGGTCTAAGATACAGAAAAAGCTGTATTTCCAACAATGTTAATCATGTTGCTAATTATAATGAAAAAATTTGGAAATAATCTTAACGTCAGTATAGGTGCCCAATACCCAAAATATATATAAAGAGCTCCTACAACTCAACAGCAAAAAAATCCAAAACCCAAAAACTACCTGACCACCCAGCTTCAAACAGCAAGCAGAGGGTCCGAACAGTCCTTTCTCCAGAGAAGATACACAAATGGCCACCCCGGGAGACACCCCCTCCCCCAGCCTCTGGGCTGCTGTGGTTATAAACAACACGGACAGTAACAAGGGCTTCGAGGGAGAGGAGAAGCCAGGCTCTTGTGCATTTCGGGGCGTGGAAAAGGGTGCGGCGACTGTGGACAGTGAGGCGGTGCCTCCGCGTCTTAACCGTTGGCACGCCGTACGCGTCTATAGACGCAAGCGGTGGACCTCTTTCCCTAAATTCAGAACATCGCGGCAGGTAACCGGATCAGTAGATCATAACCCGTAGGACCTGGTAATTCCGCTTCTGGGAGCACACCCCCAGGAGCTGACAGCAGGGACTCGGACAGACACGTGCACCCCAGGTTCAGAGCAGCGTTGCTCACCGTAGCAGCCGGAAGGTGGACATAACCCGAATGTCCATCACCAGATGGGTCAACGAAACGTGTCCCCTCGGGCGCCGGAGTCCTGGCCTGGAGAGGGAAGGCGTTCGGGGACGCAGCACAGCGCGGAGGAACTCTGGCGACATTATGCTCAGGCCCTGGTCGGCAAACGGCGGCTCGCGAGCCACAGGCGGCTCTTTGGCCCCTGGCGTGTGGCTCTTCCACAAAATACCACGGCCTGGGCGAGTCTATGTTGAAGAAGTGGCGTCAGAAGAAGTTTACGTTTAAAAGATGTGGCTCTCCAAAGAAATGTCCGTCGTTGTGCTGTTGCTGTTTGGCTCTGAGTTTGCCGGCCGCTGTGCTCAGGGAAGGGAGCGGGCACAGAGGGACCAGCGCTGCGTGGCCCACTTACACCGAGGCACCGAGGGCACTCGCATTCACAGCGACGGAAAGCAGGATGGGGGGCCCGGCCGGTGCGGCTCAGTGGTTGAGGTCGATTAGTCTCTCTCATCATTGATGTTTCTCTCTCTCTCCCTCTCTCTTCCTCTCTGAAATCCATAAAAGTGTATTTTTTAAAAAAAAGAAGGTAGGATGGGGAGCCCAGGGCCCGGGGCAAGCGCCTGTTTGATGGGGGAAAGGTTCAGTTCGGGATGACGTTGTGGAGATGGACGGTGGGGAAGGCTGCCCAGCAGCGTGACTGTACTAATGCCGCGGACCGCGCCCTTGACCACGGAGCCGTGGCGAACGCTGCGTTAGGCGTAGGCAACGAAAAGGTCTCTCACAGACAAGTGTGTGACGTCGTGAGGGACGCCCGTTGGGAAAGGGCGCCTGGGCTGCTGCTCACCCGCGCCCTCCCCCTGCAGGCGTGACGCACGCGGCCATCTGGGCGGCCTGCATCTCCTACCTGAGCGCCGCGGTGCCCCCGGAGCTGCGCACGTCGGCGCAGGGCATCCTGCAGGGCCTGCACCTGGGCCTGGGGCGAGGCTGCGGGGCCATGATCGGAGGCGTGCTGGTCAACTACTTCGGTAAGAATGGCTTTGTCCTTCTCCCTTTCTTCTTGGGTGGAAACGTACGGCTTTGCAGGGACGCCTCCACCAACTCTGATTGCTCCCCACGACGGGCAGAGGCGAGCCTCCGGGGTCACAGTGCCTCCCGGCCCGCGTGGGGTCGTGACTGCACACCCGTGTCGCGAGGGCGAGGGCAGCGCTGTCACTGGGCACACCCCGACCACAGCCAGTGGGAGGCCACACACGCCTCAGAGGGGCCAAGCCAGTGCCTGAGCACAGGGCCGTGGTTGGAAGTCAACGCCCCTAAGGCCGCCAGGAACGTCCAGCCGAGAAACCCCGCGCCGTGAGTCCACGCTGAGATTCTGGACTGGGATGCCTGCCTGTGCCGGCGCCGTGTGTCTGCCCTGTCGGACCTCCCGTCGGAAATACCGGGCTGGGCCAGGATGAGGTTCCTCTGCTCCGGGCCCTCACCGCTCAGGCCTGTGCGGGAGGTGGGCCCAGGGATGCCTGGGTTTAGCGCGGCCTGGGCTCCAGCCACAGAGTAACGGGGCGGCGTACAGTCAGGTTGGTATCTTCATGGAGAGAGAGAGCACCTTGAATTTTACGGTGAAAGGCTCTCAGTCATTGATAAATGCAGGTTTAACATCTGACCAGTGACAGGCCCAGTACCAGCACCTGGGCCTCCTGACACCCCCCTGGGCCCCCTGACACCCGCCTGGGCCCCCTGACACCCTTCTGGGCCCCCTGACACCCCCTGAAACCCCTGTGGACCTCCTGACATCCTCCTGGGCCCCCTGACACCCCCTGGGCCCCCTGACACCCCCCCGGGCCCCCTGACACCCCCTTGGGCCCCCTGACACCCCCGTGGGCCTCCTGACACCTCCCTGGGCCCCCTGACACCCCCCTGGGCCCCCTGACACCCCCTGTGTCCCACTCTATGAAGCTGTGGCCATCTGCCGCCACCTGCTGCCCCGTCTTGAACTCACGAACGCTGAGTTTTGGGGAAGGGCTGCCTGCCTGCCCTGGGGCTCCTCTAGAGCTCGGCTTGTTTCCACAGGGGCTGCTGCCACCTTCCGGGGAATCGGCATGGGCTGCCTGGTGATCCTCCTGCTCTTCGCCCTGATCCAGTGGCTGGCGGTGCCGGACGAGGAAGAAGGTAGGCCTGCCCGTGCTTTCCTGTGGTCTCAAGGGTGAAGCCACGGGGAACCCACACGGGCCCCATGGAGCCCAGAGGTGGAGAGTGGCCTGGGGACTAGGTTTCCCCGGTGCTCCCCGGGACTCCTGCGGGGAGGCAGGGGGGGGCAGGGCCACTGAAAAGAACAGTGGTCATTCGGGCAGCCTGGGGTGTTCTTGTTCTGTTTATTGGAAGCGTTGGTTTTACATTTCTCTAGTACCCTAAAGGCACGTAAAATGTAAATCAAGTAGATGTACGGCTGTACGGTAAGCGTCCTACCAGCGATAAGACGTCCTATTGGTCTCTGTGATTTTACCTTCCTTTGAAAAACGTCTGGAAACCTTCACTTGGAAGTTTTCCCTCGATTCGGTGTGGCTTCCTTAAAACCGTTACCCGGAAAGACACTATACGGCCACTGTACTGTTTACGTGAGGACACATTTTCAACGTACAAAAACGTTTTTATTGATTTGGGAGAGGGAGGGAGAGGGAGAAACATCCGTGATGAGAGAGAATCACTGATCGGCTGCCTCCTGCACGCCCTCCATGGGGATCGAGCCTGCAACCCCAGGCCTGTGCCCTGACCGGGAATCGAACCCTGACCTCCTGGTTCGTGGGTCAGTGCTCAACCACCGAGCGCACTCGCTGGGCACCTTTCCACTTTTTAAAATCAGCTTCTTCTCCTTTTCCTTTAACGAAGGCCCCGGTGGAGGGAGACATTCCCGCTCCCGCTCAGGCCCCATCAGGCTTCGTCTTTGGGGTCCTCTCCTTTGAGTGGCGTTGACCTCCGGCACCTGAGGGGCTTCCGTTAGGAAAACCAGCTCGTTACAGAACTCCAGGGGCAGATTTTAGTTCCAGCCAGCCCTTCGGAAAGGGAGATGCACGCTAGGCCTCCTCATGCTGTTCGTTCTTCCCCTTCACTGGCTCACGCCCGCCACCAGCCGTGGTCTCAGGCCTGCTCCGTTTTGATGCTTACTTTAAGTGGGCAGGCCCGTGCGTGGGCCTGAGGCGCCCCGTGCTGGACCCGGTGCCCCCCAGATGTGATAGCTAAGGCAGACGAACAAGACGTTTCATAACCAAGTAGACGTGAAGGTTGATGAAGCCCTGCAGGGAGACCCTGGAGGATAAGCCTCACGCTCCTTTGCTCTTGGAGGGACTCTTACTCGGAAAGGAAGACCAGTGCTGGTGGGTCCACTCCGTGTCCGTACAGGTGCCCGGGAGGGTCGGCACCCAGAGCCGGTAAAGAGCTCCCACAGCTGGGCAGCGGCGAGCCCGCCAAGGAGCAGTCCGGACAGGGCCGCCCGCTCGTGGCTGTTTGTTCAAAGGCGTAGAAAACTCTGAACAACGCCTTGAACGCCACTCTCTCTCCAGACAAGACAATGTTGGCGGAGAGGATCCCGGTTCCGTCCAGCCCTGTCCCCATAGCCACCATCGACCTGGTCCAGCAGCAGCCCGAGGACGTCGTGCCCCGCCTGGAGCCGCGCCTCCAGCCCAAGAAGACGAAGCACCAGGAGGAGCAGGAGGACGCCAGCAAGCCCGCCTGGGGCGTCAGCGCCTCGCCCTGGGTGGCCTTTGTCTACGCCCTCTACCAGGTGAAGGAGGTGATGCAGCTGGCCAGGGAGAGCCACGCCTCGGAGATCCAGCCTCTGCAGGTAGCGCCCCCCTGCAGCCTCCTACCTCCCCACCCCCCCCCCCCCCGCCACCTCCTTCCCCAGGGCAGGCCTTCGGTCCGTCCGTCCACTGTGCGGCTGCGGGTTTGCGTCTGCGGGAGGTCTGCGGGGTGGTCTCATTGCTCCGTGACAGGCGCGTAGTGGCGGTGGATGCAGCGTCCCGGAGGCGTGTGCCTGCTGGAGCTGAAACACAGTCTTCGGATTTTGTGTTCGGTTCTCAGCATCGACGGGTCGCAGTGAGGGACGTGCCTGCGATGCCGAGATGCAGTGGGGCGCAGGCTGAGGCGCAGGCCCTGGGTGTCCGGGGAGCCATGGTCACACGGACCTCTGTGGGCTGCGAGGACGTGAACTCGGGGGGAGTGTGTTCTGCGGGGCCTCACGTGAAAAGAAAAGGGGTGATGTTCTTGCCTTAGAGGCCTGGTCTCTCCTGGGTGGAGTCGGCTGCGGTCGATGAAACTGGGGTAACTGACTGGGCTCCAGCCCGCGTTTGGGGGCGCTGAGTGTGCCGTCGGGGGCAGCCTGGCCACAGCAACGAGCCCGCCTCCCTGTGTCGGCGTCACCCTGCCTTTGGCCTGGTGTGTCCGTCCCGGCAGCTGCGTGTGGAGCGTAGCCTCCGGGGACACGTTAGGAAAAGGAAGGGCAAGGACTGGAAAGGAAGAGCAGTGGGGTACTTCCTTTTCAGAAGATTGGAACCATCTTCGTCACGCCTTGTGAACTAGCATCGAACGTTTCTGTAATTTAAACCAGACCGCCTCGTCCCTGACCACCATGACGCCTTCAGCCAAGGCATGGCCCTCCTTACGACGGCCACAGACTCACACGGGTCCCTGCGGGCGGGAGGAGCCTGTCGGTGGGCGGGCACCAAGGCTGTGAGGCCGGGATGCGAGGCCGGGATGCGAGGCCGGGACGCGAGGCCGGGACGCGAGGCAGGAGAAAGGATAGCTTTGGCGGAACGGCCGTTTCCATTGCTTTGGGCATGCGCTCCTCATTTTCCCTGAAGCGTCCGAGGCTGCAGGCCGTCACCTTTTGCGGCATTGACAGTTTACGCAGTAAAAACTGCTGGTGAGGCTCAGCCTTAGGAAGAACCATTACTAAGGTGCGTTTCATTTTAGATCAATTGCAGAAGTAAAGCCTTTAGTGGCACCCAGCACGTGCAGGGCAGCACTGGCTCAGAGGAGAGCCGTGTGCGGTTGGTTGAAAGCACGCGGCCTGGCCTGGCCGCGGTGGCGAGTGTCCCCCACCCTGCCGGGTGCTGTGCTGCAGCAAGTGTCTCCCACCCTCCTGGGTGCTGTGCTGCGTGGGGTCCTCCACCCTCCTGGGTGCTGTGCTGCGTGGGGTCCCCCACCCTCCCGGGTGCTGTGCTGCAGCGAGTGTCCCCCACCCTCCTGGGTGCTGTGCTGCGTGGGGTCCCCCACCCTCCCGGGTGCTGTGCTGCAGCGAGCTTCTCGGCTGCTCAGGTCCTGCCTGGTCACTTCAGGACCCCCAGCAGGGCAGGACCCTCCCTGCAGGATCCCCTTCCCTGAGTCTCTGGGGCGGGGCGTCCTCTTCCGTTAGGCCAGCGCGTGCTCAGGGGTGAACTGCAGGGTCTAGCAGAAGGCCCGGCCTCAGGTCATGCACTGGCCCGGCTGGCAGGGACCCTACATCTGTGCTGACGGAAGCTGCGCCCCTGGTAGGGGCGGGCGGTTGTAGTGATGGTCCTTTGCCCATGAGGCCCGCCTGCTCACGGTGTTTGTGTTTTTCATGCGGCTCTGGCAGTTGCACACAGGAAAAGAGATGAAAGGTAAGCCCTCCTCTCCTCCCCCACTCCTGGCCCCATGGTCCCTGGATGCCCTCCCCGGCCTACGTCTCACGGGGAAGCGTGGGGAAAGGGTGCGGGTTGCTTTGCTGGCACCAGAGCCGCCTCCCGTTCTTCTCCTTCCAGGGGACCAGTGAGAACCGGGGAGACTCTCCCGCTGCTGGAGCCCGGCCCGTCCCACGCGACGTCCCCGCCAACCCACCCAGAAGCCAGCCGTCCCCTCCGTCAGCAGCAGCATCTCCGACGCAGAGCAGCGCCGCCCACCCCCTCGCCCACCAGCGTGCAGAGGAGGGTGGGGACACGCGGGCCCTGCCCGCCGCTGGGGGCCCCTGAGGGCCCTGCCCGCCTCCCCCTGCACGGAACGGGGCCTGGGGCCGGGACCAGGGAGGCGCCCGAGCCCGGCACACGCCCACCTTGAGCATCCGCACCGCACGCTTCTGAGTACCTGCCCCCGTCAGCGTGGAGACACGCACCTGATAGCTACAGCGCATAGCGGCGGGAGCAGTTCCAGCCCCATAACCCGCTGGAGTGGCAGGAGGAAATGGGGTGCACGGGCTCCCGTCCTTGGGCGGGTTGGGGTGGGTTAGGGGGAAGGAAGCTGCCGTCACACCAAGTGGAGGGAGAGAGGTTCAGGCTGAGGCGTGTCCCTCTCCTCATTCTTCTCCCAGTTATTGGGTTCTTAAGCAAACGGGAGGAAGACCCCGCCTCTCGCTTTGTTTCTCTGGAAGAGCACCCTTGAGAGTTTGTACGACAGAAAGAATCCAGTGAGCCGGTGACAGCGAGCAGCTTAAGAAAAGGAAGGAGGGTCCTCGGACGTGGGCCTCGGGGTCCCTCCGAGCTCGGCAGGGACGTTCTGTCCGCGAGGAAAGCAGCCGCGTCCCTGAGCAGCGCTCGGTGACCCCTGCACGCCAGGCGGTGTCCACAGGCCGTTCGTTCCCCAGGGGCCTCAGGACCAGAGCAGGGCACGTTCCAGACTCCCCGTGCTCCGGGTCCTGGGCCGGGAGACGGGGGGGCGGGTAACTGGCCATGGTGACCACGCTTTACTGTTCAGCGATTCAGGCTCGGCTCAGCCGGAGGGTTTTCTTCCTCCTCGCCGAATTCCAAGGGTTTCTTGAACGAAGCAGTACTCTTTCCAGATAACAGTGTAAGATGTAAGTGCCTGGGGGAGGGGACCACTTGTCAAATTATGTAATGGGTGGGTTTGCGCTTTGGGGGGGAGGGGGGGCGGGGACAGTCAGACACTGGACTCGGCTACGGGTTTGCTGCTGTGAACGTACCACTGCTCTCGGGACGGCGGCCACTGACGCGTGCCAAGCTCGCTGCTACCCGGGAAGCCGAGGTCACGGGGAAGCTGGGGCGCTGGGGAGAGGGAGCCGCCAGGGGAACGAGGGCCAGTCCCGCGTGGACAGGAGAGCGGAGGAGGGAGGAAAGGGAAGGACGGTCAAGCAGGGCCGCTCGCTTCCTCCCTGGCCCCGTTACACGGGTCAGCGGTCGAGTAAGAGCGGCTCCGTGACATCTACGTCCGCCCAAAACCGCATCGGGGAGAAGGAATTCCCCGCGTGGCTGTCTGGCCCCACGAAACACAGCTTAAACCATAATAAGGGAAAGAAGTGGAATTAAGCAAAGAGTTATTTTTGCACCTTGAACTGAGACGTACTGTACCATAGGTTATCATGGCTCATCTTAAGTGACCTTTCCAAACCCGATGTATTTATTATGCTTACGTGACTATGGAAATAAAGGCGCGTGCGGCAGGCCGAACCTCGCCCGCCCGCCCGGAGTGCCCCGTGCGCACTGACTGACTCCGTGTCTCGTGTTTACGCTTCTCATGTGTGTGGTCTTTTTTGGAAATGCGGTTGCTCTGCTGAGATAACAGTAAATACCATTTTTAAACATTTCCTAAATGATAACGATGGGCCACGCCCACGCAAGTGCTTCCCCTTGGAATGAGTCAGAAAGGAAAGGGGACCACACCCACAGCCCCGGCTGCTGGCGACGTGCTGCTGAGATGATGGGCTCTCCCTCGTCACTGGCCCCTTTCGCTTGGAGGTCTCTGGGGCCAACGCAGCTGATACGGGCTCAAGGTCACCAAGCCCGGAGTCTAGCTCCAACCCGACACCCCCAGCACCCCCTCCCCCCAGGATGCCTGGGGGCCGCACCTGCTTCGTTTAGAACAAGCCGGAACGCACCTGGCCGGAACGCCTACCTCGCGCCTGGGACTGTCCGGGTGGCTGTGTCTCCACGTGGGAACTTCCCAGACACCGAGGAGTCCAGCCCCTCCCGCTCAGCGGGGAGCACAGATCCCGCACGCTCGGGGAGGGGCGGGTGCGGGGGGGAGCGCAGACCCCGCACGCTCGGGGGGACTGGGTTTGGCAGAGAACGCTCAGGCTGGAGGGGCTCTGAGGCCACAGGAGCCAGAAGGGGCTGTGCTGGTGTGTCCTTTTTTAAAAATACTTAATTTTCCCAACTTACTTTACAGAATATTGTTTGCGGGGGGGAAGGGGGGGCGGGGGGCGGTCCATCACCCCGGGAGTTTAGAAGCACCGTGTGGACACGCCCTACCAGGCACATGTGACCAGCAGTGCAGTGACCCCTTGGAGGGATGCGCTGGGGGCCGCCTCCTTGACTGATGTTTTAAAAACCAATAAAGGAAGTAGCCAGGGCTCGGGCACGGACACTCTGGGGCTCAAGTCCTGTGCCGACACTTGAGCCCGGAATGGTCTTCAGCGCCTTGTGCACCTCGGAGTCTTTCCTCAACACAAAGTGGACACAGCACCAGAACAGGGCAGGTGTGACCAGGTTCAAACGAAGAGGCGTCCCGAGTGCCTAGGACAGTGCTGACCGGCCTCCCCCGACCCTCCCCCTCTCTCTGCTTCATCACTGCTTTTCTGGAAAACGGACCAGAACCAAAACAGACATCCCCGCCACAGTTATTTTTTAAATAAATGTTTTTATTGATTTCAGAGAGGAAGGGAGCAGGAGAGAAACATCATGAGGAGAGAGAATCATGGATCGGCTGCCTCCTGCAATGCCTCCCACCGGGGATCGAGCCTGCAACCCAGGCCTGTGCCCCGACCAGGAATCAAACGTGGGACCCTTCAGTCCGCAGTCCGACGCTCTGTCCACTGAGCCACACCAGCCAGGTTCCCCCTGCCACCTCCCCCCTTCCCCCCCCCCCCCAATTATTAAAACAAGCAGCAGGAGCAGCTACCCCGAGGAAGGCACCTCACCTCCTAAGGCCTCTCCTGCTGAGCGCCTCCTCATCCCTCATCTCCGGTGGCTCATTAGGTAGCACATTCAGGGATCAGAGCCAAAACATGCCGTTACCTCAAGAGAGCCAGACTCCGGGGCCACGGGAAGGCCGCGGGGTGTCACACAGCTCGGTACAGAGCTTGCCACCGAGGCTGTTGGTCATTCAGGTGTGGTCGAGGACAAAAGAGGCGAAACGGAGTCATCCCCGAGAGGAAAAGGCGCTCGGGGCCCGTGTCAAGGAAGGGGCGGCCGTTGCCCACACGCTTCGGCGAGGTTAGGCCCGGGGGTGGGGCGTGCATCACGTGTTGTTGATGACACCGACGTGAGTGACAGCAACCTTTTCCTTTCTGCTCACCCAGAGGGCTCTCACCAGGTCTGACCCCTGTAGGTCTGCCTTTGGAGAGGGGACCTGCTGGTCCTGTGGGTTCAGCGAGCTATCCTCACGTGCTTACACGGCTGCTGTGAGCAAGGTCGTCTCCGGGGCGATGGCAAAGTGAGGGTCCTGGATCACCGCCCAGGGGCACAGCCACCCGGTTAGCTCGCCAATGTCAGACCCACTGGGGTGGCTCGGGAGGCAGCCGGCTCCTGGCGTCGCCTAAACATAGCTCTCCCTGCGGGCTTCTCGGGAACCCCACGCCCATCACGCCCGAACGCACAGGCCCCTAACGGCCGGTTTAACGGCCTGCACGCCAACTCGGGGACCGTCACGTGCGGAGGAACGGAAGACCCTCCTTCGTTTCTGCACGTCACCTCGGGGCTTTTCATACGTCCACGTGGTTAGATACGTTGGTGTAACCCATCATCTCTTCTGACCTCCAGAATCTCACATCTGTGAGGTTTCTAGATTTCTTTCAAAAGTCAGACATTCAGACAGCCTCCTGTGGCAGGTGGGCGCTCCCCTCTCACCCATCCCTCAGCAGGGCGGGCTAACCGCATAACTAATTCACAGAGTCTTTTCTGAGACGTGTAAAACGGGTCCCCAAACCTTTCAGAAACGGCATGGCGTTCCAGCCTGGCCGCCTGCGGATTCTCACCGGCACTGCTGGGTGTCAGAGTCCCACGGCGCTAAGGACAGGGAGCTTGGTGAGGCACCTGGCCAAGCAGCGGCCCGGCCAAGGGCTCCGGGAGGCCCCCCCGGCGGCACCTCTGGCAGCCGGAGGCACGAAGCTCCCCTCCTGAAGGACAGCCCGGGTACAGGCCTTGAAGCAAAAGGGGGGGTGGGGGGCGGGGGAGGGAGAGGGAGCTGGAGGAGGAGGGAGAAAAGGGGAGAGCGATTCTTAGGGGAGGGGAGCTAGCCACATAGTCCTGATGGGATTACAACTGTGAGCAGCACCTAACAACCCCCAAATCATCGAACACAAGGGCAAGGCACCACACATCACATGCTTTAATGGTTCAGCTTCTCAGCCCTCACCCGGACACGGACCAGTCCCCGTTGTCCTCTAAAACACCGAAACCAGCACCCTGGGGGACACTGCTCTGCTTCTTTCCCGTCCGCTGTCTTCATGGTGACGTTACCCCCAGCTGGGTCAGCACCTCCGTGCCTGGCACAGGCAAGGCTCGGGGTCTCTTGGGGACCCCAGCGGACTCCTCACACGCCAGTCACACCCGTACGGTAGGACGCCAGCTGCCTCTGGGGGGAGGAGCGCGGTGAGACAAACACACATCTGATGCCTGCATGCGTCACCAGCAAATACCATTACAACACATCAGACTGAACTGTGACAACACTTACGAAACATCATACATCTGAACGGGAGACACTTTGATTTTTAAAACCAGAGGCCACTGCCCAGCCGGTGTGGCTCAGTGGTTGAGCGTAGACCCACAAGTCACAAGGTCACGGCTCGATTCCCGAACACGCCTGGGTTTAGGGCTTGATCCCCAGTGTGGGACGTGCAGGAGGCAGCTGATCAATGATTCTTTCTCATCAATGTTTCTCGCTCTCTGTCCCTCTGCCTACCTCTCTCTCTAAAAAATCAAAGACATATTAAAAACAAATAAAATCAGAGGTGTGTGAAAGCACAGATTGAAGTCAGTGCCTCTTACAAGAAGAACAGAGCTCCCAACGCGGCCTGGTGTCTGGCAATGCTGGAGGCCTGTAAGACACGGCCCGCAGGGGCGAGAGCATTTGAAAATCAACCTAGGAAGCCCCCCTGGGGAGCCAGGCTACTTGTTATGCACCGAGGGAGGCCAAGGCTATGCGACCTGGCACAGGAAAGCGTCCTCAGTGAGACCTGGCCCAGGAAAGCGTCCTCGGCCAGGAGCGTCCTCAGTGAGACCTGGTCCAGGAAAGCATCTTGGGCGCAACCTGGCCCAGGAAAGTGTCCTGGCCCAGGAAAGCGTCCTCAGTGAGACCTGGCCCAGGAAAGTGTCCTCGGCGCGACCTGGCCCAGGAAAGCGTCCTCAGCGAGACCTGGCCCAGGAAAGCGTCCTCAGTGCGACCTGGCCCAGGAAAGCGTCCTCAGTGAGACCTGGCCCAGGAAAGCGTCCTCAGTGCGACCTGGCCCAGGAAAGCGTCCTCAGTGAGACCTGGCCCAGGAAAGCGTCCTCAGCTCTCTGCACGCCCCTCCGTGCCCTCTCCAGTGAAAGGCTGCTCACTCGATGCCTCACAGCAAAAAAGCTCGTGCTTGATTCTCAGCATCGGTTAGTGACACCATACCCCTGGATTGCTTTGCCATGTGGGATCCGGATCCTTTCGTAGTGCTCCGCGGGGGCCTCCTGGGCTCAGGGGCCACTCAGCACTCACAGTGAGTCCCTCCTTCCCCTGGAGTTTTAACGGGATGAGTCAAGAACAAGACCTGCTCTCTCTGAGAGAGATCGTAGATCTGTTCTGCCGGGACTTGTTACCAGTATACAAAACGACACAGGTTTTAAAATGAACAGTCAATGCAAAATGTCACGAGAGGTTAAATGCCTCCAGTTTCAACACACAAAAAATATAGAAGTCATTCTAATCTCATTCTACCTATAAAAGACTTACCAAAACTTTAAAATATAACGGTAGGAAATGTTTCTCTTCATCACAGTTACCAAATAGCTAGTGGGCTGTTATCCTAATATATAAAGAGCCAGGGTCCGTCACGTCCTAAACGACCAGACGGATGACTGAACACCAGGCTAGGGTCCCGTGGCCCCTCCCCCCACCATGAGGTGGCATTGACTGGAGAGCGGGCTGCACTGCTGACCTCTCAGTCCCTCCCTCTCCCGTCTCCTGCAGTCTCCGATGGCAGCATGGCGAACAGGGAACCACAGGGAACGGAGCAGCAGGGCGGGACTGGGAGCAGGCAGAATGGCGACCTCTTGGTCCCTCCCCCCGGCCACAGGCTCCGGGGAACCGGAGCCATGCTGTGATGGGGAACCACAGAGAACCACGGGGTGGCGGCGGGGACCGGCAAGCAGGCAGAAGATGGCCTAGGCACCCTCACCGCGCACGACGTGGTGTGCGCTGGGCTTCTGGTTAAATATAAAAAAGTCACCGACCCATCGAGGCCCAGGGCTTGGGGAGAGGGCCTCGCGCTCCCTCTGAAGGCCCCCTCGGCCGCGCTGGGGGCTAGGCCAGGGCTGAGGCGCCACCCGCGTTGCTGCTAAGTGTGGGCCAGGACGAGTGGCTGCGTGTCCCAGACCCCAGCGCCTCCATCAGTAGCACTTTCTCAGCACGTGAGCCAAGGGACACTCGTCTCCTGGAAAACGGGTCTGTGGTCAAATGAAGCCGGAAACTGCTGCACACGATTTCTCCCTGCTGCACCCGGCTCGATCCGGGCTGACCTGAGAATCCCCTTCCTGAGTAGCACCCATCAGCACGTGGACGCGCTGGGAGCACCGCGGGTCGGTCTCTACGCCGGGAGCATGACGGGTCGGTCTCTACACGCTGGGAACACGTCGGGTCGGTCTCCCAGCACCTGCGCTGGCACCAATGCAGCCTCCTGACCAACACAGGCTCTGGACTGAGAGGACGCGGTGCCTGGTGCTGACAGGCACTGACCCAGGCTCGCTGGCCCCGAAGGCCAACACAGTCCCCTTGTTCCAAGTGGAAATCTTCACTCGAGGGAAGTGGCGATGGCAGGCCCAGGACGTGGGCCGCAGCAGGATAAACAGCAGGCTGGCTGTGAGTGACCCTTCTCTCCATCAGTGCAGTCCTTTCCCTGCGCCTGGGTCTTCTCCATGGCAATGTCTTTTGCCACTGTCCCCTCGGCTACTGACCACATCCTGGTTCTGAGTGACAAGCAGGGGCGGGTGCAGGGGCCAGGGCAGAGGAAGGGGGCGGGGCCAGGGCAGAGGAAGAGGGCGGGGCTGGGGGCGGGGCCGGGGCAGAGGAAGGGGGCGGGGCCGGGGCAGAGGAAGGGGGCGGGGGCGGGGCCGGGGCAGGGGGTAGGGGACAGGGGGCAGGGGCATTGCACTCAGGCGGCTGCCCCTGCCCCAGGTGAAAGAGCTGCTCCTCCAGGAAGGTGCCCCCCAGGCTGTACTGCTCTTCGTGCAGACGCATTTCTTCCGGAGACAAGTGGCTTCCTCCGAGGACGAAGTCTGCAAACCTGTTCAGTATTTGTGTGTTTTAAAGAAAGGCCATGTGACCAGGGAAAGGTTCACTGGGAAGGAAACAGTTCCCTTGCTACGTGTCCTCCTTAGTGACGGGCACGCGGCAGCCGTGGAGAGTGGCCTTTACACGGGGAGGTGAATGCGGGACGGCTCCCGGGGTCCTCCTGGCCTTCAGGGAGAGGGTAGGGGTGGGCAGACGCCAGCCCAGCGCTGCCAAGACCACTGCTGCTAACGCTTTCTTCTCTCCTGAGTCTGGATTTGCTCCTTATTTTACTGTCGACACTTCCCCTCCGATCTTCCCCTGAGAGTGGGGGGTCGAATGAAGCCCCCCCTTTCCCAGGGAGCAGGGGGTCGAATGAAGCCCCCCTTTCCCTGAGGGCAGGGGGCCTGCATGAAGCCTGCAGGAGGGCAGCAGAGGGAAGATGCGGGCAGAGAAGCCTTGGGGTGAACTGCAGCATCAGTGCCCACATCAGCAGGAGAAGCAGGGCCGCAGCCCAGCCCAGCCCACCCTCCTGCTTCTGGGCCTCAGCTCTGACCTCGCGGTTCTGCTGGGCGCCCAGGGCCAGGGCCAGAGCAGAGCGGAGCACCTCTGGCAGCCTCGCTCGCCTGCTGGGAGCACGGAGGCCTCTGACGCAGGGTCTGCACCAGCCATCACGGACCCTCGCAGCGCCTGCAAGCCGGGCCGGGGCTGAGCGGGCTTACTTTCTCGGCGCCTGGAGCCTGGACACGGCCAGCCAGGACGGGAAGTCGGGCCGGCGGCAGGCCTGGCGCAGCTCCTCCAGGGCCCGGGTGGTCTCGGCCTCAGCTTGCTCCCTGTACTCCTCCTCGGTCAGGTACCGGAACGGCAGCCTCCGGGACGTCAGCCACTTCTTCACGTTCCTAGGACACGGGCATGTGGCTGCTAGGCTCCTGGCCATGTGGGTTATTCAGCTCAACTCCGAGACTTTGGAAATACAGCTCTTGGACAGCCACGGGCACAGTTCTTCACTTCCTTGGTATCACGCAACACATGCTAAGCATGTAACATGCTTTCATGCTGTGAGCGCGAATGTGGCACGTAGGACACGCAGCGCGGGCCTGCGGGCACGCAGGGGGGTCTGCGGCCTCGGCCTGGCCTGGCGCGTGACCGCCTGGAGAGGGAGCGCGTGCACAGGGCGGCATGTCGGTAATGAAACCAGCTCCTGCTCGGCCCCGTGCTCACGGGCTCACGTGCTCATGACCAGAAGTCCTAAAGGGAGACGCTCATACCAACGCTAATGACGACAAATGAGGTCTTAGCAGAATTACTCATAAATGAGCTGGAGGAGACGGGCAGAGGCCGCCCCGAGGCCCGCCCACCGTGGGGACCGGCAGTTCCTTCCCCGGGCCGAGCCTCACCTGCTCACAGGACAAACCTGAAGGCAGTGAGCACCCACCTCACCCGTGGCCGCACAGGCTAACGGAGACGGACACCCGCGCGCGGTGCTCGGCGCAGCCGGCGCCCATCCTAAGTGCTCAGTGAGCACAGGAACCAAGGGCGCTGCCTGTGTTAGCGAACCAATTCCAACGGCCCTTGGAGAGCTGGAAAGCACTCCAGGCACAGGGTGCGGTCTCTCCGGCTCACCGTTTCGCCTGTAAATACGCTCCTGTCCTCCCCTCGTCCTTCACGCCCTCACCCAGCCGCGTGGCGGGCGGCGGCCATGTGCATGTTGACGACGTTCACGGTAACAATCTGGCAGGGCTGGTGGAGGGGACGAGGACGGGGGGCCACCCCGGTCCTCAGGACGCCGGCCGGGCCGTGAGCAGGGCCTGGAGGAGCCGAGTGGTCAGCCCCCCACCGAGGGCCTCCGGGATCCGGTCACTGTGGGCTCCGACCCGGCCCCGCAGAGCCGTCAGCCAGCCTCAGCCCCTCCCACCGGCCCTGCACCCCCTCTGCACAGGCTCTGTCCTGACCTGGCCCATCTGCGCCGTGACATCACCCCACAGGCAGTCACAGACCATCAGCACCAGCTCCCGGCCTGCTGCCCGACAGCCTCGCTCGCCTCGTAAAGATTCACTAGCTCCTCTTCCAGCCCAGCCTCCCGGCTCATGGCCTCACCTCCTCACCCCCGGCCTGGACCCCTGCGCCCTTAGGAGGCCTGGGCCCTGCCCCTGCCCTCCCCCTCCCCCACCCTTTGCCAGACGCGATGGGCCACCTCCCCTGCCTGCGGGCGTCCTTGGTCTCGGCTTTGATTTTTGCTCGTTGACTATTTTCATTTTCAGATTAGGTGGCAACACTTAGAAATCACAAGCACTCACATTCTCATCCACGTTCCTAGCTTTTCTGGGAAACCAGGACCCGGGCAAGGCGGGGCCCACACTCCCTCCCACAGGCAGCTCTCAGCCCAGGCCCCTCCCGATGTGCTGCCGTGGCCCCTGGTGGCATTCCCAGCCCTCCGGCCCCCTCCGCCTCGGCCCTGCTCAGCAGCCGCTCAGCACTCAGAACCTGCGGCCGAGCCTCTGGGTACGACCTCCTTCCGGCATCCGCCAGGGAGCGCCCACTCCCCTTCCCGCAGTGGGTGCCGCGGTCCAGTGCCGCGGTCTGGTCTGCCTGTCTTGCCTACCTCGCTCAGCTTGCCTGCCTCACGTGCCATCAGGGCTTTCTCGTGGGGGGGAGGGGGGCCTCCCGCTGAGTCACCCGTCTGTTCGGACTCATGAAGACCCCGCCCGGTGCCAGCTCCTCCGGAAGTGCTCCCGAGCTCTCGATGCCGGTGCGGGCAGGCCCGCGCTCGCACCTCGTGCATGACAGCGTACGTGACAGCGTACGCCTCGGTCCCAACAAGCACGGCGCGGGGCAGGGATGCCTCATCTGTGCACAACCTGCAGGCAGGCGCTCGGCCTCACGGCGCCACCTCAGCAGTCAGGCACCCTCTGAGCTTCCAGGAGGCCGAAGCCTCGCCGTAAAGCCCAGAAAAGAAGGCCCACGTGCCCATGCCCATCTTCCACCCGAGGGCTCATCTCCGTCGCCAACGCCTAGCCATGAGCGCCACGGACACTCCGCAGCAGGGTTTGGCTCTAATGCAACAAAGTACGGGATGGAAGAGAAACCTGAGGCAACCCTGAGCCCAGGGCCTTCTGTCAGGAGTCAGAGGGGGGGAAGCTGCCATTCCCCACGTGGGCGTGAGCCTGGGGGGGCTGCCATTCCCACGTGGGCGTGAGCCTGGGGGGGCTGCCATTCCCACGTGGGCGTGAGCCTGGGGGGGCTGCCATTCCCACGTGGGCGTGAGCCTGGGGGGGCTGCCATTCCCACGTGGGCGTGAGCCTGGGGGGGCTGCCATTCCCCACGTGAGCCTGGGGGGGATGCCATTCCCCACGTGAGCCTGGGGGGGCTGCCATTCCCCACGTGGGCGTGAGCCTGGAGGGGGGGCTGCCATTCCCCACGTGGGTGTGAGCCTGGGGGGGCTGCCATTCCCCATGTGGGTGTGAGCCTGGTGGGGGAGGCTGCCATTCCCCACGTGAGTCTGGGGGAGCTGCCATTCCCCACGTGGGTGTGAGCCTGGAGGGGGGGCTGCCATTCCCCACGTGGGTGTGAGCCTGGGGGGGCTGCCATTCCCCATGTGGGTGTGAGCCTGGTGGGGGAGGCTGCCATTCCCCATGTGAGTCTGGGGGGGCTGCCATTCCCCACGTGAGTCTGGGGGGGCTGCCATTCCCCACGTGAGCCTGGGGGGGCTGCCATTCCCCACGTGAGCCTGGTGGGGGAGGCTGCCATTCCCCATGTGGGTGTGAGCCTGGTGGGGGAGGCTGCCATTCCCCATGTGAGTCTGGGGGGGCTGCCATTCCCCACGTGAGTCTGGGGGGGCTGCCGTTCCCCACGTGAGTCTGGGGGGCTGCCATTCCCCACGTGAGTCTGGGGGGCTGCCATTCCCCACGTGAGTCTGGGGGGGGGGCTGCCATTCCCCACGTGGGTGTGAGCCTGGGGACAGCAACGAGATGCAACCTCAGGCTCGCTCCCTCCCCTCCCCTCAGCGGGAACTCGCCCGGTGAAATGCGGCCCATTATGAGATCAAACACGCTATGTCCAACCATCAACAGAACCAGAGAGCAAGGGGCCACCTTTACAGGGAAAAGCGAAGGCGCAGGGGCACATACCTGAGGGCTCTCGCCAGGCAGTGCAGAACTCGGGGCAGCAGCAGGAGGCCCGCGGCGGCCCACGCGGCCTGGGGCACGGGGGCGCCGCAGCTGGTCAGGGCCAGGGCCAGCAGCCGCAGCGTCCACGCCAGGAGGCGCTGGCTCCTCTCCTTGGCCAGGGGCCCGCGTTTGTAACAGGCAGCAAAGCTGAGAGACCCGACTGTCAGGACATAGGCTGTAAGAGCAGAAGAAGGGCACTGGTATCACGCTGAACCTGAAAAGTTATGGTAAAAACCGGCAGAGGTCTAGCCGGCGGCTCAGGGGCTGAGCATGGATCCAGGAACCAGGAGGTCCCGGTTCGCTTCCCGGTCAGGGCACAGGCCCGGGTGGCAGGCTCCATCCCAGGTGGGGCATGCAGGGGGCAGCCGATCCATGATTCTCTCTCATCATTGAGGTTTCTATCCCTCTCTCTCTCCCTTCCTCTCTGAGATCAATAAAAACATGGGAAAAAAAACTGACATAGCCTTGCCTGAGAGCTGAGATCATACCAGAAAACCTCCCCTGGCGTTTCTTTCTCCGACGCAGTGAAACGGAGAAAGGCCTCTCAGGCTCGTTACTGCCTCACGTGCGGTGCTGGGCTGCCGTTCTGAGGAGAGGGAGTGAGCGTTCTCGGTGCAAGGGAGGGCGCGGAACCGTCCGTGACTATGACACGTGCCTAGTTCAGCCCAGAGTCTTAGAAGGACAAACGTCCACGTGGCGGCCTGGGTCAGGGGTAAGCCTCAGCAGAGGTCACGTTCTGGCCACGGAAAGAAAGGGTGACTTTACAGCGGGGGTGTGTGTGTGTGTGTGTGTGTGTCAGGCTGCGCCCCCTCCACCAGGCCCGCGTTCAGCCTGGCAGCGAGGGGCCGGAGATGCTCGGGCCTGTGCGGGCCTGTGCGGGCCTGGGTGGGCCTGTGTGGGCCGCCAGGAGCCGGTCGTTGGCGCCTGAGCAAGCCCCCACGTCCCGTTGGAAGGACGCGCAGGCGAGAGAGAAGCACGGCTGACGTGTACCACGGGGTAACCGGAGAAATCCAAAACGCGGGACACCCTACCGGACGCCCGTGGTCTCTCGGTAACCACCGTGACGGAAAACAGGTGCGGGGAGGGAGAGCCTGACAGGGCGGGAGGACGGGCACCGCGTGACTCCAGACGGCATCTCAGCTGTACGAACCGACCACCCAGGCTGCGCAGGGAACTTAAACACGGCCTGGGCAACTGATGATTTTACGTGATTTTCCATTTTTTTCCAGACTTGATACTTACTGGACTATAGAGGGAAATGTTCTTGCTTTTTAGAGGCGCTTAGTGTCTAGGGGACCACGCCATAATGTGGGCGATTTACTCCAAAACACAACACTCCGGCATAAGGAGAAACGTGAACTAGAAACACAAGACCCTAACATGAAACAAATCATGTATTGCTTCTGATGGGGGGCACGGACCGCTGGGAGAAAGCCGGGGTCAGGCGTCAGGAGGAAACCAGCCCTCTCGTCCCCCACCATCTCCCGGTTAAACCGTGAGAAGAAGGTGGTGTTCTGGTAAAAGGGGAGCAAGGGGCTCCCTGATGCCTCCCTGTTTCGGGACAGTCGGGTTTTCGTTAAGTCACGCGTACGGAGGACGGCTCCCCTGTCATGCTGACTACATCAAGACAAAGATCCGAGGGGCCACGTTTCAGAGAAATGTCTTCATTACAAGTTAGATGTGGTCAGAGCGTCTGTAGTCAAAAGGGCCAAATCGTTTTTTGCTCTTCTGAACATTAGGCCGGAGAGCTAAGAAGGACGTCAGACGGGAAGGGTATAAAATGAGGTCGAACGATGAACGGAAGTCACCAACTACGGGAATAAATGAAGTGCGACTTTACACCGCGCTGCTTCGTTCCAAATGAAAAACCTAGAGGCCGGAACCATTTGCCAGGAGAAGGCCTCCAGGGGGTGCTTTTCCCGCTCCCCCAGGAACAGAATGCGTCTGAGAAACGTTACCTACCTACGGCACGCGTCCTGTGCTCACACCACAGCCACGGCAGGTGCTCCATGCACTGGCACACCATATACACTGAGGCGAACCAACAAGCAACCATTACAGCCCCCAAGGTGCTGTACTGCGTGTGGAGAAAAGAGACGGCACAGGGTTCGGGTCGTTCGCTCTCAGAACAGCAGAAGCAAGCCAGCCACCCTCTGGACCAGGCACTTCTCTACGCAAACCGCGTCGCGTCACCTCGGCCCTCGGGTCTGATGACAGGGGCGGCCCCGGCCCCGCAGCCCCGGCGCCCCGGGAGCTGCCGGGATGCGGACTCGCAGGCCCAGGACCTGAGCCGCAGCCGGCACCTGGGCAGGGCGCCCACGGCCGCTGGAGCAGCGCGAGCCGGGGAACCATTTATGGCCGATGATGCTGGGCCGCACCCTTTCAGCAGAGGAAGGGCCACGTTATCACCGTGAGCTAATGCTCGCGTCTCCGCGCGCTGTTTCGGGGAACTAGTAACATCGCCGCAATCCGCAGCGCGGGCGGCTCGGCCGTGAGCGTCCTCAGCGAGGCCGGGATCAGAGAGACTCTCTCAGCATCGAGTCGTCCCTGTCACCCACAAGGGAAACACGTCACCTGGAGAATGAACACGTCCCCTAGAGAATGGAAGGTCCCCAAAGAAGTGCCAGCAAGACGTACGCTGTAACTACCGGCGGCCATACGATAAACTGGACTCTAGGAAAAGGTACGTGGTAGAGCCCCGTCTATGCAGCGCAGAAACACAGCCTGGAGCAGGAGTCATCGTGATCGGTGTGGACCCATGTGACCCAGCTTTCGTGCCCACAAAGACCCCGACCTCCACGCTGGCCCACGGCACACAGCATACCGACCTTGGGGATGGACCTTCTCGCCAGCAGCAGGAGGAAGACCGGTGTCATCAGGACGCCCAGCGCCGTCCCCAAGGAGTAATAGAAGGCAGGGCTTCTGTCACGACAAGCAGACGGCGTCCGTGTAAATGCCAAGCCACGCCGGTCGCGTGGACACGTGTTCCACGTGACGACGGAAGAAGAAAAACCCAGGCAGCGGCTCCAGTGGCGTCCCGTGCTCTTAAAAAATGGCATCTCCGCCTGGAACGGATGGCCAGTAGCTTGCCACGAACTCAAAACACAACGTGTGCGGTACCTTCTGTTCAGAATCGGGCCCGACAAGAATTACGGCGCCCCTGTCAGGTGGCGGGCGGGCGGGCGGGCGGGCAGTGCCTGAGCCTCGGCCGCACCCACAGCCTGAGAAGGCGCCGGCCGGGCCTCGGCTTCCCGGCCGGGGGGCTAAAGACCCTCCCGCCAGCCTGTGCCCAGCTCCTCGGTCAGGCTTCCCGCCTCGGGCTGCACCGGCCGCGGCCAGGTGCACGCGGATGGGGCCAGGAGGGACGCTGCACACGTGGTTATGCCGCAGGGAAAGGCTCAAACATAAGCCGCGTGTAGGACAGCACACTGACAAGCGAAAATGATTGGAGGAAAGAGACTCCCTTTTCACCGGTGAGGTTGTAAGAAACAAAATACCAGCAGGAGAGGTTTGTCAGGTGTCTGTTCAATTCCCCCTTTGGCACCGGAGCTGCCAGTCGGGCAGGCGGCCTCTGTACGGGGAGCCAGGCGCCTGCACCGGCACACCCGGCACCCCGCCAGCCCGGGGGGGATGCGTCCGGTGCCGGCAGATTTCCTTTCCTCATTTACACGGGGGACAGTAACACAGAGCTCCCCTCCAATAGATGGGTGCAGAGGAGCAGGTGGTGCCAGCTACCGCCTGTGAACGCACTCGGACGCGTCCGTCCCGTCGCTCCACAAACGACTCTGCCCGCTCTAAAGGCCTTTCAAGCTTGAGCTTCAGGCCTGCTGTTGGCAAAACCTGGAGCAGAACGACCCTCACCAGGGCGTGGCCCTCCTCCGCGGGGCGCCAGCGCGGCCACGCCCTGGGGATCCCCGGTAAGAGGGCGCCATGGGTGCTTACCGACTCAAGCGCGCCGCATAGCGGAAGAGGACGAGGCCGGCCGCGAACAGGAGGACGAGCCTGAGATCCACAACTGGAGCGGAGAAGACACACGCGGAACACAGACGGTCAGTGCGGTGCGAGTGGCCGGGAGACGCCAGCCCCGACGCGTCACTCAGAGACGGGGCCGAGCGCGCCAGGGAAGCAGGAGCGGACTCACCGCTGCGAGTCACGTGCACCGAGTGCCTTCCGGCCGGCTTCACAGAGAAGCACACGGTCCCCGCGTGTGGACGGATGTTCACGGCTATCTCGTGAGACTGGCGCAGGGACCAGAGCGTGTGGATCGCGCACTGGAGAGCGGAGAGCGCGGTCTCTGGGTCCCGGCAGCTGTGTCTGTCTGTGATGTACGCAACGCTGAGCAGGTCCGCACTGGCGATCGTCACCTGGGAACCAGAGCGCAGCTCCAGAAACACGGGTGCCAGCGCGCCTCGGGGCCCTGCGCAGAGCAGAGAGCCCGACTGGCTGGGCGAGGGCCACGCAGGGGCACGTGGGGGGGTGGGGGGCGTGGAGGCCACGGCGCACCCCCACGTTGGAAGTGGATGTTTGTTCCCCGAGTTGTGGTTGATTCAACTCCTTCTTCTAGCGGGTCATTGGGGCCACGGGGGACGTAAGCAAAGACGCGAGAGAGGAATAGGTGGCCAAGTGGCGTAAACCCATCGGAAGAGGGGTGATCGCTGCCCTTTTCTCCGGTGACTGGGAGGTGCACCCTCTGGATCAGCTCAGACATAGCCCCGGCGTCTCTCTCCACCACCTCCTGAGGGCAGAGCCCAGCCTCAGGGCCCCCCCACGGCTCACAGCACAGCACCAGCCACAGCCACACGTTGGTACATGGCAGCCTTGCTGCAGCCCTGTCTGCCCGTTTCTCCTCCCTGCCCAGGGTGGGGGCGAGCCCGAAGGGGGGCATGGCCACCAGCTCCGAGCCTCGGGCATCGGTGGCATCACCCACTGCCTGCCTCCCGCTCCTCGTGGACTTCGCCCCAGGCCCATGGCTGCGCTCTCTCCAGTGCCACCTGCTGTTACACCACTGGGGATTCACCATACACAGGGCACTCACCGCGCCCCTTCCCGTCGGCCGGCCTCCCGTTCTCCGAGCGCCTCTGATGGTCTTGTCCCCCACCCACCTCCACGAATCACTCCCACAGCCACACACTGGACCGTGTCAGCCCCAAACAGAAGCCCCTGACACAGGCTGCATGCCCTGCATCGCCTGGCCGGCCACCTCCTGTCTTCCCAGCATGCCGCTGGCACTGCACCCAGCAAGCCTTGGACCCCACCATGCACCGGGTGTCTTCACCTGCTCCTCGCCCCGATGGACTCAGCCCGCTTGTCCAGCTGAATTCCCAGGCGTCATGAGCAATCATTCCCTTACAGGTACCTTCTTTGCTTCCACGCCCGCCTGCAAAACCCAGCCCCACCCATTCTAGTCTCGCACTTGTGCCACCAGCTCCGCTGCGGAAGCACACGGTGGTCGCACCGCCCCGTCGAGGGCCATGTGGGCATCAAAATAAACTTCAAACACGTCCACCGCAATGCGCAGGGGCAGGGGGGCGTCTGTGATACTTCCAGCAATAAAGAGACATTTTAAAAATAAATAAAATACGTATTATTTTCATTTTTAAAAATAAAAATAAAGCCATGATCTCTCTTAAGGAGCTTGATTCAAAGTCAAAGAGAAAGAAACAAATTCCCTGTTGGAAGGTAAGATTTAAAAGTACGCTCTTACCTGCACGGTTGACCATATGTATTTCCACTCGATTTGGGGTTTTTGATGGTAGCAGTAACAGTCTGACTCAGACGTTTTAATTACATCCATTTCCTTCAAAGCTCTGCACCTTGGAACTGAGAAGTGTAAAAGAAAACATATTTCCTACATATTTAGTTGCCCAGAATCTTATCTTTTTTTTTCTTTTTTATTCACAGGGACATTGGTAGCTGTTTTTATAATCTATGACCCCCCAAAATTCTTCTCTCTGGTAATGATAGGCAACCCAGCAGGAGACAGACCCAAAGTTCCAGTCCAGGACGTCGACGACATGTGGAGGACACGCTACGAGCACGGAGAACAGGCACCCCCTCCACCCAAGGCAGAGCAAGGCCGAGGGCCGCTTCCCGGGAGAGGGGAGATGCCTGTGAAGAACCGAAGAACTGAGTTGCGGGCAATGAGACAGAGGTGGCGGCAGCGGGGAGGGGAGGAGGGAGGGGTGGTAAGTGCGTGCAGAGCACCGGAGCTGAGGGACACAGCGGCGGTACACAGATTGTCACCTCACGGCACACGCAACCTAACTGCGAACTCCTGCGGCACACGGAACATCGTTTTTGCCAGTCTACCACAAAACAGGTGCACGCTGCTGCATTCGCACCAGACGGCGATTGCGTGGCCGGTGCTGTTTCTCTACCGGACAGTCGATGGGAAGAGAGGCCCGGGCCCCCGGCTAGCAGTCAGGTGTGGCACGTTTTAAAAACCCTGGCGGCACACGGGCTGAAAATTGCCGATCTGAGATGCAAGGTCTGGCTCTCTCTAGGGAGGCGACGGGCCAGCCACGATACCGATCTTGCCTGTCCCACGTCACTGTCTCCTGCCTCGTCCAGCGAGTCTGTGCCTTGAGGTTCGCAGGAACTCCCTTGGAGCCAGGGGTGTGGCTTCTTGGGGCTGGGAGTTCCTCGCTTCCTAGATATTTAGGAATTCTCGCGGGTTGACGGACATGCATTCCCCTTAGAGGGAGGATAACGCGGGCAGCCACAGGACGCCACGCGGTGTTGACGCACGGTCTGTAAGGTCCCAGGTGTTGTATGAGCTCGACATCAGGTGTCTCTCAAAAGCAGAGGCTACTCGGAGCTGAGGGACACAGCGGCACCGGCCCTTCACAGGATGGCGTGCAGGGGACATCTCACCACCGGCAGCGAGAGGCCGGCAGTGGTCCTCTCTGGGGCCTGAGCTGGGCACACCAAGGCCATCGTCCCGCTGAGGGCTGGCTTTCCCATGCGGTCCTCAGACTGTCTCCTCAAACATCTGCTATTTTAACTCGTAAGAGCGAGACGAAGGCACTTGGGTGCTGGGAGCGGTCTGAACTTGGGAGTAAAAGCTCCTGGGTCTCCTCTCTGCCTGGAACCCCGCGAGGCCTTCCGGCTGGCCGCCTGCCTCCGGAGCTGCCCCCACCGTCTCCCGCAGCCTGTCCCATGCTCTGCACGGAAGCGTCCATCGGAGCGCACGGCTGACCTACGCCACACCCTCCACGGGCTTCCCACGGACCGTAATAACCCCCTCCCCTCCCTGGCCCTGCTCTCCGGGCTGCGCCAGCCACACCCCTCGGGCCCTCCAGCGCCTCTTTCCCTGCTTGCTGTTTCCGCGTGGGTGGCACAGGAGCGCACTGGGTGCGAGGGCACTCCCGGGAGCAGGAACTCGCCCTGCGTGTCGGCCCATCGTCAACCAGACGGGGACGTGTGAACGGGGGTAGGTCGCCCAGACTGCTGACCCCGAGGGAAACCCCACTAACAAGCATGTTGCCGACTGCCCCTCCCCAGGAAAATCTCGAGTAGCCTCTGCTTTTGAGAGACACCTGATGTCGAGCTCATACAACACCTGGGACATTACAGACCGTGCGTCAACACCGCATGGCGTCCTGGGGCTGCCCGCGTTATCCTCCCTCTAAGGGGAATGCATGTCCGTCAACCCGCGAGAATTCCTAAATATCTAGGAAGCGAGGAACTCCCAGCCCCAAGAAGCCACACCCCTGGCTCCAAGGGAGTTCCTGCGAACCTCAAGGCACAGACTCGCTGGACCAGGCAGGAGACGGTGACGTGGGACAGGCAAGATCAGTATCGTGGCTGGCCCGTCGCCTCCCTAGAGAGAGCCAGACCTTGCATCTCAGATCGGCAATTTTCAGCCCGTGTGCCGCCAGGGTTTTTAAAACGTGCCACACCTGACTGCTAGCCGGGGGCCCGGGCCTCTCTTCCCATCGACTGTCCGGTAGAGAAACAGCACCGGCCACGCAATCGCCGTCTGGTGCGAATGCAGCAGCGTGCACCTGTTTTGTGGTAGACTGGCAAAAACCATGTTCCGTGTGCCGCAGGAGTTCGCAGTTAGGTTGCGTGTGCTGTGAGGTGACAAAGGTTGAAAACGGCTGTTTCCGATTGTTCCCACGGGTTAGGTCTTCCCGGGGCCTGGCCTCCCTCCAGGGATCCCCTAGAAACTCGCTGCTGTTTCTACTTCCTCTATCGCCACCTACGGGCGGGAACAGGAAGTGCAGCCAGCGTCGCAGCTTCCGGAGCTCCACCACCGGTCCAGGCCCCAAGCGCAGGCTGGGAGCCACCTGTCGGCAGGTGTCTCCTATTGAAGCGGCCTCAGCCTTCCCTGGTTCGCCCCACTAGGACGGGGCCTTCTGGCCCCCAGTAATGTCGGCAAAACCAGGGCACCCAGAAGGCCAGGAGGAGTTGCCAGGGGCCCCTGAACATGCAGCAAGCATCCTTCACCTGGAGGGGCAGCTGCCAGGGAGAGCCTCGGCTTCCATTGGGACTGGAATCCATCTGCACCCGGGGAGGGGTACCCCTAACGAGGTGCTGGCTCCCTCGGACCCGAGTCAGATCTGGGAAATGTCTGGAAGCATGGGCTATCCCGGCTCTAGCTCCTCTCCTAAGCACGTGGAGGATCTGGGGACCAGCCCGGAATGCCATCCGCGCTCAGCTGCCCAGCAGGGCAGCGTCTAAGCCGTGAATGAGCGCCACCCTCCTGAGCTCCCCAGGCCCTGGCAGGCTCTCTTGTCCTTGCTGTCAACCCGAGTGGACTCGGTAATGTGTGTGCCCTAACTGCCAAGACACAGCACAATTACTTACATTACCAAAGGATTCGCGTCAGGATCACTTTAACCAATGAGATCCCTTAGTTCCTTGTGAATGCCACCCAATTTATAAATATTGATTTAGTCTATAAACAGGGACGGCTGCGTATCCCCTGCTTTAACTAGTAACTTTAAAATCACTTCCTTGTAGTTTGTTGTCATGCATTACTTTTCCTACGTGTGTAAGGACATACTTAAGTTAGAGTCTAATCCAGGGGTCCTCAAACTTTTTAAACAGGGGGCCAGCTCCCTGTCCCTCAGACCGTTGGAGGGCCGAACTATAGTTTAAAAAAAACTATGAACAAATTCCTATGCCCACTGCAGGCCCGGGACGAGTCGGCTGCTAAGCAGGACAGGCAGCGGCACCTGGCGGGCCGGATCCATGTCCTCGGCGGGCCGCAGGTGGCCCGCGGGCCGTAGTTTGAGGACCCCTGGATGAACATATTCAGTCAGAACCGAGAAAGGGGCAGGTGGTACTTAAGCCTACTTAGAGCGTATCCTACAATAAAAAGCACAAACGCTCCTCAGATCTTAGCAGATCTTCACCCTCCGACACAGAAATATTCCTGCAGTGTTCCTCCTGAAAGTAACTTGACGTGGTCCTCACGTGAGAAAAAAGCGTCTTCAGGTGAAACTATTCCGGAAGAGTAAGACCACCTACTACACTCTCATTTTCTCCAGGCGGCCGCCACGGCTCCTCTTTCGGGACAGGGACAGGGAGGCAGAAGAATAGGAAAAACAGAAAGCAAAAACCCATCGAGCCTTACCTGCTGAAAGCTGACGTGGAAGCAGGGTGTTTCTGGGTGTTACACTGTAAATTCACACTCTCCAAGGAGGGAGCACGGAGCACCCAAGTTACAAAGGTAACGTCTCGGTTCTACCAAGCCTAGTTTTTTTGTCTTGTTTTTTTTAACATGACTTGAATATAAATCTTGGTATTTTATGTCTCCAAGAACACACGTAATGGAAAATGAAACTGACATTAGCACAGGCTAATGTGTATTCAAGTAGGATTTTCATTCCAAGCACGAATTTTTCTTCTCCCACAGATAAATCGAATAACTGCTAACGTCCACGCCTGGGAATGCAGTGGAGGCCTCAGCTTCTTCCCAGGACATTGCATGGTTTCTAGGAACCCCACCCACGGCTCGCAAGCCACTCGTGGCCCTTCCTCTCGGCCAGACCTGCCCCTGACTTGACTTCGGATAGGGCGACAGAGGCTGGCCTCCGCCTAGATTCCCTCCATTCCCAGATGGGGGCTGTGTGTGTGTTGGAGATGGAAGTTTAGAACAGGAAGCGTCCTCTAATCTATGTTATGAAAGGAAGTACCAGCTGTTTGGTGTCAGGGTTCCTCACGAAAACCAGTGCTTTCCGAGCACCAACAGCCCTGGACACTGCGATCCAGGCCGCAGCAGTGTCCCTGGCAGACACAGGCCCGGCCTGCCTGAGGGGCGAGTGTCGCCGTAAGGCACACAAACTGCCATTCTTTTGAGCTGTGGGCTAGACTTGGATCAACTCAGGGGGCTCCTGCAAGTCTCAGGCGGACGGAAGCTCGGCCGGCATCTCCGCTCGGCCTGCATCTCCGCTCGGCCTGCATCTCCGCTCGGCCTGCATCTCAGCTCGGCCTGCATCTCCGCTCGGCCGGCATCTCGGCATGCCTTGGTTAACACAACAGGGAAGTGGGCTGTTAACACCCAATCTGGGAACACAGAATCTGGAAAACACTGGTTTCACTGAGACAAATGAAAAGGGGAGGGCAGCAGGGGAAACCATTCAGCCCCAGAACAGCTTCCTTCTACGGATGAGAAAACTAGTGCAGAAAGCTTCTGTACCCGGACCTTCTACGAGCGGGTGCGAGCGTGATGACCGGACTAGACCTTGGCACGCCCGGAGGTGTGGGTCCCGGGCTATGTGTACTATCCCGGCTGTTGCCACGCTCACAGACCCTCCTTCCGGGCAGTGCTGTGATTTTACTTTTTCATCCGATGACTAGTATACTGGTCACACGTCTTACCAAGCCTTCATTTTCCCATCTGTACAATGGGCTTCTCAATGTTACCTACCACCCCCTACGTAGGACCGCTGTGGGTATTGAATAAAACGCCCTTAAAACACTGCCTAACAGGAAAGACCAAACAAACGTCTGCTGGGTGTAAACTGGTGTAAAACAGTTCCCCAAGGCAATCCGATCCCCAAGACTTCCCCAGCTGGCCGCCGTAACAGACTCTGATCGTGGGCCCCATCCTTGGACAAGAAACCCGGGTTTACTGGGGAAAAGGGGGGTCCCAGCTCAAAGTCCACACTTGGTTGCCCCCTGGTAGCCAGAGGTGGCCAACGCGCTGGAGAGAATCGGGGAGGCAGTGATTCCAGGAAATCTTTCACAGGATTTTACGGGAGAAAAAGGACGAGGAGGGAGTGGCAGTTCTGGAGCCAGAACCCCGACTTCAGGCCAGGACCCTGAGGTCACTGCACAGATGACCCACCGACGCCACCAGCAGCCCCCGTGTGTCCCCTGAGAGCCAGGCACCGCGCCGCGTCACCATCCCCGCCTCCTGTGCGGAGGTGTTTGAAGCGTTTACCGGCGCCGGTAACGGACCCGCTTACGGTCACGGAGCCGGTCGGGGCGGGAACTGCGGAGCCCGAGACCCAGGCTCCCTCCGTGGCTGCAGACCCGGAGGCCGGGCGCACGGCCCCTGTGCGCTCAGGCCGCGAGGTCCCGGCCCCGGGAGACGGGAAGCCGGGCAGGAGGGGGCTGGGTCCGCCGGGCCAGGCCGCCCGCGGGGTGCGCCCTCGCGGGGCAGGGAAGCGCCCGCCCGCCCCCCTGGCCTCCCGCCCGGGAAGGGGGTGCCCCGCGCGGACCCGGCGCCCGCGGTTACCTTCCAGCGGCGCCCCGAGCGCCTCCTTCGCGCGCCCCGCGTCCGCGGCCAGCAGCGCCCAGGGCAGCAGCCACCACGGGCCCGCGCGCGACCGCATCCCGCCGGCCCCTCGGCCCCTCGGCCCCTCGGCCCCTCGGCCCCTCGGCCCCTCGGCCCCTCGGCCCCTCGGCCCCTCGGCCCCTCGGCCCCTGCGCCGACAGAAGCCGAAGCCGCGCGGGGTCTGGGGGGGAGAAGGCGGGGCGAGCGGGGCGGCCCGTGGGGGGAGGGGGGTGGGAGGCGGTGCCCTCGCGCGGGAAGGCGAGACCCGCCTCCCGGGGCAGGAGGACCAGCCTCCGAGCGCGGGGCACGTGGGGCTGCAGCCTCGGCGGCTCGGGACCTGGGTCCGGCCCTCCGGCCGCGGGGCTTCCGGGTCCTCCTCCCGGGGGCGCAGGGCCTCCCCGTCTCCGCGCCGGGCGGGGCTGCGGGGAGGGCCGCGCGGTGCCGGTCCCTAAAGATCTTCCCCGGTGACTCGGCGCCCCGGGGGCAGGCCCTGCAGCAACTTCCCCTTTTACCAGCGAAAGCCACTTCCTTTGTTTTCCCTTTTGAAACACGCAATCGCAAGTTGGCAATGTGGTTGCTTCAAGAGCCGTGTAGGTCTAAGCTCAAAAACACACATTTCCGCACAAAGAGGCTGGAAGAGCGCCCCCACCCATGTCACACGCCCCTTAAGGTCACCTTGTGTTTAAGAAGAAGAAGAAAAGGAGCAGATTGGTGGCTGCCAGAGGGAAGGGACAGGGACCGGTGAGTGGGCAAAATGGGCGAAGGTGATCAAAAAGTTATCGGATCAATAAGTTCTCGCGATGTGAGGCACAGCACGGTGACGGACGTTAACAATACTGTCCGTTATATTGGAAAGTTGCTAATAGGAGGTCTTAAAGATTCTCATAAGAAAAAAGCTTCGGTAATTATGTGAGGTGGTGGATATTAACTTATCGTGATGACCATTTTGAAATAGAGACATATCAAACCATTATGCTGTACACCTAAAACTAATACATGTCCATTATCCTATCTAATAAAAGAGTACTATGCAAATTAACCATCACTCCGCTACACCCACCAGCCACGCCCATCAGCCAATCAGGAGGGAATATGCAAATAAACCCAACCAAGATGGCTGCAGCCACAGAGAGCAAAGAGGGAGGCTTGGGTTTCCCCGGCGATGGAGGAAGCCAAGCTTTCCGCCTGCCCTTGCCGGCCCAGGCCTCCACTCAATGCTACAAAGCTTCAATTATAGAAGATAAATAAATCCCAACAGGAATGGCTGCCACTGAGTGAGCAGAAGGCTTGGCTCCGCTCCAGGCTACAAAGTTTCAATTGTAGAAGATAAATAAATCCCAGATCCCAGGGCCTCGGCTTGGGTTGCCAGGGGGCGTGGCCAGCCTGCAAACCACCACAGGCCCCTCACCCAGGTTGCCCCACACCCCAAGGGAACCCCCACCCTGATCCAGGACACCCTTCAGGGTAAACCAGCTGGCCCCCACCCATGCACCAGGCCTCTATCCTATCTAATAAAAGAGTAATATGCAGATTGACCATCACTCCAACACACAAGATGGCTGCCCCCATGTGGTCAAAGATCCTGCCCCCATGTGGACACAAGATGGCCACCACAAGATGGCCAGCAGGGGAGGGCAATTGGGAGGAACCAGGCCTGCAAGGGAGGGCAGTTGTGGGCGATCAGACCTGCTGGGGAGGGCAGTTAGGGGTGACCCAGCCAGCAGAGGAGGGAAGTTGGGGGTGACTGGGTCTGCAGGGAAGGGCAGTTGGGGGGTACCAGGCCTGCAAGGGAGAGCAGTTAGGGGTGACCAGGCCTGAGGGGAGGGGAGTTAGGGGCAAACAGCCTGGCAAGGGAGCAGTTAGGGGCTAACAGGCTGGCAGGGGAGCAGTTAGGCATCAATCCGGCTGGCAGGAGAGTGGTTAGGGGGTGATCAGGCTGGCAGGCAGAAGCAGTTAGGGGCAATCAGGCTAGCAGTTGAGAGCCAGCCGTCCTGGATTGTGATCCCAGTGGGGTCGGGCCTGAACGGGCAGTCGGACATCCCTCGAGGGGTCCCAGATTGGAGAGGGTGCAGGCTGGGCTGAGGGACACCCCCCCTTCCTGTGCATGAATTTCGCGCACTGGGCCTCTAGTAGCTCAATAAAACTGGAAAAAATGTATAGAGCCCTCGGTACTAATATGGATAATTATTAGCACAGAACTTGCAGTGTTGAATAGTATATCGCACTAAAAACAACAACAAAAAACAGCACACCCCCCCCCCCAAAAAAAAGAAGAACGTTGAGTGGCTATGTTAATACCAGATAAAGTAGGCGCTGCAACAGAGAATATTCCCATGAGCCCAGCGGGTCTAAGGTAGAGCTTGAGGTTCTGCATTCCGCATGAACTCCCTGGTTGTCGAAGGACCGTCACGCGCAGCAAATCCTTAGGGTGTGGCCAGAAGGTACGTTGGCAGAACAAGGAAGAAATCGAAGATGAAACAGTTGGGGAAATACAGCTTACTATACTACCCCCCATTATGTATTCACAACGACGAACAGCATACCAAATACTTACGAATGTCCGCAGTCGAGGAGTCTGTAGCAGGCAGCCTCTAGGATGACCCCCTCTGTTTCCTGGTGCTCGTGCCTCTCTGTAATCCGCCCCTCCCTTTCCGTGTGGGCTCAAACGGGGACTGTTTCCAATGCACAGCATGCAGTATATATGGCAGAAGTGATGGATGCCACTTGCAAGGTTAGGTTATAAAAAGACTGTGGCTCCAGCTTGGGTCTCTCTCTCTCTCTCTCTCTCTCTCTCACTCTCTCTCTCTCTCTGGGGGAAGCCATCTACCATGCTGTGCCAAGCCCTGTGGAGAGACCTATGGCAGTAAACGTATCTTCCCCGACAGAACTCTGCGGAGTTTCAGCACTGGCTGCCATTGTGACCACAACCTTGGAGAGACACGGAGCCAGAACCCCCTCGTTAAGCTGCTCCTACATTCCTGACGCTCAAAAAAAAAAAAAAAAATGTGAGACAGTACATGCGTATTCTTTTCGCTGCTGAGATTGAGAGTAATTTGTCACACAGCCACAGGTGGCTCATGTGGAACTTTTCCTACCCAGCATTTAGATCCCAGGCTTCCTTCTCACTCTGCTGAGGCTGTGTGTCCCCATGATAATCCACCTTCCTTGGTACCGAAGGATTCTGGATGAGACGTTTGACTGGTGCGTATACTCCGCCCAGACTTAAGCCTGACAATTATTTTTATTTTCCCCAAAGAAAATGTATTAACACCACAAGAATACATAGTTTAGAAGACACTACGCTTACTCTTCAGCAAAGTCTTGTTTCAAAGTCAAGGTACAACTGTATAACGAGTTTTATTTTTTACTCCATTTTTCTGGGAGCATACAAAAATAAATCAATCAAATCCTAGGTAATAAAAGCTAATATGCAAATTGTCCCCTCCACCGGGAGTTCAACCGGGAGTTTGACCAGGGGGCAGGGCCGGCAGGCCCACCGCCTGTGCCCCTCCCCCGGCCTCCCCCCTCCTCCGCACCCCCCATCAGGCCCGATTGTGCACTGGGCCTCTGGTAATATAAAATCACAGCTGTACCGAGAGCTTTAGAGTACTTAGCCAGTACGATGTGTCAAAGGTGCGAACAGGCGAGCATCCTGCCTGAGCCTTCTGTGGGGACAAGGACACCCGAGAGAAGGAAAGCACAGGAAGACAGAATCAGGAGGGTGGTCAGAGGTAGGAAGCCCAGGGGGCCCTTGGCCACCCTTCTGGAACAGCGCTTCCTCCTCTTGAGGAGCCGAGGGGATGAACACCCTGATCACTGCAGTCTGCTGTCCTAAAATTACACCAGCGTTTGTCTCTCTCTTCCTAGGACGCGAACTGCTGGTACACTAACTAAACTAAACTAACTAAACTAAACCACGGCCCACGTAGACAGGGCACCTGCAAACCTTGCATTGGGAGCCTCTGAGGACGTTGTGCAGCCTTGCTTTCTACGGCTCCACTAGAAAACAGGCCGGGTGCATGAATTCGTGCATGGGTAGGGTCCAGCCACCCTGACCAGGGGGAGGGGACATGGGCAGTTGGCCAACCTGCCTGCTGGGGGAACTCCTGGTCGAGGGGACAATTTCCATATTAGCCTTTTATTCTATAGGATATACACTGAGTGGCCAGATTATTATGCGTTCAGAGATCATCATCATCTGGCCACTCAGTGTAGCTCATTTCAGTAACTCCCTCTTCCCCTCCCCCTTACATGTGTTTGCTGTGATTAAGATGAAGTCTGCCTGTCTCATCCGAGCATGTGTTGGGATTTCAGCACTGGCTGAAGGCTTGGCTCCGCTCCAGGCTACAAAGTTTCAATTGTAGAAGATAAATAAATCCCAGATCCCAGGGCCTCAGCTTGGGTCGCTTCCAACGACAAGTGACAGAATTTCCAGCTAAAAGTGTCCTCAACGATGAAGACGCTAATGGCGTCAGGTGGAAGGAGGCGGGGCCGGCTGTCAGGCGCGGAGGCCTGCTCAGCCTCAGCTCTCTGCTCCCCCACGCTTGCTCGCTTGCTCGGCTCGTTGGCTTCTGTCTGTGGGCTTCTCCTCCTGCCGTTGCTCCGATGGGGTGTCCTCACACCACTGTGACCAAAGGCAGGGGCAGTGGCTCCCCCCACCACCTCCCTGCACAGGGAGGGAAGCCGTTCTTAGACGCTCTCCCCGCCGCCCCTCAGCAGACGGACTCTCTTGCTGCTCCCATTGGCCAGTAACTAGCGCTGGCTCTGGAGAACGGGGCGGAGCGGGTGTCCGCCTCTACGTGAGAGGTCCGCTCCACAGAAGACAAAGCTGGACTGGAGATGAACAGGAAGAAAACGCTGAGTGGCATATCTATCCATCATCCTTCTATCCATCTATCTATCCATCATCTACCTATCCATCATCTATCTGTCTGTCTGTCTATCCATCATCTATCCATCATCTATCTATCCATCATCTATCTGTCTGTCTGTCTATCCATCATCTATCTATCTATCTATCCATCATCTATCTATCCATCATCTATCTATCTATCTACCTATCTGTCTGTCTATCTATCCATCACCTATCTATCTATCTATCCATCACCTATCTATCTATCTATCTATCTATCCATCACCTATCTATCTATCTATCTATCCATCATCTATCTATCTATCTATCTGTCTATCATCTATTTATCCATCTGTCTATCTATCTATCTATCCATCATCTACCTATCTATCTATCTACCTATCAATTATCTATCTATCTATCTATCTATCCATCATCTATCCATCATCTATCTATCTATCTATCTATCCATCCATCATCTATCTATCTATCTATCTATCTATCCATCCATCCATCATCTATCTATCTATCATCTATCTATCTATCTATCTATCTATCTATCATCTATCTATCCATCATCTATCTATCTATCTATCTATCTATCTATCTATCTATCTATCTATCTATCTGTGTATATACGTATATTTAATTGATTTTAGAGAGAGAAAGGGAGAGGGAGAGAAGCATCCATAAGAGAAACATGGATTGGCTGTGTCCTGCACGCCCCCTACTGGGGACTGAGCCCACACCCCGGCAGGTGCCCTGACCAGAAATCAAACCAGCAATGCTGCTCTCTGCGTGGGGCAATGCTCACCGAGCCACACTGGCCAGGGCGCCGTGATATGCTGGGCCGCTCACAGAGCTGTCACAGGTCTGCAAACGGTAACCTGAGGTTTTATGCTGCCTTGGAAAATGAGTTTTATTTGTTATCCTGAACTTTGATAAGTGTGTTTTCTTTTTCGAAACGTACACCTGGACTCAAAATGGGAGCTGCTTCTCTGTCAAATACGTATTCTGCCTTCTATAGTCCTTGTTTAGCAGATTTGTAATACACCTTTACTCCAAAGGACTCAATTCCCTAACTAGCACGTGTTCTGTTCTAGTGACGAACGAGGAGACACGTCAGACAAAGGACGATGGCTTACCGTGGGGGAGGCGGGATGATGGGGGTCAGAGAGGAAAGGAGGGAGGAGGAGAAGAGCGGTGACTCACCGGCATGGTCTCCTGTGAGCGTGAACTAGGTCACTGCCCCTCGGCGTGATGGGCAGGGAAGCCATTAAGACCCGGAACAAGCCCAAGGCGCGGAGGGGAAGGTGCTCCTCGTTCAGGCACGCACTTTGCAGGTTGGGATCTGTCTGTCCTGACCACATTGCGGGTGTGTCCCTGGAAATGCAGGCTCGTAGAGGCTGGTCTGCCCGCCACACACACACACACACACACACACACACACTCACACACACACACTCCTTTTTTCCGTTTCTCTGTTCACTTACACATCATCGCCTAACAATGATGTTTGAAATAATCCATCTACACATTTAAGGCTCTGAACTTGTCTCAGCAATAACGAACGTATGGCTAGAACAGGTCAAGGAATCGTTTAGGCTCTGAGTTTCAAAGGCCAGGCCCTCCCAGTGAGTGGGGCTTTATAGAGATGTATTTCTCTATGTCAAATCTAAGCCCACTTTATATCAAAAAAGGGGGGGGCTCACCTAAGCCCCGTAGTATTTATTGGATTTATTTTAGGGTTAAGAGGTTGCTCTTCCTGCCTTCCGTCCCACCCGGTTCTTTATCGCCTTCTGCTGGTTTGCCTCTTCCTCTTTGCTAGGTCTGCTAATCGGGAAATGCCCCTTTAAGTGCTTCAGCAACCTTGAATAATACACATGAGAGAATCTCGCTGACATTCTCCCTTTGTTGTGATAGCTACCATTTATGTGAAATGTTTTTGTTACTTTTAATCATATCTATTGTAAAGTAAAAGGGTTAGAAAACAATACAAAATAAATGTATACCCTAATGCCCTGGTCGGCAAACCGCGGCTCTTTGGCCCCTTGAGGGTGGCTCTTCCACAAAATACCACGGCCTGGGCGAGTCTCTTTTGAAGAAGTGGCGTTAGAAGAAGTTTAAGTTTAAAACATGTGGCTCTCCAAAGAAATTCCAGTCGTTGTCCTGTTGATATTTGGCTCTGTTGACCAGTGAGTTTGCCAACTGCTGCCCCAATGCGTTACTAAGACGTCCTTACAGCCAACCCCATAGTAAGCTACTCCATGTGCCTGAAGGACAGCCTCCGTGTTGTCATTTCTGCTCCAGCAAGGTTTCAGGCTCCGTGTCCTCTAGGACCCATGTGCTCGTCTTGCTGGGGGTCTGGGGCATCGGTAGAGCTCTCCACCAGCACCAGGTTCCAGATGAATCCATGCCCTTCCTTCCGCCTCCTGCACCGTCCAACTTCCACACCCAGACGTAGGAAGCGGGACTGTGAGTGTGGCTGTCTCAGCCTTGGTCTCCAAAGACATGTCTTTGCTCTGGCTGCTCTTTCCCACGGCCTCCAGAGCTGCCCTTCCGCGTCTCCGCCTTCTCTTGACTTCTTGGCTGCAGCCATCAATTCCAGTGGAGACTGAGGCCTTCCGTGTCCCATGCTGGCCTGTTTCATCCGGGAAGAGCTAATGCAATCCACCAAACTGGTTGCACAGCCCCTGTTGGGCTGCCCTTAAAAATTTGTTTAAAGAAATTTTAAAATGTGCGTATTTTTATTGATTTCAGAGAGGAAGGGAGAGGGCGAGAGAGCTAGAAACATCAATGATGAGAGAGACTCATTGATCGGCTGCCTCCTGCATGCCCCACACTGGGGATTGAACCAAAACCTGGGCAAGTGCCCTGGACTGGAATAGAACCCAGGCCCCTTCAGGCCACAGGCTGACACTCTATCCACGGAATCAAACCAGCGAGGGCTGCACTTAAAAATTTTTAAAAAAATTGTTGTGGCCCAGCCGGCGTGGCTCAATGGTTAAGCACAAACCTATGACCCAGAAGGTCAGGGTTCGATTCCCAGTCAGGGCCCAGGCCCAGGTTGTGGGCTCCATCCCCAGCAGGGGGCGTGCAGGAGGCATCCAACCAATGATTCTTTCTCATTATTGATGTTTCTCTCTCTCTCCCTTCATCTCTGAAATCAATGAAAAAAACACACATATTTTTAAAAAATTGTCTTAGTGGCAGCATGGAGGAAGGGTGGCAGGAGAGAGAGAGCAAGACCATGCGAAGTGCAGAAAGGTCAGGATGATCAGGGCACCAAGCAAGGCAGTGGTTTCCAACTGCCCAGGAAAGGGGGCCGCGGCCAGGTGGCTTACGCGGGAGTTTATGTCCTTAAGGCTGTAGAGGCTGGAGGTCTCAGATCGGAGGCCTCCCCGGGGCTTGCAGACGGCCCACTTCCTCCCAGGTCCTCGCCTGGTCTTCCACTGTGTGCGTCGGTCCCAGTCTCTTCTCGTGACACCAATCCGGCTGAACGAAGGCCACCCAGAAGACCGCATTTCATTCACGGCCCCTTTAAAGGCCCTGCCTCCAAAGAGAGTCACAGTCTGAGGTCCTGGGTTCCGGCTTCCACGTATTCGTGGTGCTGCCCACTGTGCCCGCGGGCGCTTCCTGGCTGAGAGCGGGTGGAGGTTCCAGGCCAGGATTCCCTGCTCCCAGGTCTGAGCCATGCCATCTGGGCCACAACAATTTTTTAAAAAAAATTTTAAGTGCAGCCCTAGCTGGTTTGATTCCATGGATAGAGTGTCAGCCTGTGGCCTGAAGGGTCCTGGGTTCTATTCCAGTCAAGGGCACTTGCCCAGGGATTCCCTGCTCCCGCGTCTTGGGTGACTGGCAAAGGCTCCGCTTGAAATGAGTTTGTCCGAGGAGAGAAGGGGCGGCTGCAGGAGGATGATGGAAGCAGAGAGAATCCCAACCCAGAGCAAAGGGGGGGGGGGGTGGGCAGGCTCCTCCTCCTGTCAATCACTTTAAAATGCTTCTGAGCGAGTCCCACCCTGCCCCGTGGGGAATGCTTGTGAGGCGTGCACATTCTCCGCCTGCCTTTCACCGGAGTGATTCAGATTTCTGGTTTTCAGAAACGCTGAACTGATCATCTTGGGCCCACACAAACACGGTGTCTCAGTGCTCAGAGACAGCCGGGAGTAGGAAAACTGCTCTGGGGGTCCCTCCCAACTGCTCTGGGGGTAGGGCTCCTCCCTCCTTGGCTCTCGGAGTCGCAGTCTGCCCGTCGGTGCACGCGTTGTCCATCAAGACGATTTCTGTGATCCCGTTTTACCCTAACGTTATGTGAGTCTCTGCTTCGGTTTCCGTTTTTAAAAACATCCCGCTTATCGTTACAAAAGGAAGAACATGAGTGCCGCTGGCTGGTGGGGAAGGGAGAGGGCGCTTTCTCCCCGGGACTTCTAAGGCTCCCGTGGGAGCCGCAGCGCGCCTCACCCAGGAGGTGAGTGTGTCTTCCGCTCGGCTCCCCGCACCTGCTGCGCCGCGGCCGCTCTGGTTCTGGAGGCCACGCAGAGACCACCCTTCCAACTGCAGACGAGTCGGAATATTCTTCATCAGCGACAGGGGCAGGGTCACCACCAACTACCAGCCTCAACAACACACAAGCCACTATTTTTTATTTTATTTTATTGAAAAGTAATTCTTAAAAAGCGTAATTTTCCAAGTTCAAAACAGCTCTCTGCAAGAGGCATCATCAGAAACCTTTGCTTTGGAAGGTAGACTCGCTGATGAATGATTTCCTGGTGCCCTTTTGCACGGCTCTGTGGGTATCTTCCTAACACCTTCACATTTGCAAAACGGCTCTGCGCTGGCTTCTCCTCGGCCCCCTCGTCAGCCACATGCACCTGCCTCGTCCTCCGCTGACTCACGGCCCAGCCTCCTCCCACACGCCCATGCCCACGCCGCGACCTGGCGCCCACGCTCCTCTCCGCTTTGACCTCCCACAAGCACTCACTCATCTCCCCGCCTTCACGGACAGACGCGCTCCCACGCCCACTGCTCAGCAGCTGGAGAGCAGCAGGGCTGAGGGAGGGAGGGGTAGATGGTTCCGATGACCTCTGGGTGTGCGTTTCATTAACAAGCTCCAGCCGCACACGGGCAGCTGAGAAGCAGACCTTTTCTTATTAGGTTATGTTTTCAACACTCCCCCCTACCCCGTAAGTGGATTTTCTCTTTTCGAATACAGTGCCAACGCCTATGAGCACTTTTCTGAGTGTGGTAACTTGTTTCGGGGAAAACAGATGCCCTTGTCTTTTGTCCAAACGGAAATGTTTTACTCACACGTCCAAGGGAGTGGGGCACGGAGACCACGGCACACTGGGTGGGTTATGGGAGTGGCAGCGTCTGGAACCGGCAGGCTGCCTGCTGAGAACCCACCCACTCAGGAGTAAGGGCAGCTCAGCACCACCTGGCCGGGCTCCCCGTCATGGGCCCGCCTGGTGAGGTGGGGAGACTCGGGGGAGGTGGGGAGCCCCGGGGAAGGTGGGGAGGCCCGGGGGAGGTGGGGAGCCCCGGGGGAGGTGGGGAGGCCAGCCTCTGCTGCTGGTGTGTGTATTTTAAGGTCTTCCCCCAGCACCCTCACCTCGATGCTGCTATGTCCACACTGCAGCACTAGAGAGCAATTCCAGAACTTTCCCAGTACTTAACGTGTGAAGCATTCGAAAGATATTGCTGGAGAGTTTCTTTCCAGTCCTGGCAACCGCTTCTACCTTTCCAAGGAGCTCGGGTTACATGCCCCGGCATGGGAGCAGAGTCTGCTCAGCAGCGTTAACCCGCTCTTTCGCAGGAAGCGTGAGCAGCACGGGGGCTGTGAGGAATGCACAGCTGTATTTGTTTGTTTGTGCGATTGTGTGGCCGCTCGGTTTTACAGCTGATGTGAGCACCTCAGGGAGGCTGGGCCCACATCTCCTCCTCCACCATCTCTCTGAGGCGGAGCCCCCCGGCCTCCAGGCCTGGAAAACCGCCACCTATCCCAGTCATTTCTGTGGTCAGCACTGAACCCGAGGGCCCATTGTGTTCTGTTTCTTACCCACCAGCACCTTACTCTTTCTTTTGGAGCGAACTACTCTTTTCGTCACATCTCCGCCGTGCTGGCTCTGCTCGCCTAGGCGGGTGTCACTTTCTCGCGTCTGTCCCGTTTCATCGTAGAGCACTTCCTGGCCCCTTCCGCAGTGACAGTGACGATACGACTGCCGTGACATTGCTAGTTGCTGTCCTCTCGCTAAAGACGGTGGGATGAACATAGGTATATAGCTCCTCTCAGTGGAGACCAAGAGAGCGGCTATGATGGCTGAGAGGTAGCAACAAATGTTCGATGGAAAAAGAATAGAACAATGGGGGATCCTGGAAATAAGACAAAGGCTCAGGAATCCGAGCCTCCAGATTTGGAAGAGACTGGGCCGGGGGAGGGGGCGGGGGGGAGGTTGAGAGAGGGGGTGGGTTGCAAAGCATGAGATAAATTGAAAGCTTAGATATGGGATAGCCAACTGCTCTTGTGCCCCCAGGCACAGGAAGTCAGCAGCCAGGCTACACCGCCTGCCCCAGGCGCACGGGCAACGGGACCATGATTTCCTGGAGACGCTCGGTGGGAAGGCCAGAGCACCCGAGAAACCGGGCCTCGTAGAAGCCATGGACAAGGCCTGGGGATGTGAACAGCTCAGTGAGGCGGAAGTCCACAAGGTAACGGTTGGATGGCCTGTGCTCTCTCTCCCCTGCCCCACAATCAAAGCACTGTTCGTTAACCAGCCAGCTAACCTCAAGGCCCGTGTCTTTCAAACGGCAGGCCATGAAATCAGTTATGATCAGTGGCCTATGGAATCATTTTAATGAGTCAGAACCAGCACTGTCAGGAGCTGGGTTCCCCAGGAAGCAGACTCTGGGACAGAGCTGAGCTCAGAAGGTTTAGGGGGCACACACCCTTGGGACCAGCACCTGCAGAAGGAAGAAGTGGGACTGTGATTCAAGGCCCTTTTCGGCCACATCCACAGGGAAGACCGAAGCTGGATGGCTCTTCGGAATCGTCCCAAGATGGCCAGGCTCTTAGCCCCTTTGGCCTTGACTGGGGACTAAGGCCTTGAAAGAGGGGACGAAGGTAAAATGAGGCCCGCAGGGGAGAGCAGTGATCTGCTCTGATGGGTGGTGTCCTTGTAAGAAAAGGTGGAAACACCAGGGGCGTGCAGCCACAGAGAGAGGGCCAGGTGAGGTCACAGCCAGAAGGTGGCCATCTGCAAGCCAAGGAGAGAGGCCCCGCTAGAAAACAACCCCCTGGCAGCCTGGTCCGGGACTGGCAGCACGCAGAACTGTGAGGAACGGAAAGGAATGTCCGTTGTTTAAGTCACCCGGTCGGGGCATTTTGCCATGGCAGCCCCAGCAGACTAATACATCCCCTCGCACCGGCTGTGGCCATCCCAGGGCGTGCGACCTTGGGCATGGCAGAATGTATGGAGAGATTTACGTTTCTGGAAAAGAATGGGTAATTCATTGGTAACAGCTAAGTAGCCAAGTGAGCATACAAACAAAATAAGAGAATTCTCAATTCCAGGGAAAGCAATTACGTACCAAGAAACTCAATCTAATCACAGTATGTTACATGCCTCTTACAAACAAAGCCAGGCACTAGTTTTCAGTGGTATAATCTCATTCTTTGAAACCCTCTCTGTCCCTGGAGTCACAAGACCCTTTCATGACACCCTGGGTATGAAAAGAATACTCAGTGTACATGTGAGTAATGAAGCCGTCTAAGAAATAGTCTACGCGAAATAAGAAATGTGTAATCCAACTAACCATTCAGTGAGTGCATTTTTTCAACAACGAAGTACCAGGCACAGTTTGCTCACTTGGCTTTTCTCAAGCCTTGAAGATTGTTGAATGGGTTCCGGATTCAAATGTTATCTGCTAGTAACTGGAAGCAGGCCACCAGCGGTGGAACGCCATTAGAGCTGGGCTGCGGTGAACAGGTTAGGGGTGGGAGACTGAAGCATTGAGCCCCCCTGTGTCTTCGAATAGGCAAACAGCCGGATCGGCAGCCTCTGGCCAAGGGCCACCTGTTTGCAGGGCGCTAGACAACGACTGTTTTTCTCGTGCTCCGTCATAAAAACGGTTGGGAAACACTGCCTTCAACAGATGCCATACAAACCCATTATAAGAATCGATAGCCACTGAAGTGAAGTCTACTTTAGTTACTTCCTATGACATTTACAAGAGAAGGAGTTAAAGTCTTTAAATGACATTTGGACGCCCCACACATCTGATTGGATAGGAAGTGAGCCTAGATTGACATATGAGTTTAGTTTAAGTTCAGCTACTAGTAAGTTAACAGAGACCCCAAGAGAGTATTTTAAACAGATCATTACCTCTTCCTGTGAAAAGACGTCTGGAGAGAGCTAGCCCAAGGCCAGCGGTGGCTTCTCACGGAAGATGCCACAGCTTCCAGCGGCTGCGCTCACATTGCGAAGGCATGAGACTCAGCTCAGGGAACGCAAGCCAGCACATCCACTCCTCAGAAAGCAGGACGAAGCGGGGAGGAGGAGAACAGTGAACCCTTCTTCTTCTGGGGGACGGCCCCTGAGTCACCATCCGATCTCCATTTAGGTCTCACTGCGAGGAACTTAGAGTCACATGCCATGTAGCTGCGGGCGGGGTTACATGCTGTGGTCCCAGGGCGAGGCGGCAGCATGTCCGGCTTAGAACGGGGGTTGTACTGACTGAGGGAAGAAGGAACAATTGCTCTGTGAACAGCCGTCTTTACCAAACTGTTTTAGTAACTGCCATGTAATTCATTTCAAACAAAATCAATCTGTCAACTAGTTATTCTAGCTACACGGCTAAACAGGCTGACATAAGCATTCAGGAAGACCAATGAGCAAATTCATTATTTGAAGTCTTGATTATATGTTTTGTTGGATTTGATGATTCATGATGAAGGCAGTGTAGCTAAGAGGACTTGAGAGGAGTCAATGAGTGAACACGGGTAGTACGTGTTTATACGCTTAGAATAGTGTGTGGAAATACTACGCGCTCAACAAATGTTGGCTGTTCACACTATAGCTTTCACTGAAATTAAAGAGATACAAACCTGGTCACATGACAATACCCGGATTCGGGGAGGCTGGGAAGTGTGGTCTGTGCTGGCTGTCCCTGCGCTTAACCTGGATGTGGGCTCCCTCACTAAAAGGAAACAGGGCAGAACAAACATGGGGTGCATTAGCCTTCGTCACACAAATGGACCACACAGCTGCTTTATAGTAAGAGCAATTGCATTGTGCTTACGACCTAACATTTTCGTGTTACTACATAGTCTTCATGATTATAAAGTTACTAGTGACCCAGCGCGTGGATTCATGCACGATGAAAGGACATTAATTAGAAGGTGGCCAGTGGGGCAGGACTGGGCGGGACTGGGCAAGACGGGCTGGACATGCCCTGGAGCCAACCTCCCACGGTCCCTCCCTGGCATCTGCCGAGTGAGCGGGGGTCCCTCCGGCAGGCGGGGGTCCCTCAGCCTGGCCTGTGGGGATCGGGCTGAAACCGGCCCTCCGACATCCCCCGAGGGGTCCCACAGTGCGAGAGGGCGCTCTGCAAATCTGCCGTCGTACAGGGTGTGGAACGCAAACGCAAGTGTGCAGTAAACCAGATTTGGGGCCAACAGTGCCCCAGCAACAGCATAACCCACGGCCGAAGGTGGAATCGCACGGCCCCGCGAGCAATTGGGTTCCCTCCTCTCTGGTTTTGGGGTGTGTTACTGAGAACCACTGCTGCCAAGTCACTGCAGCTCAGCAGCTCCTGCATTGAGCATCTGCCTCCTGGTGGTCAGTGCACGTCATAGCGACTGGTCAGGAGGGACACTTATCATATTAGCCTTTTATGTATAGACTAGAAGCCCAGTGCACGAATTTGTGCACAGGTGGGGTCCAGCCAGCCCGCCCTGATCAGGGCCGATTGGGCTGGGCTGGCCAGGGGTAGGGCACGTGGGAGGTTGGCTGGCCAGCCCTGCCCCAATTGGAGGGGGGGCGATCAGGGGTGGGGCAGGCCAGGGAGGAGGGGCCATGGGTGGTTTGCCAGCTGGCCCTGCCCCCTGGTCAAACTCCTGGTCGAACTCCCGGTTGAGGGGACAGTTTGCATATTAGCCTTTTGTTAGCCTATCTAATAAGAGAGTAATATATAAATTAACCGTCACTCTGCAACAAAGATGGTGGCGCCCATAGGGAGGAGAGGGGAGGGGAGGTGGCCTTGGGCCGGAAGTGGGAGCTGAGAGTGCAGGGAGCACCAGGAATGTTGGGAATCGTGGTTCTGGTGGCGGACGCGTTGGGCGATCTCCTAGACACTCGAGCGAAGTGAGCCTGGAGCAAGTTACGGTTGCAGGTGGGGGATGGAGGGAAAGCAAAGGTGAGAGACATAATCAGAGTGTCCAGGGAAAATTAAAAGGAAGAGATCCCGCAACTTCTAGGAAATCTCCACCAATGGAGCAAAGAAAAAAAAGAGAGCTCTATTATTCTGTGAGCCCCAAACCAGACTGGACTGGGGGGTCTCAGACAATTGGCTCACAGGATTGCAAAGACAGACAGAAACTGCACTTTTTCATGTACCCAGGCAGATACAGGCAAGCTGGCAGAGGAGGTTAGGGGCGATCAGGCAGGCAGGCGAGTGGTTAGGGTTGATCAGGCAGGCAGGCATAGGAGGTTAGGGGCGATGAGGCAGGTAAGCAGAGTGGTTAGGGGCAATCAAGCAGGCCAGCAGGCAAGTGATTAGGAGCCAGTGGTCCCGGATTGTTAGAGGGTGCAAGCAGGGCTGAAGGACCGCCCCCCCCTCCCCACCCCATGCACGAATTTCGTGCACCGGGCCTCAAGTATCGGATCATTATAATAACTCATTGCGTATATAATCAATACATTCTTTAACTCTTCCTATTGTCATTCTTCCCGGTTCTACACTATCATAAACAGTGTCACAATAGATCCTTTCATGAGGGTAAGTTTTTCGTCTTCTTGGGATGATTCCCTTCCGATAAATTCCCAGAACCAGATTTCTTGGGTCAAAGGGTGTGTGAACAGTTTATGATTCTTAATGTTTTTATTCTAAATTTGTTTCTGAGAAGGCAGTACCAGTTTGTTCCCAAAGAAAATATGCGATGTTTTTCTACGAATGTGGAGAGGGAGACATATTCACACGGCTTTGCGGGTAGAACGGTTTCAGTTTTCAGGTCTCACTGGAATGATCAGGAGACGACACAGACTTGGGTTTGAATCTCGTAGTTTACCAGTTCCTACCCGTATGGGAGGCAAGTACTCACTCGCCCTGGGTCTCAGATGTCTTGTTTTAAAATGAAAAATGTTTCCCTCATGAGGTTACATAGCCGATCACTAGGGCTGTTGACAAATAATCCCTTTCATCATCTTCTATGCACATGTCAGAAAACGTAACTCCTGCTCCCTGGAAGACAGATGTGGCTGTGTAACTAGCTTCAGTGGGAGAATGAAAACAGTGTTACGTGTCAATTTCAGGCACACATTTTAAGAATGTGATTTGCCACATTCTTTATTCCCTCTGCCCTGTGAGTGGAGTATCCCAGGCCATCCCAGCTCTTTAAATGAGCCCTAGAATAAGGAAGGCACAAGTGGGGCCCCAAACCGAACTATGAGGAGTCGGAAAACGCCGACTAATAAATATTGGCGTCGGCACATTCTTAAGCCACTGAGACCTGGGTATTTTTTGTTACCTCAGCATAACCTTGCCCACCCTGACTGCTGCGGTTGTTCTCGGGATTGATAAAATAACATGCCCTTTATGATAATAATTACTAGGGTTGATCCAGAGTCCTCGATGTGCCAGGCATTTGCGTACGTTACCTCTAATCTTCGGAACCACCTTGCATATCAGGAAGCCTCCGGCTTACAGAGGAGCAAAACAAAGCTCGGAAGGGTTGGTGTCTCACGTAACATCCTCCAGCGAGCAAGTTGCAGAGCTGGGATCCACCCTCCTTTACCTTCCCCCCTCGTCTCTGAAAATTTATGGCATTATCTCTTACTATTTACATCCCCGTGTGGATTTTCTTTACGTACTTCACGTTTATTCCGGCAACAAGACCTGAGTTTTCCCGAACTTATTGCAAGATAAACCGAAACTGGGTCAAAGCACAGGTGCTTGCTGCTCAAGCCCCTGCTTGTTCCCAGAAGTAAACCCATGAACTCAAGTACCTTTACACTGCTCTTGGCTTGATCCACCGGAGAGCAGGTAAGACTTACGGGCTAATGAAAGGGGAAATGTGATTCAAAACTGGAGTGGAATGAGTCAGAAGAGAACGCATTAGATGAGGCCGAGTCACTTCTCAAGCCCAACGTTACTGCCTCTCTCTCTTTTAACAATTTTATTATTAAGATAGAAGTCACAGACCGTACAATTCAGCCACTTACAGTTACAACTCGATGGCTTTTAGTGTACTCAGAATTGTGTAGCCACCACACCAACTGGCTTTCGAGTGTTTTCATTCCCTCAAAAACGAAGATTCCACAGCCTTCCACTGTCACCCCAACCTCGCCGCCGCCGCCCACCCCCGCTCCACGCCGAGCTCCGGCAGCTCCGTTCTGGACCCTGACTCTTGACTGTGGCTCCAGAATGTCCTTCTCCCACCACGCCCAGCAAACGGTGCTTCCTCTCCCACTCCAGCCCTCTCCCCACCCTGGTTCTATTGTTTATTTTTATTTTTTAACCCTCACGTGAGGACATGCCTTTTCTTCTTCTCGATTTCAGAGAAAGAGGAAGGGAGAGGGAGAGAGAGAGAAACAGCGATGTGGGGCTGAAACACTGATCCGTTGCCTCCCGCATGTGCCACAACCGGGGAGCCAGCCACTGGGGCGTGACCAGCAACTTGGGTATGTGCCATGGCCAGTGTGATAAGATAATTTCTTTTTTCTAAACTTTTTAAAATCACTTTACTAAACTTAAAATTGCTAACGGTTAAAAAAAAAAATGGTTAAAATTTTTTTGAGCTCTCATCTGTTCCTGACCTGATTATCCAGTTTGAGAAACAAAATCCTTTCTTTTCTTTCATTGTTCTCTCATAAGCCTTCTCCCAGCCGGTTAGTGCCTCTCACTCATGCTATGAAGCGGTCAGATGAGACTGAATTAAAATTGTTCTTACACGAATCTGGTTTTCCAAAGGTGTTGGTTAAGAGAAAGGCAGAGACTGAAATTAGTGGTTAAAAAGAGCATTCAAGATCACCTGTGAAGTTTAGGGGCTTATACTCACAATTACGGTGCAGAGTTTCTGATCTATCCAGATAAAACCTTAACAGGCAAATAGACAGAATGAAGCAGCCCAACCACCAGTCGCCATGATGTGCGCTGACCACCGGGGGGGGGGGGTGCACTCGGAACATGGTGGGCGTGGGCTGCAGCGGGATGGTGGAGCAGGTGAGCGGGGGCACCAGACCAAGGTGGGGTGCCAGTCGCTCTCTTCGTTACTGAAAATTCTTTGCTTCCATGCGCCACGGTCCTGCTGGCCCGCTCGCACCTGCTGCCGGTGCCTGGCACGGGTCCTGATCGCTCAGCGCCATCGGTGGGTGTGAGCGGTGGCTGCCGGCCCAGATCACCCCTGAGGGCTTCTCCACTTCCCCCTGCTCCTGAGGGGCAATCAGGGCAGCAGCCATCACTTGCACCCACTGCCGGCGCCGGTCCCAGTCACTCTGCGCCGTCAGTGGGTGTGTGGGGGACTGGCACCGTCAGTGTGCGGGAACAGTGGCGGTGGTGGGAGTGGGGCTGCCAGCAGACAGAGGCCCGGGGGGGGGGCGGGGGTAGCGCTGTGGGCAGGGGCGTGGAGGATGGTCTGAGACCCGCCCCTGTGCCCACCACAGCCTTGCGGCCACAGCTCCTTTCAAGGTGCGCGGATTCGTGCCCTGGGCCCCTCGTTTTTTTATAATGCTCATGGCCATGAAAAATGATTGACAACTTGTTTAATCAGGTTGTATTTGTTCCGGTGAAACTCTTGTTATCTGAACCAAACGGTTGGAAATAATGATTTCTAGCACTGGCACGAGCTTCCGAGGCTTGCTGACGGAAGGGAGCCCCGATGCTAGTGAGTTTGATAGAAAATAACACAGGGAATCACACAAGGCAGCTAAGGCTGAGAGGATGAGAGATGGGAGGGACAGAGGAATGGCTCCTGATGAGGAACCAGCTGAGGCCGAGAGGGTGAGAGGTGGGAGGACAGAGGAATGGCTCCCGATGAGGAACCAGCTGAGGCCGAGAGGGTGAGAGGTGGGAGGGACAGAGGCATGGCTCCCGATGAGGAACCAGCTGAGGCCGAGAGGGTGAGAGGTGGGAGGGACAGAGGCATGGCTCCCGATGAGGAACCAATGCACAAGATGTGAATGCTTCCACACACCCGAAGACGGCGTTTCCTCAGCATACTGGGTGGGGTGAAGTAACTAACGTATGGGGGGGGGGGCGGGTATGGCTCTAGCCTCGACGCGTGCTGTGCCCACTTGTCCGCTGTGCGTTTTGGATGTGTGTGTGGTGACAGCACCCTGTTCGGTTCGGTAAAACCCAACCCGAGGTTCTGTGAAGCCTGCCACGCGAGGCTGAGTAAGCACATCCCGGAGCCATCACACACAGGAACGCTGCTGGGCGCTGTGGCAACGGGAACACAGCGTGGAGGAGCAGCGTGGAGGAGCAGCGTGGAGGAGCAGCGTGGAGGAGCAGCGGGAGGAGCAGCGTGGAGGAGCAGCGTGGAGGAGCAGCGTGGAGGAGCAGCGGGAGGAGCAGCGTGGAGGAGCAGCGTGGAGGAGCAGGAGTGCTTCGAGGGCAACGGCGTCACGGAACGCAGGCCCGGCGGGGGGCGGGGGAGGACGGGAGCGTCGGGAGCGGTTCATGGGGAAAAAGGAAGACCTCTGTAATACTCTCACCAATAAAGGTCCTTTAAAAACACCACGCTAAAACACACCTTGATGTAATGTCCTCACACATGAATGTATGTTCATGTAAACCTGCAGCTGTATGCGTTTATGAATCTAGAATAAAAATAACACAATACGCCAAAAAAAAAAAAAAAAAAATGAAAAGCAGGCGCTGGGCAGGCAGAGCCCAGGACGGGCTTTCTCTTTACCCTCTGGGCTCGCACGCTGCCCCGGGTAGGACCGCCCTGTCCTCAGGAGGCCTCCCCTTCAGCAACTGTTTCTTCGGCAACCGCAAAAGGAGGTCTAGCTCCCTGGGTCCAGCACTGAGAGAGATACCCTGGAGAGGGGGCAGGGCCCTGGCCTGGGGCTGGTGGGGAAGATCAGAGAGTCCAGATGCCTACCCTGGTGGGAAGATGGAAGACGAGAGTTGGAAAGGAGTACGGGGCACAAGTTTATACCCCGTAGGACTTTATTCCTTGGAGAGCAGGGACTCGCTAAATTTCCCCACTTTCTAAAAATATACTTTTATTGATTTCAGAAAGGAAGAGATAGAAATATCAAGGATGAGAGAGAATCATGGATCGATTGTCTCCTGCACGCCCCCTACTGGGGAGCGAGCCCGCAACCCCGGTGGGAATGGAACCATGTGTCCTAGGTCGACGTTCAGCCACTGAGCCACGCCAGACTAATTGTTCCCCATTCTAATGTGAAAAGGAAGTGATCGGAGTTTCTGGCTACTGATTCATCTATTCTTTTGTCCCGTCGGTGTAATCTTTTTCGGATGGTAAGTTGTCAATGAACGAAAACAATTTCTGTCTTGCTTGTTTCACGTCCAAATCAATGTGGAAGGCTACGCTTCATAGTTAGTTCATGTAAACAGCAGCTGTTACTAAAAATTCATGTGTTCTTAGTACGGGAGGAAAAAAATACGCCCCGTTGTTCTTAACGTCTATTCAGCTAAACTACCATCGGCATCACCAAAGACAAAGAAGAAACCCAGGCAACGGTGGCAAATCATTTGCCGAAGAGGACCACTTTCAAATCCCGTTGAAGTTATCGGGTGCTGTCGGAGAGCATGGAGATAAACTGATCATCTGTTTCATGGGCTTCCCATTTTTTCCAACACGCATCTGTATGTAGGTTCCAGGGAAGTAGCATATATTTAAAATAGCTGAAGTTCTGGTTAAACATAATCAATCTTATTCCATACATATATATATATATATATATATATATATATATATATATATATATATATGTATGTATTCTGGATTTCAGAGAGGAAGGGAGAGGGAGAGAGAGAAACATCCATGATGAGAGAGAATCTTGGATCGGCTGCCTCCTGCACGCCCCCTACTGGGGATGGAGCCCACAACCCGGGCCTGTGCCCTGACTGGGAATCCAGCTGTGACCACCAGGTTCATAATGGACCCTCAACCACTGAGCCACACCGGCCGGGCTCCCCTCATCCGTTGTCCTGTCTGTCCTCTGTGGGACCTCCTGGCCCTGAGGAACTGTCACATAGACAGGATGTGAGTGGTGGCTCTGTACCACCCCACCCTGAGGGCCTCTGAAGGAGGGATGGGAAATCTGCAACACCGTGAGAGGGAAGGGGGGAGGATGACTACCCTGAGGCCTCCTCTATTGGTTCCCCTGGGAATATAAAGGAGGGGGGAGGGGGGACAGTTTTTATCCTTTCCAGAAATAGGACTGACTGCCAGTTCCTTCCCATCCTCCGCGGTAGCCTCGCTGTGGGTGAGGAACAGGCAGGCACATGCAGGCTGACTACCTTCCGGCTGGTGACAGCTCGGATTCCAATGTACAGGACAGGAGCCCGCGCCAGGTTCCCGGGCCAGGGCGCAGGGCGCAGAGGGGGCGGGCTGGGCGAGGCGACCACGGGAACCACACAATGAAGCAGAGATAATTGGGGGGGGGGGGCGGGGAGGGGGAAGGAAACTGGGCAGCAGAGAGGGCCCTGGGGGCAGTGAGGAGGCTGAGCGGAGGGAAGGCTGGGGTGCCTCGGAGCGCCCTGTGGGCGTGGGCAGAGGAAGTGCGGGGGCCTGTGTGTGCGGAATGCACACTGGGGAGGGTTGCTGGTGCAGGGGTGGGAGGGTGTGTGCAGCAGGGTGTGGCGTGCGGGGGAGGGAAAGGAACCCCGTGGAGTGCCAGGAACACCCTTTCACAAAGGAACGCTGCGGCTCCCATCCCCGTGGTGGACTCTGGCGGCAGACCCGCCCGGGCCGCCGGCCAGATGTCTGGCCCACGAAGGGAGGGACGGCTTCTGGCTTTCCCCACACCCTCTCCGCGATCTTTCCCAGGGACCCATGTTTTTCCGGCGTGTTAGCCCAGCGCTGGTCGCAGAGCAGGGATTCCTGGCAGGCGTCTAGCGAGCAGGGCTGTAAGTTACGTTAGAAGGAAACCCTCTCTCGTCCCGTTTCTTCACGGGCTGTCTGGGGGCCTTTGGAACCGACTCTACCATTTCTGTGCCTCGGTTCCCAGTGTTCCCAGGAACCAAAAGGCGATGTAGTAACCAGCCAAGAGAAATGGCTCTAGAATCAACAACTGCTATGAACGATCGTGATAAAGACCCCCGGGGGGCAAATCCTAAACCGGCACGAGAAAGAACTTCTGCTCATTAGAACCGCTCAGACCTAGACGAGGTGGATGTAGGAGGAGGTCTCCGTCACGTCTTTATTCAAACAGAAGGAAGCGGGCTGGTTGTTGGGTGTTTAGAGGGAATTCCCTGAAGAGTTAGGCAAAAGCTCGGAGATGTTACGACTCTAACAGCGCTTTAAAGCAGCACAGCGTTATTTCAAAGGTTAAAGCGCCTTAAACACGTACGGCAGTGTAGTGATCAGCTAACAAAGAATGCCTCGTGTAATTAGCACTGTCAGTGGACAGGTTGTATGCCTGGCACATAAACGCAGAGGGAACTGGGGGCTCCAGTCTCCCACAGGAACCCCGAAAGCAACTGGACACAGAGAAGAGGCTATATTAACCGGAGATCCGTGTGGGCTGGACTGGGGACTATGCGACGGAGCCGGGGGAAGCAGTGCACAGACACAGGCTGGCACTCATCAGTCATTCCCCGAACAGCCCTGCTTCTGAGCGGTCCAGTCCAGCGTGGCGTAGTGCTGAGAGCACGCGGACGTATTCTCCTCAGGGACACAACTTTCACATGCTTGTCGGCACCCGGCTCCGGTGCACGCTGGATGCGTGTTGGAGGAATGTACGGAAGTCCGCAGCGCTTCCTTAGCTTTCCAGCAACCCTCCATAAGGCTCCTCGAACATGACTGTGCACTTTAACTGCCCCCCGCCCCCCCTGGGGACCTGGTAAAATGCAGATTCTGCACCAGCAGGTCTGAGTGCGGCCTAAGATTCCATATTTCTAAGAGGCGCTGACGACGCCTGTCCATGGGCCCCTCGGAGCAGCAGGGCCGTGGATGAGAGCGGGGAGGGAGTTCTGGGTGCTCCTCTCTTTTCCCGGATGCTCACCGCGTTCAATACCGCGCCGTCTACGGAGTCACCTCATGAAACGTGTAAAAGGGGAGGGGCTTTGAGCTGCATCTGAAAAACAATTCGGCTCTTTTCAGGGGTGAAAGGAGGGAACAGGAGATCTGTGTGGGCTGGACTGGGGTCTCCTGAGGGCGGTGGTACTGTGGTGTGCTGGGTGAACGTCAGGGACTTGCTGGGAATCCCAGACTACACGGTCAAGTAGACAGAGTCTGCTCTAGATCCTCTCACCTGCGCTCTCTCCCTCCTTAGAACACGCCTTTCCCCCACAGGGACGCTCATCTCTTCCCTTAGGGCTTTGACCCCAGCTGAGCGTGGGAGCCTCCCTGGTGGGCGGTACGCTCGTGGGGGCCAGAGCCAGCAGCAGCGCCCCACGCACTTCTCTCCCGCATTCACCCAGCGCCAGGGAGCCTGCGGAACGCACAGCCTGCTCTGCGCCTTAGTGAAGAGGGGCCCGTGTGGCAGCTGAGACGGGGTGACCCCGAAGGGAGGACCTGGGTGCCTCCCTGTGAAGTCGGAGGCGGGCGCACACATCAGGAGGGAGGGGTTTGTTTCTGCAAGGACACTCGCACCCGTGGAAACAGTCGCTGAAGAACCGGGGAGGCGCGATTCCGGACCCCGAGATGAAAAGAACAGTCTGCAGCTCCCTGGGGCCAGGCTGGGTTCACACTGCGCGCAGGCGGCTGCCCCGCGATCGCTCTTACCGCCCAGGTCCCCAAGCTCCAAAATGCGGCCAGCTCAGGCTCAAGTCGCAGCGGAGCTCACGCCACCGCCAGGAAGGTGTCCGCGCCATCGGCTGTCACGCGGACGGGCACGGCGCAGGAGCTCGGCCCGCCGCCCCCTGGAACTCATTGGCGTTGTGGGTGCCCATTTCCCCGCGCAAGCTGGCGGCCGGCGGCGGGCCTGTGCAGTCGGTGGCACTGGCACCAAGGACATCCTGAGGACCAGCGTGGCGTTCTCCCTGGAGGCACTGGGAGACGCTGCCTGTGTGTGTCTGACGATGCCCGAGCAGCTCCCCTGAGCCCAACAGGCGCCCGCGTATCCGAAGCGGCTTTACCCTATTTATATGCGAGGACCACGCAACATCTTGAGGGTAACGAGTTCCATATGTTTACTACCCACTGTAGAAAGGAATGCCATCTTTTATTTATCTTCAGACTGTCACAGGGCTGCTCGGTGCCGGGAGTTCCAGCACCCCAGGGCGTCCGCAGCCCAGGGCGCGGTGGGCCGGGTGGGGCTGGCAGGTGAGGAAGGAGCGGGCCCCTCTGGGCACGGGAGGGGGGGAGTGGGAGGGGAGGCCTGGGTGCTCCCTCGCTGGGACAGAGGCAGCCTTGGGCACAGGGCACAGCCAAATTCAGTCCCAGTGAGGCCCCTGCCCACCCCTCCTCCTCACCAGGCCCTTGCCCGGTGCCCTAGCAGGACACAATGGGCACAGGGGTGCCCAGCAGCCTGGGCATCCCCACAGAACAGTGTCGGCGATGCCCCGGGAAGCAGGTGCCCCGGGAGCAGCACTACGCACGTGCTGGAGGCCACCTTGATCGGCAAGCACCGGGGCTGGGTGGGCCATCGGTCTGTGAAGTGGGTGCAGCTGCCGTCACGACCTCTGACACCGCAGGTGCTAACGGGACCAGCAACTGAATTGTCACCTGCGTGTGCGCCGTCCTTTAGAGGCCGTCTCTGCCCCCAGGTGTCCACAGCGTTCATTGTACAGACAATACCCTGCTCCCGGGGGCGCCCGAAGCCTCGGCTCCCGCTCGGCTTGCAGCGTGAGCCTCCGCTGAGGTTGCCGATGCCCCACAAGACCAGGGCCTGAGGCCGGAGGACAGTGTCCTGACGCGGTGTGGGCAGACGCGCAGCATGCGATGCCACTGGCGTCAAGGAAAAGCCGCTGCCTCTGACACCCTCCCCCCACCCAGGAGGCCGTGCCGGACAGTGAGTGCCTCACTCAGGAGTCACCGGGTCTTGCGTTGGGCTGAAGTGCCGGCCGGTCCTGTGAGCGGGCCGCACCGACGGGCCCTAGAAATGTCCAGGGGGCCACCCGTCTCGTCCGGGGCTGCGACTGCTGACCCGCTGCGCTCAGGGCTCTGTGCCGGAGACTGGGGGCTGGAGGCAGCCGCCACGCCACGCAGAGGTGGCCCTGGGGTCCTGGGTCCACCCCTCCCTCTGCAGCCGCTGGGAATGTGGCCGCCAGCCTGGACTGCGCTCTTGTAAAGCTGGCCCCGGGCCCACGGACGCTCAGGCCTCTCGGCCGCGATCTTTCTACTCGGAACCAGTCGCTCAGAGTCAGTGTCTCACGAAGGGGACGTCCCCCTCAGCGTCGCCCGTCAGGGAACACGGTGGATTCGGGACCACTCCAGCTCGGCCCCGGCCCCCGGGGCTGCCCTGTGCAGTGCCCTGTCCCTGTGGGGACCCCTGTCCCTGTGGGGACCCCTGTAAGCAGTAGCCCCGGCTCCGCAGACGCTGAGGCCACAGTGGTCCCCATGAGCTGGGCCTGGCTCTGCTCTGCCAGCTGGCGGCACTCACTCAGCCATCCAACGCAGGGCGAGTGAGGCTGCTCCGCGGTGGGCAGAGGCTCTGCCAGGCGCCCCAGCCTTGCCGGAACCGGTTCACCGCCTGGGGGGGGGGGGTCTGCGGCTCAGCCAGGGGCCTGCCCTTCCCCTAAAGACTGGCCGCCCCCTTTAGGCTGCCAACGGGAGAGACGTGGCTGCTGATAGAACTGTCTGGAAAAGGCCACGCGAACGGTCAGTCCTCTGCCAAGACCGAATGGTCTCAAGCTCCCGAGGAAGCCGATGGGGCCAGATTCCCAGCGCCCTGCCTGACCTGTCCCCACGCTGACGGCACAGGCCCCGGCTCCTGCCCCGGATGGACCCCTCCGTCCCCAGTGAGGGGGGGTCTGACCGCACCGCTCCAGGCCTATGGGCGCCATTTGACCTCTGACCCCCTCAGGGCTGTCCACGGCCCCGCTGCCCGGGATGCGTTTCCAGGGGATGGTGTCCCCCCCCCCCCCTCCCTCAACGCCCCCCCACGCCCGTCTGATCGGCCAGCTCTGGCCTCAGCACCGCGGCCTCCGCATGCCCCACGTCGAGTGCCTGCTGTCGGCCAGGTGCAGGCTGCCAGGGGTGACCTTTTGTCGCCAGCTCTTCCGCAGCCCGCCGGCAGCCGGGCATCTGACGGGCCTTCCCTGCTCCTGCTGCCGGACACCGGGCTGAGCGCCGAAGTGGCCTCCTGGGCCCCGCTCTGCCTCCCCCTCCAGCTCCTTCTCGGTCAGTGGGTGCGCGCTCCCCAGGAGGGTCCTTTCCTCCCGCTGAGCCCTGGGCACTGCGAGGGTGCAGGGGGAGGAAGGTAGAGTTTTATCAGGAAACGCATGACCCTGCTCTGTCCATTCCCAGGCACGATGCTGTCCTTCTCCCCCGGGCAGCGCAGGCCAGCCTGGCGGATTGTCTGTGACCGCCGTGAGCAGCGGACGCTCCTGTCACTGACGCTAACGTTCTCACTCCCTCCACCAGAGGTCGTGCAGGTTACCCTGTTTCCTCGCACGTGGAGGCCGCCGCCGCCTGTCTGCAGTTCATGACACCGTCCCTGCCTGGGGCGACAGGCTGGGCCACGGGGCAGCCGCCACGGCACAGAGCGCAGAGGGGGCCAGACGGGGGCTGGCACCTCCCACACACGCTTGTGGACTCAGCAAGGTTCTGCCAAGACCGCGGTGACAAACGGTGGGAACGAGAGGGACCCAGGCGCTGTGTGCTCCCCGCGCGTGGCCACGCCGGCTAAGAGCTGCTTCCTTTGCCGGTCGCCGCCCCGCGTGGAGGGCCCACGGTGCGACTCCTGCCGGCAGAGTGTGCCTCGCAATGGCCTCTCCTCGGGGGTGACACGAGGTGGCCAACCAAGAGCCCATTAGAGCCAAGAGCGGGGGCCGCGCCCGCGGTTTGCCGGGAAAGGGCCTCTTAGCTTCCTGTGTGCTCAGCCCCACGCGGTGCCATCCCGGTCAGGAGGCTCCTGACACTGCACGGGGGCGCTGGCTCACAGTGCCTGTGTGCATGCGTGTGCGTGCGTGTGCATGCGTGTCCGTGCGTGTGCGTGCACGTGTACAGATGGCCTTTCAGAACCTTTCAAGCATTCTGACCCAGGAAGGCAGGGGAAGAGTGGTTTTCTCATGTCGTGAGGAGGGTCTCTGAGGCGACCATGACGCCCACCCTCGGGAGGTCTCGGTATCAGTCAGGGGGCGGCCGTTCCCAGACGCAGCGCTTCACACACTAGTATCTTCCCAAACGCACGGCAGCTGCTGCTCATGGAAGCTCCACGGGGCTTGGCGGCCTGGAGACTGAGATGGTGCAACGGCAGGCCTCGTCCTGGCCGTGGGCCACTGGACATGTCCCATCATAGCTGTGAGGGAGTTAGTGGGCGACTCGGCAAACGGCTCTGGAGTGCCCACTCTCTGCAGGTATTGGACTAGACACGGAGAGCCCCCGGATGCTGCCATGTCTGCCCATGAAGAGCTGTCAGTCCGGGGGGCAGGCAACCATGAATAGGCCTGTACACCAATCGTTGCTCTACATGTGGGCATGTACACAAGATGTTACCTGGAAATGCAGAGGAGGAAATGACTAACCCTGCCTGGGATTAGAAAAGAAAACTGAGCCCGACCGGCGTGGCTCAGGGGTTGAGCACTGATCTAGGAACCAGGAGGTCACGGTTCGATTCCCGGTCAGGGCACGTGCCCCGGTTGCAGGCTTGATCCCCAGTGTGGGACGTGCAGGGGGCAGCCAATCGATGATTCTCTCCCATCATTGATGTTTCTCTCTCTTCTCCCTCTCCCTTCCCACTCTGTAATCAATGAAAATAAAAAAAATAAATAAAAGGAGGACAAACATTAAGATAAATTGTGTGCTTTCCTTACATATTTCAGGTGGTGATTGCAGCAAATAAAGAATAAGGTTTGCATAGACTCATCTAAAGGAAGCCAGGCTTATGCCCCATGCCAGGGGATCTCTGCACAGCAGCGCAGAAAAGAACCCTCTAGAAAGGTGCCTCAAGCCTGGGATGCTTCTTCTTCTTCTTTTTTTTTAATCTAAATCTCTCTTCGGTAGAAAAGCACTGCCTGCTTGTCTTTCCATCTTTTCTTGCGAAAGATGGTATCACTGGAGAAAACTAGCTAACCATGTATTTTCGCCTTCTCCAGAAACTTGTATATGCTACTAACTCCCCTGATGGGACTGTGCAGCGACGGCCACGCTACCACAGTGTCAGGGGCACTGTCTTTGTGGGAGGTGAGGGAAAACAACTCGATCTGGAAATCAGGAATACGAACGTATATGAATAGACAAATGACATTTATAGATCCAAACATACCCATGAATATAGACAGTTGGCATCAAGGCATTACGCATAAAGATGCTGTGGGTGTTTACCACCTTTTTTTCCAAAGGTACTCTTTGCATTAAAAACATGCTTTCTAATTTCCAAAGTAGTCTGTGAAATGACTTAGGAAAGTTGGGTTAAACAAAAAAGGGAGGAAAAAGAAAACCCTGGGGGAAATGGGGGAAGTACCCATATAAATAGCACAGTCTGTGTGTCCTCACCTTCAATACAGTATATGGCAGAAGATGGACACTGTTTTTCCAGTTCTGACTCTGCTCAGCTCCCCGTGTCAGTCTGTCCAAGCCCCTTCCTCTCCCCGAGCCTCCATCTCTTCATCACCAAAACAAAGCGAGAGAGAGCAAGGAGGAGCCGCTGCGCCATGCCCCCAGCTAGGCGGCCCCCATGACCCACCCAGTTCCAGCACTCTATCACTATCGCTGTTAAAACATCTTGTGTTATGTTGTACGGGTTAATGCTGTGGGCCCTTGCTATTTTCCTCTGCCTTTTCGTTTGCTTGTTTGCTTGAAGGATGTTGGTAGGTAGTGTTGCTAAGTGGTACCTTATCTGCTTAAAATTTCTTGTGGTGTATCTGCCAACATGACCGGGATCCCCAGGATCTAGGAGGTGTACTTGGAAAGCCTCAGGTGCTGGTTCAAGTTTTAGTTGAGCCAAAACCCTCTTCAAGGGGGTTCACTGTGGCAGGTGACCCTTCATAAAGGGAGGTGGCGGCCTGCCTTAGAAAGACTGGCCGAGAACACACATTTCAAGCTGTGGCCAGAGAGTGATGGACAAAGAGAAGTAAGTGTGCTATATGGCTTTTCAAGAGAGAAGGCACTTGCCGTAAGTGACCAAGGGTATGTGAAAATAAAACTAGGCCGAAGGCCCCTAAATCTGTGAATGCTAAATAAAGACTCCATTGCTTACCTACACACAACCCAAGGGTCTCAATGAGAGCTTCAAGGGACTTAGTGAGACTTTCAAGGATCTTAGAATTTCAAAGACATGAAAAAGGAGCAGTCAGAATGAAATATACACTAAATGATGTAAAAATAATTTACAGGGATTAAACCATAGAGTAGAGGATTCTGAGAATCAAATCAATGATTTGGAATATGAGGCACCAAAAAACACCCAATCAGAAGAGCAAAAAGAAAGAAAAAAATATCCCCAAATAGGAAGATAGTGTAAGGAGCCTTTGGGACAACTTCAAGCATACCAACATTCAAATTATGGGAGTGCCAGAAGGAGAAGAGAGAGAGCAAGAGACTGAAAACCTATTTGAAGAACTAATGACAAAAACGTTTCCCTGCTGCCCTAGCTTGTGTGGCTCAGTGGATAGAACGTCGGCCTGCAGACTGAAGGGTCCCAGGTTCGATTCTAGCCAAGGGCACATGTCCAGGTTGCAATCCCCAGTGGGCGGGGAGGGGGGAGGGGGAAGGAAGGCAGCTGATCAATGATTCTTTCTCATCATTGAATCATTGAAGTTTCTATCTCTCTCCCCCTCTCCCTTCCTCTCTGAAATAAATTATAAAATAAAACATATCCTCAGGTGAGGATTTAAAAAAATAAAAATAAAAAACTTCCCCTACCTGGTGAAAGAAATAGACTTATAAGTCCAGGAAGCACAAAAAGTTCCAGAACAAGATGAACTCAAAAGAGGCCCATACCAAGACACATCATAATTAAAATGTCAAAGGTTAAAGACAATGAGAGAATCTTAAAAGCAGCAAAAGAAAAGCAGTTAGTTACCTACAAGGGAGCACCCATACCACGTCAGCTGATTTCTCAACCAAAACTTTGCAGGTCAGAAGGGAGTGGCAAAAAATATTCAAAGTGATGAATAGCAAGAACCTACAACCAAGATTGCTCTACCCAGCAAAGCTATCATTCAGAACTGAAGGGCAGATAAAGAGCTTCACAGACAAGAAAGAGCTAAAGGAGTTCATCACCACCAAACCAGGATTACATGAAATGTTGAAGGGTCGTCTTTAAGGAGAAGAAGGAGGAGGAGGAGGTGATGGAGAAGTAGAAAAATATGAACAATACAATGTCAATGTCAATGAATTCGTATTTATTGACAATTGAATCTAAAAATCAAAATAAATGAACAAGAAATGAACAAAACAAACTGATAAATAAAATAGACCCAGAGGCATGGAAACACGGAACAGACTGACGAATCTCAGAGGGAAGTGGTGGGGCTGGGAAGAGATGAACCAAAGAACTTATATGCATACTAGAGGCCCGGTGCATGAAATTCGTGCAAAAGTAGGTCCTTCCCCCAGCTGCCAGCACCGGCTTCCCTCTGGCACCCAGGACCCGGGCTTCCCTCACAGCCCTGGCTTCATCTGTAAGGTTGTCCGGAGGGACGTCTGGTCTAATTAGCATATTACACTTTTATCATTATAGATATGCATTACCTATAGACACAGACGATAGGGTGGTGAAGGCCCGGGGCAGGGTGAGAACTGGGTGGAGGGCTTTAAAGGGGGGGAGGGAGACATCTGTAATACTCTCAACAATAAAGCTTTAAAGAAACAGAGATTATATTCCCCAGGGAAAATAAATAAAAAATGCCCACGTACAGCCACTGTTAAAATATACCGTCAACACGTTTAGGACAAAAGGAGAAACTCATGGAAGGGATACACACGGTGGTGGAGAATCCTCGGCCAAGGCGCAGCCACAAATCTAAAACCTCGGGACAATTTAAAAGACCCCCCTGATTGCTTACCACATGCTCGCTGCAGAACTTTTACTTGAGGGACCGGGGTGGAGCAAAGAATTCTTAAAAATCCATTCTGCGCTTCCCTCACGTCCAGTTTAGATGTCGAGTTTCTTTACGGGGACTGCTGATCTGTATGCTACCAGCTGATGTGGGATTCAAAGGCCTGTTAGGGTTCGAGCATGGCTGTATGCTACTTGGGTGCCGGCACTGCACACACACTAGCGCACACCCGCCCCGTGTACATCTCCAGGCCAGTGTTTCTCGTTCCCTCAACTGATGATGTTTGGGGCCAGATCATTTTCACTGCGGGGCTGTGCGGTGCATTGTAGGATGTCCACCGGCATCCCTGCTCTCAGCAGAAACTTTGATACTGAAAACTATTCAATATCTGGTAGCCAACCACACCCCACCCCTCCCCAGACCGCCCCTCCCTTGCAGCTGTGAAAACCAACTACATTTCTAAATGTTGCCCGATGTCTCCGGGGGAACAGGAATCCTCCTGGTTGAACAATCACTGCTTTCGGCTGAGACGAGGACCTTCAGGGACGGAGGAAGGGAAGACTCCGAGAGAGGGAGCGTAACGGCTTTCTCAGGACCCAGAAATTCGTTCTCAAAGGTCTTCTCTTCATGGAAGTTATCCCAAGGGGCTCACACGCACCTTTAGGAAACTGACTTTGATCCCAGGCAAGCCAGTCTTACGAATATTATTTTAAACTGGAAGTTGTAACTGCTCTCGTGCAGACTGTCTTAATGGAGCCAAGATGGGCCTTGAAGAATGCTGTGGGTTCACCCACCGTTTTCTTACCGTGTGGCACGGCCGCTTTCCCCCTGGCACAGCACAACTGATGTTTTGCTTTCTTCTCCCCAAACCTTGCAAACTACTGTGATACGCGGCCGAAAATCCAGTGTAGCAGGACACTTTTTTTTTTTTTTTTTTTTTTACTGTGGTTGTCAAATTGAAGAACCCACTTTGTCTACTAGGTCGGAAAGCAACTATTTTATATGCAAAGGTAGGTGGGGCACAGCTGCCTAGGTCCATTTTACCATGTTGCCACACAGGCTGAAGATACCCTGCTAACGCCAGAACAGTGCTCTGCATGCCACAGCAACCGCCGAGTGAGCGGATGACCAACCCTCATGCCTTGAGAATGACTAGGAAGTCATACACCTTCATCGGAAGCTTAAGGACGCACCTTATCCACATCTTCGCTTGACTTGCTTTTGCTCCCCGACACGGGATAACATGACACACGGGGAGGTTGGCTGCGTGTGTTTTGGCGGTAGCGCCCCACGTCCCCGCCTTCTCCAACCTGTCTCAACCAGCCTTCACTGAACACTCACTGTGGGCATGGGTTGGTGCCAAGTTTAAGCAGATTTTATTTTCACAGTCAAATGAGATGTATTTATTTTAAAGCCGTGCCTCAATGAATGTTTTCCCTGTCATTTTGCTACCGGTGAAGGTGAACTAACACAGGAGTTATTGGTTTCCGTCTGTAAATGCAAGCTAGAAATCGAGAAATGGGGGAGAAGCAATCTACAAAAGGGGGCCTGGGCTTTTAGGAAGCCAAGCACCTCGCGTTGGAAGACTGAAAGACGTGGTGAGAATTCTGTTTCCGGTGGCTTTGCTATTGTCACCAAGAAGACCAAACCAACCAACCAAACCCACCCAGAATCAGCAGCTCTGAGGCCCAACCTTCATTTTCGCCTGGAGAGATGGCAGGCCCAGAAAAATGTCACAGGCCAAACTCTTGAAACGTCCATGATTTCAGGTGAGTTCTGGGAAAACCTGGATTCTCTCTGGCCTGCCAGTCATTCACCGTATTTCCCCATATTTGCTACTGATTTGTTAGTACTCTGTCCAATATCAGTAAGTAGGAGTAGCCTAAATGTGGCTGATGAGTTTAAACGTCTTCAGAAATGCCAACTTCAGCTCCGCTTGCCTTTGGCGTCCGTGTCTGCTAGCAGGGCCTCTAACCTGTGCTGCTTGCTGGCTGTGTAGGAGCCTGGGAGCCGTCCCACGGATACAAGCCAGGTGCCCGCAGCCCCTGTGCCGCAGGGACGAGGATGGAAGCTCTCCAAGAGGGGTGGTCTGGGACCCAGAGAGAACGTGACAACGATGGCACCTGGGGCCTGTTTTCGGGGTCCCTTCGGCACGCCGTCTCCAAAACGCACCCACATCCTTGAAGCTCCTCCACCCCGACCCCAGCCACGTGCCCTCTCTCCAGCCCCGGGAGCACTGTCTTTGGTAGGAGTCAGATCATGGCCCATTCCCGCCCCAGAGAGAGAGCCCGCAGCAGCAGGTGGCCTCACGCTCTCCCAGGGCACGCCCCCCTCCCCCGTCCCCGCCGCCCCTGGACTGGGAGTGGTCCAGGCCCCTGAGCCTTCTGAAGTCCCTTGTCCAAGGTTTCTAACCTCAGCTCTGCATGCCACCGGAAACAGTACCTTTACCGTCATTAACAAACAGCACTACTTAAAAACACCCTCTCTCATCCTCTCATTCCTTTCTTTTTACTGTGGCTTCTAGTTCTTGTTTCTGGATTACTCTTTTCTAGGAAATGGGTGAAAAACTCATGACTAGATGTGGGCCAAGGAGAGGAGGCTCTCGAGAAGGGTGCCAGCGAGGGGCTGTCCACGTGAGTCCTGGTGCTGCCGGAATAGGAATTTCTGTTCGGCACAGGGGTGGGTGGCCGCGACCGTGGGGCCAGTAGACAGTAGCGCGTCCCCTGGCGCTGACAGCAGAATTCCTGCTCGGTAACCACAGCCCTAGTGCCTTCCTGTGACGGCTGCTCAGGAAGGAGGGAGGAGACAAGTCATTGCTGGGGCTGGATTGTGCACGTGCTCCCCCTCCCCCCACCACACACACCAAAATTCACATGTTGAGTCCTAACCCCCAGCATCTCAGAAGAGGACCTTATTTGGAAGTAGGGCCATTGCAGATGTACTTAGCTGAGATGAGGTCATACTGGAGGGCTGGGGCGGTAATCCACTATGACCCGGTGTCCTCAGGAGAAGGGAAACTTGGGCACAGTCACACACGAGAAGACCACGTGCAGGTTGGGGTTATGCTGCCGTGAGCCAAGGACTCCCCGTGTTCAAATCTCCCCGCCCCTCGTCATTCCTCCCTCCTACCGAGGCAGGAAAGGACCTCATCACGGTCAGCATTCTTCCTGGTAAATCAATCCATCGCCGGCAGCTCGGGACCAGGGCACTTCATTGGCTGTTTTCCCTGGCACAGAAGGGAGGGCGTGCTACTCTCTGGAAGGACATCAGGTGCGAACAGGCAGATGCCCAGGGTCCTTCTGTCCAGACGCAGGCGCCCCCTCGCCTCCCCGCCCCCTCCCCCTTTCCCCTTTCCTTCCTAGGGCGTGGGTGGGAAGGGGGCACAGACTGGGTCACCTGAAGACCCTCCTACCAGTGCGATGATTTCAGTCCTTTTGGGGGGCAACTAGAGGGGGCCAATTAGATAAGGGCCTGCACACGGCTCCAGTTCTTGACAACCGTTTCTCCACTGATGCCAGGCCCACCTGGCCTGAGGCAAACAGTCTCTTCCCCGGTGGAGGGGGTGAGACACTCAGGCGCCGAGAACCAGGCCGGGAGCCTGGGCTCAGGTCCCGAGGGGCAGACCCTGGGCCAGATAAGCCTGCCCCTGAGGACAGAGTGAGGAACAAGGATGCTGAGCTCACAGAACTCACATCAGGGACGTCATTAACACTGACCTCGGTTACGGATGGTGACCAAAGGGCCAGAGGAGAAGAAAAAACACAGAGGTAATATTTATGTCTCATTGTATGTAGTACAGTGATTCAGTGTATAATACAACGTTAAACTTAACGGTGAAAGTTAAATCCTATTTCGGGTTGTAGTTGACGAGAACGGTACACTCTGATGTAAACGTGGGGCCCCTCACACTGGTTCACACAGCACGGAGAGCGGCTCCACCCCAAACTCCCGGCACGGCCCCCCCTTCGCACGCCTCCCACAGCTCGCCGTGGCTCTCACGGGGACAGAACCCACGTGCTGAGTTCCCAATCCTAAATTCTGAGACTTCCGGTAACCATTTCTCCTTAATAGTCTTAACTGTGTGCCATCACTCATTTTTAACGATGTATTCTTTTTTAATTTTTAAAAAAAACGTATGGACTTGAGAGAGAGCGAGCAAGAAAGAGAAACATGGACTCAATATTCCACCCACCCGTGCATTCACTGGTCGATTCCTGCATGCACCCCGAATGGGGATCGGACCCGCACCCCTGGCCCATTGGGACAACGCTCCAGCCAAGGCCTATAATTCAGTTTGGTGACATTTCCCCTGCATTTTTCGAGTATTTAAAGGTGGGGTTTGCAAACATTTGTAAACATCTGAGCCTACAGTGAACCCACTCCACTTCATTTAAATTGAAGTCCACCGGCCAGGGCCTTGGTCACCTTTTCTGTCTCTGCAGTGCTCCCGAGAAAGGAGTCTTTCTTTGGAAAAGGTTTAGGGCAATCCAGAGGAAAGAACAAAAGATGATGGATTTTTGTATTCTCGCATCCCTTCCTAGTCCTGCAGTGGTGAAGATTTCAGAACTTCCCCGGCTCCCACTCCACGGCATCCCACCTCCCCGGCCCCCAACTGAGCTCCCCGTGTCGGAGAGCGGCGGGCCGCGCACCGACTTAAACCACTCCATCTGCACGGAATGCCCACGTGCCCCTGTCCAGTTTCAGGGTGCCGCGGCCTTGCTTTCTCTGACCCCCATTTGTCACTGCTGCTTTCTCAGACTCAGAGAACATAATGTTCTTCTGACAGCCGGTGGGGGTGGGGGTGGGGGGGGTCCAATGCTGTCTCGGGCGGCGGCTCAGTCGTCTTTGGCCTCATCACTATGATGATCGCTATTAAGTCCTTAGCCGGCATTTCTACGATTCAGTCTCAGAAATGGTTTTTAGAGTTTCATGATCATCTCCTTAATTGTCTCTGTCTTTCAGGCTTTTACTATGAAATTAGCTACTGTCCTTTCTTCAAACTGTCTGAAAATTGACTTAAATTTTATTACCAAGTAGCTGAGTGGAACAGTCCCCTCCTGGGATTCTAAGGGAGGCCCTGACTCCAAGAGATGCTGTCTTATCAGAGAGCATGGCCAGAAGCCCAGAATCCAGAGCCAGGTCAGAGCCCGAGATCCAGAGCCGGGCCGGAGCTGGGCCAGAGCCTAGGACCCAGAGCCCAGCCAGAAGCCCAGGATCCAGAGCCAGCCCAGAGCCCAGGATCCAGAGCCCAGCCAGAAGCCCAGGATCCAGAGCAGGGCCACAACCCAGGATCCAGAGCCAGCCCAGAGCCCAGGATCCAGAGCCAGGCCGGAAGCCCAAGACATGAGCGGCTCTCCATCTTGCTCATAGCTTATCAGAGGACAACGCATCGAGGTTTTGGCAGAAGCATCCTGCCTGTCCACTGCTTCATCTCATTCTGTACTCAGTGTGGCTCAAATTCCGTATCAAGTCTCATCTCCTTTTGTCTACCAATTTTCCACCTGTTGCCAAGTGTCTCAGGCAGTTCCTTAGTTCTTTTGTTTGTTTTAAAAAATATTTTTATTGATTTCAGAGAGGAAGGGAGAAGAAGAGAGAGATAGAAACATCAATGATGAGCAAGAATCATTGAATGGATGCCTCCTGCACGCCCCCTACTGGGGATCAAGCCCACAACCTGGGCCTGAGCCCTTGACTGGAATTGAACCCGGGGCCCTTCAGTCCACAGCCTGACATTCTATCCACTGAGCCAAACCAGCTAGGGCAGTTCCTTAGTTCTTACCATGAGTTTCTAGAAGTTCTTGGGCTCTCCAGGCCAGCACAGAGCACTACTAATGGATCTCTCACAGCACTCAATGGCAGGTCATGAGAAACACCCAAACTCCCCCAGGAGCCCCCAGAAATGGATAGCATTGTTGTGAGTTTTCATGTACCCATCCCTTTTCCCCCACCGTCCTTCCTTCCCCCTCTTCCTCCAAGCAGAGTGATTAGACGGATAACTGATGTCACCTGTAAAGAAGGGGATAACACCCAACTACCTAACTTACAACTTCCTCTGTGACGAGGTTACAGTTTCACTTGAAGCAGAGGATTCTTTGTTCCTTTAAAGTTCTCTTTATCCCTATGAGTCTTGCCTAAAAGGTTGGGACTTGGATGAATTGAAATAAGCAAAGAATAATCTCTTCTTAGTAAAGGGGGCAGTGCTGGTTCTCCATTCAAAGAGCAAAACTGGTCTTGCTAAGACTCAGAGCGACCCATTTGTCCCTTGGCTCTGCAAGCAACGGGGTGGACCTCAACGATCCTTTCCATGTGATGGTTTGCTTTCTGACTGTGATTGTCACACACAAACAATGCAAGGCAGAGCAGAATCCAAGCTGAAGGGTGTGCAGGGGCAGGTCCAGAAACCAGGAGACAGGTGGTGTTTCTCTGTGGCCACAAAGGGAAGGTCCATGTGGCCACCACGGTCGGTCCCTGCTGGTCCCTAGGCATTACACAGAGCTAACGGCAAAGGGCTACAGGTGGCAGGTGGGAGATGAGTACTGGCCACAGGAAACAGGAAGCTGGAGACCAGTCACCAAAGCCGTTCAGTTCGTTGGGCCGGACTGTGCGTCCCTGGCTCGGACTATGTTACCATTGGCTCTTGGGCTTTAGCTTCTAAAAGGTACCACCTAGCACCTGTCAGTGCTTCTACTGTACAACTGATAGCGCTGCGTCACCATCATCATCATCGTCACCACCATCACCACCAAATCAGCAGTTTTCCCCCTTGAGGTAGACCAGTCCTCCTTTCGCAGCTTCCCGGGGAACTACATGCTCTGAGGGATTTGAGAATATACTCTCTTCTAAGGAGCTTGTTGAGATGGTTTTTGGGAGTTGACACCTTTACTGACTTTCTGCAGCTTTTCTCTAACATTCCTAGAGTACATGCATTGGAATTTATGGGCAAATGTACTGCGTCCTACAACCATGAGGATAGTATGGAAGGAAGCTATTAGATGTATCTACCACAATCATTTGTCTGTTCTCATTGGTGAGAGGTAAGGAAGAATGCTTGGGGGTAGGAAAAGAGATAGAAAAGTTGCTTCTGCAACATGCAGCCTTTCCCAGAGGAAAAAATAGACAACCTGTCTCTAGTGGGCATTGTCTCCACATCCTATTACAATATTGAAAAAGACAGGAAGTCCTGAGAGAGCTTTCAGATCGCATTAGTTTTCATAATTCAGCCCCTGCCCATCAATGGCATTTGAAGAAAGTTATACAGGGGACTCCCACAACCTGATAAAAGTCATCTACAAAAAACCCACAACATCATACATGATGGAGAAATACTAGATGCTTTCCCCTTAAAATTAGGAAAAAGACAAGGAATATCCACTTTTGCCATTTTCGTTCAACACTGTACTGTAGGCTCTAGACAGAGCAATTGGGCAAAAAATAGAAGGCATCCAGATTGACAAGGAAAAAGCAAAGCTATCTTTATTTGATCTAGTATATAGAAATCCTAAAGAATCCATTAAAAATAATAGAATAAATAATGTTGAAGATTGCAGAATATAAGATCAATATGCAGATATCAATATATTTCTCTATATTAGTAATTACCAATGTGAAATTGAAGCTAAGAAACAATTTCATTTTTAGCAGCATCAAAAGGAATAAAATAGAAATAAATGTAACAAAATAAGTAAAAGATTTTTACACTGAACACTCTAAGACATCATTGAAATAAACTAAACAAGACCTAAATAAATGGAAAGACACACCAGGTTCATGAATTAGAAAACTTAATATTGTTAAAATGGTGGTATTCCCCAACTTCATCTACAGATTGGATGTAATACACATCAGAATCCCAGCTGGCTTTTTTTTTCTCCAAAAATTGTCTCACACTTCCCTATTTCAAAACTTACTACAAAGCTACAGTAATCAAGACAGTGTGGTAGTGGCATAAGGATAGACTTGTAGATCGATGAAATAGAATTACAAGTTCATAAACAAACTCTCACTTTTATGGTCAACTGATTTTCTATAAGGGATCCAGCCAATATACTCAAGGGGACAACTAGCTATCTCCATGTAAAAGAATGAAGTTGGATCCTGACTTTGCATCGTATAGAATAATTACTTCAAAATGGATCAAAGATCTAAATCAGTGGTTCTCAACCTTCCTAATGCCGCGACCCTTTAATACAGTTCCTCATGTTGTGGTGACCCCCAACCATAAAATTATTTTCGTTGCTACTTCATAACTGTAATTTTGCTACTGTTAATGAATCGTAATGTAAATATCTGTGTTTTCCGATGGTCTTAGGCTCTACAGCAGCGGTTCTCAACCTGTGGGTCGCGACCATCGGAAAACACAGATATTTACATTACGATTCATTAACAGTAGCAAAATTACAGTTATGAAGTAGCAACGAAAATAATTTTATGGTTGGGGGTCACCACAACATGAGGAACTGTATTAAAGGGTCGCGGCATTAGGAAGGTTGAGAACCACTGATCTAAATGGATGAGTTAAAAATGACAAAACCCTTAGAAGAAAACATAGGAATAAATCTTTGATTAGGCAATGGTTTCTTAGATATGTCACCAGAAACACAAGCAATAAAAACAAAAGAAGATAGACATCATCAAAATTCAAAACCCCTGTGTTTCACTTCTTCAAAAAAGTGAAAAAACAGCCCGTAGAATGGGACACAGCATTTGTAACTCACATTATCTGACAAGGGACTTGTATCAGAATATACAAATTATTCTTAAAATTCAATAATAAAAAGAAAAATAACCCACCTACAAATAAGCAAAGGACTTGAATAAATATTTCTTTAAAGAAGATGTACCAATGACCAACAATCACATGAAAGATGCTCAACATCATTAATCATTAGAAAATATGCAAATCAAAACAATGAGATACCGCTTCACACCCAGCAGGATGGCCTATCATAAAAAATGTGGACAAAGGTGGACAAGGAGGTAAAGGAATGTAAGCCTTATTCTTTGTTGGTGGAAATGACAGTGACACAGTTTATTCAGAAGACAGTTTCAGTTCCTCAGAAAGTGAAACATGGAGTACCATCTGACCTAGCAATTCTCGTCATCGATATCCATCCAAGAGACTCGAAAACACACGTCCACACAAAACCTGTACATGAACATTCATGGCTGCATTATTCATAACAACTACAAAGGAGAAAGGCCCCAAGTGCTCATCAACTGATGAATGGATAAACAAAATGTGGTACACACACACACACACACACACACACACAATAGAGTATTATTTGGCCATAAAAATAAATGGTGATGGATGAACCTTGAAAGTATGCTGTGTGAAAGAGGTCAGACACGAAAGGACACCTATGGCATGATTCAGTTTACGTAAAGTGTCCAGAATAGGCAAACCCACAGAGACAGGAAGGAGGTCAGTAGTTGCCAGGGGCTCTGGGAGGGAAATGGGGAATGACTGCTAATGGGTTTCTTTCTGGGGTCGTGAACATGCTGTGGAATGTATACTGAGGTACAGCTTGGTGAATATATGAAAAACACTGAATTGCACATGTTGAAGAGGTAAATTTTTGGCATGTGAATTACATCTCAATAAACCTGCTATTTAAAAAAAGAAAGGAAGAAAAAGAGGAAGAGAAATAAAGAGAACTGTGCAGAAGCCACTCTGGGATGGTTCAGGTCACGTCATCCCTGACAGCGTCAATGCCACCGGCTCTTTGCGTTGATGAGCTTGTGTATAGCTGTGCTTTTCTTCTCTTTTTCAATTTTGAGGCTTCAGTCCAAGTCATCCAGCCAAATAGATTCTCAAACATGTGTTTCCAACATAGCTGAGCCCATGGCCAAATGATTCACATTCAGAAAGGAAATCATAACCAAATTCATTTTTGTCAGAGATGAACTGACAGGAAACCTCGAGAGACCCAAATACTTCTCCTTTCAAGCATGGTGGCATATGTATAATTATTAAATTGCTAATAGGCCCCATTGAGTGCCAGGTTAATATTCTGAAAATAATAGAAAAGGTAGACTGAATAACAAATGGAAGGAAACACACAGCGACATTCAAATGTCCCTGAGGAATGCCCCTTATATTGCCATATTAAGAGTGTATTTAGAAAGGAGCGGCACTGTGGGTGTGCCATGACCTTGGGTAGCTAGCCAGCGTCCCGCTTTGGAATTGCTCAGAATGCTGTATGGCACTTGCTTCAGCAATTGTCACCACACCCTTGTGGGTGGTCAACAGCACAGCACAACCCAGGCCAGACAACCCAGGGGCACACAGTTGTGACGTGAAATCCAGAGCACAGGCAGGTGTGAGGTCTGGATGGTGCATCTAACGATGCCTCAGCACAGCGGACCCAAAGGGCATCTTCTGGGACCAATAACCTCTCTGACAAATGATGGTTTTGAGATTTCGTTATGCTGGAGTTTCCAAGCGTGTCTGCCATATCCTAAACAGATGGTCTGTATCACACAGCATGAGTGTTTTCGATGGTAACAGGAATCATATGGCTAACACTTTCTAAAAAAAAACCCCACTGGATTAGATATTGAAAATTGGACCTTGCTATTTATTTTTCACTTGATTTCCAGAAATGCATAGGAATATTGAAAATCTATATAAAGAGTATTTTTGAAGTGAATGAATAGCTACATTTGTTATATGGGATACAATTTGAGAATTTTAGAAGGATCTATAAGAGACGCTTCTTTTAGATTGCAAAAATGGCAAGGCCAAGAACATAGTCAGTTTCACTTATCTGACATTTGGAGCCTCAGTTTCCTCATTTGTAAAATGAAAGTCTTGACTAATCTCTTGGGTCCCACGTAGCTATTTGGGCAGGGACGTATGTGTGAGGACAGCATCCATCTTATTTACCAGCGTATCCCCCAGGCCTGCACAAGGCTTGGAAAATAGGATGCACTCAAAATGTTTTTATTGATTTCAGAGAGAGGAAGGGAGAAGGAAAGAGAGATGGAAACATCAATGATGAGAGCGAAGCACTGACCGGCTGCCTCTCCCGTGCCCCACACTGGGGATTGAGCCATGACCTCCTGGTTCATGGGTCCACCCTCAACCACTGAGCCACACAGGCCGGGCTCAAACAGATATTTTTAATAAATAATGTCTACAGTATTTTGTTTTATAAGATTTCCTTTGATATCTCTTTGAGTCACTAAAGTTGAAGCTAAATGTATCTTAACATCCCCTCCCAGGAATATGTCTGGGATTGGTAACGTATACTTATTTTTCAGACTTCCCCCATTCCCAATGTACTCCGGCTGATCATTCACAAAAGGATATTAAGCTTTGAAGATTTCCAAACACCTCTGGGGAGGGCATTTGTACAAGTGTCCACATGTTTCTATTTTAAACGAATATTTACATCTGCAGTACTTTTGACATTTAACCATTAACAACATGTTTATGTTTCATCAACACTTACTTCATTGCTTTTCCTTTAAAAGTTCTTTTCTAAAAAAATTGAACGTCTTCTCTGGGTTTATTTCCCTCATCTCCATTAGTTACCAGTGCTGACTCTAGTCTTTTTATTGCCAAAGTCCTGAGGGAAACTTAAGAGGGATGACCTATTTGTCCTTGATTTCTGCTTCCAAAGATGCCAACCAAGGAATAGGGACTCCTTATGGTCTGCATACATTTGTAGGGCATCTGCCTCTGTCTCTAACTCGACAAAAAATGAAAAAACAAAGTTATGTGTTTCCTTCACACATTTAAAAGCCAAAAATAGGTTTAGACGTACGTGTTTCAATCCATGTGACAACCTGTTAAGCAGAATGAAACAGTCTGCTGGGGCCCGGCTGGCGTGGCTCAGTGGTTGAGAGTCGACCTACGAACCAGGAGGTCACGGTTCCGTTCCTGGTCAGGGCACAGGCCTGGGTTGCGGGCTCAATCCCCAGCGTGGGGCATCATCATTGATGCTTCTCTCTCTCTCTCCTCCCCTTCTTCTCTGAAATCAATAAAAATATAAGAAGGAGAAACAGCCTGCCAGGACGGGGGCCACCGCCACCTGCCCTGGCACTCGTCTCCCAGCTGGGGCCCTGCTGCCCACGGCCTCCCCGGGAGCCCACCAGCTGCTCCCTGGGAGCCCACCAGCTGCTCCCCGGGCTCCTGCAATGCCTCACGTTCCTGGTCATCATTAAAGTCATAGTGTCACTGCCTGACTTGGGTCTGGCTCCTCTGACACCGCTGAGTTCCTGCACATTATTTACTCCATGTTAGACTCTACCCCCTTCACTAACTGGAAGGGCTTGGGGAAGAGGCTGGGACCAGCAGGTCCAGCTGCAAGGCATGCTGGGCAGATTCAGTCTCCTCCTAAAGCGGAGGTCAGGACCAGTGGTCTAGGACTCAGTGGTCGGCAAACTGCGGCTCTCGAGCCACATGCAACTCTTTGGCCCCTTGAGTATGGCTCTTCCACAAAATACCATAGCCTGGGCGAGTCTATGTTGAAGAAGTGGCGTTAGAAGAAGTTTACTTTTAAAAAACGTGGCTCTCAAAAGAAATGTCCATCGTTGTGCTGTTGATATTTGGCTCTGTTGACGAATGAGTTTACCGGCTACTGGCCTAGGTGCCCAGAGAGACGGAACCGATGGGGGAGGCCTGTCTGTCCCGACTCTCCACCCTTCAAGGAAGGAGACCCCCAGCGCTTCTGAGAACATAGAGCCCAACAGCATACCATGTGTTCCACTAGCGTGGGCTACATGCAGGGCGAGCAAAAGTAGGTTTACAGTTGTGAATACGTGAAACACAGCTTATTCTTGTATTATTATTATTTTTTAAAATATATTTTTATTGATTTCAGAGAGGAAGGGAGAAGGAGAGAGAGATAGAAACATCAATGATGAGAGAGAATCATGGATTAGCTGCCTCCTGCACGCCCCACACTGGGGCTCAAGCCTGAAACCTGGGCATGTGCCCTTGATCAGAATCGAACCCTAGACCCTTCAGTCCAGATGCTGACGCTCTACCCACTGAGCCAAACCAGCTAGAGCTGTATTCTTTTCCATACGGACAACTGTAAACCTACTTTTGTTCCACCCTGTATGTGTCTAATACACTTTTATTTTTTTTTGAAAAATAGGACATCAGTTCTGTAATGCTTGTTACCTCCGCCTGTTATCACATAAAATACTGAGTGAACAGTATCCCCCGTACCTGAGCCAGGCTGATCAGTCTCTCTCACAGAAGTCTGGACCTGAGACAGGAAGGTTCACCTCCGTCTGTCGGGTTTCTCCGACAGAGAGCTGTGTACTGGGCTGTGGATCAGCAGTGCTGGGGGCTGTGTGCCCCGAGGCAGTGATAACATCTGCGAAAGAGAGGGGGGAAACAATAAATCTACAGAGAAGAGCATGCTTCCTGGCTTCTACAGGCTTCCGGGCTCTTGGTTCTGGTCCCTCAGGAGACTGGGCTGCCTCCACCCTTGGCCCGAAGTTCATTTTCCTTATAAGCAATGAAAAGTCTTTCCTAAAACATTGACTTCCCAAGTTGCCTGATAACAAGCACAACCATAATCCTTTGGTCAAGTTCAGTTGTCCAAACTCTCAAGAATCTGAGCTACAAATGAGAACCAGGAGTAACCCATATGACATCCCCGACAGTAGAAGGTTTGTTTCTGATCCAGGATGAGGCAGAGCCTCCCTCCTAGCTGCGCCTGACCCTGCCAACTGCCCCTTCCTGGAAAAAAAAAAAAAAAAGCAATGCACCAAATGCCTACTGGACAGCGTCTCTATGCTCTGTGCCAGGTCACACGCTCAAGGTTGGAAAGCCCTCAGGAGCACTTGCCCTGCCTCCCGGGAGCTGTCAATGTAGAGGGAGCTCAGGTCAGTAGGATGGACCATATTCCCCGATGCAGCTGGTGAAAGAACCCGGTCTTCTTCAACATCACTCCCAGTGAGAACCTCAGTGCTGATTACAAAATGATCATGCTCCTTGGCACATTTTATTGGTTTAATATTTCAAGAGGCCAAGCATGATGGTCAACTACAAAAATCTCAAGAATTTTAAAGGTCTGACTGACTTTAAATTCTTTCGAAGATGTTGGGTGGGAAAGAAACAGTGTCTTCCAAGACACGTACATGCCCAACCAGGCGACTTGCACACAATTGAACTGCCCTCCGCTAGTTGTGTGCATCAGGTCACACGACTTTGATATGACCGTGCTGAACCAGGCTGTCTATGCAGAGAACATGGCAAGGTCCTTTTTGTCAGGGAAACGATCCTTATTGAGACAGTCAAAGGTCCGTTATAATATCAAGTTGATTTTATAAGGTTAATGCATGGAAATCTGTCCATTAATATCTTTATGACTTTTATATTGATTATGCACCAGAGATCATATATTGTGTTTTTAAGAAACTTGGTATTTGGAATAGGACTTATAAAAGTAACTTTATCTGAATATAAATTAACACATTTGTTTTAGAATATTTGGATAATATAGACCAATAGTGTATGACCTAATTCACAAAAACATTGTGTTGCTATAGTCATAACTTTCATTTTTATAATTGATTTCTTAGACCTTTACTTTCCCTATTGACAGGAAGTCTAATATAGATTTCTTTCACCGGGTGGGGGAAGTTTTCTGTCATTATTTCTTCAAATAGGTTTTCAGTATCTTGCTCTCTCTCTTCTTCTGCCACCCCCATAATTCTGATGTTGGTACGTTTGAAGTTGTCCCAGAGGCTCCTTACACTATCTTCACATTTTTGGATTCTTTTTTCTTTTTGCTTTTCTGGTTGGGTGTTTTTGCTTCTTCATATTTCAAATCTTTGACTTGATTCTTGCGATCCTCTAGTCTGCTGTTGGATCTCTGTAAATTATCTTTTATTTCAGTCAGTGTATGCTTAATTTCTAGTTGGTCCTTTTTCATATCCTCAAGGGTCTTGCTAAATTTATTGGCCTTTTCTAGAAAATTCTTGAAAAACCCTATAACCATGGTTTTGAAATCTATATCCAGTAATTTGCTTTCCTCCATTTCTTTCATTTTGGTCCGTTTCTTTGTCTCTGCATTTTCACTGCTTCCCTGAGTTGATAGAGTGGCTTTGTGTGCTAGGTCTCCTATAGGGCCCAGTGGCTCAGCCTCCCCAGTTACCTGAGGTGGACACTCTTGGTGCATCCCTTTGTGGGCTGTGTGCACAGTCTTGTTGTAGTTAAGCCTTGATTGTTGTTGGTATCACTGGGAGGAATTGACCTCCAGGCCAGTTGGCTGTGAGGATCAGCTGTGTCTACGCTGGGAGAACTTCTGTGCTGGAGACACCCTTATGAGACAAGACTTGCAAAAGCCTCTGTGCTCAGCTTGGATGGGGCAGAGTCTCAGGGCGGAGCAAACATCAATGGCTTCCCATCAGCCCTGCCCTAAGAGGCCCCTGGGTCTCAGTGTCCCATGGTAATCACTGCAAGCACCTCTGAGAGAAAGCTGCCCTTGAGTTTCACCTGCTGCCAGACAGTCCAGTTTCTCCCCGAATGAGTCTGGGTCCCCAGAGGCTCGCCCAGAACTGGAGTTCAGAGCAATCGGGAGCTTTTGTCTCCCTCCCGGTTGAGAAAGCCAGCTGCGTACTCAGTTGCCAGCCTTCTCCGCGCACACCTTCATACCTCTGCCTTCCACAGCTCCTCTGAGTCTCAGTGTGCTTTTCTCTTTCCTGACAGTCCAGTTTCACACCGTATGAGTCTGGGTCCCCAGAGTCTCGCCCGGAACTGGAGTTCAGAGCAGTCGGGAGCTTTTGTCTTCCTCCCGATTAAGAAAGCCAGCCGCGTACTCAGTTGCCAGCCCTCTCCGCACGCGCCTCTGTACCTCTGCCTTCCACAGCTCCTCTGAGTCTCAGTGTGCTTTTCTCTTTCCTTCTAATTGTAGAATTTCCACTCAGCCAGCTTCCTGTGGTTCTGGATGATGTCCGTTTTGTCTTTTAGTTGTAGTTTTGAAATTGTTGTGCAAGGCAGCAGTTTAGGTGTTTACCTATGCTGCCATCTTGGTTTCTCCGAATGTCTGGGTTCTTCCATTCATGCCAGAACACCACCCCATTTCGAAAGATAATTTCATTTTAGGGCTTCATTATTCTTCTCGGATGAGGGGCTTCGGTCATGCTACCCTCATAAATCTCAAACACTGCAGGGAAGACTACCTGTCCCAGCCTTTACAGATGGTCAGAGTGCCATACTCACAATATCCAACTACTTCACCAGGGACCAGCTTTGTGGTCACCGTAATATGTGGTCATTGTGGTCACTGTAAGATGTGGTCCTTGTGGTCACTACAGACTATGTTGAATATTACAAATAAAAAAATTTAAATTACCCATAATCCCAACCACAGATGTTGGTGGGAAGGATTGTTGTGCTAACTTAGCTCCCTGAACCCCTCTTGCACTGCTCTCCCGTACTCACCCTGACACAATGACCTGGCCAAGCTGCTGCTCTCTGAGCAAAACCTCCTTTTGCTGTCCACCGTGCTTCCTTTGCCTGGAATGCTCTCCTCACTCTACATGCCTGTTGCTCTTTCCCTCCAAGGCCCAGATTGCATGCACTTCTCTCTTACAGGTGCAGTACTGAAGGCATGCTCCCTCTGCTCCGACCACATGCTGTACCTCTCTAAAAGCACTTCTATTACGATGTCCTTGTATTTTTCATATTTTTGTGGTGGTCTCCAGCCCCCACTAACCCGCAGGCTTGAGAGTAATTCTTACTTGAAAGTATGAATGTTGTTTTACTCAACTTTTCATCCTCCGTGTTAACTTGTGCAATGCAATGCCTTCCTTGCACACAGTACGAACCGGGTAAATATTTGTTGAAAACGATATGTATGCGCCAGCAATAGAAAGATGATGTATCGATTTAGTTAGCCCAGTCACATTCTCTAAAATGAAAATAATGAGTATCAGTGCCTATTACATGTAAGGTACCAGGTATTTATTTCAAACTTTCCTTAAATTTATTTGGGAAAAGTTCAGACGTAAAATATTATAAATCATATAATACCCATACGTCCACTATCCATATGAAGAAAGAAAACATTGCCGATATAATTAAAGTCCCCTGAAGCCCTTCCTGAACACATCCCGTTCCCTCTCTACCACTGTGAGTCAAATCCTGAACTTGGGAATGACTCTTTCCAAGTATTTATTTTATATTGTAACCATATGACACATGCATTTATACTGTGTGTTTCCTGAATTATTTTAGAATATTCAATTCTGCTCAGAGAAATAAATATAGAGAGAGAAAAAAATAAAACTATGACTCAAAGAAAATAGAAACAGGCAAAATCCATATGATATGTTAATAAGAATAAGTAAGTTGCCTGGCCAGCGTGGCTCAGTGATTGAGCATCAGCCTATGAACCAGGAGGTCACGGGTCCATTTCCAGTCAGAGCACATGCCCGGTTGCAGGCTTGATCCCCAGTGTCGGGTGTGCAGGAAACAGCTGATCCATGGTTCTCTGTTATCATTGATGTTCCTATCGCTTTTTCCCTTTCCCTTCCTCTCTGAAATCAATAAAAATAGATTTTAAAAAAGAGAATAAGCTGATAACCACTGAGATATGTTAGCCATAGATAAAGTTAGTAGAGCATTTGTGTAATGAACATAATTAGAAAGAGATGGGAAGAGCAAGAGACACCTAGTAGTCATGATACACTAAATATGTATGACGCTGTGAATCACCAAATATTCATGACACACCAAAAGATACGTGAGAATTATAGGCATTCACTAAATAAGGGGTCTTATTGGGCCAAATATTGCGTCCTCATATCCCCTGCACAAGGAATGCCAAATAAAATCCATAGCTGTTCATGGGGCTAACTAGTAAGAGATTCACTTTCTCCCAAGCCGTATAGAGTAACTCTGTTTTGACCCTAGGCACCTTCTACATGTTGGGCCACTTTGCTTAACTCTCCATTCTGGTCCTTGCATGCATACCCTTATCAAGGAAGAGAGACAGGACTGAGGACTCAGGCAACGCCATCTTTCATCCTGCGCACAGCACATCTTACACGTGTTAACCTATCCCGTCTCTTTCACCTTGCTTATTGCTGTGTGCTTTCAGTGGAGTTAATAAACCATGTGATTTAAGCACATCGTTTTGGTCTGTACGCTTTTCTGTGATCTCTTGGATAGCTTGCCTGTTACTACACTTATAGGCTTCTGTTCCGGCAAGGTAATTTCCCATACAACAACAGTACTTGCAAGTTTTCAACCTGGATAAAAATTGCATCATATTTTCCATATTCATCTGCAACATGGGTTTTGGTTCTTTTTGCATCATATTTATAAGATTCTTCCATGAAAGGTAGGTAGATCACTTTAAAAAATATATTTTTATGGATTTCAGAGCGGAAGGGAGAGGGAGAGAGAGAGAAACATCAATGATGAGAGTGAATCATTGGTCGGCTGCCTCCTGCACGCTCTACCCCCCCCACCCCCCCGCCCCCGGGGATCAAGTCTGAAGCAGGGCATGTGCCCTGACTGGGAAACGAACCTTAGTCAATGCTCAATCACTGAGCCACACCAGCCGGGCTAGATCCTTTTCATTTATTTCATGGCTATATCCATTGTTTAAATAGATCACACATTGCTTATGAATTCTGCTCTTGATCTAATGTAGGCTGTTTCTGATTTTTTACCATTGTAATCAGTGCTGCTGTAAATATTCTTGTACATATCTCCTTGGTCACATCTAAGAGAGTTGCTCTGAGGATAACCTAAAAGTACACTTTCAGGGTCAAAGGGTATGCACACCTCGCACTTGACTAAATCTTGCCGAGAGTACATGAGTCCTGGAGAACCAAGATGGCGGCGTAGGCAAATGCCTGTACTCACTGCCTCCCACAACCACAACAAAATTACAACTAAAATACAGAACCACCATCATCCAAAACCCCTGGAAAGCTGGCTGAACGGAAGTCCTACAACTAGAGAAGTAAAGAAGAAAGCACACTGAGACTGGTAGGAAGTGCGGAGGTGCAGAACGGGCTGGTCGGGCACCCAAGTGTGTTGCTTTTTTAATCAGGAGGGAGATCACCTTTGTGGAGACCACCTGAAGGAGCAAGGGGTCCCAGCCCCACACCAGACCCCCAGCCCAGGGTCCCAGAGTTGGGAAAAGAAGTCCCTTCGGGTGGTAAGAACTACGCACTGTAAAAACCAGTGCAGATGGGGGCTGAGTGACACACAGGCTACTGGAGACCCAGCTGCTCCTCTTAAAAGGCCAGCACCAAGAACTGAACTTACAAGCTCCCGCTTCCTCTGAGCTCCAGCACCAGGGCGAGGCTCTGGGGGACCCAGACACATATGAGGAGGAACTGGATAGTCTGGCATCAGGGCAGGAACTTGAGGTGGCTTTCTCCCACATGGAGGTGCTCCCAGGGGTCACTGTTCCTGTGCTGGGACCTCTCCAGTCGCAGGGCTGACTGGCAGCCATTTCTGTTTGCTCTGCCCTGGTGATTCCCTGAGACCCCGCCCCCCCAATCCAATTTACAGCCCCACCCAAGCTGTGGGCAATGGCTTTTGCATAGGAATGGCCTGTCCTTTCTCATGCTAAAAACCTGTCAAACAAGCTGCAGCTGGGTCAGGGAGCCCTAAACCTATCAAAAGACCCAAGACCCGGCACCAGCAGCAGCCTGCCTTGCTTCACAGCTGGGCCTCATCTGGGCACTTCCAAACCCAATACAAAGAGGAGGAATCTGCAGATCTCTCTGTAGCTCCTGCTGGGTGGCCCCAGGCAGTGGCTGACTTTGCACCTCCCTGGAGACCCAAGAGCCAGTGTACCCAGTGGTCAGATTGAGACCATTCCAGATTACAACTCTTCATATCTATCAGCTACACACTCAACGGGCAGACTCAGTGAGCACCAAAGCCCCACTGCAGCAAGCCCTGCTCCATAGGGGTATCTCCTGCACAGCAGCTCTCCCACTGTAGTCACAGCTGGTCCTCACAGCCAATTGGCCTGGAGATCAACTCCTCCCAACAAGCAATCAGGGCTCAACCACAACAAGACTGTGCACACAGCCCACAAAGGGGTGCACCTACAGTGTCCACATCAGATGACTGGGGAGACTGAGCCACTGGGCCCTATAGGACACTTACTATACAAGGCCACTCTACCAACTCAAGGAGACTTAGCAGCTCTACTCAATACTTAGAACAAACACAGGGAAGCAGCCAAAATGCAGAGACAAAAACAAAAATGTCATAAAAAAAAAGAAATGGAAGAATGCAAACTACTGGATATAGAGTTCAAAACCACTGTTAAAAGGTTACTCAAGAATCTGCTAGAAACCGCCAAGGGACTTAGTGAGACTTTCAAGGATCTTAGTGAGAATGCCAAAAAAAAAAAAAAAATTGAAAAGGACCAGTCAGAAATTAAGCATACACTGACTGAAATAAAGAATAATATACAGGAATTCAACAGTAGACAAGAGGATCCTGAGAATCAAATCAATGATTTGAAATATGAGGAAGCAAAAAACACCCAACCAGAAGAGCAAAAAGAAAAAATAATCCAAAAATATGAAGATAGTGTAAGAAGCCTCTGGGACAACTCCAAGCATACCAACATCAGAATTATGGGGGTGCCAGAAGAAGAGAGCACACAAGATATTGAAAACCTATTTGAAGAAATAATGACCGAAAACTTTCCCTACCTGGTGAAAGAAATAGACTTACAAGTCCAGGAAGCTCAGAGAACCCCAAACAAGAGGAGTCCAAAGAGGACCACACCAAGACACATCATAATTAAAATGCCAAGAGCAAAAGACAAAGAGAGAATATTAAAAGCAGCAAGAGAAAAACAGTTAGTTACCTACAAGGGAGTACCCATATGACTGTCAGCTGATTTCTCAACAGAAACTATGCAGGCCAGACCGAGAGTGGCAAGAAATATTCAAAGTGATGAATAGCAAGAACCTACAACCAAGATTACTCTACCCAGCAAAGCTATCATTCAGAATTCAAGGTCAGATAAAGAGCTTCACAGACAAGAGAAAGCTAAAGGAGTTCATCCCCACCAAACCAGTATTATATGAAATGCTGAAAGGTATTCTTTAAGAAGAGGAAGAAGAAGAAAAAGGTAAAGATAAAAAATATGAATAACAGTGCGGCAACAAATACATGTATATTAACAATTGAATCTAAAAATCAAATGAATAAAAAATCTGATGAACAGAATAAACTGGTGAATGGAATAGAATCAGGGCACGAAAATGGAACAGACTGACGATTCTCAGAGGAAACAGGGTGTGGGGGGGAGGGGTGTGGGAAGAGATTAGACAAAGATTTTACATGCATGGGTGCATTTCCTATGGACACAGCCAATAGGGTGGCAAGGGCCTGAGGTGGGATGGGAGCCAGGTGGAGGGGAGCTATGGGTGGGGTGGAGGGGGACCTCTGTGATAATCTCAACAGTAAAGATTAATTAAGAAAAATAAAAAGAAGTACGTGAGTCCCTATATTCTTAATCCTAGCCAGCACCGTGTTGCCAGACTTTAAACGTTTTGCTGATCTGGTGAATGGATGCGCTCTGGTTATAAAGAAGTTAAAAAGCATGGCAACTCAAAAGCCTCATGGCACTTCCTGCGCCTTCAGTCACGAGGGAAAGGTCTGTGCTAGCTCGGTGTCAGATCTGTGGACTTTCCCGTCCCCGTTCAACGCCGACTCTGTGAACACTGAAGAAAAAACAACTTTGCAACAAACTGTGTCATCCCCCGCGGCCCCTCGGGGTTAGGGTTTGGGAGAATACCACGTCCGTTGCTTTACGTCACAAAATTATCCCTGTGATTATAAAGGGCACAGGAAAAAGAAGCTAGCCGCATCCATGCAAATCTGTCATCACTAAGCACATGGCATAATGATGCGGGGTCAGGAGCTGGACAGCGATTACTCACAGGCTGAGCATGCCCTCATTTCAAAATTCTAGAAGGTTGTTCCTTGCCCAAGAATATCTACTCCGGGGCTTTGTTCCGTGCCTGAAATTCGACTATTAGAAGTGAATGCACTTGGGTCAATCCTTTTCCTAGTTACGGAATCTCCACATGAAAGCACACCGCCAGTAATACGGTCGTTCTCATAACCCATCAGCACCTAGCTGTCACCACTCCTTCAAGAGCACACCGGGGAGGGGACCCCGGCATGCAGATGCTATCCCGTGTAAGACTGGGGCCATCCTCCGCTTCCTCTCCCTCATCCGGCGCAGGCAGAGCTTTTGTCCTTAATTTCTGCCTTCAACCTGTTGGGTAACTCCCCACCAGCCCCAGCAGTGTTCTCCAAGGGTGGTCTTGGGGTCCCTTGTGGCTTCAGCTCCTCTGACGTCACTGTTTAAGAAGGCAGATTCCTTATCCCAGACCCGGCTCCCTCCACCCGAATGAGCGAGCGTGAGGCCCTGCCATCTGTGTTTTCAAGAAATTACCCAGCTTGGTTTTGTAAAAAACGCCTTAACCATTGAGAAGACTAGCGCACATGAAGAAAAGCAGTGGAAAGAGGAACATGCAGCACGGGAAGTTCTTACAGAGGGGGCATCCTTGTAACCATGCCGAGGACGAGGAAGAGAGCCCGGAGGGCGCTTCAGAAACCTTCCCAACCACCTCCCCGCTCCCTCACTGTTGCTATGCTGAGGCCTAACACTGGCAGCTTGATGCTTACATTCTCTGGAGACGGAACCGCAGTGACGGGGTGAAATCCACGCGGCCGAGAGTGTCATATGAGGCCACCGCCTAACTTGTTCTTTGCAGCGTCGCCTCCCGCCTCTGCCCACTTCACGTTCCGTTCTCCAGTCCTTTGGAACCAGTTGTGTCTTTTCCGAGATGGCCCTCATGCGTTACGCATGCCCCAGGCTGTGTCATGGGCCCTGTACTCCCTGGAGATGTCCCTCGTTTCCTGGGTCTTCCTGTTAAGGTCATCCCTCAAGACCTGTCCACTGGTCACTTTCTTTTTATAAAAAATATATATATAATTATTGATTTCAGAGAGAAAGGAAAGGGAGAGAGAGAGAGAGAGAGAAACGTCCATGATGAGAGAGAATCATTGATGGGCTGCCTCCTGCACGCCCCACACTGGGGATCGAGCCTGCAACCGGGGCCCCCGACTGGGAATGGAACCGTGACCTCCTGGATCGTAGGTCGATACTCAGCCACGGAGCCACACCAGCCAGGCCCACTTGCCACTGTCTTCCAAGCCTCAGGACTTCCGCCTGTGTCCCATCCAAGGCAGGACCATGGCTCTCTGCACTGTGTGACCAGGAACCTCTGAGGATGTGGAGCAGCTGTTCTTTTTACCGTCCATTCCCCTTTCCAGACCAGAAATCAGGGCCGAGAGGCCTCCTTTCAAATTCTCTTGAGTGCAGAGGCCGAGTCTGTGCCCCTCGGTAGGTGCTTACTAGTTGAACGAACAAACCACCTCCAAGCACGCACATCTTCAGACAAGTGGCACGTGCAAGCTGAACACCTCCGGGTCCGTTTGGATCCGATCCTGCTCCTCCTTGTCAGGACACAAACTCAGACATTAGGAGGACACGGGGTGCCTGAAAGGGAGGCGAGAGCTGGTGAAGGACGTGGGATGGAAAAGAAAAGGGCAGCGGGGAGCCAGAGTGACGCTGCCCAGATCCCGGGGCCCGCAGAGAAAGCAGCCAGCGCGGACTGCTCCAGGCAGCACTGGGGGGCCTGCCTCGCCTGGTGCTCCCTTCTTTCTCAGATGGGACCCCTCGGAATCAGACCACGGTGCTGTGTGGGAAGCCTACACTGTTCTGACTTCTTTACGTCTTCCCCTGCCTCTAATTACCCTCAGACTGCCCGTGTGCTGGTGAGTGCCCATTCTTGCTTGAGAAATGCCACCTTATAAGAAACCTATTTCTTGACCTTAGCACACACGGAAGGTGGCACGTTCAGTTCTCCAACTCCTACCCATTCACAGTATGCATGCATGGGCGTGCGGGGCGGCCGCGAGACACACAGAGGGCCTTGTGTGCCTGCCCTGGTGCTCCGAGGATCTGGAGCAGAAGCATCTGGGCAGCCTGCCACGGGGACCTTCGCAGCAATGCAAACAGTCCTGGCACCAATGAGCCTCGACTGTTAGGCAAACTGAGAGGTTGGGGGAACAAGAATGAGAATGACTCAAAACGATACAGTCCAGAAAAGACACTGTAAAACAAAATTAACGTCAATCAAATTAGGTTCTGAAAGAGAGTCTTTGCTGATGGTTGAATCCCAGGGCTGGGGAGAGGGGTGGTTGGAATCTGGAGGTGAGCAAGGCCAGCAGGGAGCCCACATTCTTGGGAGGTGGGCAAGGCCCGCGGGGAGCCCACGCTCTTGGGAGGTGAGCAAGGCCCGCGGGGAGCCCACACTCTTGGTGACGACGGCTGTGCTTGTGAAATAAGGGGAGCTGAGCCCTGCAAGCGCCGTGCTGGAGACAGTGGCTCCTCTGTCTTCCCCTAAAGACACAGCGGCCTGCAAAAGGGTCTCCAGCAGCACCAACCAGCACTGAGGTCAGTTTGGTGACAAAACAGGACCGGTGAGAAGCAGTGACATCAGAGGCTGGCCTGACACCAGTTCTGTCACTGTTGGGATGTGGGAGCCCAAGGAACCAATGCCACTCTGCATGACAAAGGCATGGGATCGGGCAAGTCCCTGGAGCAGGGGCGCCTGCAAGAAGAGAGAAGTGGACGCATGCTTGAACAATAGTCAGGAAAACAAATGGCTGCATCCGTAACGACAAGTTAAAGCAATTCAGGAAGACTTTATGTGGGTCTGTCTGGCAGTGACTGACTCTCAAGACACGGGGGTTCTACAAGACTGGCTACCTACGAGGGCGCCATTTATTTGTTGGGTGAGTTCCTGATTTTTGTTGTCCTCTTCAAACAAGTAGATAAATATAGTACAATTTTGCCTTACTTTTAATTTCATTGTAAACCACTTTTAAAGTAAGATCTTTGTTAAAAATAACATTAAAAATTTCCTGATTTCCACACTAACGCATGCTTATGGTTGAAATTTTTGAAAATTAAAAAAACCATAAAGAAAATAAAAATTATCTATAGTATCATCTGCCAGAGATAACTACTGGTAACATTTGGTAAATTTCCTGCCATATTTACTTAGGTAGAGAGGTTATAGATTGTTCTGCTCTGCTTTGACCAATAATATTTTATCATGAGCATTTCCCAACACTGTTAAATATTAATTGAATATATTCCATCATAAAGATGAACTATAAATCAAGAATCATAATTTTTAATGTTTTAGTTTTTCAATTTATAAATCAAGTTGTGATAAATATTCTCTTCTTAGATGTTCATAAACTTTGGATAATATCCTGGAAGTGAATCTGTCGGACCAAATCACATGAACACTTTGGAACTCATGGTTCAGTTTACCAACGGCCCTTCTAAAGGTTGTCACCAGCAATTTGCATGACAGCCCCTCACCTTACCAACAACAGGGAAATCTGGGGACTTCTACCTAAGGAACAGATTTGATAGTTGGAAAGAACTCTCACTCTCACTAATAGAGATTGTTCTTCGAGGAGGAGGTAGAGAATATAGCAATAGATGGAAAGATCCTTAAAATGTTCGACTACTGTATATTCTCGCCAATCCTGGGCCAGCTGATGAGTCACGGTGCCTAAATCTGGGTAAGCACAAAAATGTAATCAAAACTGTAAACATGTTACTTGGCAGTAGCTACATGTGAACAGAATCATCTTCCATGTACCTCTGTTTCAACGGCCTTACATCTCTCGTTGCACAATACAAGCACTGTCCTTTCAAGGTGTCTGCTCTGGGAAGGCCGTCCGAGTTGAGTCATTTGTGGTGCCCATTAGCTCAACTTGTTATGAACATCCTCACTCGCTTTATATCCCCGCTGGCGTGGTGGAAGCGCGTGGTGCTTTCGAGCCCATTCTGCTCGTCTTTCCTTTTCCTGATGTACACCTGTCCCCGATACACGCGCCGCGTGTTCCCATCCGACTGCGGGGCATGCGCGGGCTCTCCGCCAGCGAGGACAGGCTGGCTGCTGCTGCTCTCTTCCCTTCCTCCTGCACATCTGTCCCAGCCACTCCATCCCAGCATGCCACCTGTCCCCGGTCAGGAGCACCCTTTCATGGCCCAGAAGAATCGATGTGAAGGTGATCTCTTCTCTGCCTCTTCTTTTTCCCTCTGTAGGACAGTCCTGTGCTTGGGTGCATTTCCGGGCTTCATTACTTCTCCCTGGATGGTCACGTCCATTTCAGTCAGCTTCTCACAAGTGCTGTTGTCTTCCTTCCATCCTTTGATCTCCTCATTTCCTTCCAACTCTTGCCCGTTGATTCTAAGGAAGACTCTCCTCTTTACACGCTCCCTTTTAAATACATACATATGTATATTTCAGAGGGAGGAAGGGAGGAGGAGATAGAAACACCGATGATGAGAGAGAAACATCGATCGGCTGCCTCCTGCACGCCCCACACTGGGGGACTGAGCCTGCAACCCGGACATATGTCCTGACCAGGAATCAAACCATGACCTCCTGGTTCATAGGTCGACACTCAGCCATCTACATTTGAATATTTTAAACCGATAATATACATCTAAAGCGTTAAATTTCATATCGCACAATGTGAGAATTTTAAATTATATTTCTGGTAATATGAATATTGAACCTAACTCAGTTAAGGCAGGGCCTCCGCCACAGAGAGCCGAAAGCCCATTCGGTGTAGAATTGTTCTGAGGGAATGACAGAACAAGGGAACAGAGTTACACTGCCCCGTGGATCTTGTAGGCCATAAACCGTGCTGTTCTTTCTCTCTCCTAAGAACATTTTAAGTCAATTATGAGTTCTTTTGTTTTGAATCACTGAAGCATTTTAAAGTAATATGTCTTTCTGAAAGTAGTAAATTAACGTTCCTGCAGTGAAATTTTCGCTCAAATGTCAGAGCCACCAACTTCCTACATTATTAGTTTAATAAAAACGTTTTCAGTTCCACAACGTGGAAATGTTTTTTTAATCTAAATAATTCCTTATTTTTGCAAAAGCACTAATAATGGAAGTATTTTTAACGATAATATTTTTTTAAATCCTGTTAAACATATATTTCCTGAGTTCAAGAGAATACAATGCGCTTACGGGATGGAACGGAATATGGAATAGACACCAGAACCGTTCTCACAGGGCGGAATGCTTTCCCTCTGCCAACCACAGGCTAGCAGGGGGAGGAGACTGTGTGTGTGTGTGTGTGTGTGTGTGTGCTGGAGGGATGGAGGTGGTGTTTTTAGGGGATGGGTGACAAAAGTGGTAAGAGACAATAACAATCAGAGTTGTCTCCCATACAGGCGAATGCCTCTTTTTGAGCAGCCATCTTGAATAAAGTGTTGTCATAGAGACATGCACAAGCGGATGCCTACAAGCTTAACATTTTACCTTTTCTTCATTTTCCTTCCTCCCAACACCTGCCCCAGCACCAAAGGACACTGGAGACGACACGAAGTGGGCCAAAAGTGCCATTCTTTTTTGTGTGTTAATCCTCACCCACGGATATTTTTTTCATTTGATTTTTGAGATTAAAAGGGGGGAGGGAGGGAGACATAGATTGTCTGTCTCCCTGATTTGGGATGGGGGGTGGAGGTGTGCGGCAACCAGAGATCAAACCTGCAACCGAGGGATGGAACCTTCAAACCTTCGACCCTCGCATGCATGGGCCCAGGCTCTAACCACTGAACCCCACCAACCAAGGGCAAAAATGCCATTCTTACTGTGGAAAGCATACCATCTAAACGTGCTTAGAAAACAAACCATCGAGGAGAGGTTTCCGCGTTTCCCTGCAGAAATAAGCAGGTGCAAGGCAGAAGAAACGGTGTCTGCCCTCCGCCTTTCCTGGTCAGCCTCACGGGCAGCAGTGGAGAGACACAGACAGCTCGCGGACAGGACTCACTGTCGTTTGTCCTGAGGCCGGACAGGTTCCCTGGGAGGTCGGTCCAGGTACAGCCGCGCATTTCCTGACCTGAGAATCACTGATTGCTCATCGTCGTGGAAGAAAGTTATTTTCCCCCAGCTGCTCATAACCGGCCACGTTTGCACATCATCAGGAATCCAGGAGAAGAACCGCAAGAGAAGACGTCTCAGACTTCATTGCCTGACAACTTAACGTTGATCTTTCCAAGAAATTGTCTTTATTTTACAGCAACTTCCTCTTTAGCAGAACAAGATCCGCAGATGCAAAAACAGGGCAATCAGGCAGAGGCAAACTTCCAGGAGTGATTTCTTCAGGAGATGACTTTGGCGAGGCAACCGTGATCATTCATTCGAAACATCAACACAGCTACCTCCGACAGAACTTTTTACTAACACTGGAGAAAGGCCTAACTAAGTATGGATATAGGCTGCCCCCCACAAAAGGATACACCCTTGGAATGTTAATTATAAAGGCGGTGCTTATTAAAATACACTTCATTTGCATTTAACAGCTACCAGCTACCCAAGTGTGTGTCTATTTTGGGGGGGACATCCTACACGTTCCATTGTGGCCTTACTCATTCCTCTAACGTCTTCCCAGAGAGAAAAGGAGACAGGCTCGGTTCTTCAATAAGATCTTTCTCTTTCAGTGTTCTCCTACCACCCAGTGCTCCAACGTAAAGATGTGGCATGAAGAATTTCCCATCTCAAAGGATGCCTTGTATCCCCCGAGCCAAGTGGGCCTGCTCCGGGAGGCGGGCCAGGAGGTGGGCGTGGCCGCCGGGAAGGCGGGCTGTTGACCTGAGTGCCCAAGCGGGACTCTCTACCTGTGTTGGCGCTCCTCTCCTAGCTACTGAACGCCCGCTCTCAGCCCTTCCAGAACACCATGCCCAACACTGGGCAAGCCTTCCGCTTTCCCATCCTCGCCAAGAATTCTCCCATTTTCCCATCCTCGCAAAGAAAGGAGGAGTAGATTTTCTGGCGATTTGTCCCAGTGCGTTTGTGGAGGTGTTTTAATGCTTCCCTTTGGCTGGAAAAGTCCACGCAGGCTAAACCCAGCACTTGCACAGCGCGCCGTGGGCGCTCTCTTTCAACGCGCCCCAGGACTGTGCTCCCGCGGCCGGGCGTCCACACCAGGGAAATGGAAAACGTTAACCCGCAATGAAACAGCGGGCAGGTTTTCAGAGGGTTGGTAAGGTGTGAATGAAAGTTACCAGCAAGCAAGCGAGACACTTGTCAACGCTGCCCTGGGGGTTGGGGGGCTCCATTCCCCCCGCCCCCCCCCCCCGCCTCCCCGACTCGCAGAGCCCGGGGTGCGGTGGGGAGGGGGCACCATGGGCGAGGCAGGTCCCTCTGGGAACCCCGGTTTTCCACCAGCGCCTGCACCTGCCGCCCCCACCCACGCGGTCGCAGCCATCAGGGGGGCGCCCCGGGGGCCCCCAGCCTCCAGAGGCGAGGACGCGGGCGCACCGGCGCTCGGATCCGTGGGCCCAGCGCGCTCTTTATTTTTACGTTTTCAGCCTGTCTCGGGGGGGAGTCGGATTTGGCGGGGTTTGCTCTTTGAAATACTATATTGGGAACCTCACACATAAAAAAGAAGAAAGTCCTTTTCTTTTTATTGCAAACCTTCCCGGTTCCCTCGGCAGCTGGAGAGCAGGCCCGAGGCGGCGTCCCCTCCCCGCCGCCCCCGCCCGGAGCCGGGAGCCGGAGCCCGAGCGCGGGAGCCGCCCCCGCCCGGACGCCCACGCGGAGCCTCCCAGCTGCCGCCGTGTGAATGGGCCGCCCTCCGGGTTCGGCGGCGGGGGCGGCGGGAAGAGGCCGTGCCCGGCCCGGCGGCCGCCACCCCCATCCCGCGGCGGCCCACGCCGAGATCTGCGTCACTCGGCCGCGCGTGGGCGGCAGCCGGAGCGGCGCTGGTGGCAAGAGCGGAATCTCCCGACGTGACAGCGCGGGGGCGGGGGCGGCGGAGGCGGCGGGAGAGCGGGCGCCGCGCGCAGGGCGGGAGGGAGCGGCGGGGGGGGAGGGGAGGGGAGGGCGCGGGAGGAGGAGGGGGAGGGGAGGGCGCGGGAGGAGGAGGGCGGAGGAGGAGAGGGAGGGAGGGAGGGAGGGCCGGCGGGGGAGGCGCCACGGCCGCAGCCCGCGCGCCCCGAAGCGGAGGAGCTGCCCCCCGCGCGGCTGGGCGAGAGCCGTCGGGGCTGCGGGCGGGAGGCGGGCGATCGGAGCTGGCGGGGAGCTGAGCGCGCGCCCGCCGCCGTCCCTTCCCCCCTCGATGGGAGCGGGGGCGTCCCGGCCGCCGCCGCAGTCTGTGCAGGGAGAGCCGGGGGCCGGCACCTCGGAGTCGGGGCTGAGCAGCCTTCGGGGGAGCGCGCGCCCGGACCGCTGGCCGAGTACGTACCGAGCGCCGTCCGCGGGTGCGGGACGCGCGGGCACCGGGGAGGGGGGCGTGGGGGGGGGAACGGGCGTCCGTGGGAGCAGGCCCCGCGCCGCCGCCGGGGGGGGGGGGGGAGAGGACGGCCTCCGGCTCGTGTGGGCGATTCCCGGAGAAATGCGGGGCGCGGGGGCCGCGCGACGAGGACGAGCCGGGCGGCGGGCCCGACTGGTGAGGCTCCGCTCCGGGAAGCCGCCGGGCTGCCGGTCCCTGCCCACCCGGCGGGGTCGGCGCGCGGAGCCAGGGGTGGGGGCGCGCCCGCCTCCCCCGGGGCAGAGTCTCGGTTGGTTTGTTTACTTTGTGGCAAAGTCTGGCGCGCACAGCCCTCGTCTCCGTCCGGGGCATCCTCGCCCCGAGTGCAGCGCGCTGCAAAGCGGAAGGAGAGTTTGCTGGGAAGTGGCTTGCAGGAACTTGGCCGGGAAGCGAGAGGCTCCTGGTGCTCGCGGAGGGCGAGTGCGGAATTTGCAAACACACGTGGGACGCACAGGGGCTTGGGCGCCGAGGTGTGTGACCTTCCTCGTGGAGAAACGTTGCGAGTGCCATCGAAGGTGCATGGTCGGCAACCCGGGGAGCTCAGCGCGCGGGCGCTGGGAAAGGACCCTCAGCAAGCCCGCAGAGGTCTGGGGGCCAAGGGTGCTGCAGTAGGAATACGCCTTTGTGGGCTTCGCTGCCCAGGCTCTGCAGCTGGTCATCTGGAGGATTCCTGGACTTGCAGAGACTGGACTTCTCTCTCGCACCAGCAGAGCTTGGAAGCATTGGAAATGGGGGTGGGGGGGGGTTGGGGGGGGGAATAGCTGTCATTTTAAAATCTCATCCGCGTTCACCTGTCACTACCAGTTGGTGTGCCAGCGATGTGTCTGCAAACTTGCAAACGTACACGGAGTGCAAAGATCAGAAGCTGCCAGGGGAACCCTCGGGTCTTGTTTAAAAATATTTTGGCAGTTGTAATAGGCAATATTAGATGGCATAGGAACAGGGGAATGGAATTTAAAACGCATTAGTCACGTAGGAAATGCGAGGCTGTTTGGTTAGAAAAAGTGTGCGCGCAGTGAATTGCCTTCTCGGGCTTTCACTTTTTGGAAGTCCCTCCCTGTACCACACAGCACAGGAGGGCAGGTCATCACGTCCGTGTGGGTTCGGGGAGAAATCCCGGCAGAGAGGATGCACCGGGTTTACTTTCTGTGGGGCGGAGGCCGGCGTCTTCCTGAAGACTTGCAAGAGCTGCTTCGAAGCTAAGTGCCGGGGCGAGGGGCCCTTGGGTTGGTTCCAGGGGACCCTTTTCCCTCCTGTTTTTCGGTAGTCAGACATTAAATATTGTCCTCTCGTTAAGCCTTAAAAATTACGTTGTTCTTCCGGGGGCGAATCCTGCAAGACAAGGGTCCTTATAGGTGATTGACGAGGTCAGCCTTCTTCTATTCCTGTTTGAGTGTAAGATACTGGAAACTTGGGTCTGGAAAAAAATTATTTCAAGGAACCCTTGAAAGGTTTCTTATTTTAACTTTGTTTTCAGCATCTTGCACAAAAGTTAACATGCCGTCTTGGTGTGAGAAAAGTGTTTTCCTTGGCTATCATGCTTTCCTGTTATATGTGAGTATCAGTAAGAAGAATAGGAGTAATAAAAACATTGAGGCGTGCGTTTTATTTCATTTCATTCTGTCTCTGATTAAAATGACAAAAATCCTTAGGAATACGATAGCTGATGTAAGGAAATGCAGCCGGCTTAAATGTCTAGTAAATAATTTGCTATGTTTAATAAATACATCTTGTCTTATTTCAGAATCACTGATAAAATGGAGTAATCTCAGCCAAATGGCATTTTAAAATTTCCTTTTTGTGACTAGTAAATAACGCCCATTGTTCCATAGGAAAGTTAATAGATCTCCATTCTCCTTGTTTAGAGAATAAGTCAAAGCATTAAATATTTTTTCTTTTTTACAAGATATTTTTCTTGATTTCAGAGAGGGAGGGAGGGAGGGAGGGAGGGAGAGAGAAACATCAATGATGAGAATCACTGATGAGCGTGCTGAGCCCACAGCCTGGACCTGTGCCCTGACTGGGGATGGAAGCTGACCTCCCGGTTCCATTGGCCTGCACGCGACCCCTGAGCCCCGCGGGTTTGTTGCTCAGGGTCCTGGGGCTTTGCACTGTGGAGTCTTCGAAGTAAGAAATCACAGGCGTTACAAAATGGGGGCGGTGAGACCTGTGAGGAATTTATGGCATACACTTGAAATATTTAAAGCAGAAGAGGGTTGGATGGAAATAGAAGTATGTCAGGTTTTTGTGTCTGTTGACCCCAGACACTGCCCTAAGCCTTAGGCCTCATCTCTTCCGTTGTAATAAATGTAATTGTTTTTGTTTGTGCTCTTCTTGGGCGTTACTGGAAAAGAGAACGCTGAAAAACACCTTTAAACGTGAATCTGTATTCTGGATTCCACAGAAACATGATACGTTTTATTTACATGGAAATGAATGACCATTTTATAGTATGTTTTGAACAGCTTAAGATCTTGCTAATGTATCATTAACTTGTGTACATACATTTCATTGTGGAGTCTTTAAAATATTTTAAGGAATAGGTAATACCACTCAAGCATAACATGCTTGCTGGCCCCTTTGCGTTGGATTTATCTTACCTACTTCTTTTACTCCTTTTGGTAGAATGAAGAATTGCTCAGTTATATTAAATGCACATTTCCTTTCTGAACTGACATGTTCAAAAACTAGTACAATAGACTATACTCTCTTAAACTTAACGACGGAGCAAGTGGGAACTTAGAGAAGTTGGTGCCGGGGAAAACAGTAATCCTTGTTTTGTCAGAATTCTCACAGCTAAAAGTACCAGTAAGCTTTCAGATAGTTGGTCATTTCTCAGTATGTTGTACTTAGGAGGCTGCACATTAATATCGACAGTATGTTAATTTTATAGTTTTTAAAGAGAACTTTCTGGAAAAGATGAAATTTAGATACACTGTGTGTATACTACATGATCAGAGAGCACATATTGTGTGATGAATGACGTGGCTGTTGGTTGTTTGAAGAATTTCCAGCCATATCGTATGATACTGATATTTACCTATTGGTATTATAGTTAGGTTAATGTATAGTTATGGCTTAATTGCAAAATAAATCTGATTTACTTCTTTCTAATTTTGATGATTTTAAACTTACACTTTCATTAGAATTCTAAGGGGTCTGAAAGAATTTTTTTCCGCAGCGTCATTCAGAATTCAGAAAAGAATCAATAGAGCAAAATATTTTAAGTTCCCCAAATTCCCATTAATTTTATTAGAAGCTAATGTTTCATTCATAGCTATGACAGTATTAAAATCCAAACATATCTCGATTGAAGATATGTCACTGCATGCTTACTAACAAGTGCCTCTGGGCACATCATTTGGTACTTGAAACGCACACACAGGAGTTTACTCCCTAGCCCACCCCCTCAACCACGATGCACCTGAGCTACGTTTATGACGTTAGCGGCGCTCCAGGCCTGGAAAGAAGTGAGAAGGACCCATTTCCTAGGTTGAAGGCCCGTCCTTCCCCAAGTCACATTTTTCTTATACACCTTTGCAGTTGCAGCCTTTCCGTGTCCACCTTGCACCCTGCTCCCAGGCCTTCCGGCCACCCTCTTCCGAGCGAGCAAGGTGGCACTTCAGGCCCTTCCAATGTGGTCTCTGCCCTCAGCGCACCCGTGCCCTCCCTCGCCCGTGCCCTCGCTGTCTTTCATTCCGCTGGTGTGCATCTAGATGTGAAGAGGAAAACAAACGGGTGGAACTAATTCACCTTAATCTGTAGTGACTCATAAGTTAACTCTTCCCAAGTTTTTTCTCATTTTTTATAAGTCTGTAAGATAATTTTAAAGTGAAAATTTCAGGCAGCATGGGGAGGAAGGAATTTATAGTTCCCTGCCTAAGTAAGCCACATCTCACTGGAGTTAACCCCAGGTTTCTCTCCCCTCCTGGGTGAGTGTCTCTTTGGAATGCCATAGATTTCATAAAAGTGCTTGTCTATACACACGTATGTGTGTGCCTGTGTGTGTGTAGACATAGATGCATGAAATACCCATAGACGTTTCCTACATCGTGAAGAGGAGGATTTAAGAGTGGTGGTTATGGAAACCATCTGAATATAATGATCCTTTGTAAGATTGATATTTGTTGTTTGGGGATAGTTTCTGCTGTGTTTTAATTTATAGGAATCCTCAAGAAAAAGACCGAGGATCTCTCATGACTAAGATTGACTTCTTAAAATATGGCTGGGGCTGGACTATCACATGGAGGTTATGACCCTAACCAGGCGTGGTCCTTACACGCGGGAGCGGCCCTTCGATCTCTTGGGGAGAGCATCTGTGCTATGGGGACTCAGCGTGCAGCCTGGTCAGAAAGAGGACGTCTTGAGGATGAGGGAACGGAGAGGGCTGTAGTTTGTCAGGGAGCCGGAGGCGCTGCTGTCAGGTTGCGCACTCACGGGGACACCCGTCCGAAGACATCCCTTTGGGCTGTGAAAGGCTGCTGGTCAGACTCGCACTCAGACATCGGGTTTCATGTAACAGCAGCCTTCACGCAGACGTTACTGAATACGGTGCTAGGAAGAGGGGGGGACGGGAGATGAATGGGACCCCGTTCCTGCCCTCGGGAGCTTAGCCCTGACCACTCCTGCGTAGTCCTCGAGCCACAAGGACGCACTCGGTAGGCCCTGGGAGACGACTTCCCTGACGGCCTCCTCGCTGGCATGAGGGGGTTCAGGGTGGCACGGAGGCCTTTCCTGGTCGCTAGGGAGAAGAACTGTCCCTTCATTCCTGCCTCGGTCTGCCCCACGCGTCAGCCTGCGGGATGGTCCCACAGGGCCCTCTCAAAACTCGCCCGTCACTGCTGGCCTCTCCCTACCCTCTCCGAAATGCTTTTCACCTAGACTTACACGGCGTCTTCCCGCCCTTCCCTTTGCAGTGCTCTGCAAGACTTGAATTCAGAGTTTTAAATTCGATCTCTTTTCTACCGTCTTTTGATGAGCACCTCCACTCCCAAGCTGCAGTCACCGCCTCTAGGAGACTGCCCTCCAGGTGGCCAACGGCAGCCGGCGGCGTGGCCCACGGGCCAGGGGCCAAGTGCTCTCAAATCCAAGTGCACGCAAGCACTGGCTGCGGAGTGAGATGCCTCTCGCACACGTCCAGTTTGCAAATGAAAAGGAAGCGAGCACTTTATGGCCGAATAAAGCACAGTCTCTTCGCTAAAAGTAGAACCAAAGCCGCCGTCGTAATTGTCCTATGTATTCTCCATCAACAAATACGACAAGCAAAACTACCAATATTTGCAACTTTGTATGGAAAGGGATTTTCATACCTGAACAGTTTGCAAACCATTAGCTCAGAACATTTTTCTGACAATTCAGCATTTCAACTGCTCCTCGGGGGTTATCGAAATCTCATAATGGCTAAGTCCAAAAGCAGCAAGGGTGTTTGTCTTACCTTCCTCCCTTCTTCCAGACTCCCGGATGTATTCCTTCCAACTTTATGTCCTTAGTTGCACCACTAGGCTTCCAGTTTCCTGGCTTCACAGAAGTGGGGTCGCATCTTGGTGTTTTACTCTCCCTTCCGCAGAGGTGCATGCCCTGAAGCCACTGCCTCGCCCTTCTTCTTCCTCTGCCCCCAAGGCACCAAGCTCTGGTTCTCCAGCGTCTTGTCCCAACAGCTCCCTCACCTCCTCACTGCAGCGCCAGCTTTCATTTCCCGGAGCACAGGGTGGCTCTTCGCTCACCTGTGCCAACGTCGCCACTTAGAGAAAGAGGTCCACACGACGCATCGCGGCGCCCCAGGCCCGCGCCTGCCTTTCCGGCTGGCTCTCTGGTCCCTGTGATGCCCCTGCCAACCAGATGCACGGAGCATATTCCTCACCCGTGCCTCCTGCTTCCCCGCCCCAGGCCAGGCAGCCCTCCCCCCTCACACCGCCAAGGCCTTTTCCAAAGAGCCGCCCCCACCCGTGGCTGTGGGCACGCTCTCCTGCTCGGAGCTCCACAGTGTGCTCTCTCTCACTTACGTCTGCGGGCGGCTGAGCTGGTCCTGGGGGTTCGGAGGAAAGGTGGGCTCCCCGGAGAACCGCCGAAGAGGGAGGAGACAGGGAGACACACTTCACCGCGGCGGCACATGCTGTGCAGTGGCACGCGGGAGGAGTCCTGAACTGCGGAGGGCACTTGCTGTGCTGCTGGCTCCCTGGGCGCGGTGTGTGAGGACAGATGCAGTCAGGGCTTTCTCGTGATGTGTTTGGACGTCATGTTGGAGCAGGAATAGAGTTGGTGAAAACAGAAAACCTCACCCCCTAAAAATGTCCTTTTACATGGGATCTAATTAATGTATGAAGCGGTGGGTGTGTAAGGGGTCACACCCCGCTTTTGTAGGAAACGGAAGCATTCTCCTGCTGCCCGGGCTCGGGGAGAAAAGGCCTCTCCCAGCCGGCCGTGCGGCCGCAGGAAGCCCCTCGGGCCCTAAGGTCACCTTCGCCTTCCGCCGGCGTCTGGACGTTGGAAGCACACGCTTGGTCCTGCCAGTCCTCACAGAGCTTGAGAATCACAAGTGCTTTCTCACCAGTACCCAGCCTTTCCTCCTGGGAACTCGGGAGTTTCCTTTATTTCTGGGTAAAGAGGAGAAAGGACAAACAGTTGAAAACGAATATATTCTAAAATCGTGGCCCTTTCTCAGAAGACTAAAACCTACGTCTGGGTCTTTAGTTCTCCTTTTAAGTTGCTCTTGAAGTTTTATTTGCCTAACATTTGTTTCTTATCGCTCATAAAAAGGTTCAAAAACCCCATTCTACATTTTCTCAAATACTCTTGCCTCTATTCCATACCGTGGCGGGAGTACACAGGATGAGATAGATGATTGATGATATCGTAAACCTTGCAAAGTGAGAGCCCTCTTACAAAAAGGGTTTGGTGTGTGTGTGTGCGCGTGCACATAGGTGCGTATGTGTGTTTGTATGCTCCTGAGTTGCTCGCCTGTGGAGCGGTTGCGTTAGGTGTGTGATGGGACAGTAAGTTCCTGTCCTTTGGCCTTAGCCGGTGTCTAGAAGCCTTTGTTTGTGTGTGTGTGATGGTGGGAAGCAGAATGAGAGCTGCGTTTTTGTGGGTCAGTCTCCAGCTGGGTGACGCTCGGGAGGGGCGGGCCAGCAGACCACCCCGTGGGGACGGGGAGGTGCGAGCGTGTCTTTGTCCAGCGGACTGCGGTGACGTGGACGTGAAGGCGGACCTTAAGAGCCTGGGTGATCACAACACAGAGGAGTCTGTGGCGCCCAGAGGGGATGCTAAACGGGGACCTTCTCGTGTGGTTTGCCGGAGAAGTCTCTGGGGAAGTCATTAGTCCCCATGGCAGTGCCCCTTGTCAAAGAAAAAACCTGAAGCGTTGAGGCGTCTCGAGCTGATCAGAACAGATTGGTGGGTGACCAGGGTTCCAGGAGTGGGGCTTCCCAGGAGTCAGCCTTAGAGCGGCGGGGAGAGGCACTCCCCCAGGAAAGGGTGGCCGAGGCTCGCATCCTGGGGAGCATGCTGATTGGTGGCCCGGAGCAGAAGTCCCCGATCTGGTCTGGCCTTCGGGATGTGCCTGGCATTGCTCTGCTGGCCTCATCTCGCAGTGAATGGCGGCTCCATGCTCTTTGCACTTGAGAGGGGAGCTTCCATGTTGCTCTGCATTCTTTTCGCCTTCTGTAATTTCCTCCGCAGAGGGCTGCAGGGTCCTTTCAACCCTGAGCGGGTGCGTTATTACCAGTTGGTTTCTCTGAAATGGAAGCACTTGGCCCACACCTTTGTATGTGGGAGGTCTCCAGGCAACCGTGAATACCGTGAAGGCTGCTGAGAGGTCAGGAAGCGCTCTGCTGGGTCTTGTTCTGTCTCTCTACAGGCGGCCTCTCGGCCTTGCTGGGCTCTGCCCTTTCTGTTTCTCCCGTGGCTCGGTCTTGGGCTCTCGCACCCTCCCTGGCGTCACCCTGTGTCTCTGACCCGTACGTGTGCACACACCGAGAGCCCAGCGCGGTGCCAGGATGTGCAGTGTGTTGGAAGGACATCCCACCGTCCCGGTTTGTCTGTGTCCCCAAGGCCTGTCACCGTCTAGACGCTCCCGTCGTCATCCATCACGCCTTTCTTCCTGGGGCATGAACACGTAGGCCGAGAGATCGCCGGGTCTTGTCGTTGACCTGTTTGAAGTCTTCTGCCTTTTTCTCTTGTTCCTAAGATACCGTCTTCTATCTCCTCACCTGCAGTTCATACCAAAGGCTCTCTCTTCCTCTGCCTACAGACTGATGTGGCTGTTCTTTCTGTATAGAATGGGAATAACAGCCTATCTGCAGGTTAGACAGAATGTCATGTGCGGTGTTTATCATACTGTCGGGCACAAAGTAAGTAAGGATTCAGCGAACGGTGGAATAACAGGCCTCTTACCTCCCCCTGAAGGTGAGCATCCCTGGCCTCTCCTCGGTGTGCACACCACGGGCGACGGCGCCCTGAGAACCTTGGTTGGAGCCCCTAGGCTTCCGCTCAGCTCGCAGTGAGCTCACGGGCAAGTCTGAGCCCTTGGATTCCTCTCTTGAAAACGGGAACGGTTACGCTGGCCCGTAGGAGTGCGCTGGCCCGTAGGAGTGCGCGGCCCGTAGGAGTGCGCTGGCCCGTAGGAGTGCGTGGCCCGTAGGAGTGCGCTGGCCCGTAGGAGTGCGCGGCGAGCAGGAGGAGATGCCCTGGCCTGTAGGAGTGCGTGGCCCGTAGGAGTGCGTGGCCCGTAGGAGTGCGCTGGCCCGTAGGAGTGCGCTGGCCCGTAGGAGTGCCCTGGCCCGTAGGAGTGCGTGGCCCGTAGGAGTGCGCTGGCCCGTAGGAGTGCGCTGGCCCGTAGGAGTGCGTGGCCCGTAGGAGTGCCCTGGCCCGTAGGAGTGCGTGGCCCGTAGGAGTGCGCTGGCCCGTAGGAGTGCGTGGCCCGTAGGAGTGCCCTGGCCCGTAGGAGTGCGTGGCCCGTAGGAGTGCGCTGGCCCGTAGGAGTGCGCTGGCCCGTAGGAGTGCGTGGCCCGTAGGAGTGCGCTGGCCCGTAGGAGTGCGCTGGCCCGTAGGAGTGTGTGGCCCGTAGGAGTGCGTGGCCCGTAGGAGTGCCCTGGCCCGTAGGAGTGCGTGGCCCGTAGGAGTGCGCTGGCCCGTAGGAGTGCGTGGCCCGTAGGAGTGCGCTGGCCCGTAGGAGTGCCCTGGCCCGTAGGAGTGCGTGGCCCGTAGGAGTGCGCTGGCCCGTAGGAGTGCGTGGCCCGTAGGAGTGCCCTGGCCCGTAGGAGTGCGTGGCCCGTAGGAGTGCGTGGCCCGTAGGAGTGCGCTGGCCCGTAGGAGTGCGCGGCGAGCAGGAGGAGATGCCCTGGCCCGTAGGAGTGCGTGGCCCGTAGGAGTGCGTGGCCCGTAGGAGTGCGTGGCCCGTAGGAGTGCGTGGCCCGTAGGAGTGCGCTGGCCCGTAGGAGTGCGCGGCCCGTAGGAGTGCGCTGGCCCGTAGGAGTGCGTGGCCCGTAGGAGTGCGTGGCCCGTAGGAGTGCGTGGCCCGTAGGAGTGCGCTGGCCCGTAGGAGTGCGTGGCCCGTAGGAGTGCGTGGCCCGTAGGAGTGTGCTGGCCCGTAGGAGTGCGCTGGCCCGTAGGAGTGCGCTGGCCCGTAGGAGTGCGTGGCCCGTAGGAGTGCGTGGCCCGTAGGAGTGCGTGGCCCGTAGGAGTGCGCTGGCCCGTAGGAGTGCACTGGCCCGTAGGAGTGCGTGGCCCGTAGGAGTGCGCTGGCCCGTAGGAGTGCGCTGGCCCGTAGGAGTGCGTGGCCCGTAGGAGTGCGTGGCCCGTAGGAGTGCGCTGGCCCGTAGGAGTGCGTGGCCCGTAGGAGTGCGCTGGCCCGTAGGAGTGCGCTGGCCCGTAGGAGTGCGCTGGCCCGTAGGAGTGCGCGGCCCGTAGGAGTGCGCTGGCCCGTAGGAGTGCGTGGCCCGTAGGAGTGCGCGGCCCGTAGGAGTGCGCGGCGAGCAGGAGGAGATGCCCTGGCCCGTAGGAGTGCGTGGCCCGTAGGAGTGCGTGGCCCGTAGGAGTGCGTGGCCCGTAGGAGTGCGTGGCCCGTAGGAGTGCGCTGGCCCGTAGGAGTGCGCGGCCCGTAGGAGTGCGCTGGCCCGTAGGAGTGCGCTGGCCCGTAGGAGTGCGTGGCCCGTAGGAGTGCGTGGCCCGTAGGAGTGCGCTGGCCCGTAGGAGTGCGTGGCCCGTAGGAGTGCGTGGCCCGTAGGAGTGTGCTGGCCCGTAGGAGTGCGCTGGCCCGTAGGAGTGCGCTGGCCCGTAGGAGTGCGTGGCCCGTAGGAGTGCGTGGCCCGTAGGAGTGCGTGGCCCGTAGGAGTGCGCTGGCCCGTAGGAGTGCACTGGCCCGTAGGAGTGCGTGGCCCGTAGGAGTGCGCTGGCCCGTAGGAGTGCGTGGCCCGTAGGAGTGCGTGGCCCGTAGGAGTGCGCTGGCCCGTAGGAGTGCGTGGCCCGTAGGAGTGCGCTGGCCCGTAGGAGTGCGCTGGCCCGTAGGAGTGCGCGGCCCGTAGGAGTGCGCGGCCCGTAGGAGTGCGCTGGCCCGTAGGAGTGCGTGGCCCGTAGGAGTGCGCGGCCCGTAGGAGTGCGCGGCGAGCAGGAGGAGATGCCTCTGTACAGAAGCGTGGCTCCTTCCCAGTCCGTCGCCGCGCGGATGCGTCTGGTTTTGGGCTTCCCTCCCCGCACCCCCAGATCCTGGAGTGGCTGCCCCGTCCTGGGTGAGGCGTTGGGAGCCCGTGTGATGAGTGTCTCCCCTCTTCCCTTGCAGGCTAAGCACCTCCACCGTGATGGCTGCGGCCTTACCGCGGACGCTGGGGGAGCTGCAGCTGTACCGAATATTGCAGAAGGCCAATCTGCTGTCCTACTTTGACGCCTTCATCCAGCAAGGTGGCGATGACGTGCAGCAGCTCTGCGAGGCCGGAGAAGAGGAATTCTTGGAAATCATGGCCCTCGTGGGCATGGCCAGCAAGCCCCTGCATGTCCGGAGGCTGCAGAAGGCGCTGCGAGACTGGGTCACCAACCCCGGCCTCTTCAACCAGCCGCTCACCTCCCTGCCCGTGAGCAGCATACCCATCTACAAGCTGCCGGAGGGGTCGCCCACGTGGCTGGGCATCTCTTGTGCCAGCTATGACAGGAACAGCGGCGCCCGGGAACCGCATGTCAAAGTGCCCAAGTGCGCCGCCCTCACGTGCGTGCAGAGCCCCGGGCAGGGCAAGCCCGACGGGGCGGGGGGCTTGGCGCTGCAAGGGGTCGGCGAGGCCAGACTCTGGCAGGGCCCCCACGGCACGGAGAGCGAGCACAGCCTCTCGCCCGCCGACCTGGGCTCCCCGGCGTCCCCCAAGGAGAGCAGCGAGGCCCTGGACGCCGCCGCCGCGCTCTCGGTGGCCGAGTGTGTGGAGCGCATGGCCGCCGCGCTGCCCAAGAGCGACCCGAGCGACGTGAAGGAGCTGCTGAAAACCAACAAGAAGCTGGCCAAGATGATCGGCCACATCTTCGAGATGGGCGACGAGGACCCGCGCAAAGAGGAGGAGATCCGCAAGTACAGCGCCATCTACGGCCGGTTTGACTCCAAGCGGAAGGACGGGAAGCACCTCACGCTGCACGAGGTGAGGGCGGGGTGGGGGGGGACCGTGGGGGGGTGGAGGGAGGTGCTGCTGGGGGACAGCGCCCAGGGTGCCCCCCCCCCCCACACCGACAGCAGCCAAAGAGACCGCGTCTCCTGCGCTGGGGCATTTTTATGGTGAGCTCAAACGTGAGCTTCGGAACTACAGGGAAGGATAACTTAGAAACATGTCAGAATTTAAACAGTGAAAGCGCCAAGTCTTTGCATTTGCAAAGCAGGTTTTTTCTCTCTCCATTAAATAGGATTTAAATGTAACCATTCCTTTAAAAACCATTTTTGTAGACATTTTTTTTTTAGAAAAAACAATTGTGGAAATAACCAGAACTTAAAGCAATTTTCAGCTAGCGTAGAAAGCCTATTAGATGACTGTTGGAAGAAGTATTATAACTTTGGCTTCATGTATTTAGACTTACATTGTTTTGGTTTGATATTTGGCATTAAAATTCCTCGTTGTTTTCTCTTCCTAGCACTCTGTCTAGGCGTGTGTGAGATGCATACATATCTCGTGTGCATTTACTCCCTTTCTCTTGTCCATCTGGCCGGCACACCGTCTTAAGACTGAGCTCAAGCATAAGCTTAACTCCGATCCGTTTGCCTTCGGTTCCAGTGGCCTTTCCGCTCCGTGTTTATCGCCACATACACGTCTGTCGCAGTGACGTCAGCTCTTATTGCACTCATTTGTGCACTGCTCTGTCCCGCTCCGTCTGTGTGGGTCTCGTGAAGGCTGAGGGAATGTCTCATTCATTTTATGTCCTCAGAACCTAACATACCCAACGAATGCTTGAAAAATAAATGCATGTTCAAAACTTTAGGAAGATACTCTATAGCTAAATTTTTAAGAACCATTTACCCTTTACGAGAAAGAAGTAAGCCCTGTTTGGAAATATGTCCCGTTGGATGCGGAATTCCACGTTAGAAACATGAGCTCTTTCCCCCAGCACAGACGTGTACTGTGACAGTAAAAAACGCGTATGTACTTAGGCGAAAGTAATCAGTTTTTGCAAAGGATGTCAAGTGATTGAATCTGTAAACTTTGAGATACTTTTCTTTCCATATACAAATATGGGGTCATGTTTCGCACACTCTTCGCCAAATTCCTTTCTTTTTAAAATTGAACATACACACACAGTACAATGTACTATTAGATATTTTTTAAGTCAGTACACACAGAGTTACCTTATTTATGGGTTGCATGTTTTTCTATAGACTCTATGCCAACATCTAAGATTATGGGGCCAAAGGATTTATAAATTTAATATTTTAGTAGAGACTGCTAAATTACCTTCTAAAAGCTGCAGTAGTTTACATCTTTACTATCATTATATGCAAGCGTCCATTTCTCCACACTTTTGCTAATATTGTGTTTATCATTCTATTTTAAATTTAAAACATTGTTTTCAATTACAGTTTGCATTCAGCATTATTTTGTACTAGAGGCCCAGTGCAAATTCGTGCACTGGGCCTCTAGTACAAAATAATGCTGAATGCAAACTGTAATTGAAAATTCGTGCACTGGGGGGGTTCCCTCAGCTCGGCCTGCGCCCTCTCACAGTCCAGGAGCCCTCAGGGGATGTCCTACTGAAGGCTGCAGTCTGGCCTCCCTCTGTGGGAGGCGTTCGGGCAGGTGATCAGGGAACAGCACCGCCCCCATCACCCTGCTGCTGCTGCTGCTGCTGCCCGCCTCCCTCTGTGAGAGGCGACCAGGCGGCCGATCAGGGGACAGCGCCAGCGGGTGCAGCCCCGCCCCATCGCCCCTCCGCCAACCCTGGTCGCTGACGCCTCCCCCCCTCCCCCCCGCCATCACCTTCCCCTCCCTCTGCCCACTAGCATGCGCCTTGGCTGGCCTGGCACCACCTGCTCGCCGGCCCTGACTTCCGCGGACTGGTCGTTTGCCATTCTGTCGATTTGCATAGTACGCTTTTATTATATAGGATTAGTTTTAGGTGTAGGGCATAGTGGTTAGACAATCGTATACTTTACAGAGTGTTCCCCACAGTATTTCCAGTGCCCACGTGGCACCATACATAGTTATTACGATATTATTGACTGTTACCCTTTTTAATCTTTGCCAGTCTAGTTAGTAGAGGAAAATTTTTCATTGCTCAAATGTACTTTGCTTAGTGAAGATAAATAATATCTTTTAATATGTTTTACAGACATTCAATTTTATGTTTATGTTTTTGTTTTAATATTGAGATTGTTTGTCTTACCAGTAAAAAATTGATTGGTAAGAACATTTTTATTTTAAACATACTACATTTTTGTCTTGTGTTGTAAACATTTTCCCAGATTCTCATTTGTCCTTTGACCTTCCAGACTGTTTGTCCTGTGGGAGTTTAATTTTATGTAAGAAGACCTATTGTCTTGTATGAGTTCACCAGCCTAATTCTCCAACCCTTCACCAGTATAGGGTTATTTTAGTTAACTGAGCTAGGTGATATAGTTAGAGGTCTGGAAAGGCAAGTGCCCCTTCAATGGTCTCGTATTTCAGCTTTGTATTTTTTTTAGGTAATCTTATCCATTTCTCCTTCCAGATGAAATTTTTTAATGCATTTGTCACATTTTCCAAAAATTTCTGGTGGTATTTTCATTATAAATGCCTTAAAAGTACAGATTAATTTGTAAGAAAAAAAATGACATATTTACAAAACTCACATATAGTGTATGTATTTACTCATTTAGATCTTTTATATTCCTTGGTAATTTTTAAAGTTTTTAATTCACATAGGTTTTACATATTTCTTTTTAGGTAATATACTGTGCATTATACATGTATGTTAATGCCTATATTATGCATATATGTAAATTTAATACATTTATATAGAATATACACCAGGGGCCATCACAACCAAAACAACTGGATAGACAACTGAACAGCAGGCTGCGTGGGACGACAAAGCTGGTGGGGGGTTAGTAAGGGACAGCCAAACGACTGAACAGCACGCTGCGTGGGGCAACCAGGCCAGCAGAGGGGGCAGTTGGGGGTGACCAGGCCGGCAAGGGGACAATTGGGGGCGACCAGGCCAGCAGGGGGGCAGTTGGGGGTGACCAGGCTGGCAGGGAGGGCAGTTGGGGGCAAACAGGCAGGCAGGCAGGTGAGTAGTTAGGAGCCAGTGGTCCCGGATTGTTAGAGGGATGTCCGACTGCCAGGTTAGGCCTGATCCCCAGGATTGGGCTTAAACCGGCAGTTGGACATCCCCCAAGGGGTCCCAGATTGGAGAGGGTGCAGGCTGGGCTGAGGGGACCCCCCTCCATGCACGAATTTCATGCACCAGGCCTCTAGTCCTATGTAATAAAACTCTAATATGCAAATCGACCGAACAGTGGAACAACCAGTCGCTATGACGGTGCACTGACCACCAGGGGGCAGATGCTCAAGGCAGGAGCTGCCCCCTGGTGGTCAGTGTGCTCCCACAGGGGGAGTGCTGCTCAGCCAGAAGCCAGGCTCAAGGCTGGTGAGCGCAGCGGCGGTGGCGGTGCTAAGGAACAGTGAGCAGAGTGGTAAGGAGCAGTGAGCAGGCGGGTGGTAAGGAGCAAGAGGGATCCCAGACTGTGAGAGGGTGCAGGCCAGGCTGAGGGACCTCCCCCCCACCCCCCGCCCAGTGCACGGATTTAGTGTACCGGGCATCTAGTATAAGATATAAAAAGAATATAGTTATAAATGAAAATTTTCCCACTTTAAAATAAATTTGCTCTCATTGGCTGATTTTTGTATATTAACCATGTTTGCAGCAATTGCACTATCTAATCTTTTTTAAAATAAGTGACTTTATTTTTTAAAATGTATCTTTATTGTTGAAAGTATTACAGATGTCTCCCTTTTTCCCCCATTGACCCCTGTTTCCACCCCTACTGCTTCCCAGGCCTTCACCACACTATTGTCTATGTCTGTGGTTTATGCATATCCTATATAATAAAGAGGTAATATGCAAATTGACCATCATGCCCCCACACAAGATGGCCACCCCCATGTGGCCACAAGATGGCTGGCAGGGGAGGGCAGTTGTGGGCGATCAGGCCAGCAGGGGAGGGCAGTTTGGGGTGATCAGGCTGGCAGGGGAGGGCAGTTTGGGGTAATCAGGCTGGCAGGGGAGGGCAGTTTGGGGTGATCGGGCTGGCAGGGGAGGGCAGTTTGGGGTGATCGGGCTGGCAGGGTAGGGCAAGGGGGACAATCGGGCCAGCAGGGTAGGGCAATGGGGGCAATTGGGCCGGCAGGGTAGGGTAGTTGGGGGCGATCGGGCTGGCAGGGGAGCAGTTAGTTGTTCATCAGGCTGGCAGGGGAGTGGTTAGGAGGTGATCAGGCTGGTAGGGGAGGGCAGTTGGGGGCAATCGGGCTGGCAGGGGAGCAGTTATGCATCGGTCAGGCTAGCAGGGGAGTGATTAGGGGGTGATCAGGGGCAGGCAGAAGCGGTTAGGGGCAATCAGGCAGGCAGGCAGGTGAGTGGTTGGGAGCCAACAGTCCTGGATTGTGAGAGGGATGTCCGACTGCCCGTTTAGGCCTGATTCCTGTGACATCCCCCGAGGGGTCCCAGATTGGAGAGGGTGCAGGCTGGGCTGAGGGACACCCTCCCCCCACCCCCCGCCGCCTGCCCAGTGCACCAATTTGGGCCTCTAGTATGAATATAAGTTCTTTGGTGGGTCTTTTCCCACCCACCCCCCTCTCTGCCTTCCCCCCGAGATTCTTCCATCTGTTCCACGCTTCTACAGTAAGTCTCTGGACCTATTTTATTCCTTAGGTTCCACATGTGAGTGAGATCATGTGATGCTTGTCTTTCTTTGGCTAGCTTATTTCGCTTAGTGTAATACTTTCCAGGTTTAGATATGAACGTATATGGGAGCTTGAGAGCAGAGACTTGATTAACAGAAGTACTTTATCACAGTGAACCTGTGACGTGATCTCTTCTGGGCGTACCCTTTTGCAGATGTTAGGCCTTATGGTTGCCATACAATAACTGACTCCTGAGAACTTGTACGCAGAGCTGGAAAGTACGCTTAGTGTTATAATTTGGAAATACCTGGACCCTTTCACTACCTGTGAACCGATAGAAGAGCCTATTAGAAGGCTATTATGGTTGTCGGTACTAGAAAACGAAGAGCATGACTTGTTGGCCATTTTAGTTCACGGTTTAATCCAGTTTCCATATAGTCTTTAGAACACAGCAGCTGAAACACAGTTTTGTTAAAAGACCCGTATTTTTTATCAGAACAGAAGTATGTTAAAGAGGTGATTTTCATAAACCAAATCGACCTCACGTTTTTAAAAAAGAACCCACTCTAACCTATTTTTAAAAGACCCGACACGAATAATGTCACCCTTGGCTTTGCTAAGGGGCTGTTTGCGTCTTCAGATAAAGAGGTACAGATGGTATTTCAGTGGTAACACCGTGGAGGTTTTCCCACCATAAGGGGACACTTAAAATGAATGCTAGTAGGCTGAGATGTGGGGTGAGGGCTTGGAAATGGGACTTGTGTTTTTGTAACTTACACCACTGGTTACTTGCAATTCTAATATAGGAATCTGATCCAATATTGTAGTTCAGGATAGACGTTTATAAATCAGAATTTTTTTTTCAAAGTAGTAACCATTCAAAAGCTTGGTGGAAGTTATTATATCCTGAGGGAGTTGAAAGAAAGTACTATTAAGTGTGCCTTTTACATATTATGATAATTTCACATTTTTTCACTTGACTATTTAAAATAAGAGCTATTTAAAATAAGAATTATTATGATCATTTCACATTTTTTCACTTGACTATTTAAAATAAGAACTATTTAAAATAAGAATTATTATGATAATTTCACATTTTTTCACTTGGCTGTTTAAAATTTTGCCCTAGCCAGTTTGGCTCAGTGGATAGAGCATTGTCCTGTGGACTGAAGGATCCGAGGTTCAGTTCCGGTCAAGGGCACGGATCTCAGGTGTAGGCTCGATTCCGGCCCCAGTTAGAGGCACATTAAGGAGGCAACCAGTTGATGTGTCTCTCTCACATCGATGTTTCTCTCTGTCTCTCCCCCTCTCTCTAAAAACCAATGGAAAAATATCCTTGGGTGAAGATTAACAATAAAATAAAATTAATAAAATTAAAACAATAAAAAAATAAATAAAAATTTTGAGTTTTTCTAAATTCCTCAGATTGACGAATATTACTAGTTGGTCCTCAATTTCCAAATAAGGAAACATATGATTTATTATTAATTCACTGTTGCTAGTATTTCTGAGAGGGTTTGTTCATATAAACCCTAAGGACAATGTCCTTTTAAATCTTTCAGGTGGATGAAAATGAGGTTATCTGCATGTGAAAAGATGTTTTTCAACTCTCACAATTATGGAATGAATCACTGTTATGAATACTTTTTTTATAAGCTAAATAGTCAGTGCTGTCTTAGGAACTGCCTGGGTATGGCCTGGTCCTATAGGAGTCGGACCATGAAGATAGCGTGAGGGGCCGAGGCTTAGGACCACACGAATGATTGGTGGAAGGCATGAACCCAGAAGCAGTACTAGGAAGAAGTCCAGGCAGGCAGTGTCCCATCCCTCCAAAAACGTGTCAGCAGGGGATGTGGTCAGCTGCATGATCAGTGTGGGTCAGATCTTCAGTCCGGGCTAGAGGAAGAGGGGCAAACTACAGGCTGGGAAGAGCAAGGCAGCAGCCGAGCAGGCAGGCGCTTGGAGTATGCAGAAACAGAAGTAGGTAGACAACTTGGCATGATAGAACGTTTGTCAGCAGATAGCAGCTCCCAGCCCACGGGCTGTGGAACTCGGAGCCAGGAAGGTGACGAGGGGCATGGAGATGGAATCCATGGGTAAGGGGTAGCTCTCGTGGGACTTGGACAGGAATTGCAGTGCTGAGCACATGAGTAAGACAAGGATGAGGGTGTCAAGTTTAGGTCCGTTTCCATTGTAGCGTTGAGAAGTCAAGGCTGAGTGTTCCAGAGCAGTTCAAGAATCTCAGTGTTGACAGAGGAAGAATGCTGAATCTGGTGGGAACCCCACAGACCGGACCACATTTATTAGTAAGTTATGATGCTTTATTCTGAACTCTCAGCTTAACATGGGTAGATTTCAGCATCTAATTCTTAAAATCGGCTCTGGCCAGCATGGCTCAGTGGTTAGAGTGTCGGCCCACGCACCAGAGGGTCGTGGGTTCGATTCCCAGTCAAGGGCCCGTACCTGGGTTTTGGGATCGACCCCTGCCCCCTGGTCAGGGACCATGTGGGAGACAATCAGTCGATGTGTCTCTCTCACATCGATGTTTCTCTCGCTCTCTCCCTCCCTTCCTTTTACCCCTCCTCCCTCCCTTCCACTCTCTCTAAAAATCAAAGGAAAACATAGCCTTACTCCTTGAGTGAGGATTAAAAAACAAAACAGCCCTAACCAGTTTGGCTCAGTGGATAGAGCGTCGGCCTGCGGACTGAAGGGTCCCAGGTTCGATTCCGGTCAAGGGCATGGACCTGGGTTGCGGGCACATCCCCGGTGAGGGGCGTGCAGCAGGCAGCTGATCGATGTCTCTCTCTCATCGATGTTTCTAGCTTTCTGTCCCTCTCTCTTCCTCTCTGTAAAAAATCAATAAAATATATTAAAAAGCAAAACAAAACAAGAAATGTTAGCCATTTCCTTTTGATCGTTTATAAAAATGGAGTATAGGACTTTTGGGATAGTCTATTTCTTTTTGAGTCACTTTTAGTGAGTCACATTTTTCTAAGAATATGGTTATTTCATCTAAATTTTCAAACTCACTAGCATAAAGTTGCTTATAGTTTTTATGACCTAATATGATGTGTACAACTTAAGTATTTTCCCTCTGACCAGTCATGCCAGAGATCTGTCCATTTTATTCATCTTTCCAGGCAGCTGCAAACTAGAGCCTGTGGGCCAAACCTGGCCCACCTCCTGATTTTACAGATGAACTTTTATCGGGACACAGCCATACCTATCTACATATAGAAAAGCCTAAGCAACCGAAGGACCGGTCGCTATGACGTGTACTGACCGCCAGGGGGCAGACACTCAATGCAGGAGGTGCCCCCTGGTGGCCAGTGCATTCCCACAGGGGGAGCGCCACTCAGCTGACCGACGGGCGCCAGAGGCAGGGCTCACGGCTGGCGAGTACCGCTATGGCAGCGGCGTGAGCCTCTCCCAGTCGGGACCGACAGCAGGCACAGCAGGGCCAGGATGAGCAGGAGCAGCAGGCACAGCGGGGCCAGGATGAGCAGGAGCAGCAGGCGCAGCGGGGCCAGGATGAGCAGGAGCAGCAGGCGGCGGAGGACTGCCGGTTTCCGCCTGATCCCCACAGGCCACGCCAAGGGGCCCCACCGGTGCACGAATCCGTGCACCGGGCCTCCAGTTTGCTTGTATCTGTGGCTGCTTTTGAGCTGTGTTGCCAGAGTTCAGTAATTGTAACAGACTATGTGGCCTATGAAGTCAAAATACTTTCTATCTGACCTTTTATAAAAAAAAAAAAAGCTTTCCAACTCGGTCTTTTTGAAGGAGCAGCTTTTGGCTTAGTTGATATTCTTAGTTGTGCCGTGTGTGTGTGTGTGTGTGTGTGTGTGTGTGTGTGTGTGTGTAGTTCTGTTTTCTTACCGTTTATTTTATTGTTCTTTTCTAATTTAAGTTGTGTGCTTAGTTCATTAATGTCCAGCTCTTCTTCTTTTCTCAGTAAGCAATTAAGGCTATAAATTCTTACTACTGATTGTATTAGCAGTGTTTGAAATTTTGATATAGGGTTATTATTTTTCCTAATGATTTCTAACTGAATTACACTGTAGTCAGAGAACGTGGTTTGAATGCTGCCAACCCTGTAACTTTGGTGGAGGTTTTAGTTGTGGCCCGTATGTAGTGAGTGTTTTTATGTATTTCTGCAGTTGTGATAGAGTGTTCTGTGTTTTAACAAGCTTATCAACTCTGTTATTCAAACTTTCCAGTCTTACTTTTTTTTTTTTACTTGCTCTGACAGTAACTGAGAGTTGTGTGTTCAAGTCACCTACTGTGATTATGGAGTTGTCTCTTTCTCTTTGTATTATGCGGTAACCTTATCAATCTTTATTAATGCATTTTGCTTTAACATTTATTTTCTTTGATATTAATATAGATACATGTGCTTTCTTTTTGTTAGTAATTGCTTGTCAGATCTTTTTTCTCTCCCTTCACTTTTCCGTCGTTCCTAATCCATGTTTTAGAGACATCTCTTACAAATACCAATAGTTGTTGTTTTTTTAAAATCCAGTCTTCTATTGTTTATCTTTTAACTGGAACCTTTGGTTCATTTACATTTATGATAGTGACTAATATTTGAATTTATTTCCACTGAATTGTTTTGTATCTCTTCCCCTTCCCAACTCTTCCCATCAGACTGGCCATCTGGAATAAGTTTGTTTTAGCCTGAAGTGCATCCTGCAGAATTTCCTTAACGAATGTCTGCTGATGGCAAACTCTGTCCTTCCCCACCCCACTAGAAATTATTTTTATTTTGCCCTGATTAGTATTATTTTTTTTTTTCATCCTCACCCCAGGACATGCTTATTGACTCGTTAGAGTGAGAGGAGGGGGGAGAAAGATAGAAACATCGATGTCAGAGAGCAACATAGATGGATTGCTTTCGCAGCTCCTCAACCTCGGTCTGCGTCCCGAGTGGGAGCTGAACCTCCCTCCACCTCTCCGTGTAGGGACGGCCCTCCAGCCCAGCGGGGCCACACTGGCCAGGGCTGCCCTGAGTGTTAGCCGACGTTTACCCTGGGCGTTCTAGATGGTCAGTTGTGTCCCCTGAGTCATTGAAGATGCCCTTGCCTTGGCTTGGGTTTTCCTTTTGGCGCTCAGAAGTTAATGGTTGTCGGACGGTTTGTCTGCTTTTGAAATCTTCTGTTTGCCTCTGCCCCAGTTTCTTCTCCTTCTGATTTCTCAGTTTTCCTGTTTGTTGGTTGGTTTTACTACAGTGCCCTTTGGTCATATTTTCAACTTTTATTTCTTTCAGTGACGTCTTTCAGGGTCTGGTCCTGTTATCTGTTGTTTCTCCTGGTTTTTGCTTTTGATGTTTTGGGGTGTTTTTTTTGTGTGTGTTTGTTCTTTTTTTTTTTTTATGTTTTATGATTTCTGTCTATGAACTCCTTTTTCTTGGAAGTGTGGGGATGTTTTGAGGCCTCGACGGAAAATGGAGTCTCCTGGAGGTGGCTTGCTTTTGATTTGACCAGGCATCGGTACTCTGCACACTACAACTCTGGGACCCCGTGCAAACAAAATCTCAGCCTCCGTAGTGTGAGTTAGGGCCGAAATAGGAGGGCTGATTTCAGGTCAGGAAACCTCAGGGGACGTGGCTGTTCTCTCCCACGCAGTAACAAGGTTCGAGACCGGTAATTTCCCCGGCCCTGTCCCTGGGGTGCAGGTGTATTTCCAAGTCAGCCTGACAGGGGGTGCATGGTGCTTAGGGATTTCAGCTTTACGGAGGAGAGGTCTTAACTCCTCGCCTTGGATGGGTCCTGGGTGTTCCCTCCACACTCCCTGTTCCTCTCCCCACTCTTCCCTCCGCTCTTACCAGCCCCACGAGCTGTGGAAGGTGAAGCCCAAGTTCATCTGGTTTAGTAACCGTCCCTAAGGTGCTCCTTTGAGATACTGTCTTCAATCATCCTCACCTGACTCGTCCTTACTGTTTTACTGGCCCGCTGATGTATTTAAGGTCATGTTCTTCCCCTCCATTTGATCCAGAAATTTTAGTTACGTGGGGGAGGGGCCAGTCACGGTACCCAGCTCTCTGTGTGCTGGACACGCAAGTCTTGGCTGCCTTTGAGCCTTCCTGTCACCCAGCATTCACCTAGCATTTTGTGCTGACAGCATTGAACCCAGATTCACAGTCATTTGACTGTGAAAGGTTGCAATTTTAACTCCCAGCCAAGAGAGTTTTTAAGTCTGGTTATTATAGGAAGCGAAGTTGAAGAAAATTTTTTACATGAAGTTATGAATGGAATTTTGGTATTTTTATCCACGAAAAGAGGAAGCGGAGGAGTAAGTAAAACAATCAGGGAGAATATCTTATTTCATACTTTAACAAAATTAGAAACTTAGACTTTAAAAAAATTAGCATTGGGATCCAGTCTGCGACTACTGTATCATTTTTTAAAAATAGAATTGTTGTTGATTTAATTATTAGTGCCTGGGAGCACGTAATCTGTAAAACATTGCCAGAAAATACATTTTTGACGGGGAAGTTTGATGATCATCTTCTTCCTACAGCTTGGACTGAGCTATAGCTATTTCTCTAGCCTCCGTTTTTCACCAGAAAACTCCCTGAGGGCCCAGAAAGTTCAGTCCACCTTTTTGGTGAATTGGAGCCTGAATTCAGTAACAAAGAATGTCATGTTTGTTTTTTCTCAGTTTCCGGTGGGATGATGGAAGGAATGCTAGCACATTGTTTTCAGTTTGTATTGAGAAGTTATTTGCTTTGGTTGCGCATACTCATTTACCTCCTGTTGCTATCACCACCTTTGGGCCCTGAAAAACGGAGGCTCAGAGTTTGTACCTGTCCAAAATCCCATAGCTGGCGCGTGATGGAGCGGCACTTGGCTCAGACCTGTCTGCCTGCAAATCCTACCCTCTTTTTGCCCCCAATCATGCCTTGAATGAGGATATTTCTTGCTTTTAAAATAAGTCTAATATTTTTAAAAATAACCCTTGGCAATTCCCTACATCTATTTAAATTGACAAACTATGTGAAAACAATTTTTCTAGCTTATAAAACAACTACAGGTTTTGAGTTTGGGATTAACATTTGCTATTTTAAGTATTACTTACGGGTGTTTGGTCAGCTAGTAACTCTGTATTGGCAATGCTTAACTATTAGGTAGAAAAATACAATTAGGTGACTCAGCGACTCTAAGACCTTGCTTTTTTTTCCATTGTAGTCCTGCTTTGGGATAACTATTCTAAGTGATTTGGTAGATATTTAACTAAAACCCTTTAATTTTTATTCCTTCAGGAATTTTTATGTCAGTTCACAGGGAGAAAAACTCTTCTAGACCACGTATACGCACTTTCAGTTAGGGGCGTATTATCACCTTATCACATCCCTTGGTTTTTCATAAGGAAAATGAGCTTTTACTTTTGATTTTGATGTTGCTTATTTCCCATAAACGCTCACACCTGAACAAAAATAAATAAAGCACGCAAACAAGTAAACCTACGGCGACTATTGATTACCTTGAGTTCTGAGAGATGACGGATGCTTGATTTTCTTTGGAAATTAGGCATTCGGACTCGTGAGGAATAAAGACCTTCATGATTTTTTATAAAATCTGACTTCATGGTAGAATGATATGACATGCTTATAGTCTGTTCTTAAGCGAAATGTCTTATATGTGGATTACCTGAACTACAGATGTTTCTCTTTTTAAAAACTATGTTGATGTGCAGCTCACGGTTAACGAAGCGGCTGCTCAGCTCTGTGTGAAGGATAACGCCCTCCTGACCAGAAGGGATGAGCTCTTTGCGCTGGCGAGGCAGATTTCTCGAGAAGTCACCTATAAATACACGTACAGAGCCACCAAGTAAGTTTCGCCCACTGGCAGCACTTTGGCATGGTTTGAGAGAAGCAGGGCCTGAAATACCAACCACCTGATAGGACGTAAGGAGCATTTCTGAAACAGCGATTATAGTTCTATAGAATTAAGCGGTAAAGTGACTCTTCACAACACTGCCAGCCCGGCTGGCGCGGCTCAGTGGTTGAGTGTCAGCCTTCGAACCAGGAGGTCTCGGTTCGATTCCCGGTCAAGGGCACAGGCCTGGGTTGCAGGCTCGATCCCCAGGGTGGGGCTGCAGGAGGCAGCCGATCAATGATTTTCTCTCATCATTGATGCTTCTATCTCTCTCTCTCCCTCTCCCTTCCTCTCTGAAATCAATAAAAACATTAAAACAAAACAAAACAAAAAACATTGCCAGTGTTTTTTGTTGTTTTGTTTAATTCTGTTTTGTCTTAAAAACAGTAGTTCCCTAGCACTGTGCATTGATCTGGGGGGTTTAGACGTTCTCTCATGCCGATGCTTGGGTTGTGAGTGTGATGCTGGGGTTTAGTCAGCCAGCATTTACAGATGGATCTGCACACCACGCACTCTATGAAACTGAGCTCAGAGGAAGAAGCAGATCAGTTCCTCTTGCACGGTGTTTGAGATTAGCTGAGTAGGTAAAAAGAATCCATTGACCGGGATTTAAGGAAAATTGGAAGATACTTTCATTACGAGCAAGTGGAATATGGAACACGTGTTTGGGGAAAAAAACACAACTAACGTTAAAAAACAGTGATGGCTCTCAAATGTAATGTAAACACGCCTCACCTGGACCCTAAGTACTGTCGGTGGGTGCCGTACCCCTCAACTTCGCCCCCTTGGCTCCACGTGGCCCCTGGTTCCCAGGGCCCATCCTTGGTGCATGCCCCTGCTGCTGCGGGCTCCCAGGTGGCCACCCACGTGGCAGTGACGGAGCCTGTGCTGAGAAGCCACATCCGCAGCACCTGCCCGGCCCTGAGAAATCAGTCTCTGGGGATGGAGCCTTGGGATGCAAACGACACGCCTCCAAGCTTGAAAGCACCCCCCCCCACCCCCCCACACACAGGCATTGTCATCCTCGCCATTGCTTTCCCTAACCACTGGAGCTCACATACTTACAGGGACAACAACTGAAATTATAAAGTATGCAGACGAAACGAACAGGGTAAGAATATACAGCAATATTATAGGGTTACTTACAAGATTTTTCTTTTTTTTTTTTTTTTTTGGAGTTGGCTAATCAAGAGCTGACTTAGTGATTTTTTTTAAAAAAATATATTTTATTGATTTTTTTTACAGAGAGGAAGGGAGAGGGATAGAGAGTTAGAAACATCGATGAGAGAGAAACATCGATCAGCTGCCTCCTGCACACCCCCCACTGGGGATGTGCCCACAACCAAGGCACATGCCCCTGACCGGAATCGAACCCGGGACCCTTCAGTCCGCAGGCCGATGCTCTACCCACTGAGCCACACCGGTCAGGGCAACTTAGTGATTTTTTAATTTTCCTTACTGTATTACACAAAACTTTCCTTCTGATTGATTGAAATAATTTTCTTTAATCAAAGTGATACGTGTCCATGACTTAAGAAGCCATATAGTGCACAAGGTTTACAGTGAAACTCAGCAGTTCTCCTGCTCACCCCTTTCTCGATTTCCCCTTCTTAATGTGGCTCCTAGAGGCAACTACTCTCAACTGTTTTTCGCTGTTTTTGTGTATTTGTATTTCTTTTTTAAGTTAAATATATTTCAAAATCCATGACACTTCTACATAATGTAGAAGACAAAACTATGTAAATAGGTAATACAGAGAAGTTGCACTCCCATCCCTGTCTCATTTTACCTTGGTTTTCTCCTCAATGTAGAGAGCTTTTTAGATGTTTTTTTTTATATCCTCGCAGTGTTTATGTACATGCAAAAAAAATATAGTTTCTCATTTTCACCTTTTTAAAAAAGCACACACAACAGGTAGCATGTGTCTACATTATTCTGTATTTTGTTCTTATTTTAACGCTAGAGGCCCATGGGGTCCCTTTGCCTGGCCTGCGGGATCGGGCCGAAACCGGCTCTTCGACATCCCCTGAGGGGTCCCGGATTGTGAGAGGGTGCAGGCCAGGCCGAGGTGCACAATCGGGGCAGCCAAGGAGGGATGGCAGGAGGGCTCCAGGGTGTGTCTGGCCCATCTCGCTCAGTCTAAATCTGCCGGACCCCAGCAGCAAGCTAATCTGCTGGTCGGAGCGTCTGCCCCCTGGTGGTCAGTGCACATCTTAGTGAGTGGTTGAGTGGCGTTAGCATATCATTAGCATATTACGCTTTGATTGGTTGAACAGACGACCGGACACTTAGCATATGAGGCTTTCATTATATAGGATGTCTTGGAGATCTTTCTCTATACATACTAGTACATATGCATCTTCCTCATTATTTTTTACATTGATGTATCATGATTCATTTACCCAGTCCCCTACTGACGGATACTTGAGTGGTTTCTAGTCTTTTTCATTGTAAATAACACCTCAGTAAATAACACTGTGCCTATCTTACGTTCTTTATTCTGCAGTTTACGTTTCTGACATTTTAACAGCTTTTATATCCGGAGTGGGGAACCCTTTTGCTGCCCAGGGCCGTTTGGATATTTATAACGTCATTCGCAGGCCACACACAATTATCCACTTAAAAATGAGCCTGCTCATTTTGGTCACGCATTTAATGAACTCACCCAGTGCCTTGGCAGGGCCGGGCCAAATGCCGTCTCGGGCCTCATATGGCCTGCAGGCCAGATGTGCCCCTCCCCGCCCCCCGTTTTACATGAAGGTGTACCAGAGTTGATGGCTCACCGCAGTTTAAGTGGCAGTAGTAGCGCATGTATGTGGAGGGCCTCTGCGGGCTGGGTCCCAGCGGAGGGACCGCTCGGGCAAGGGAAGTGCACTGTTGTGTCGGCAGGTAGATAGAAAGCATTTCAATCTCATGTCGCCTCAAGTACTCATCTTCAATGGCCATTGTTGTCATTTTGTCCTACCTTGTTCTCACTGACCCATAGAGGGATATTGGGGAGTACAATCCTCAAACTTGTTCTCCTTTTTCCGTATGGGGTGATCATTACATCCTTACCGAGTACTTTCGGTGCGGGGAATTCTACGTGGTGGTCTTCAGAAATGTGTAATAGAGTTGCGTCTGCATATTCCCGTGTTACTTCAGAAATGAAAAATCCAGTTTTCCTCATTTCAGAGCTCGTTAACGCATGTCTTACTTTGGGGGTCGGGTCTCAGGGTGGCATGTTTTGGTGGAAGTTTATAGATTAAGATGTCTCTAGAATAAAATTTCCTACCTTCTCAAGTTTTTCTCTCTCCCCACTCCCCTCAGGTCGAAATGTGGAGAACGAGATGAATTATCCCCGAAGAGAATTAAAGTGGAGGTACGATTATGTTATTTTCTTAGGTTAATAGTGTTTGCTTTAGTGGTTTAAAGTAAAAAAAGGACGGTCCCATAAACTAGTGAAAAATATGAAATATAGTATCTTAAAAGCAATATATAATTTTTTGCTTTGACGTATCTGTGGCCATTTGAACTAGGATCCTAAGGAAACAACAATGATAAGATTGATGTCCAGTTGGTTTATCAAAGGTTGATTTGTAAAAAGGTGTTTTTCACAGATCTTCAACTCTACAGGTTAAACTATTTCTTGTTGAATCTTATTTACAACGTAAGTCACCTTATTATTAAGTATTTTTAAAGGAGCTAAGGTTTCATTTCTTTAAGTAGAGAGGGAAAGGACAGGTTAGCAGGTGCAGGTTATAGAGACTTTACTGTAATTAAAGCCTCTTTTAGGGCACATGTTCGAGGCTGTCCTGGTTGCAGACCTGCCAGTGGGGAGGTGGGAGGGCAGCAAGAAAAACGCGCCTCTCCTCGGGCTCTCAGGAACTCTCAGACGGTCTCAGAACTCTCGTTCCTCAATTTGGGTCGAATGCAGTAGTTCCCCCGCTCCCAGCCATGGTTTCAGTTACCTGTGGGCTCAGTTTCCCCCAGCCAGCTGCAGCGGGAAATACTAAATGGGAAATCCCAGAAATAACAATTCACCCGTGGTGAATTCTGCACCGTTCCGGGGGGGAGGGGATGTCGCTCTTTGGCCTGGTACCCCTGCGGTGTATACGCTCCGCCCCTGGGTCCCTGGGCCGCATCGCAGTGCTTCTGCGCACGGGGCCCTTCCTGGACTTCACAGTGAACCCTCAGTGCCAGGGCAGTGCGGTTGGCAGCTCAGGTACGCCCAAGAGAAGCGGTAAGAGGCTTCCCTTACGTGAAACGGTGGCATTCTCAACTTACTAGCAAAGAAAAAAAAAGCATGTGATGATGTTGCTACGATCTACAGTAAGAACAATTTTTTTTTTTAACCTGTGAAATTGTGGGTAGGAACAAGAAATTGGTGTGAATTTTGCTCTTGTACCTTAAGCGGCAAACGTCATGGCCACGGTGCGAGGTAAGGGCTTAGATAAGATGGAAAGGGCATTGACCTTGTGGGTGGAAGACGTGAGCAGAAAATGGGTTTCAGCCGATGCCAGTGTGTTGCGCCAGAAAGCACCGAGCCAACGCGAAGACTTCAGTAAGGGATCTCCAGAAATGACGGACACCAGCCATTTCCTGCAAGTAAGGGACAGTCATCCAGATGGCGGACTAGGTTTAGGCTGAAAAATACACAAATTACCGGGAAGAGAGGGAGGAGAGGCAGGCCACATTCACATAACCGTTACCACAGTAGGTGGTTATACCTGTTCTTCTTCGTTAGCTGTTATTCACCTCTTCCTGTGCCTGATTGATACATGAGACTCGATAGTGGGAATGTGTGTGTAGGGAAACACAGCATCAGGATCCGGGGCTATCTGCCTTCAGGCACCCGCGGGGGGTCTTGGGATGTGTCCCCCGTGGAGAGGGCGGGGCGGCTGTACTTTCTTAGGGTCCAGCCGGTAGCAGCGGAGATATTTGGAAGTCCCAGTGGCACCTTCCTTGTGTTCTTGGGTAGGAGATAGGGTTCGGTGCTCGGGGCCGCCCATTATTGAGTTTCAAGTGAAAGCAAATAAGCTATGTTTGACTACCCTGAGTATCTCCCATCACGTTATTTTTACTAAGCACCTGTGTGTATTGGAACAGTCCTTCGTTTATGCCAGAGCCACAGTCACCCTTTAAAAGCACGTATCCCTTTTGGCGCGTACATCTCTCCAATGGCTGTCTGCTCTACCGCGAATAAAATCTACACGCTTCCCTTAGGCATCTAAAACCCTACATGATCTGACTCTGGCTGGCGTCTCTGACCTCATCTGCTACCACAACCCTTTCTGTGTGCCAGCTACATGGGCCAGTTTTCTGTCCCTAGAACGTGCCCAACTCACGTGTGCCTCCGCATCCGTTCTCTCCACCTACATCTCAAGCTAGGCACTTGGTTTCTCTGACTGCACTGCCTCCCTTTCTCAAAGGAACACCCTCACCCCAAAACCACCTGGGCTCGTTCTCACGGTTTGCTTAATTTGTTTTCCTACCGCTTCCCAGGAGATATATATGGGAACTAGTATATATTTGTTTTAAATTTATCATCAGTCTGCCCCATTAAATGTGAATAGAGCTTTTCTCTGTCTGCCCATGATCCTATATAATAAAAGGCTAATCCCGGTCGCTATGATGTGCCCTGACCGGGGGCAGATGCTCAGAGCTGGAGCTGCCCCCTGGTGGCCAGTCCGCTCCCCCACCAGCGAGTGCCGTGGCGGTGGCGGGAGCCTCTCCCGCCTCCCTGGCAGCACTAAGGATGTCCAGTGGACAGTTCAGGCCTAAGCTGGCAGTCGGACATCCCCTGAGAACTCCTGGACTGCACAAGGGTCTCAGGCCAGGCTGAGGTACCCCGCCCCCCCCAGTGCACGATTTCGTACCCCAGGCCTCTAGCATCTTAATACTGAATGTAGAACAGTGACTGACACTTGATAGGCACTTAACGAAAGCTGCTAGGTGAAATAATGCGTAGCTATGGATAAGCATCTTTGAGCTCTGAAGTCTTTAGCCTACACCAATGATAAGAGCACACAACCCGTCTGCTGCCTCTGTGAGGATCGAGCCTGCCATCAGGCCTGCGCCCTGACCAGGAACCCATCGGCAACCTTTTGGTGCCCAGGACGGTGCTCAACCAGCTGAGCCACACCTGCCAGGGCTGAGCTTCCTTTTAGTAGCTTGGAGTATTGTGGATAGCAGTAGATGTGGCCCTTCTGTTCCTTTAAAAATATTCTATGCCCTGACCGGTTTGGCTCAGTGGCTAGAGCGTCGGCCTGCGGACTGAAGGGTCCCGGGTTCGATTCTGATCAAGGGCATGTACCTTGGTTGCAGGCACATCCCCAGTAGGGGGCATGCGGCAGGCAGCTGATCCATGTTTCTCTCTCATCGATGTTTCTAACTCTCCATCCTCTCTGTAAAAAATCAATAAAATACATTTAAAAAAAAATATTCCACTAGAGATGATGGAATTAGAGTTCTGTATGTTTGGTTGATTGATTTATTGCAGTTCACAAAGCTCTTGGAATAGTTTTGAATTTGGAATTAAGACAGTCAGCCAGCCACCGTGGCTCAGTGGTTGAGCGTCGACCTATGAACCAGGAGGTTATGGTTCGATTCTGGTCAGGGCACAGGCCCGGGTTGTGGGCTCCATCCCCAGTGTGGGGCCTGCAGGAGGCAGCTGACCCATGATTCTCTCTCATCATTGATTTTTCTATCTTTTTCTCCCTCTCTCTTCCTCTCTGAAATCAATAAAAATATATTTTAGAATTAAGATAACCAGTGTTTCCTTTACTGTGAATAATAGGCCTAACCTTTCTAAATAAAACATGTGACTAATCAGGCCCAAGCTTCTCTAAATGCTCTTACAGACACTAAACACTTGATTTTGTTTCCCAGAAATAAATAGGGACCTTAGCTTTGAATTTAGGACAGTAGCTTCCTTTTTTGTTGTTTTTTTATTATTAAATGTACTTTTATTGATTTCAGAGAGGAAGGGAGAGGGAAGAGAGAGAGAAAAACATCAATAATGACAGAGAATCATTGATTGGCTGCCTCCTGCACACCCCCAACTGGGGATTGAGCCCCCAACTTGGGCATATGCCCTTGGCTGGCATTGAACCCAGAACTCTTCAGTCTGCCGGTGCCACGGCGCTCTATCCACTGAGCCAAACTGGTGAGGGCTGTTCGTTTGTTTTTATTTTTTTTTCTACCTAGTTTTTTAAAAGCACTCATGTCTTGTAGGATATCAATATCTCTTTATTGCACGTGTGTGTTGTATATATGTGTGTATACCTGCATGCACATATAGTGTAACTATTGGCCTGGTGCACAAATTTGTGCACCAGTGGGGTCCCTCGGCCTGGCCTGCGGGATTGGGCCGAAACCGGCTCTCCGACATCCCCCAAAGGGTCCCAGATTGCGAGAGGATGCAGGCCAGGCTGAGGGGACGCCACCGGTGCACCATCAGGGCCGGGGAGGGATGCAGAAGGTAGGCTGGCTGAGGAGGGACCGTAGGAGGGCTGCAGGGCATGTCCAACCCATCTCACTTGGTTTCAATTAGCTGGACCCCAGCAGCAAGCTAACCTACCAGTTGGAGCATCTGCCCCCTGGTGGTCAGTTCATGTCATAGCAACCGGTCAACTGTTTGCCCCCTGGTGGTCAGTACATGTCATAGCAAGCAGTTGAGTGGCCTTAGCATATCATTAGCATACTAGAGGCCCAGTGCACAAAATTCGTGCATGGGGGGGTGTCCCTCAGCCCAGCCGGTACCCTCTCCAATCTGGGCCCCCTTGAGGGATGTCCAACTGCTCATTTAGGCCCAATCCCGGGTGGTCAGACATCCTTCTCACAATTCAGGACTGCTGGCTCCCAACTGCTCGCCTGCCTCTGCCTGATTGCCCCAACTGCTTCTGCCTGCCAGCCTGATCACCCCCTAACCACTCCACTGCCAGCCTGATCGATGCCTAACAGCTCCCCAGCCGGCCCGATTGCCCCTAACTGCCCTCCCCTGCAGGCCTGGTCACCCCTATCTGCCCTCCCCTGCAGGCCTGCCCCCCCGCAACTGCCTTCCCCTGAAGACCTGGTCTCCCCCAACTGGCCTCCCCTACTGGCCTGGTCACCCCTAACTACCCTCCTCTGCCAGTCTGGTCACCCCCTAACTGCCGTCCCCTGCAGGCCTGGTCTCCCCCAACTGCCTTCCCCTGAAGGCCTGGTCTCCCCCAACTGTCCTCCCCTACTGGCCTGGTCACCCCTAACTACCCTCCTCTGCCAGTCTGGTCACCCCCTAACTGCCATCCCCTGCAGGCCTGGTCTTCCCCAACTGCCCTCCTCTGCAGGCCTGGTCTCCCCCAACTGCCCTCCTCTGCAGGCCTGGTCCCCCCCAACTGTCCTCCCCTACTGGCTTGGTCTCCCCCAACTGCTCTCCCCTGCTGGCCTGGTCTCCTTCAACTACCCTCCTCTGCTGGCCCGGTCACCCCTAACTGCCCTCCCTGCTGGCCTGATAGCCCCCAACTGCCCTCCCCTGCAGGCCTGCGTTCCCCCCCCCCAACTGCCCTCCCTTGCAGGCCTTGTCCCTCCCAACAGCCCTCCCTTGCCAGCCACCTTGTGGCAGCCATCTTGTGTCTTGGAGTGACAGTCAACTTGCATATTACTCTTTTATTAGATAGGATTTTGCTTTGATTGGTTGAACGGAGGACCGGACTCTTAGCATATTAGGCTTTTATTAGATAGGATTTTTTTCAAAATATGCAATGTTGGCATAAGTCGTTGCCTACATTCTTCTGTGTACTCCAAGTCAAATTAGAGGTGCTAGCACTGTTCATTTGGTTTGGGAAGCTGAGGCTGAGGTGGTAGTATGGGCTTTATAGGGTCACTACTACTCCCCTAAGACTTCTCCACGTATTAGTGCTTGCTGTGTGTCTCCCTTTTGTGTGGCTGCTGAGGAGGGGGGAATTTCTGGCATGAGAAGAGATTAGGGAAAGTTCTATTGAGGCGATATCATTTGAGCTAGGTTTAAAAAGAAGGGTAGGATTTCAGAGGGTAGGAATGTGGGTTGGAGGTGGAGGGGCATTACAAAGATAGACTAACATGGGCAAAGACAGAGAGGTAAGAAAATACTGTGAGTGTTTAGAGAGCACTGAGACCAGTTTGTCCAGAATATGACTGACACAAAGGACTTCGTAAGTAAAACTAGATTTTAGAATTCTTTAACATACTTGTTAATCTTATTTCATTTGAATATTTCTTTTGGGATTCTCTATTTAACAAAAGTAATAAAAAGATAAGCTTAGCTTGTTGTAAAACACAACAGAGTCCTAATTACTGGGCCCAAATTAATGAGAATTTTTTTTGTCTTCCTTTTCATCTTTATTTTTCCAAAGTCCTTGACAATGACGAATGAGCATACATGCCAAGTTGCTGACTTTTTTTCATTTTAAAATCATAATTTTTACAGTGAACGAAAAGAAATGTGATGTGCAGTCGATAAAATAGAAATGACATCATAATAGACACGTAAGGGGAAGAAAACCCTTCTCTCCCACGCCCTTAGCAGCACATTACCATACACCAGGGAGCTAAACCAGTGCTGTGCTCCGCTCAGTCACAAGTGTTCTTACTGCCAAATGCTTTCTGTTCCTGATCGCCGCGTGAAGGGTGGAGTGGAATGACGTTTTTAAATCCTTGTCTGATTTTTCTCAATATGTGTTGGGCTGCTCCCCTTAAGGATAGCGAGCTGTTTATTTGGTTGTTACTGCTGGTGGTGTTGACGATCGGTGTGCATGTTGTGTTGAAGTGTAATCGCTAGAAGGCATGCGGAGACCTGGAGGAAGGAAGACGCTTGCTCGTGGGGAACCTGAGGGGGACGCTGCCTTGGAGTGAGGCCTCTGAGGAAGGCTCTTCCTCCTCCCTGTTAGCGGGCGAGGTCTGGGCATGCTTCTGCTGCCCAGGCTACCAGCACAGCTGCCCACCTGGGGCGGCCGCCCTGTGTGTGAGTCCTCTCTCAGCGGACACGAACATGAGCCAGAGACCCCAGGTCTAGCTCTGGGGCCCTGGTAGAAATAGCTACTTGTCACTGAACCTGTTATGTGCCTGTCCCTCTAGGCATTTGAAAGTCATGGTCACAAGCCTTCTTGTCTACCCTCTACGGAGGCTTCATGATTGCCCACCTTACAACCGAGGAGAGGCCCAGGAGCTTGGCAAGTCGCCAGGTCTGACTCCTAGACCTCAGCGCCGTGGCCATGCACGTCGGTGTGGAAAACACTACTGGAATTACACTTCCCGCCGGTGCGCCACGAAGGGCCGAGTGCGCAGAGGGGAAGAGCGCCAGTTACCGTTTTCCTATCCAAGGAAGCTTATCCGGGAAACAAGGACAGGGTTTGAGGAGGAACCTTAATATCAATCACAGCACAAGGAATATAAGCGTAACATACATTACAAAGACTTAACAATATCAGTGTAAGGCCTGACCGCTTGACACACTTAATTGTTTTGAGCGAGGGAAAAACTGGGCTGGGAAGATAAATAGCAAATGAAAAATGAGCTTGATTGGTTCCTATTGTACCTATGGCAGGAAGGGTTATGAGACAGCGTGACGTCGAGTCAAGGAGGTGAAAAATCCAGAGGCAAAGGCCGGGCCACTCTTGTCTCCGCCTTCTTTTTCTGAAACTTGAGTCAAAAAGTGGATTCCGCTGCTGACCTTCCTCCTAGAGAACATGTCACAGCCCCTGAGCAAACCCTGCCATTACCCCCAGTGTTCCAAGTGGCGTCTTAGGAGGAGGGAAGAAGGCGTAGCAGCCAGTCTCAGGCCCGGCGTGGTGGCTGGCTACATGGGCTGTTACTGTTCCGATCTGGTCCGTGCGTTTCCTTGTTTCACTGAAATTGCTGGAAGATGAGGCAGAGAGATGGGAGGTGACCGCATTCTTGATCCTGTGTGGGCTGGGAGGGCAGAGCTAATCGGAGATAAGTGGATGAAAGAAATGAAGTTTGTTAATCGAGGCCAGCAAGTCGGAGGATGGGGGCTCAAAGAAGACCGACTCAGAGGAAACATCTGTCAGCAGCTCCCGTGGGTGGAGGGGGGGGGAGGGAGCCGAGGGAGGGGCAGAGGATCAGACCCACCTACGCCGTTACTAAGCTTGTTGAAGAGGAAGCTGGTCTAATCTGAAGTCGGTTCTTCCCCCTCTGGATCAGAAAACAGAAGCCTTACAATCTGCTCTTCATACCGAAAGCGCGAGTAGAAAAAAGGAAAACGCACGGGTGAGGCCGCGAACACCTGCCCGCGCCGGTCAGAGCCGGCTCAGCAGTGACTTGAAGGCAGCTGGCTCGCGTTCAGTGGGAAGGTTGAGGGGCGGGGGCGAGAGCGATGAGGTCACACACAGATCCCACCCTGCACCTCCTGTTTTCTCAGCGCTCAAAGGCGGAGCCTGGCCAGCGAGGGAGCGCTGTGATGAATGGCGCAGCCAAGAATAGGGCAGGAAGGCACATGGCTCTCTGTGGCATGGTGCTCTGGTCTCCTGGGGAAAAGCTGGAGAGACATAGCAGAAGCGAAAAGCCCGGCTTCTTGGGCGTGGTCTCCCTTCCATTTCCGAGTCATTCCTGTTGGGTCCCTGGGCCCGCCCTTGTATGCCGTGAGTGACAGCTCCTCCACCCTGGAGTTGCCCACCACAGTGGGCCGCCTGCCTGCCTGCCGGGGGCTGTGGGAGACCATCAGAAGGCCCGACTGCTGGCCTCAGGTGTCACTCATCTTTTTTTTTTATATATACATTTTATTGATTTTTCACAGAGAGGAAGGGGGAGAGAGATAGAGAGCCAGAAACATCGATGAGAGAGAAACATCGATCAGCTGCCTCCTGCACGCCCCCTACTGGGGATGGAGCCCGCCACCCAGGCACATGCCCTTGACCGGAATCGAACCCGGGACCCTTCAGTCCGCAGGCCGACGCGCCGTCCACTGAGCCAAACCGGTTTCGGCAGGTGTCACTCATCTTTATTGTCATGAGGAAATGAAGGTTCAGGAAGTGAAGGCACCCATTCTGGGTCACAGAGCTACTAAGTGGTGGACTGGACCATGGACCCAGGTCCTTCCCATTCCAGAGCGCCGTGGCCTGGCGGTGAAGGCACCGGAGAAATCACACTCGACCTGGAAGAATCCTTCAGAAACTCACATGCAGACTAGTGGGTAGCACCTTAAAGAAAACTTACTTTGGATCTTCACCACATTACATTTAACAACATACATTCCTGATGGGTTGGAGAGTTAAATACACACACACACACACACACACTCACACACACACACAAAACACAAAATAAAGGCTTAGAAAAACTAGAGGGTAGGTTTGAATATTTATCCAGTCTCTAAAGCAGAATGCTTTTCTACACTTTATAGCAATAGAAGAAATCACAAAATAAAACAATTATATGCAACTACAGTATGTAATATTTAAATTTTTGAATATCAAAACAAAAATATAAATTGGCAAAAACGGAGAAAGCAATGCCACCCAGTGCTGGCCAGAACTGTCCTGTAGTCTGACTAGAGGCCCAGTCCCCGGAATTTGTGCAGGAGGAGGCCTTCCTTCCCTGGGCTACTGGCACCGGCTTCCCTCCGGATCCGGGACCCGGCCTTCCCTCTGGCTGGCACCTGGACCAGAGCTGCCCCTCTGCCCACCCACCGCAGCCCGCCGGTCCATGGCGGCTTGTCTCCGCCCTCACGGCCCTGGCTTCGTCCAGGAGGTCGTGCGGAAGGATGTCTGGAAGGTTGTTTGGCTGTCTGGTCTAATTAGCATATTATGCTTTTATTCTTATAGATGATATGGCAGCCAGTTAAAGGCCCTTGTAGAAAGTATGTGGGAAACATAAAAATGCTCATCTCCGCAGTAATGCCACTTCTGGGAATCTCTGAACGATGTGAAATGCTATTTCCATGGGAAGATTTTTGCAGGGTTTTTCAAACCAAAAACACGGAAAATAATCTAAATGTCCAGTATGGGGATAGTGGTTAAGTAAGCAAATCGCTGGATGAAATGTTGTATGAAGAGATATATAACCATTGTTATCATTGATCATGAATTCCGCCTTCCGATGTCAAGTGATGTGGCGGTATACATCTTTTTATCTGTTTCGTTTCTGCTCTTATTGAGGCTACAACTCTAGAACTAAGGTCGTTGTGCCCCACAAGACTGAAATGAAACATTGTACATTGGAATCTTACTTGCGGTGGTGGTCTTGTTTCTTTCCTGAGCTTTAGCTCATGTTGGTTTACTTACAAATTCTAAGTAAAAAAGGACTTATTCTTCGACCTGCAGGACGGGTTTCCAGATTTTCAGGACTCTGTGCAAACCCTCTTCCAGCAGGCGAAGGCCAAGAGCGAAGAACTTGCTGCTCTCGGTGCCCAGGTAACGTAAGCCACCAGGTAACAGCGCGTAAGAACAGCTGTAGGTTGAAAAGTCATCCGCTGCTTCAGCGGGCTCCAGTTCTAAGCATCCGAGGCCTGAACTGATTTCTGCTTCTTAAAATGTCATCCGATCACAGCTGTATCAACAAGATAGCAAAAACAACTTGGTTTGCTTTGGGTTATGAGCAGACTCTTTTTGAGCAGAATCTGATACATTGATACTTATTTATTCTTTTAGTTTTGTAGGAAGTGAAATAGATTCTCTACCTAAGAAAACCCAAAAGACGTAATTTGATACCAGTTAAACAGCCATGCTGATGGCTATGTCTGTGTGAAATACAACTCAGATAAAATAGTACTAGTTTTCAATAAAATATGAAGTCCACTTTGTAGCTTTTGTTAAGTCATTTCAATCAATGTGTAATAAAAGTTGTTAAATTGATCTGCAGCTTCAGGTACTTTTGCTATTATGTCACTATGTACACGGGAATTAACATTTTAAAACGTCACTTCTGCAGACAGTACCTTTTGGGAAGTACTGTAAGTTTTATTCCTGCTGATCTTCTCCCCAGTGAGTACCTCTGGTCAGATTTAGTGGTGACAAGTTTTGTTTTTCACGTTAAGAGGATGAAAAATACATTTCCCACTCAGAATTGTTACTGAAATTTTATCAGTTAATTAGTAATGAGTTCAAATGAATTGAAGTTGTGATTTCCTTTGATCTGATTTATGAGCATTCAGGAAAATAGTAAAAACTTGTATCCTATTCTGTGAATTAATTTATTTCACCTATTGATTTTGACCATTGTGAATCAGGATTGTTTGTAAATGACTTTATACAGCAGTTTCCTTATATTACTCTTTTATATAGCATGGTAATGATGCATGTCTATAATTTTTAGCATTTTTTTTATTGATTTCATAAAGGAAGGGGGGGAACACCAATGATGAGAGATAATCATGGATCAGCTGCCTCCTGCGGGCCCCCTACTGGGGATCAAGCCCCAAAACCCGGGCATGTGCCCTGACTGGGAATTGCACCGTGACCTCCTAGTTCATGGGTTGATGCTCAACCACTGAGAACACTGGCCTGGCTCATGTCTATATTTTGACTATTACTCTTTAGCAAAATACCATCAATACACTGTTTTGAATATCACATACATTTAATTCAGAGCGGTATAAAGAGAAGGAACTTATAAAACACACACAGAGATAAACTTACATTTTAGCCAACTAATTGTGTACTTGAAAACGTGTCTTTTTCTGATTGGTTGGAAAATACGGCCATTTCATTCCATGACGAAGGTGAAGATCCTAATTGGCACTGATGTTTTTCTGCATAATCTGCATTGTTTAATTTTAGGGGAAGTGTCTTCTTTTTCTAGGCAGCCATTTTACACTTTCTCCCCCAAAATACTGTCGTCATACCCGAGTCTGTGTAGTGCCAAACCCTAAAATAAAAATGCCAAGATTTCACCCGTTAGAAGCAGCTTCTAGCAGATGCTGCTGCTGCACTGAGGTTCCTTTTTCAAAAGCCCTTCCCGAGGACTCGGCACTTGGGAAAAAAAAGAGCTCAGGTTATTTTGCTTTTGAGCTGAACTGGAATTCTCTCTATTGGATTGAGCAAGAAGGGTTTCTTCTTTTGCATACTTATGGAACATGTATGCCACATGAAGTGTGAACTACTTTTAATGAGTTCTAAATATATCTGCGGGAGTCTGGAATTGGCATCCTCGGGCCATTAAAAAAAAAAATCTAGAATGTTTTGGTTACTGATTTTATTTTTGCTTTCTTACTAGCAGCCGGAGAAGGGAGTGACGAAGCAGATGGAGTTCCTGTGTGCCCAGGCCGGCTTCGAGCGGCTGCAGCAGGCCGAGAGGCGGCTGGCCACGGGGCTGTACCGGCAGAGCTCAGAGGAGCACAGCCCCAACGGCCTGGCCTCCGACAGCCCAGACGGACAAGGTGCGTGCTTAGGCCGGCCACACCTTCGGATCCCGCTGGTGCCGCGCTTCAAGGAGAGGCAAAACCGTGCTGGTTTTCAAAGCTTGAGATTTTTTAAGAGATTATCTTACAGATTCTCTACCAAAACTGATTTACACATTGTCCCTTTTTCACCAAGGGAAGGAATTCACTCTGCAAATTTAATTTTTAAAGTTGTGTGGGTTTTTTTTTTAACCTTAGCATCCCTAAATAAGAGCTGGATGTACAGTTGATCTGTATTTTGTAAAGGGTGGTGGGAACGGGAGATGTAAATAGTGCAGTGTTCTGGGTACCCACAGGGGGATTGGCTTCAGGTCCCCCTGCAGATACCGAAGTCTGGATGTCAAGTCCCTTAGATAAAAGTGTGGTATTTGCATACAACCTACGTGCACCCTCCCTCCCGTCTACTTTACATCATCTCTAGGTTTACTATAATACCTAATATAATGGAAATGCTGTGTAAATAGTTGTTACACTCTATTGTTTACGGCAGTGGTCGGCAAACTGCGGCTCGCGATCCGCGGTTTGCCGCTCTGTTGACTAATGAGTTTGCCGACCAGACTCTCGATCTTTGACTTAGACTCTCGGATTCCAATAATTACAGGCTGTGGTTGTTCCTTGTGATTAAGCCCCTATCCCAGTGGTCGGCAAACTCATTAGTCAGCAGAGCGGCAAACCACACGTGGCTCGCGAGCCGCAGTTTGCCGACCACCGGTTTAGGGAATGACGACAAGATAGAAAGGCTTCACATGCGCAGCCTAACCATCGTCCTCGAAGAAGTGGATTCCATGGGGAGCTCCCTCACTTTTTAAAGATGACAGCTTCCCATTTCTTATGGCTGAAGAAGAGAGTTATCTGTGGGAGGTGTGCCGTGTGGTTCCTAAGAGAATACGGTGAACGCTTCCTGACGTGGGACAGAGCGCCGAGGAAGCGGGATAAGAATGGAGAGACTTGGAGACCTCCTGCCCCGCTCAGCTTCACTCTGTCCCGCAGGCCCTCCGGGAACCTTGTGGGGTGTGCCCGTGGGGACGTGTCCTCTTAAACGCTTAGGCTGAGAGAGCTGTGGCTTAGGGGGTATTGTTACCATTTTAACAACGGCTTCACTTTTTTCTAACTGGCACATGAAGAAAACCTCAGGTCATTGTCATCCACTCATTCAACACGTGTGTTCGTGTCTCCCCGGTGCCAGGCACGCTCCTAGGCACGCAGCTGCCACGGGGCGCAAGGCAGGCCTGCCGCCCCGGGGCACCCACTAGTGGAGGGAGATCACAGGATGCAGGTGCGGGACTGGGGCCCTTCCTCTCGAACGGCGATAGTGCGTGAGCAGAAACGGTAATTTTCTAGGGCCTTTTTTTTTTTTTTCAATCCTCACCCGAGGATGTTTTTCCATTGATTTTTCAGAGAGAGTGGAAAAGAGAGGGAAAGACAGACAGAAATACCTACGAGAGAGAAACACATCGACTGGTTGCCTCCTGCATGAGCCCCGACCAGGGTCAGGGCCAGGGAAGAGCCTGCAACCGAGGTACATGCCCTGGACTGGAATCGAACCCGGGACCCTTCGGTTTGCAGGCTGACGCTCTCTCCACTGAGCCACACTGGCCAGGGCTAGGACCTTCTTTTTTATATGTTACTGTGATGCTTTTCTAGAGAGTGGTTACTATTGTCAGGGACATAAGATTTCCTTCCGAGTGGGAAAGCCATGTGAAGCATCGTCTAACTGTTGAATAAAATATTACCATATCAGCAGGTCAGAGTGGTGAGGAGAATGCTCTTCCCCTCCTAAATGTTACAGAAACTTTCGAGTTGAGGTCTTGTTTAACCTCTCCAGTCATCCTTGACAGTGAAGACTTCAGAGTTAAGAAGCAAAAGCATTCATGAAAGATTCTGATGACTAATTTGTCACACCGGGATAATTCAGTGGGGGTGGCAGTTTGCTAAGTGTCATAGATTTAGGTTTATGACAGGACTAGAGGCCCGGTGCACGACATTTGTGCACTGGGGAGTGGGTCCCCTCAGCCTGGCCTGCACCCTCTCGCAGTCCAGGACCCCTGGGGGATGTCCGACTGCCAGCTTAGGCCTGCTGACAGACAGCCCCCGAGGGGTCCTTAGCACTGCCGCGGAGGCGGGAGAGGGAGAGGCTCCCGCCACCGCCACTGTGCTTGCCAGCCACAAGCCCGGCTTCTGGCTGAGTGTGGGAGTGCACTGACCACCAGGGGCCAGCTCCTGCATTAAGCGTCTGCCCCCCTGGTGGTCAGTGCGCATCATAGCAACTGGTGGTTCCGCTGTTCAGTCAGTCTGCATATTAGGGTTTTATTACATAGGATATGTTTGGTATATAAGGCACTTTCACCATATCTGTGATAATTCCATTTTTTCACAGATTTGCAATAGGTTTTGCTGTTATTGTTTTTAATAATATGCAGTTGGCTTGAGCCATCTCTGTCTCTCTGGTATTTATTATGTAGTTCACGAGAGGTCGTGGCAAAATGGTCGCACTAGTAAGAAAATGCCTGACAGAGGGGATGTATTATATACCAGGGGTGAGCGCTTACTCAGAACCTCAGTCTTCTGTTTAGTTCGTGATTAGCTCTTAAAAATGTCTGGCAGAATTGTAAACCTTGGGACTAGTAAGAATTACTAGTTTCCTCTTCCATTCTTTCACAAACGCTATCTACTGTTACTGGATTCTTCTGTGCCTGTGGACTTTTCCTTACTCCTTTCTGACGGAGTGTTGAGGCAGTTTGTGGAAACTGTTTTTAAGAAGAACCACGGTGTGTTTTTAATATTACTCACGCTGCTTTCTCTTTCTTCCCACTAGGAGAAAGACCCTTGAATCTCCGACTACCTAACCTACAGAACAGACAGCCCCATCATTTTGTGGTGGATGGGGAGCTGAGCAGACTTTACCCCAGTGAGGCCAAGTCCCACGCATCAGGTGAGAAAGGGATATGATTAGAGAGAAAACACTGAATAAAGCATCTTTAAATCCTATTCTTCACCTCCCACTGGCGAGCCCTCACAATGTGACTAGTCCGCTCTTCTCCCCTTGGGAGAAAGGGATGGCCCGTAATAATGGCCAGTCTTCTTGAGGCCAGGGTCTCCCAAGGAGCTGACAGGGAACGATTCAGGAAGGCTGAGATGATTTTGATGAGCTGTTACACGAGTGGTGACTCTCATGCAAAATGTTACACCGAATTTTAAATGGCTGGTTTGAGTTTCATCACTGTCTCTTTTCTGGCCTTTCACAATATGACGTTGATGGATTCCATGTTGGCTCTTTGCTGAGAAAACCTGTGTGTCAGAAGCTGAACTTGCCATGCAGATACGTCGTGGGGATGGCGTCCGTAGTTCGGAAGTAAACGGAACTCCGTAAAAGGATGAGCTGTTCCTTATTATAGTTAGACTAGAGGCCTGGTGCCTGGAATTCATGCACGGGAGGGGGATGTCCCACAGCCCGGCCCGCACCCTCTCTAATCCAGGATCCCTCTTGCAATCCGGGACTGCTGGCTCCTAACTGCTCACCTGCCTGCCAGCCTGATCCCCCAACTGCTGTCCTCTGCCAGCCTGATCACCCTAACTGTTCTCCTCTGCCAGCCTGATTCCCCCTAACTATTCTCCTCTGCCGGCCTGATCACCCTAACTGTTCTCCTCTGCCGGCCTGATCCCCCTAACTGTTCTCCTTTGCCAGCCTGATTCCCCTAACTGTTCTCCTCTGCCGGCCTGATCACCCAACTGCTCTCCTCTGCCGGCCTGATCACCCAACTGCTCTCCTCTGCTGGCCTGATCACCCCAACTGCTCTCCCCTGCTGGCCTGATCACCCTAACTGTTCTCCCCTGCCGGCCTGATCCCCCAACTGCTCTCCCCTGCCAGCCTGATCACCCCTAACTGCCTCTGCCTTGGCCCCGCCACCATGGCTTTGTCCAGAAGAACATCTGGTCTAATTAGCATATTACCCAGTCAAGTGAGTTGGGCAGCGTTAAATTGCTAGAGACGACACCATGCAAAGGAATCACTCAGTCTCTGAGCTAAAGTAACATTAGGAGTCACGTGAAGTCAGGTGCTGCTTCTGTAAAACAGAAATTCTTTCACCTCATGGAGTGGTTATGAGGACAGACACGACAGTGTACATGAACTGCCTGCCCGATAGAAATTCAACAAATGGTAGCTACTATTTTTATTACTCTCTTTGCTGGATTTAAAACTCACTTCTGTGTTTAGGGAGGGCATATTCATAAATGGAACCACCCCATTTCAGATAAGCTATGAGTATTGGTTACCTTTCCAGATGTGTGTGTGTGTGTGTGTGTGTGTGGTGCACAGCCCCCTGTATTAGCACTCCGTATACCTGTTACATTTTATTGTCATTCTGTAGTGTTTGTGCGATGTTCAAGTAACTATACACACATAACTCTAAGGAATTATTCCTTATGAATGTGTTTTCATGCTTCCTGTTTCTCCCACTGAAATGTTTCATGGCTAGAGAAACTTTTAAAAACAGTTCCATGTTTAAGCACAAAAGAAGTTTTTCTGTTTCATTTTTTTCATTGATAGTAAAGATTTTGGCGAGTAACTCAGTTGTGTATGAGTGACCGGTTTTATTTTATGTATTTTACTGACCACGTTGGACCAAGCATGAAATGAAAGTCAGTATGTTCTGTATGATACATGCGTTACGTGGGCTTGATGACTTACCTCTCACATCGGCCAACAGAGATATTATCCCGTTTATAGATGAAGACACTAAGGCTCAGAGAGAGGTGTAACTGCCCTGAAACGGATACAGCGAGTAATGGGCAGAGATGGGATTTAATGATAGAATCCAGGCTCTTCACAACTCTCTATCAACATTAAAGTGGTATATGGAATTGCAGCATTATGGGTAACGGGGACTGTGGGGGCTTGTTTTGCAAGTTTGTTTGGGTTTGTTTTGTGACCCACTGACTTTCCTCTTTCTGCAGAGAGCCTGGGGATTTTGAAAGACTACCCCCACTCCGCTTTTACTTTGGAGAAGAAAGTCATCAAAACAGAGCCTGAAGATTCAAGATAGCTGGGATCTCCCCCTCTTCTCTGAAAGCGGCACCAGATTTAAGGATAATGCTCCATCATCGAAATAAGCCTTAATAACCAATGTTGCCTCACTCAGCTCCAACAGATTTCATAGCCAAAGCGTAAGGACTGACACAGTGGTCTGGAAGCCAGGAAGACAAAGCAACAGCCACAACAGAGAAAAGAGAGAGAATGTTGTAATAGAAATACTGATCCATTCACATTCCTGTGTAAGTCGTTTTATGTGGAAAGGCTTACAAAGTAATAATTGTAAGCATTTATTTAAGAATGTACAATGTATTTGTGTAATTTATAGAAGTAAAATGTAGATGTTGAGACCTGTTCAGTCCAGTAGATATGGATGCAGTTTATTTTACTTGAAATTTCATTGTCTACTTTAAGCGTACTTAGCGTAAATCTTATATGTCAGAGTTTAGCATCTTTGCAGTCATAAAGAAAGTTTGAGTAATGTAGTTATTGGCAGAGTAGCAGTGACTTTGGAGAAATGGAATTTAGCAAGCACCTGGTTTAAACCAAGGAAAATCTTGTGGATTTAGTATTTGATGAAACTGATTTTGCTTAGTAGGAACTGTGTCATTTATAGTAGTAAAGTGTCATTTTTTGCTGGCTAATCAGGCACACGTACCCACTTAACCAGTACTGGAGTAAAGTTAAAAAGACAGGAAGCACAGAAGGCAATCTTTCTGAGCCTAGTTGCCAGATTGCATTACATGATCGCTGCTTAAGCTGTGGCAGACACCGGGAGCTGTTACTGGGACGGAGACCTTGAAACAAATGGACAAGCCTCGACTTAAACATTGCTGTTCCTGGACGTGGGAAGTAGATTAAGACCTAGTAAGGCAACCCTAAATGCGACACGGGTGGTGACTGTTAACAACGGCTGTAATATAATAAAGGGAGTACCGTTTCATGTCCAGAAGCTCTTCTCGACGCACTGAAGTTGGGGAAACAAGACTCTCCCGGCGGGGGGAGGCGGGGGTCTCCCCACCTAGTCCCTCCCAGGAGGGGGCAGTCACTACATCCACATGGGCAGGCAGGTTTCCGTGGCGGCTTACTTGACATACCCGTTATTTATTTTACAATTTCATTTTTGTACAACGTTCAGATGTGTGAATGCAGGTTTTTTCCTTAAAATTCGTTTTCACTTGAAAGTCTGTTTTAATTCCCCCTATTTAATTAATAGGCTGTGTGCATACACGTGGCGGGGCGTGCGCTTCAGTGTTCATCATGTACTTGCACACTTAGGAGAATTTCACATTGGAATTCATACTAAGAAAGCAAATACTACTATTAGAAATTTACATTTTTCCTGTTGGTTTAGGAGGAGAAGGTAGTAGACAGCTTTTCCTACTTCCTCCAGCGTCATCCGAACCCCGATACTGCGAAAGGGAAGCACTTGGGATAGGTGTGCGTTTTGCTTCAGTTCCGCTCTGGTCACAAGTGCATAAAGACATGAAGGCACAATCGGTCACCCTACAGCTCCTCAGCCCGAGGGCAGACGAATGTCTGTGCTGGAGCTGCGCTCCCTGCCACACGCACAGCTGCTTCTCCGCTCTGAGTTGTGGACTGGCTTTCCACAGAAACGCCCGTGAGCCGCGGCTGTCCGGCTGTCCGGCTGTCCGACCGGAAGCTGCCCCGCCGGGTTTTAGCTGTGCCGGGGCGTCCCCCCACTGCATGCTTTTCCTGCACCGCGCAGCCCTCTTGCGAGCTTGAGGCTGAGAGCCGTGCTGGTCTGGCTCACTGTGTGTAGCAGTGGTATGAGTGCGATTTCCATCGGTTCTTCGGTTTTCCAGATCAGCCATAGAACTGGTTAGTATCTCAGTAGTTTCACGAAACGGTTCGTGTATTCTAATCTATTTTGGAAAATGGTGTAGGTTTTTTTTTTTAAAAATTGTGTCTTACAGTTGAAGTTTGTACATTTTAGTAAGCAACAATCTTTAAAGATGCTGTAATCTTCCAACTAATATTTATGCGTCTTTCGTGGCCAAACAAACTGCATCTTTAAGTCCATACATAAGTTTCCTTAAGTATTAGACTTTTCCGGTCTTTCAAGCTTAGTGATAAGAGGGAAGCACAAGAAAAATTTCAGTAGAATACAGTTTTTATTGTATAAACACTAATATATTACATTTGCTATACGTTGAAGCAAATAATATATATTTTTATTTGAATTGTATATATGAATTGGATGTTATAACAGTTTGGTGTGTGTTTTCATTGTGTTAGAGGTGTTCTCACTGAACAAGGTCAATTGGTTACCTCGGTATTACAGCCCGTATAGCCCAAGGGGCCATTTCTCCCTCCGTTTGCGTTGTACTTTATCACGTGACGTCTGCGTGCCTGTGACTGCCAGCTGTTGGGGAGGCGGGGTGAGTGCCCCCGCTTCCCGTGGCAATAAAGGTCTTGTGCCTCACACATGGATGTTTCTAGAACTTTCTGCACAGCGCTGTCCCCAGCAGGCGTATTGACTCCTCTGCCTCCCTCTCTGGGGACCTTGGTCTGGGCTTGGGACGTAGGGGCCAGGGGCTATGTCTCAGTCAAGACTACAGGTCATTCTCCCACTGCCCGTCACGTCCAGAAAGCGATGTGGCCGACAGGGGCCCAGTCGCCTCTGGCCTGCCAGAGAGAATTTGGTTCGTTCTCACGAGAAGTGTACAAAGGCATTTAAAAAACTATACTGTATTCAACCACCTGAGTATTTGATGGGCGAGAGGAACGTGAGGATTTAACGTTTATGATTTACTACCGTTGACAGCGTTCCTGTGGCTTGGCTTCGGTATTACAGGCTGCTTCTATGAAATGGAGCTAACCTGCGGTAGAAAATCAGCAAAAGCTTCGCGACGAAGATCCAAGTGCCGCACGTCAGAGGTGAAAAGAAGGGCTGCCGTGTGTCAAACACTGCTAGGTGCTGTGGCGGGGGTGGGGGCCCCCAGAGAGACGTCAGACATGATGTTTGCCCTTTGACAACTCGGTGCCTGGTAGGGTGGGTAACCAGTACCACCCAGATGAAGCCACCAATGTTTGTGTGCCACAGACCTTGGGATGGAGAAGGAGCTGACACGTCAGTGCATTCGATGCTCCTGGGCACTTGGCGGGGGAAAGAAAGCGCAGTGAGTGAGTGAGGTTTGGAATAGAGGGGCCGGGATGGAAACACCTAACACGGGGCTGGAGGGTACGATTTAAACCCATAGTGGCTGTGCATTTCTTTCACTTGGAGGCCACCTGAAAGAAGATCACTGCTGTTTTATTTTGAAGCTGAATGCCAGTTAGAGCTTCTTACCAGGAGAGTAATTCCTCGGAGAGTCTCACTGAACCTGTCACAAGACAGGAGGAAAAATGGGCTTTTTCCTGTCCTTAATTAGCGAAACCACTTGGGTACAAGCTTGAGAATGCTAGCAGACCTTTACAATTATAGTTGACGAGAGGCCCAGTGCACAAATTCATGCACAGGTGGGGTCCGGCTGGCCCGCCCTGATCGGAGCCTATCGGGCCAGGGGGTGGGGCTGCGGGCAGTTGGCCGGCCCGCCCTACCCCCTGATCAAACTCCTGGTCAAGGGAACAATTTGCATATTAGCAACAATTTGCATATTAGCCTTTTATTATATAGGATAGGATGGTACTCAAGACTTAAAACCTAAATAGGCATGCATGGAATTTCCTAGCATATTGCCTGCTGGTTGGCTACTCAAAAGTTTAAGCATTATTGACACAATGCCCATTTTGCTTTTGACTGCTTAACTACGGAGTCTTCAAGAGAAAATGAACCAGGGCACTAACCTAATGAAACTAGGAGGTTTATTTCTTATGGGAAATGAATTCAGTTAGTGAATTGCACAAGTGTTCTGTGTTTAACAGTTTGAAGCATATGACCAAATATGGCAGCTGCTATTTAACTCAAAACCACCTAATGGTCCAGCTGTGTGCATGGTGGTGGTTCAGGGAGTCCAAGTTTACTTACTCGTTACTATCTTAGGGTGTCTTCGTAAATGAGATTCTCAGGTGGGCTGCAACATTAATAAAAGAGTGATCTAATGTCCAGAAATTTATTTTTGTAAATATGTTGAATCTCAAAAACCTTGCTGTTAAATTAGGACTCTGTGGGGTGACCCTTATTTTACCCAGAAGTCAAAAGCTGAATTGTAGGGCTAAGGTTTTTTAAATTCATTATTTTGAATATGCAACATTTGCAACTTTTAAAACCTCTTTTCCGGCGTCTGTTTCTGCTGACCTATAAAAACCAAAAAATAAAAACCACCCCAAAGGTGTTTTACTTTTTTTGTTTAGAAAAAAATTCAGAAATTTATTCTTCCAAGTTCAACTTACAAACCTATAAGTTTAGCAGATTTTATCCACCGCTTTTATGGGAACAGTGAATAATGATTTGTCCCATTTACAAAACTGGTTAATTAAGCTCCTTTAGTCTTTCATGTTCTTCCTGTGTCTGAAGGGCCACGGCGTTTTTAATCATTAAAACAATATCCTGTTGAATACTGGGTCTCCTGGCTGTGTCCGTCTGGTCACAGCCCCCAGTTTATTCCTCCGATAGCTAAGGAACAAACTCCCACGGGGTCACTTCAGCAGCGCCGAAGGATTCATCTCTACCCTTCCTCCCAGGTGAAGGAAACTCAAACGGGGACCACCAGAAGTGAATCGCACCAAGTCTTCATCCTGGTTTCACTTCAGCCTTCAAATGAAACGTTCCGTTAGGATCCTTTTTGGTTTCATTGCCTGTTCCAGACACTTGAGTGAGAACGTGCCTCTGTCTAGTAGTTGTTGTTTTTTATTACACAATCGCTGTCTATAAAGTTTTCAATGTTAGGTCTTAAAAGAATTGACTTCGCAATCTGGGAGAGGCAGGTAACTGAATGCCGCCATCAAACCATGTCACAGAGTGCCGGTTCAGTACATACGACACCGCTACAAGGTGGTAGTGTGCCCCCGAAGTGTTCTCATCCACAGGTTTTGTGGACTTCCTGGGGTCCGAACCATCGGGCATCAGCCCAGGCTAGTGTTGCTGTGGGTGAGCACCAGTGATGGTGGAAGTTAGACTGTGCTTCAGATTGACGCATTCTGAGACCCTGTGAGTCATCTGTGCATTGCGAGTTTGCACCTCATAAATTTATGTTGAAGTACCAGGTTCGCCGCCCACACACCACGCTAAGCAAGCACGGCGTTCTCGCGTAACTGTCGCAGACACCCCCTGCCCACGGGTCACTCGGGCTCCAGTCTGGGGGAAGACGTGTAAGTAGCACACACGTGGGTGGGATCTTACCGGTAACCGGCTCAGCAGAGGCAATTTATGATTTTCTGAGACTCCCGGCCGCCCTCAGTGTGAACTGTTAAACCGAGCATCTGTGGTCTAGCCCCATGCCCTGCTATCTGTTATCCTTCCCAGAAGACAAAGTGATTTGTTTGGTACCCTATTCTCAGACGGGAGGCCCTCCAGATCTCATTTTAGTTGTTTCCAGAAAAACACAGTTGACCTTGAACAACACTAGTTTTGAACTATGTGGGTCCACCTATACACAGATTCTTTTTTCAATAAACACTAAATGTATTTTCTTATTTTCTTCACTCTACCTTTATTATAAGAATTCAATATATAAGGCATGCAACACAAAATATGTGTTAATCGACTATGTTATCATTAAGATTTCCGGTCAACAGTACACTATTAGTAGTTAAGTGTTTGAGGAGTCACAAGTTCTGTGTGGATTTCTGATGAGGGGGGTCAGCACCCCTGACCCCCATTTTGTTCAAGGGCCAGCGGGACACACTTTCTACCCTCGGATCCCTGACAACATATTGGAGGGGTGGTGTCCATCAGCAGTTAAATTGGATTGGATATCCTTTCCCTCTCTGAGTCCAGCCAGTCTTTCTATCAGAAAGAACATGCCCATATATTGACAGTGAATTTCTCTCGCATGCAATGGCTAACTCTCAAATTAGACCACGTCTTTCTGACTTGCATTGATGAGAAGACAAGCCAGCTCATATAATGGATAGCTAGCACTTAACTCCGGGTACTTAAAAAGCAACTTACGCTTTTTAAAAAAAAAAAAAATTAGCATTTCAAAGTGAAATAATTTGGTGGTTACCTAATTTATTCAAAGAGAAGAAAAAAAATACTTAAAGGTGAGAAGAAATAAGGATCTCACTTCCCAAGATTTTAAGCATGGTAGTTTCCAGGAGAAGTAAGCCCCTTTCTTCTCTGCTCCCTTATTTAAAAGACGAGGACTAGTTCTTTGCAAAGTGACTGACCTCAAGTGGAGGCTTCCCCTCTTACAGTAGGAGTGAATGTAGTGAGGCTAACTGTCCAACTTCCCCTCCCTTGCCCTGGACAGACGGCTGACATTTCATCCTCTGCAACTCCGGGGGGTGATTCGCACCCCGTTTTGCAGAGGAGAAGACAGGTCTCCAGCTGGGCGGTGGGTAACACACCGCTAGTAGGTAGCGACGGGCCACTTGTTTGATGCCAAGGTCCATGGGCACCCGATCGTGTGAGCTTTCCTTCGAACCGAGTGGCCTGCACTGTGGGAACAGCTTACTTGTACACTGGGACACAGTGAACACGTCAACATGCAGGGAGAGCCGCACTACAGTCACACACACAGACCACGAGGCTCGCTGTGAGTCTTGATCAGCCAGTTAGTTGTTAGCGGCGTCTAGATTCCCGCAGACGCTCCTCAAGGAGGTGAGGACCGCGCCACTGCCGGCAGGTCTGTACGCAGGGCAGTGCCAGGATGCAGCGCTGCTTGGGGATGAGCGTGTGCAAAGGCCCAGGTCAAGAGAACAGAAAGGTCACCTGCAGGTACCCCGGGGAAGTTGGATGGACTAGAGCAGAGTTCAGGTAAAGGAATTAGAGATGAAACATCCAGAAGAGAAGGCCCACTCGATGAAATCTTTCGAAACGCAGAGTTCGCATTTAATTTGGGAAGCCATTAGAAGCTTTTGAGGAAGGGAGTGAAACAGTCCCAAAAATGCTTGGAATGTGAGGGCCAAGCAGTACAAGTTGGATCCGTAACATAAGGGGTTCCCAGCAGCTCCCAAAGGGCCTGATTCTGGCTCCGAAGGAGGAAGAAGCATCGGGACGATTTAAAAGTGAGAAAGCGACTGTGGCCGTGCGCAGCCTTCAGGTGGTCAACCTGAACTTGAGCTGTGACAATAAGGACCGTGGGGAACAAGAATGAAGGCTATCCATTCATTCATTCATTCATTCCTTCACTCATTCATTCAGCAAACATTTGCTAAACCACCTGCTTAAAAATAGCCAGGCGCAACGAACTGGCGATCCAAAGATATCATCCCTGTCCTCAAGGGACACCGTCTAATAGGAAGTCAGCGGCTGCTGATGGTGAAGTGGCAGGAGTGGCTAACAGGTAAAGTATGTGTCTGGCTCGTGGGACAGGAACGGATTGACCAACGAGATAAGCATCCCCCACGCTGTGACCTTTGGGAAAAGGAGGGCATACTCGCACCACTTTCCAAAAGAGAACTTAGGAGGGGAGAGCTTGGTACCCAATAATCCTCTGTTTCAGAAAAGTTTGGTTTGGGGGGGTGGTTGGTTTAGGTGAGCAGATTTGCCCAGCAAGAAAGATTGAACCTGTTTGACATTGAAATGGGGACGCAAAAGAACCGTTGGCCCAGAAAGAAAAAAAAGAGAAAAGAAAGGAAGATTGAACCAATGGCAATGTACGAGGTCTCAGCTGGAACTGGGGTTCCTGAGAATTTGAAACCATCTTCCCAGAGGAGAGCCCACCAGCAAATCCAGTTGCAGATAAACTGATAACCCAGGAAGAAACCTTGAAGAATCCCCTGAGGAACGGGTGAGGTGAGTTTTGTGCGTGTGTTTTAGAGGAAGGAGGGATTCAGTGAAGGAAACCAATTAGCTTGATTTCAAACCATGGGTCATTTGCCTTCATTTACATCCTCAAATGTTACCCACAGACTATTTATTAATCACAGAGGGAAACGCCTAGGGTTACAATCTAGTCTGTTCTGCTTTCCTGAACTGAGAAGATTTCTAGACAAAGCACCTGTCCTTAAAGCTCTCAAGGCTATCTTTGCTGTTACAGTTGTGACCTAATTAATCCTCTTCACAAACCAGCCAATTTGGCGTTGTTGTCCTCATTTTCGGAAAGAGAAAAACAGCACTGATGTAGGAACTCACTGATATGATACCCAGAGAAGGAATTAGTTCGCAGGTGATAATGGTTTCAGCTTTGGTTTCTGTCCTTACTGTGGAAGGGAAAATCAGACATTTAAAAATGTCTGATTTAAAATGTCTGATTTAAAAATGTAGGCTGTGCCAGCTCCTTTGTGTGGGCCATGGTGAGGGCTCCGTGAGACGACTGGAAGGCTGAGGAAACAGCAGCAGGAGCACTGAGAGCTGCAGATAAATTCAAAAACAAATGTAATTACTGTACTTTAACTGGTGCTTAAATGCGGGTCTTTTTTAAGATAGAGAAATCGTGTTGTTTTGTTAAAACATTATTTTAATCAAGGGTTTTCTGATACAACAAAAATGATCATCACTAACATTTTTAGGCTCACCTAAAAACAAGGTGATCACAGGACAAACTGAGAGCTGATGCCTGCACTTGAGGCATTTGTCATATAAAACAGCATGATTTTCCAAACAAAGGCCAACAGCAAGAGAAGGAACTACCACCTGCCACCCCCAGACCTAGTCTCTGCCTCTCTCATGGGCGCACCTCCTGGAGGCGGTGCTCCACGCTGAGTGGGGACCACGAACTCTGCTCGTCGTGTTGAGGTAATCTCTGTGGGGCTGGGTAGGATTTACTTGAAAACTGGAGTCTGGAGGTCAGGAAAGCCTGGAGCTCAGGTCAAGATGGGGTCACAGAGTTGGGAATTATGGGTGCCTCATAAATTGTAGTTGAAGCCATGGGAGTGAATGAGAATGGTAAGAAATAGAAGACGGTTAAAGATGGCCTCCTGGGAAATACTAACTCACGGAGCAGGCAAAATGACAAGTGCTGCCACAGATACTAAGAAAGGAAAGTTAGAGGGGAGAGAGGCGGGGACAGGGAGGGGGATGTCCTGGAAGCACTGAGTAGAGGTCGTCAGTAATGTCAGTAAGAGTCCAGCAGGATGGGAGCTGGCTGTTGGACTGTGACACTAAGGAGGTCACTGTCAACCTTTAAGGGAGTGCTACCAGACACAGTAATTGGGCAGAATAGCTAATGTGCTTTTGAAATGCGATTTGCTGGTAAAAGTAAACAGAAAGAGTATGAAAATTAGTAACGGATCTGCACCTCTTCTTCACATCAAAGGATTGCCTGTTCCTTGCTAAACCCCACATCCCTCGTTCATCACAGAAGGTTCATCAGAGACAGATTTGCTGAGAGCTGTTTGGCACGCCCACGCTCACCGGGAAGCAGAATCCAATGCACCTAGAAACCTTGAGGGCCTCCTCCTACCCCTCTCCCATCTGTGTCTCCAAAGGCTGCAGTCGAATCCATCACAGACCACAGCAGAGCAGATCTGTGTAAAACAAAACACTTGTGGGGCTTCTGTTTTCTTGTCTGTCCTTTGTTTCTCTATACATTTCAGTTAGAAAGCACTGATGATTCTTGACCCACGCTGACTGGCCACCATGATAAACATCTGGCTGTTTATAACTTTGTTTTAAAACACTCCTTTTATGTGATCATTGCTAATTTATAGTAGTGATGGCTTCAAAAATAGGTAGCAGAAATCAAGAATGAAGAGGATGTTTAGAAGAAAACAGTAAGAATTTACCAATGAATATCTTTTTTAAAGATGGGAAATATGTTTTAACTTCTAAAATGTACCTGTTTTCCTCATGCTGTGTTAAAGGTGACTTTGAGATATGACTAGAACACCCTACCTCGTAGCTGTAGTTCGGCCTAAATATATTCTCCCTCATCTCACAAAAACGATGAACTTGGATGACTTTAATTCCATGAAAGTAAACTTGATACATCTGTTCTTTGCTTCTGCTCCCAGAAGAGTGACTGTATAGTCCAAAAGGAATAGTACAGTTTGGGAGGATAGGGTCTATCCAAACTCAAAGAACATAGGAATTAGAAGTAAAGAGCTACAAAAATTAAAATTCCAGTAGCTGACAATTCCTCAGCTAAAGTACAAGGTAATTAACTGATTTTTAAAAACTTCAGTAAAGGAAATTAGGCTAATTATAGCCTTATTCTTTGTAATGTGCTGTTTTTAACTTAGTAAAAGTAGCTTTCAAAATGAACTTCCTTCTCTCCAAGGCTCTCACAGGATGTCCACTTCATGCCTGTCTGTCCGCAGATGGGGTACCAACATCCCAGGAGTCAATGTCACCACCTGGGCTGTGGTACACATGCTGATGGGAGAACTGGAGGAACCTTTTCTACTGAAAGAGAGTAGGATGTTGAGATCACCTGCTCAAGGCTCACACGGAACCCCAGCCCCCGGAGTTAGAGAAAATGGCACCGTGGGGGGGATAGTGCAGGTAAGGAATGCCCTGTATTCTCTAAGCAACAAAAATGCATTCCCGTTTCTGAGAAGAATCCTCATCCAACTTTTGGTAAAGAAATGGAACTCTAATCCCATGAGAAGGCTGGATTAGAGAGATACATATCAAATACCTGAGAGGATGGTGAGCTTTGCTTGGACATACCATGCTTTTTTTCATTCCATCTGCATCTCAGAGGATCCAGTCCTATCATTTCTTATGCCTTACCAGTTCTTCTCTGTGGCTAAGGCCTGCGTCTCCCAGCTGTGCCATTGACCACTCTTGATTACTCCTAGGAATCTATGCAAAGGATCGAAGCCCCTCTTGGTATTGTGAACACTAGAAATACCCTTGGAAATACACAGTAGGAACACAGGTAACTGTGTATAGCTAGAAAAATGTGAAGTGTGCTACTACCACTTTTATATTTAACTGTATTACTCATGATGGTTACTATGCGTGTTTGAAGATCCATAAAACTGATTTTCTACCCACTGGGTAATAAGTGGGCTTTTTAGAACCATCGGCCCACAAACAGATCTCCTGAGGGGCATGAGCGCACACTTCCCTCCGGATAATCGCCCACAATTAGTGCAGATCCTTTCAGATACATAAATTAAGCCGTGAAATTAGAGAACTATAAATAGCCGCGCTTGCTCAAACTGAAGGAACTGAGCTGTAAACGACAAACCCTTGCCCAAAATAACTTCGTTCTGTCGCTGCAAACACTGATAAGAAAAGGTTATAGAATCACCAGATGGGAATAAATCTTAGTCTAGTGCGACTTTTTTTTCCAAACTAGATTGGGTCCAGCCTTCCAGAGGGACAAGAATCTGCCTTGCGTTCATCAGCCATGTCAAGGCGTCTCCCTGGAATAGACTGAAAAAGAACTGGGAGTGCTTGTGGGTGTCCCTTACCTACTGATCACACCTGTGCAGTATCCCTTCCCTAGGAGGTGGCAAGTGGGCAAAGGCTGGCAGGTCCCACAGGCTGTGGCCATGCTCAGGGCAAAGCATGTCTTCTTACCTAGGGTTGGGACAGTGGAGGCCAGATGGCAGTACCAGAGAACTTGTTCTGAAGAGGCTTCTGAGATGTTAAACCTGAAATTAGGATGCCAGGCTATGGGGAGACCAAGAGTGAAGGTATAGAACTAAAATAGAGCAGAATCAAAAACCAAGGATCCAGAAGAGCCTGGGTGGATGGGTTGGGTCTCTTCAAAACAATATTTTTCTGTGACTATGAGGCGTGTTTTTTAATTAATCTACTTCTCAACCCTCCTCACCAATAAAATATCTATCTATCTATCTATCTATCTATCTATCTATCTATCTATCTATCTATCTAAAACCCTAATATGCAAATAGACCGAATGGCGGAATGACCCAACAACTGGTTGCTATGACGTATGCTGACCACCAGGGGGCGCACATGGAACATGGCAGGCATTGGCAGCAGGTGGCAGAGAGCAGAACATGGCTGGCATTGGCCACGGCAGGATGGTGGAGCAGATGAGCGGGGGTGCCAGAACAAGGTGGGTCGCTGGTCGCTATCATCAGGGCAAGCCTCTGGTGGATACTGAATATTCTTTGCTCCTGTGTGCCATGGTCCCACCAGGCGCTCGCACCTGCTGCCAGCACCTGGCTCTGGTCCTGATCGCTCAGCGCCATCAGCAGGTGTAAATGGCGGCTGCTGGCCCCAATCGCCCGAGGGCTTCTCCACCTCCCCCTGCTCCTGAGGGGCGATTGGGGCAGCAGCCACCACTAGCACCCACTGACAGTGCTGGCCCCACTCACACCCACTGCTGGTGCTGGCCCCAACTGCTCCATGCCATCAGTGGGTGCGAGTGGGGCCAGCGCCGTCAGCACATGGGAGTGGCGGTGGGAGCAGGGCTGCCAGCAGACAGGGGACCGGGGGCCCTGGGGGCGGGGCCGGGCGGGGTGTGGAGGATGGGCCGAGACGTGCCCCTGTGCCCACCGCAGCCTCGAGGCCCGCAGTTCCTTTCAAGGTGCACGAATTCGTGCACTGGGCCCCTAGTAAGTAACAATATATAGGGCTTTAAGGCTCACAGAAGATCCTGTATATGATGGCCCGAATACAATGTCTGGTATGGGTAATGACAACACAACATTCTAGGGAAGTCTTCTGGGAATCCAACGCTGAGGGCAAAGTGTCAAGGACCAAACAAACAATAATACATGAACAGGGACCAGACATCCCTTTCAGGACTTATCAAGAAGTGGCTTGCACTGGCTCTGCCTCCCCAGCCCTCATCCCCGTCACCTGCTTCCAGCCCCTAGAAGCAAACAAGAGCCAGGAGGAAAGAATTACCAGGAAGTCACCTGTATTCTTGGGGTGCCACGTTGTGAAAGATGCTTTTCCTGTTCCCTTCTCACTCGCGAATCAGGTGTTTCCTTATCCTGTAGAGAGGCTGGTCTCCCTCTCTCCAATCTGATAAGTGGAAAACAATTAGAGCCCTGACCGGTGTGGCTCAGTGGCTAGCGTGTCGGCCTGGAGACTGAGAGGTCTCAGGTTCGATTCCGGTCAAGGGCATGGACCTTGGTTGCGGGCACATCCCCAGTGGGGGGCTGTGCAGGAGGCAGCTGATCGATGTCTCTCTCTCATCGATGTTTCTAACTCTCTATCCCTCTCCCTTCCTCTCTGTGAAAAATCAATGAAATATATTTTTTTTAAAAAAAAGAAAGAAAAACAATTAGGAGGAGGAAGCAGAGCACAGAGAAGTAGGAGAGTGCAGCTTCCATGCCCAGCAGTGAGCACTTGGTCATGGCCACATGCTTTTTCTCACCAGGATCAGAGGGACACGGTGGAAGACGGCCAAGCCTGAGTCTCTCATCAGCATCCCACCCAAGAGAACTTGCTGCCAGGAACAGGAATTCTGATAACAAGAAACACTGGCGTGAATCACCAAGAGTAGGAGCAGATGTGGGAGGCCCCGCTTGGGGCTTTGGGAAATTCAGCAAATCAGGGCGCCAGATTTGGATGCCTGCCACAAAGAGGGAGCCAACAGCCAGCCATCACTGGCCAGAGGGGGCCTTTAACACCCCAGGCACGTAATGTGTCCGTCTCTCCTGTCTGTCTCTCCTAGCTCTACGCAGAGAGGAAGGTAGCAGGTAGGAGAGGAGGGTGCCCGAGGAGCAAGGAAGCCCCTAGGCACTCTAAGTCCATCCTGTGGGGGAACTGGCCAGGCCCGGGAAAGGGGACACACTCAGTGTATTACAGGAAGACTGAAGATTGATACATTGATTTATTGATTTTAAAGGAGAGGGAGAGAGCGAAACATCAATGATGAGAATCATTGACTGGCTGCCTCCTGTACACCCCACACTGGGGATTGAGCCTGACCAGAAGTCGACGCTCAACCTCGGAGCCAGGCTGGCTGGCAAGACGCAAGTTTTAAATTAGACTAGACTGGATTCGGTTTTTTTACCCCCCAGCGTGACGGGGACTTTAGAGATCTGCCCAAGATGTTGTCAGAGGACACACAGGGAGACTGCGAGCACTGCAGAGCTGTGGGCAGTGACTGCAGGAGAATGAAAGCATTTCGTAGTTGACCCTTCTATGAACTGGGCTTGTTCGATAAACCAGCTGCGGTAGCTACTGTTTTCATTAACAACCAAGTAGCAAGGGGCAAGACGGCATGATGGAGCGTTGGGGGAATGCACGGGTCATGAATCACTGTGATTATGCGGGTGGGGTTTCCCCTGAAGAACGGACGGAAAGGCTCCCTGCCGGCTGTCCTCAGCAGAGGTCAGTGCTGGGGCAGGAAATGAGCATTCTGGGCCCTGGAGTCTGACTTCCTAGATCTCCCAGGAAGGGGGCACGCTGAGGCCCCGAGGCGCCTCCTGGGGCCGTGAGCTGCCGGGAACAGCAGGCTTCCTGCTGCAGAGGAGGGAGCGTGTCCCAGGCCCTGACTCACGCTGTGCTCTTTCCCATTCCCTGTCCCTCCGCCTTCACTAAGGTTTGATCAATGTCTCACAAATGTTGACTTCTACTGCCCTGAGGGATGGTGGGAAAAAGTCCTCAACCACACTCTGGGAAAAGCAGCCCCGAGGAGGGTGTGATTCCTGTCCTAAGGCCGCAGTGGTGGGGGCAGCAGCTCTAGTGAAGTGAGCTTTGCCCAGGAGTGACCCTCCCACAACAGCCGGATACTTGAGGGACTGGCCTCTGATGCACATGACAGAGAACCCTGAGAAATTACCAAGAATCCCAAGCATAGCAGAGGACAGTGAGGGGGGCGGGGTGTAATTTATGTCAATAAAACTGGAGGGAGTCATGCCATGTAGTTTGAGTTAAACCATAATTAGAGTTACTCAACAAGGAAAGGAGCTCCTTGTCACTACAAGTGTTTAAAGGATAAATATTTTCCATTTAGGGAGTCTTCTAAGGGTGTTCCTGTGACATTTATTTGTTCAACATGTATTTATTTTGCATTTACTGCATAGAAACAGTTATGCTAAGTGCTTCACAATCTACATTAATAACCAGCTTTATAGATGGAGAACCTGCGGCTTAGAAGTTAAATAAGTTGCTGAAGGTCTTAACAGCTACTAAGCAGCAGAGATAGATTGTCTAACTCTAAACACTACCTGTACTCCTCCAAAGGTGAGTAGACTAGTTGAGCACACTAATCTAGTGGGGAAGGCTGAGAAACCCTATCTAATAAAAAGGGAATATGCTACTTGACCCTCACGCCATCGCAAAGATGGCAACACCCACAGCCAATAAGGAGGGAATATGCTAATTGCTCCACCCTCAAAGATGGCAGCACTCACAGCCACAAGATGGCAGTGCCCAGTCCCCTCAGACCCCCAGCCGCCCAGGGCTGGCCCAGTCACTCCTTGGATGGTGACTGCCCAGGCGCCCAGGGCCGCCCAAGGCTCAGGTAACCAGGGCCAGCCGAGGCTTGCACTGCAGGCAGTGGCAGCAGCAGAGGTGTGATGGGGCATCACCTTCCCCTCATTGCTGGGTTGCCTCCCGCCCCTGAGGGCTCCTGGACTGTGAGAGGGGGCAGGCCGGGCTGAGGGACTCCCACCTCCCCCATCTAGTGCATGAATTTTCATGCACTGGGCCTTTAGTTATAGAATAATTCACTGATGCAGATATGGGCACATGACTTAGCATAATGGAAGGAGAAGAGTGAAGTGGAGACAGGTGGCTGAGAGAGGAGGCTGACATTCCAGAGAGAGGGGCCAAGAAGCAACACCCACAGCAGGACACATAATATCTGTTCAGTAGTTGAATGACAGCATGGATGAAGTCCCTGAAGACACACTAGGTGGGAGACTGCGGGCATGTCAGCATGGGATGCAAAAGGAAAGTTAAGGCATGCCAGTGAGGCTGCAGTTATCATGGAAGGTCATGAGCCAAATGGTTTAAAAAATACAAAAAAAAAAAAAAAAAAAAAAGCCACAGCAGCTGTGGAGAGAGAGGAAATGTTTGGAGGTTGTTTTCCAAGAGCAGACTTTGGGATCTGAGAGTTCTGTTGTGGAGCACTTCCAAAGGAGGAGAACATGAATGGGGTCACCGAGGAGGCTGGCTGTACCGAGCAGGTGGTGAAGGTCACTGGAGTTCAAAGGATGTCCCATCACCTGAGGCCAAGTAGATTCCTCACAGCCCTAAGCACCTCTGATTCTAGTAATTACTTGGCCTTTCTTGAAATGACTGCGTTTGTGAAATGCTTTAGTATTATTAGAGCAAAGCTGGTTGCCTCGTGAAAAGTTGCTATTTCACTCAGCTTTCACGAATACACTGCCAGGGGGTTACCATCAAAGCCTCTATTTTTGCAATTAAGCATTTCGGTTTTGTGCTGTGTGGACAGAGTGTTGGTTTGTGACCCGAACACCCCAGGACTTGGTGCAATGAAAACATACAGATCCCGTTCACTGGTCTGCATGCAACTGATCAAGCTCACCTATGTGTCACCATAGGAAAACGGATGGTCCACTTGGCTTTAAGGGTGCCGGCAAGCGGCTTAGCGGGAGGACTCTGAAAGGCCCACCAGCACGAGAGGCATCTTCGGTGTCTGTAGAAACCGTGAGAAGCTTCCCCCGGCTCTATGCATCCACTCCTCGACACCTTCCCGGTGTATGAGGCACAGGTAATCACTCCTACCATACCCAGTCGCCTGAACCAGGCTATGTAGACAAAGCACACCGGAGCACTGCAGGACGTCTTTACCTCTGAACAGCTGGCCTTGTGGAGGCCAGGACTTCCTGCCCCATTAACCCGTTACAGATTGCTGTTCTGTTAAAAAAAAAAAAAAAAGGCCAAGATCCCAACAAGGCCTAAGCAACTGTTCAAAAGGGTTCATGCCACGTGCACTCATGACAGCTTGCACTTGTGCCTTCTCCCCAAAAAGAAGATAGCGTAGAAACACAGATGGATAAGGAGTCACCCTGAGAAAGCCAACGCTGATCATCCGCCAAGGCCATGTGACAGAAACCGGGGAGTCTCTGACAACCAAACCCAGGGCTGTTGTCCCCTGCTGCCTGCTTCTACCCCGCTCCAGGGCCTCAGGGGGAAGGTGTTCCGGGCTTTGCAAAGTCCCCACCATTTTCTGTATATTCTGGGCGGAACTCAAAAAGATGGCCCCCGAGGGACACCATCCCTACCCCATTTCAGTCTTGGAAACAGAACCCTTTATTGTGTTGTGTATCTCAGAGGCCACACCCCTTCTCTGCTGCTCTCTGGGAAAGGTCGCGTTGGTCTGAACTCTATCATGTGAAAAAAAAAAATACATGTTCTCAGCCTTTAAAAGAAATGCCTCAAATTGCTCCTTGTGGTGCATGTTCATGGTTGACTTACAAAGGGCTGGAGGCTAACGGGGACCGGAGCGGCTGCCAGTGGAAACGCTGACGGCCCTGTCTCCTGCGGTGCTGACAAGCATCTGCTCGCTTACATCTCGCGGATGCAAACACGAATCTTGCACTTGTGAGTTTCTGTGGGCTTATCGATGAGGGAGACAACAGGTGTGCTGACCTCACTGGAAACTCCCTGGGGAAAGGACCCTTCCTAACATTTTGCATCTCCAGGCTCTGATAACGCTCACCGACCGTCAGAGAAGGGCTTCCTGACCAGTGCAGCCCGTGAGAACAAGAGAAATGAGTCTTCTCCCGTAGCCACATGCCCGCTCGCTTGGGAGGCAGAGGCCGCAGTCAGTGAGCGGGTAAATGCTTGCCGGTGTTCAAGACGAAGGGACCAACCCTGACCGGGCACAGCAAAGGCCTCTATGCATGGCTGGGCTTTCCTAGAAACTGGGGCTGAAAAACTCCCACGATTGTGCTTCCTCGAGGTATTTCCAAAACCAACAGAATCTCTCATACAGCAGGATACCGGAATTCCCAAAGCAGGAGTGGTTCCTGGCAGACCTCCACCATGTCCTGGTGCATCATGTTTGTGTCCAGTTAGTCTCTGATTTGCTAGTGATTCTGGCACTTTGGCCCCAAATAAAACAAAATGGAATGTTTCCATGTTCATTTTTTTTTTAACACTGAAACTTATCCAGTCTTCAAGCTTTGGTTCTGTCTTCTCCAGAGGGATCTGACAGTGATGCAGAGGAGACATGTGGGGAGGCGGAGAGAATGCTGGAACTCAGGCTTATCAGCTCGGCCCCCATCTGCTACTGACTGGCAGTGGAGCTCTGGCTCATCCCGTCACCCCGAGGCCCCAATTTCCTCAATTACGAGAACTGTAGCTTGGCCTGCCCGAGTTTCCATGAGGTCAGAAGACGTAGTGATTGTAGAGAGATTTGAAAGACACACCAAGCAAAATAGTGTCTGAAAACCACTGAGTGGACTAATTTGGAAACTGGCCACTTGTTTTTTAATGGACAGGATGCTTCCAGCTGCTACCGGGACAGATTCCTGGTTCCCGGGCAAAGCATTTCAATGCAGAATTTCTCTACGTGTCTGGTAGGGTTGGTAATAGGGTTTAATCACAGTGAACGGCTGATCAATAAAGTTCGCCATATGGTCTTCTGGAGAAAAGTTAGGCCTGTTCTGAGGGCCTTTAGGTGCCAAGATGTTTTAGAAATATCCTGTCCTATATGTCCTAAATACCCTCATAGCTTGTCTTATATACCCACTAGAGGCCCAGTGCACAAATTTGTGCATGAGTGCGGTCGGGCCAGGCTGGTCAGGGGAGAGTGGCCAGCCGCCCTGCCCCCAATCAGGGTGGGGTGGGGGCCGATCGGGCTCGGGGCTGGTCTGGGGAGGGGCTGAGGGCAGTTGGCCAGTCAACCCTGCCCCCTGGTCAAACTCCCCATTGAACTCATGGTTGAGGGGACAATTTGCATATTAGCCTTTTATTATATAGGATACACCATTAATGCTTGAATTTAGGTCCCCTGGAAATCAAATTTCTGCTCTCATTCCAACATCTTCGACATGGTTGGATCCCAATAGCAAAGAAGCAATGGTGCCTTTTATACAAGTAACAGCACTCAGTTCATCATGCCCTTGAGGTGGGTGCTAGGGCGTGCCCATCGCAGGACTGAAACACTCACTGGCCCGCTTCCTGGGAGACTGCCCACGCAGGGCTCCATTTCTTCCTCTTAGGAATTGCTCTCAGCTGGAGGGAGCTCACAATGCCTCATCTGTGTGGGGGCAGGAGGGACTGGCCCCCGGGCTTGATTTAGAACATCTGTGAAAAGCATCCATTTCCAGAGCTCTCAAAGGGCCCTTTCCCCATCTTCTCTCATCAAAATTCTATCACCATTCTTCAATGCCAACCTTTTGAGAAGCCTCTTCCATAAAACCTTTCCAATCTGCCTTCTCAAGGTAAAATTAGTCTTGTCCACTGCTCTACAGCAAAAACAGATTGCTATGTCTCCTACCCCCTGTGAGGTGTGTCTCTGAAAGTAATAACAAAGCTTCTCCTTATTACAGATTTGGCTAGACAAGAGCAAGAGGAAATTCTTGAGCAAGAGTTTTTATTCCTTATGAGGTAAAAACCATCCATAATTTATAAACTGTGTCCTCTTGACTAGTGGTCTCCAAATAGTCTGGATTATGTACACCAAAACCAATTTGAACATATACCTTCAACTTTATATGTACTTGTTTATATGGTATATACATGTACATTATACTGACATTTTCTGTACATCATAGATCACACACATAAATAATAATAGTCAAAGGATGAGATAAAAAACAGATACCGAACATTATGATGCTTTCATGCCATGGCCCAGTGAATCCGCTCACACTGAGGTGTGTGCACGCCCATGCAGAGAACCCTGAGGCCCACCCCTGGATGGTGTGCTTAGCTTTCCCTCGTGACTGCCCTTCCTTGAGTCCAAGTTGTGCTCTGAGCGAAGCTAGGAAATACTAACTTCTTTGTGTGGCCAGAGAGCAAAAAGGTGGTCTTTCTCAGAGGAAAGGTGAATTTAATGAACAGTGCAAGGTGCTGGTGGCTTGGCTGCCTCTGTGTAGTCAAGGCTGTCCAAAGGGCATCAATCAGTCTCATTTTCATTAAAGCAGGCAGTGTATTCAGACAGGCCCTGAGGATTTCTGTTGTTGTCATGTTGCTCTTGGGTTTGTTCAAACCACACCTTCTGATAGGCTCTACCAATGTGCTCAGGAACCTTTTTCGGAGTCTGTGCTGGGCTGCAGGCATGTTGAGGCAAACATCTCTTCCTCCCCTAGTCATGACAAATCCGGACTGACAGAGCAGCGTCTCAGTAGCGGTGACCTTGACTATGTGAAGGTCTAAGCTCACTTCTGCTGTCACTACAGACTCTTAAGCAATCCGAGCAGAAAAGGCAGGGGCACGGGAAATATGTAAAGGGGAAAGGGGTGCATAAAAATAACCATAGAAAGGTTTTCAGATATTATAGTCAAATGCATGTTAGCATCAGGCATAAACTTGGTAATAGGACAGTGAGGCTCAGAAAGCAGGCATATTTCAAAAGAACATTTACAAAACCTTGGATTAAATCATAAGATCTTTGAATTTGAGTTATGAAGGAAAGAGAGCCCCGAGATAGAAAACTGCTGTTGTACAGTAAATCTGGGGCTCGTATTCTGGAACACTTGGCCCTCGTAAGGGTAATGTGAGTGCATGAAGATGAACATGATTTGAGACCTTGGTGTTTACGAGTGGACTCTTCCCACTTTGGCAAACAAGGCTTCCTGGAAGCCACTGCAACGTATAGATGCCACAATGCCTCCCAAGGCAAGCCGAGCATCACCAATCGCCATTTCACACACACACACACACACACACACACACACACACACACATACACACACACACACACACACACACACACATACACACATACACCCACACACCCACACACACACATACACACACACACACACACACACACATACACACACCCACCCCCCCACACACACACACCCCCACACACCCACCCACACACACACACACACACACACATACACACACACACACACACACACATACACACACACACCCCCACCCCCACACACACACACATACATACACACACACATACACACCCCCACACACACACATACACACACATACACACCCACACACACCCACACACACACACATATACACACACATACACACACACACACACACACACACACATACACACACACACATACACACACACCCCCACCCACACACACACATACACACACACACACATACACATACACACCCCACACACACACACACATACACCCCCCCACACACACACACACACACACACATACACCCCCCCCCCCCCCCACACACACACACACGTAGAGATGGCTGCCGTGCACACTCTGGCTCTGAGTATAATGTTTCAAATCCCATCACCAGCCCACTTCTGGGAGGGGCAGTTTGGGTGCCAAGCAAAATGCACCTTTACCTGGGGAAATTTCATTTCAACGGAGGTGGACATAAATGGGGCAGAAAGGGTTTATAATAAATTGCGTTCTTCTCCTCAGCTGTGCTGGTATAATCTGTGTCTACCGGGGTTCTCAAGACACGAGAAGCCTTTGCCTTGTACGCCGCTCCGTGCTCACATGGCTGCAGGGGAAGGCAGCGAGGAAGCGGGGGAAAGCCTGGCAGACTCTTGAACAATCACCGCCGTGCATCATGGCTGGTGTACATTTCCAGCCATTGTTTCCTGTCGGGGGGTGTGTGTAAAGCACGTTTAACACACATAAGATCCGCTTATAACATGTTTTTGAAAATAAGATTTATCTGGAAGCTCATTTTTTCACTTAATGTAAGATGAATATTTTATCCATCATTAAATCTAATTTTCAAATTTCTATGGCTACCTAATATTCCATTCCAGAGATGGACTATGCTCTACTTGGCTGCTTCTACTGTTTATGACAATCATTCTGTTGATTTTTATATATTATGAAAGTGAGAGAGAAAATGCAGTTCTTTTTTTGTTATTACTCATGAGTCAAAGGCAGATATAGGGATAACTGAGCTGTGAGAATAAACAGAAGTGGTGACAGCAGAAACTGCTTTTTACTCACTATCACTGCCAGAACCTTGGTTTTCTTGGGGTAGCAATGTCCCCAGATGTTTAAGAAAAACATCAAACCCCCTTGATTCCCCATGTGACCCAGGGGGATGTGACCCAGCTCTAAGCACCGAGAAGTCAGCAGAGTCGTCGGGAGGAGCGTACAAGAGGGACTTCTGGGGGACAAGGGCAAGATCAGTTTGGAGAAGCCTTTTTCGCTTGCTCCTGGCTGGAGAGTGTGCAGACCCAGTGGTCACAGCTCCGCAGCCATCTCCGAGCGCCAAGGCGAGGGTCTCCGTGTAAGGGTGCTACGAAAGCCATTTCCAGTACCGGAACCACTCCCTCCCGTGCTCCTTCCCTTGGAGTCCTCGCCACTAGCACCCTCAGGGTGCAGCTCTCTCTCCACGAGCAGTCTATTCGGAGGACCTGGGTTTTCTCTCACATGCTTCTCAAAGGCCTCCTGGCTCCCTGCTTGGTTCCAGGCCTTCAGGCATTTGTTACGGTGGCACTCCCCTCTGAGCACGGCTTTAATCAGAGAAGAACCTCTGTGCACGCAGGATTTGATCTTCCTGCTTTGTGGGAGCTGGTTATTGGAGGGGGCGGTCTCTGCAAGACTGTCGTAGTGCCATCTGAGCCTGGAGCGTGAAGTCGGCCAGGCAGGAAGCGTCTGGAAGGGATGCTGGTGATCAAGAGCAAGCCGAACCCCACAAGCATGAGGTCTGAGCCCATACATACAGACGGAAGCCATGCCAGTCTGTATTGCCTCTCCCTGTGGTGGGGTGAGTGCCCTGCAGAAGCCATAGCTCGTTGTCACAGAGCTCCACGCTCCTGCTGGGCTCAGGAGTGAGATGCGGAAGGAAAATCCAGGGGAAGACCGGGCAGCTGTTGCCTCGCGTCAACGAGGAAAATCCTTAGATCAGCCACAAGGCGTGAGGACTACCAAACGGCCGAAGCTCTCTGGATCTCTACACCAACCTGCTGTGGCCTGCCCTAAAGGGAAACATCCAGGAAAGGGCCTTCTGGCAAAAGTGGTCAGACAGGCTAACCTAACACAGTCCAAGTCACCATAGCCCTCTTATCTGTATCCAGCCAGTCAGAAGCAGGAGGAACTGAAGAAAGGCTCACCCTCTTCCAGTTAAGGACACTGCATCAAAGGACTAGCTGACCCCGTGGGCTAAGCCCTCGTCAGCTGACTAAGCCACAAGGGAGATGGGGACATGTCATCTTCATTCCAGTGGTCATGGGCCTAGGAATTCCTTTCCCGGGGAAGGAAAGATTGACATTGAAAACGACTCACAGTTCTGCCACTACACACTTGGCTTTGCCTGGAATATCTTTTCCTCCTTTTCTGCTAGTTCACCCCTACAGACTCAGTTATTATCCTTCACTCTGTTTTCCTATCGGGTGTTACAAAGCCCTCCATTTTGGTACCTTCTGGTTTATTCATTTAGAAAAATTTAAATCCATTGTTCCGGGAACTGGGGACCTAGCAATGACCAAAACAAAGCCCTTTTGTTTGCAAAATGTATTGCATCATAATCAGATGGTAGCTCAGTCTGTCGCCAATTGAGACAAGAAGGGTAAGATTTATGAATAACTTCAAGCATAAATCTGTTATCCAGAACTAAGATTAAATAATTGAGTAAGGCTTCAAAAGTATTTCATATTCTTTCCTATTAAACACAAAGGTATTATTTGTGATTTATAAATCATGTCTCTTTTAAGGAGTTATGGACCTTGAAAGGACCTTGGGGATGATCTAAGTTTAGTAAAGAAGTCTGAGTCTTGCCAAAACCGGTTTGGCTCAGTGGATAGAACGTCGGCCTGCGGACTGAAGGGTCCTGGGTTCAGTTCCGGTCAAGGGCATGTACCTTGGTTGCAGGCACATCCGCAGTAGGGGGTATGCAGGAGGCAGCTGATTGATGTTTCTAGCTCTCTATCCCTCTCCCTTCCTCTCTGTAAAAAATCAATAAAATATATATTTTTTTAAAAAAAGAAGTCTGAGTCTTGGATCACAAGATTATTTGCTCAGGATTATATGCCAAGTTACTGTCAAGGCTAAAAAGTAGAATCCAAGAACACTGATTATTAAACAATTACCTTTGATGCATGGCATTTTTGTGAAACACACACACACACACACAAGAAAACAACCATGCTTATAAAATCAGTCTTTCTGAAAATTATAGCATCAAAATCCAGGTTTTAAAAAACCTGTTACTGAATTAATTTATTAGTTCTAATATTTTTTGGTAGAATCTTTAGGGTTTTCTATATACAGCATGGTGTCATCTGTAAATAGTGAAATTTTACTTCTTTATAATTTGGATACCTTTTCTTTTTTTTTTTTTTTTTTTTGTCTGATTGCTGTGGCTGGGACTTCCAATACTTTGCTGAATAAGAGTAATTAGAATGGGCATCCTTGTCTTGTTCCTAATATTAGAGAAAAAGCTTCTAGCTTTTTACCATTGAGTATGATGTTAGTTGTGGGCTTGTCATATATGTCCTTTATTATGTTGAGGTATGTTCCTTCTATACCCATTTTGCTGCAATTTTTTATAATAAATGGATGTTGGGTTTTGTCAAATGCTTTTTTTTATCTATTGATATAATCATATGAATTTGTCCTTCAATTTGTTTATGTGGTGTATTATGTTGACTGATTGCAGGTATTAAACTATCCTTGCATTCCTGGAATAAATCCCACTTAAACATGATGCATAATCTTTTTAATGTATTGATGAATTTGGTTTGCTAATATTTTGTTGGGAATTTTTACATCTATGTTCATTAGGGATATTGGCTTGTAATTTTTTTAATAATCTTTAGTTTTGGTATCAGGGTAATGCTGGACTCAGAATTAGTTTGGAAGCTTTCCCTTCACTTAAACTTTTTTGAATAGTTTGAGAAGGATAGGTATTGTTTTTTCTTTAAAAGATTGGTAAAATTCACCTGTGAAGTCTTTTGATTACTGGTTCAATTTCATTTCTAGTAATCAGTCTGTTCAAATTTTCTGTTTCCTCCTGATTGTCTTGGAATATTATATGTTTCTAGAAATTCATCCATTTCTTCTAGTTTGTCTAATTTGTTGGCATATAATTGTTCTAGCACTCTCTTAAAACCCTTTGTATTTCCGTGATGTTGACTCATTTCTACTCTTTCATTTGTGATTTTATTTGGGCCCCTCTCTCTTCATTTTTTTATTTACTTCTTATGAGCCTGGCTAAAGGTCTATTTTGTTTCTTTTTTAAAATAATCAGTTCTTAGTTTCATAGACCTTTTTGTTTCTTTCTGTTATTTTTGAGTCTCTAGTTCATTTATTTCTGCTCTGATCTTTATTATTTCCTTCCTTCCACCCATCCAGGATTTTGTTTTTCTTTTTATAGTTCCTATAGGTGTAAATTTATATTGAGATTTTACTTGTTTCTTGAGGTAGCCCCTGTATCTCTATGAATTTCTGTCTTAGAACTACTTTTGCTGTGTCCCAAAGATTTGGAATAATTTTGTTTCCATTTTCATTTGTCTCACAATATTTTTAAATTTTCTTCTTGATTTTTTCATTAATCCATTATTGTATAACACCATGTTTAATAATGAATAACATCTAAAAATTAAGTCCAATAAAGTTGCAGTTTACAAAATAAATACTTAGAAATCTGTTGCATTTCTATGAACAAATAACAAACTTTCAGGAAAGAGAAATTAATAAAACAATCACATTTACAATTGCATCAAAAATAATAAAATACCTTGACGTAAATTTAACCAAGGAGATAAAAAACTATACTCTGAAAACTATAAGACACTGATGACAGAAATTAAAGAATACACAAATGAACGAAAGGATATACTGTGTCCATGGGTTAGAAGAATAAATGTTATTTAAATGTTCACACTACCCAAAACATTCTATAGTTTCAGTGCAATTCCTATGCCAATGGCAGTTTTCACAGAAGTAGAACAAATCCTAAAATTTATATGGAATAACAAAAGATCCCAAATACCCAAAGAAACCTTGAGAAAGAAGAAAAAATCTGGAGATATCATTCTCCTTGATTTCAAACTATACCACAAATCTATAGTAATCAAAAGTATGGTACTGGAACGAAAACAGACACATAGATCAATGGAACAGAATAGAAAACCCAGAAATAAACCCATGCTTATATGGTCAATTAATCAACAACAAAGGAGGTAAGAATATGCAATGAGGAAAAGACAGTTTCTTCAATAAATGGTGTTGGGAAAACTGGACAAATACATGCAAAAAAATATAAAACTAGACCACTGTCTTATACCACATACAAAAATAAACTGAAAATAGATTAAAGATTTAAATGCAGGATCTGAAACCGTGAAACTCTTAGAAGAAAGCATAGGCAGTAAATTCTTTGACATGTCTTTTAGCAATATCTTTTTGGATATTTTCTTATGGAAAAGGCAGCAAAAAGCAAAAATAAACAATGGGACTACATCAAACTGTAAGGTTTTTGCACAGTAAAGGAACCCATCAATAAGACAAAAAGCAACCTACTAAATGGGAAGAGATATTTATAAATGATATGTTTGATAAGGGTTAATATCCAGAATATATAAAAAACACCTACAACTCAACATAAAAAACACAACACAAAAAAAACAAACAATCCAATTAAAAAATGGGCAGAAAACCTGAATAGACATTTCTCCAAAGAAGACATACAGATGACCACAGACACATGAGAAAATGCTCAACATTACTAATCACCAGGGAGTTGCAAATCAAAACCACCATGAGATATCACCTCACACTGTTAGAATGGCTATTATCAAAAAAGACAACCAATGACAAGTGTTGACAAGGATGTGGACAAAAGGGAACCTTTGTGCACTGTTGATGGGATTGTAAATTAGCACAGTCATGTGGAAAACAGTATGAAGATTCCCCGAAACGTAAAAACAGAACTACCATATGACTCAGCAATTCCACTTGTGCGTATTTATCCAAAGAAAACAAAAACAGTAATTACAAAAGATATATGTACTCCCATGTTCATTGGAAGCATTGATTACAATAGCCAAGATATGGAAGCAACCTGGTGTCCATCGATAGATGAGTGAATAAAAAGAGGTGGAACATCTAAACAATGGAATACTAATCATAAAAAAGTATGAACTCTTGCCATTTGCAACAATACAGATGGACCTGCAGGGTATTATGTTAAGTAAAATAAGTTTGAAGGAGGAAGACAAATACTGTGTGAATTTACTTATATGTAGAATTAAAAAACAAAGCAATGAACAAACAAAATGAAACAGAAACAAACTGAGGGATACAGAGAACAAACTGATGGCTGCCAGCAGGGAGTGGGGGTTTTGGCAGAAAGTGAAAAAGGGATTAAGAAGTACAAACTTCTAGTCATTTTTTTCTTAAAAAAACAAAACAAAACTCTGTCACAAGACAGTATGTGTGTGTGTGTGTGTGTGTGTGTGTGTGTGTGTGTGCGCGTGCGTGCGCGCACGCTAGTATTATGAACATTTTCTAGTTCCAATATGTGAAAAAAGGGATATAAGTAATTTGAATATAAACATATTAGAGATTGGTAACACAGAGTAGTAAAACGTCAAGTTAAATTTTAAGGATGACAGATGACTCTTCTCATCAAGGTCTATGAAGCCCTTTCTTAAAATTTCATGTATTCCACTGGAGATCTGATTTATGTTCATTTGAGTTCTGTGACAGCATACACAGAGACTCAAAAACTGAAAATCGGAGTTACAATTGAAAACATAAAAAGTTAAAGACGTTATACAGTTTTGAGCAGCCATAGAATTCTAAAACACTTCCTTTCTCTTTGAACCCGTGTTCCCACACACCAACAGATATAGTCTAAAGCACAGGCCCCACGTTCACACCTACACACTCAAACGCTCACCTGCCCTCTGCACACCTACACACTCAGCCGCTCTGCTGCCCTCTCCATCTACACACTCAGCCACTCACCTGCCCTGTCCACACCTACAAAATCAGCTGCTCACCTGCCCTCTCCACAGTTCTGACATATGTGTTCCACCTCTTTCCTCACTATGGGGGATGGTGTGATGGAGGAATGAAAGTCAGGAGCACAGATGCAGGGCATGGAAATATGTGTACTACACAAAGCCTGCAGGGGGGGAAAGCTGTAAATGAAATAATACTAATTTATTTCAGGAAAATTAGTTTTCTATAGAATCTGAAAATAGAGCCAGCTCCTCAGACCGAGTGCATGAGACTAGAAGGGAAGATTGTGATTCAGAGTTTAATCCAATATATTTTTGAACACAAGTTATCTGAGCAAATACAATACGTTGATGATTTCCTGAGAAAAGGGTTTAAAGCAGGACCATGAAATTAGCTCTCAAAGTCCAAAAAACAAACAAATGAGAAGAATTTAATATTTTTCTGATGGTACAAGAAGACTCCAAATTTAACTCACTAGAGGTTTTGTCCTGGAGCCTGCAATATTTCTCACTGTGCACTGTATTTAGACAGAGGGCACCATTAGATCAAATACCAGATATTTAAAGTACATGAATATAGGAAGAGAAACCAAGATGGCAGCATTGATAAACACCTGAACTTGCTGCCTCACAACAACCGCTTCAAAACTACAACTAAAAGGCAAAATGGACATCATCCAGAACCACAGGAAGGCTGGCTGAATGGAAATTCTACAACTAGAAGGGAAGAGAAAATTACACTGAGACTCACAGGAGCTGCGAAAGTAACGAAAGTAAAGTGTAGAGTAACGGAGGCACGCGTGCGGAAAGGGCTGGCAGCTGAGTACGCAGTTGTCTTTTTCAAGTGGGAGGGAGACACAAGCTCCCGACTGCTCTGAACTCCAGTTCCGGGCGAGACTCTGGGGACCCAGACTCATATGGGGAGACACTGGACTGTCTGGCAGCGGGCGGAACTCAAGGGCGGCTTTCTCTCAGAGGTGCTTGCAGTGATTACCATGGGACACTGAGACCCAGGGGCCTCTTAGGGCAGGGCTGACAGGAAGCCATTGCTGTTTGCTCCGCCCTGAGACCATGCCCCACCCAAGCTGTGTGCAGAGGCTTTTGCATACAAATGGCCTGGGCCTTTGAAATCTAAACTTACCTAAAAAACTGCAGCTGAGTCAGAGAGACCCAGAACATCCAAAAGAAGGCCCAAGGCCACATAGCAGCTTGCATTGCTTCACAGCTGGGCCTCATCTGGGCACCTCCAAAACCCAAACAAAGAAGAGGAATCTGCAGATCTCTCCATAGTGCCTGCTGGATGGCCTCAGGAAGAGGCTAAATTAGCACCTCCTTTGAGATCCAAGAGCCTGTGTACCCAGGGGTCAGAGTGGGACCATCCAGATTACAACTCCTCAGATCCATAATGGACACACTCAGGGGGCAGACTCAGTGAGCACCAAAGCCCCACTGAAGCAAGTCTTGCCTCATAAGGGTGTCTCTAGCATAGAAATTCTCCCATTGTAGACAGAGCTGATCCTCACAGCCAATTGGCCTGGAGGTCAATTCCTCCCAGTGATACCAACAAAAATCAAGGCTTAACTACAAGACTGTGCACACAGCCCACAAAGGGGTGCACCAAGAGTGTCCACCTCAGGTAACTGGGGAGGCTGAGCCACTGGGCACTATAGGACACCTAGCACACAAAGCCACTCTATCAACTCAGGGAAGCAGCCAAAATGCGGAGACAAAGAAACAGGTCACAAACGAAAGAAATGGAGGATATAGGGTTCAAAACCACGGTTATAAGGTTTTTCAAGAATTTTCCAGAAATTGCTGATAAATTTAGTGAGACCCTAGAGAATATGAAAAAGGACCAACTAGAACTTAAGCATACACTGACTGAAATAAAGAATAATATACAGAGATCCAACAGCAGACTAGAGGATGGCAAGAATCAAGTCAAAGATTTGAAATACAAAGGAGTAAAAAACACCCAACTGGAAAAGCAAAAAGAAAAAAGAATCCAAAAATATGAAGATAGTGTAAGGAGCCTCTGGGACAACTTCAAGCATACCAACATCAGAATTATGGGGGTGCCAGAAGAAGAGAGAGAGCAAGATACTGAAAACCTATTTGAAGAAATAATAACTGAAAACTTCCCCCACCTGGTGAAAGAAATAGACTTAAGAGTCCAAGAAGCACAGAGAACCCCAAACAAAAGGAATCCAAAGAGGACCACACCAAGACACATCATAATTAAAATGCCAAGAGCAAAAGACAAAGAGAGAATATTAAAAGCAGCAAGAGAAAAACAGTTAGTTATCTACAAGGGAGCACCCATATGACTGTCAGCTGATTTCTCAACAGAAACTATGCAGGACAAATGGGAGTGGCAAGAAATATTCAAAGTGATGAACAGCAAGAACCTACAACCAAGATTACTCTACCCAGCAAAGTTATCATTCAGAATTGAAGGTCAGATAAAGTGCTTCACAGATAAGAAAAAGCTAAAGGAAATCATCACCACCAAACCAGTATTATATGAAATGCTGCAAGGTATTCTTTAAGAAGAGGAAGAAGAAGAAAAAGGTAAAGATAAAAATTATGAACAACAAATACATATCTATCAACAAGTGAATCTAAAAATCAAGTGAATAAAAAAATCTGAGGAACAGAATAAACTGGTGAATATAACAGAATCAGGGGCATAGAAAGGGAGTGGACTGACAGTTCTCAGGGGGAAAGGGGTGTGGGGTGTGCGGAAAGAGACTGGACAAAAATCGTACACCTATGGCTGAGGACAGTGGGGGCAGGGGGTAAGGTTAGAGGTGGGGTGGGAACCGGGTGGAGGGGAGCAATGGGGGGGGGAGAAGAGGAACAACTATAATAATCTAAACAATAAAGATTTATAATTTTTAAAAAAAGAGACTGAGAACAAAAAAATTAATCTTGGAGGTTCTGGCAAGCAATAAAATCATGAACCATGGGCTGGAAAGATGCACCCTGTCTCCACTGATGCACAGGAATCCCTTGCCTTTGGCACAGGCTGAGGCTGTAGGAGAAAGTGGGATTCTTTTGGTTCCAAGTGGCAGGAACCTGACCCCAACGCGCTGAAAAGGAAATTTGTCTCGTGTAACTAAAAAGCCCAGGTGTAGGTCCCAGGCTTCGAGCCTAGTTGAATTCAGGCGGAACAAGTCCCTTGTGCTTGGCTGCTCTCTGTTCTTTAACTGTGTGTGGCCTCAGTATCAGGTTCTCCACAGCACAGCTCCAGACTTTCCATCCTCTCAGCTTCAACACCAAAAAGCGAGAGCAAGTGGCTTCCGACCAGTGTGGCGTGAGGAACACGGGGAGGCACTGACTGGCGTGGGCCTCGGGTGCGTGTCTCAGCTCTGAGTCATGACAGCGGCGCAGTCTCGGTGTGCATGGACTGAAGCGGGGGAGGGTAAGACTAAAACTCAATCTAAAACCGACCAGTGTGGCAGAGAAACCAAGATGGCGGCATAGGTAAGCACCTAAACCGCTGCCTCGCACAACAATTTCAAAACTACAGCTAAAAGACAGAAGGGACACCATCCAGAACCACAGGAAGGCTGGCTGAGTAGAAATTCTACAACTGGAAGGACAGAGAAAAGCTCACGGAAAATGGGAGGAACAGCAAAGGGTTGAGGTACGGAGACTCGCGCACGCAGAGAGGAAGGGCGGCTGAGAGCCTGGCTGACTTTCTCTGGCGGGAGGGGGAAGGAAGCCCCCAACTGCACTGAACTCCAGTTCCGACTGCACTGAACCCCAGTTCCGAGTGAAACCCCGTGGACCCAGGCGCATACGGGGGGAGTCTGGACTGTCAGGTAGAGAGAAAGGCACCCAGAGGGGGAGCCGCAGCAGGCAGGGGTCTGGAGGCGCACGCACGTGTGCACAAAGACTGCGGAGGTTGCCACAGGCTTTCCCTAGGAGAAGGGAATCGGAAGCTTCTGACTGCACTGAACCCCAGTTCTCACTGCATTGATCACCAGTTCCAGGTGAGCCCCTGGGGACCCACGCTCTTACGGGGAGAATCAGGACTATCAGGTGGAAACTCGGGAGCTGGGGAAGGCAGAGGTCTGGAGGTGCACACGCGCAAGGGCAGGGCTGACAGGAAGCCAAGACTGCTCTGCCCTGAGACTCCACCCCATCCAAGCTGAGCACAGAGGCTTTTGCAATTTGGCAAGTCTAATCCTATTAGGCTGTCTCCAGCACCAAACTTTTCCCAGCATAGACACAGCTGATCCTCACAGCCAGTTGGCCTGGAGGTCAATTCCTCCCAGTGATACCAACAACAATCAAAACTTAACTACAACAAGGCTGTACACACAGTCCACAAAGGGGTGCACCAAGAGTGTCCACCTCAGGTAACTGGGGAGGCTGAGCCACTGGGCCATATGGGAAACCTAGTACACAAAGCTACCCTACCAACACAGGGAAGCAGCGAAAATGTGGCGACAAAGAAACAGATCACATACAAAAGAAATGGCGGAAAACAAACGACTGGATATAGAATTCAAAACCACGGTTATAAGGCTTTTCAAGAATATCCTAGAAAAGGCCAATAAATATAACGAGATCCTCGAAGATATGAAAAAGGACCAACTAGAAATTAAACATACACTGACTGAAATAAAAAATATTATACAGAGACCCAACAACAGACTAGATGGATGCAAGAATCAAGTCACAGAATTGAAATACAAAGAAGCAAAAAACACTCAACTGAAAAATCAAAAAGAAAAAAATCCAAAAAGTTGAAGATAGTATAAGGAGCCTTTTGGAAAACTTCAAGCATACCAACATCTGAATTATGGGGGTGCCAGAAGAAGAGAGAGAGCAAGATACTGAAAACCTATTTGAAGAAATAATGACTCCCGGGACCCTGCCAGCAGGCCAGGGGTTCCCAAGGCAGGTGCTGGGTGTGGAGGCCACGGGGGCATAGGCTACCAAGGAGACAGAACTGAACCTCACACCACCCTGCTTGGCTCCGGAGGATGGCTGGTTAGCCAGAGACGGGTAAGATTCCTCAAGGAAGGAACAACCTAAGACAAGCACAGTTGCAGAGGGGCCATCAGGAGACAACTTGGGGGGGCAACAGAAGTGGGGCACAGACCCTCACCCCCCCAACATTGCAGGGGCTTGAACCCTCGCCCCTTCTGATGGAGGTCTCCTGCCCCCATGGCTGCTTCGCGCTTCCCACACCCAGCTCAGATCGGGACCCAGGCAACAGAAAGAGACTTGGCCCAGCTCACATCGAGATACAGGTGACAGACAGAGACTTGGCCCAGCTCAGATCAGGACCCAGGTAACAGACAAGAGACTTGGCCAACAGCATCTGCCCTATATCTAAATTCAGCCTAGCATCTGGAATGCTCAGGGCCCACTCAAGATTGCAAATAATCCTTCCCACTAATATTTACAGGGTAAACTAAGATTGTTGGTAGAGTATTAAATTTGACAGTAAAATAGTAATCAAGTTTTCAGATTAATTTAAATAGGCTAATTGAAATAAATGAATATTCAAGTAAATTTAATTGTACTGGACAAAAAGCTGTTCTTAAAGTAATAACTAAAATTTCTATTGGTAGTTCATCTCATGGTAAAATTCCTGAATATGCAATGAACCTAAAGCAGTCATATGTGTGGGGGGAAAAAATTTAAATTTAAAGTTATCAAGACTGCATTATAAAATTTACAAAAACCTCCATTAATAAAAAAAAAAGGGGGGGTGATAGTAGGGCAATATCATGTAAGGAAAAATATCCTATAAGTAAATTACATCTAGAAAATTTTTACTTTACCAAATTAATTTTCATTTGTAATGCTAACAGCAAGGCGGCCATTAAAAACACACATGGTGTCTAAATAAGACAAAGGAAAATAGTTTGAACAAAAATAAAAAGGATCCCAAATCAATTATATAGAAATATTCCTTAATTAACTTGTGGTCGAGAATATATTTGTATATTTTCAGAAAACAACCCCAAGACCAGGTGGATTCCTGCAACAGAGAGGAATTGACAGGTGTGCTCCAACCACGAAGACAAGAGGAAAAACAGTCCAGAGATGGAAGACGCTGACAACGCCTTGCCACGCGAGCAGTCAGCAGCTGTGCACTGCTGCAGGTTACCTAGGACCAAACCAGAGAGGGTCGGACCTGCATTGCCACCATGTGCCCACCATCCAGATATCATTGCTGACATGTACACATAAGGAACTGTTAGACATTAAAACGGGGACTCAGAACCGTTGGACATTAAAATTGGGACTCAAACATTTTTTTTGTTTTGTTTTGTTATTATATGTTTATTTCTAGTCTGCAAAGGCAAAACTTTTTAAAGGAAAGAAATGGTGGGAAAAAGATACAGAGGCAAAGAAGCATTGAACAGACTGTCAAACTACATTGGGAAGACAGGGGAGGTTGGGCGAGGGGGGCTGTAAGAGACCAACCGAAGGACTTGTATGCATGCATATAAGCACAACCAATGGATACAAGACACTGGGGTGGAGGGCAGGGCGGCCAGGTGAAGGCATGTACTGGGGGGTAGGGGAGGTCAGGGGGAGGTCAATGGGAGGAAAAAAAGGAGACATATGTACTACTATTTGTAATACTTAAAACAATAATAAATAAATAAATAAATAAATAAATAAATAAATAAAAGAAATAATGACAGAAAACTTCCCCCACCTGGTGAAAGAAATAGACTTACAAGTCCAGGAAGCGCACAGAACCCCATACAAGAGGAATCCAAAGAGGACCACACCAAGACACATCATAATTAAAATGCCAAGAACAAAAGACAAAGAGATTATTAAAAGCAGCAATAGAAAAGCAGTTAATTACCTACAAGGGAGCGCCCATACGATTGTCAGCTGATTTCTCAACAGAAACTATGCAGGCCAGATGGGAGTGGCAAGAAATTTTCAAAGTGATGAACAGCAAGAACCTACAACCAAGATTACTCTACCCAGCAAAGCTATCATTCAGAATTGAAGGGCAGATAAAGAGCTTCACAGATAAGAAAAAGCTAAAGGAGTTCATCACCACTAAACCAGTATTATATGAAATGCTGAAAGGTATTCTTTAAGAAGAGGAAGAAGAAAAAGGTAAAGATAAAAATTATGAACAACAAATACATATCTATCAACAAGTGAATCTAAAAATCAAGTGAATTAAAAACCTGAGGAACAGAATAAACTGGTGAATATAATGAATCAGGGGCATAGAAAGGGAGTGGACTGATAATTCTCAGGGGGAAAGGGGTATGGTGGGGGTGCAGGAAGAGACTGGACAAAAATTGTACACCTATGGATGAGGACAGTCGGTGGGGGGGTGAAGTAAGGGCAGAGGGTGGGGTGGGAACCGGGTGGCGGGGGATATGGGGGGAAAAAGGAGAAACAATTGTAATAATCTGAACAATAAAGATTTATTAAATTTTAAAAAAGATAAAATGTATATACAGTACAAAAAAATAAATAAATAAAAAATAAAACCGACCAGTGTGGCGTGAGGAACACGGGGAGGCACTGACTGGCGTGGGCCTCGGGTGCGTGTCTCAGCTCTGAGTCATGACAGTGGCACAGTCTCGGTGTGCATGGACTGAAGCGGGGGAGGGTAAGAGTAAAACTCAGTGTAAAACCTGGGCGCTGCTGTTGGAAGATGGCGTGGGTGGGGTTCTGGAACACACACCACACCTGCCTGTTATGGGGGGATCTCGATGGTGGCCACGGAGATGCTGATTTACTGGCTCTGTCCGGACCACTTAGCAGGTAGCCTGAGTTCCAAGGGGACGGTAAGAAGGCCTGGCAAATCCACCTCTTATAAGGCCCCTGGAGCAGCATTTCTTTAGCCGGACGACAAGGATACCGCTAGCACTTCAGGTGGCTGCTGTTTTCCGGTGAGGGTTCATACACCGATGCTTGTGAAGACATCGGTGGTCGATAAGCGGCGATCATCATCCCATTTCCCTTGGAGTCAACTTTTCCTTTCTCATGTTGGGAGATTTTCAGAATAGAAAGTATGCCTGATTCTTTTTTTTCTTTTTTTTTTAAATCTCCAGAACCTGGGGCTGAACCCAGTATATAACAGACATTTAATGTACGCTGAGCCAACAGATGTTGGGTATATTAGTTAGGTTATAGAATAAGCTGCTGTAACAAAGAAACCTCAATATGGAACAGCTCAAAGGAGGTACGTGTTCATCTCTGTCACAGCAGTCTGGAGCCGCGGGCAGGTTCTGGTGGAAGGCAGCTCAGCTCCAGGAGACCCTGCAGCTCCCTTCTGTCTGTTCTGCTACATTTCCCTGGTTTCCTCGCGGGCATGCTCGAAGCTGGCTGACCTCCATCACAGCTGTGCTCCAGCTCAGGGGAAGCGGGGGAAAGATATGAAGGGCAGAAAGCTCCCTTTTAAGAATGCGATACAGATGTTGTGCACGGCTCTTCGACTCACATCCCATCAGCAAACCTTCGTCCTGTGGCTACAACGAGCTACAGGGGCGTTAAGGCAAATAGCCTCCAGCAAGGCAGTCATGTCAGTGAAACTCAGGTGGCTCCGTTACCAGTTCTCTCAGTGTCACTGCCAGGGAAAGACCAACGGAAGGCCACGCGGAAGGGACTGCAGGACAGAGTTTCAGAGTGTTGCCTAAAGATGTGCCTCTCTATGTTAAAGGTAAAGATGGACGTCAGACTGATGGGACTGGATGCTTAGCAGGTTAACTAAATATAATGCACTCTAGAAAGAACCTATTTTTTTTTTTTAACTCAGCTCATTTGATTTTACTATGTCAGAAACATGAACCTGGATTTTATTTATGGAATTTTATTCTTAAAGAGTTACTTTTCTAGCAATGATTCACCCTCATCTGACCATTTTTCCATATGAAAGTTCTAAGGAATGTAGGAAGCATTATTTGATAAAGATATATATGAGAATCTTAATTGGGTGAATATATTTACAGTCAGTTCCATGTTGAAGGGAGTGGTCCTAAATCAAATAGGACATATTTAAAGCGATTAGATGTCCCCGAAAATCGGGGGCAGTCTAATTTTAGATATGTGGTGCTGTCACCAAGGCTATACAGCATTTCTGAGCATGCACCACCAATGTATACTTATTCATTTGTACATGTATTCTTTACATATATATATATGAACTGAACTGTTGTGTACATTGTAAAACATACACCAAAACAGACATGTTCAAAGGATGAGTTAAAATAAATGTACATGGAAGTTCTAATATTCACTTCTCACATTCTTCCGGGACTCAAGCACACCGCTGCACAGGTCAGTGATAGGATGGGGACAGAATTCAGGTTTTCTGACTTCCAGTCCAGTGTCTTTCCTGTTAACCTCACTGCCTTCCCTTCTTCCTGGAATCTAATGGAACTACAGTGTGACAGGCTTTTGTTCCAGAAAAGATGGAGTAAGCGCATCCCATTCTACGCCTCCTGCTAACAACAATGACAAATAACAAAATATACCGTCATTCACCAGAAGACTTGAAAAGCGGCAAAAAGGAAAGGAGAAGCAGCTAGAAGACTTGGGACTGAGGAGTGACCCAGCAGTGAGTTTCCTGGGCGTTTTTCTTGGCCTCTATACTGTAGTTCCCTTTATCCACAGGAGGTAAGTTCTAAGACCCCCAGGGATACCTGAAACCAGGGATAGTACCAACCCCTATATATACTATGTTCTTTCCTATAACACATACCTATGAGCAAGTTTCATCTATATGTTAGGCACAGTAAGAGAGTAACAACACTAATAATAAAATAGAATCCTATATAATAAAAGGCTAATGTGCAAATTGTCCCCTCAGGAGTTCGACTGCTTGCTATGATGTGTGCTGACCACCAGGGGGCGGCGAAGAAGGAAGGAAGGCCACGGCCGGCAGCCGGCAGCCAGGGGAAGAAAGGCCCAGATTGGCCCTGATCGCCGGCCAGGCCTAGGGACCCTACCTGTGCATGAATTTCATGCACCGGGCCTCTAGTTATAACAATAAAATAAGGGTTACTTGAACACAAGCACTGTGATACCACTACAAACAATCTAATAACCTAAAAAGATACTAAATGGGTAGGTAGCATATACAGCGAGGATACATTGGACAGAGGGATGATTCATGTCCCAGGCGGGATGGGACATGATGACATAAAATTTCATTACATCAATTATATAGAAAAGATTCCTTTATTAACTTGTGGTCGAGAATATATTTGTATATTTTCAGAAAACAACCCCAAGACCAGATGGATTCCTGCAACAGAGAGGAATTGACAGGAGTGCTCCAACCACGAAGACAAGAGGAAAAAACAGTCCAGAGATGGAAGACGCTGACAACGCCTTGCCATGGGAGCAGTCAGCAGCTGTGCACCGCTGCAGGTTACCTAGGACCAAACCAGAGAGGGTCGGACCTGCATTGCCACCATGTGCCCACCATCTAGATATCACTGCTGACATGTACACATAAGGAACTGTTGGACATTGAAATTGGGACTCAAACATTTTTTTGTTTTGTCTTGTTTTGTTATTATATATTTATTTCCAGTCTGCAAAGGCAAAACTTTTTAAAGGAAAGAAATGGTGGGAAAAAGATACAGAGGCAAAGAAGCATTGAACAGACTGTCAAACTACATTGGGAAGACAGGGGTGGTTGGGCGAGGAGGGCTGTAAGAGACCAACCGAAGGACTTGTACGCATGCATATAAGCACAACCAATGGATATAAGACACTGGGGTCGGGGGGGAGGGTGGGCAGGTGAAGGCATGTCCTGGGGGGTAGGGGAGGTCACGGGGAGATCAAAGGGGAAAAAAAAAGGAGACATATGTACTACTATTTGTAATACTTAAAACAATAAAAATAAAATTAAATTAAAAAAAAATTTCATTACAATACTCAGAATGACACATAATTTAAAATTTATGAATTCTTTCTGGAATTTTCCATTTAATATTTTAGGACTATGGTTATCTTACAAGTAACTGAAATTGTGGAAAGTGACACTGTGGTTGGGGGTGGGGAGGTGCTACTGTATATCCAGGCCTGAGTGATAGAAAAGTTTGCAACCTGAGACACCAGTAGGCAGAGACAAAAAATAAAATAAAAATAAAGCCCAGATGCCCTAACTGGTTTGGCTCAGTGGATAGAGCATTGGCCCGGCCACCACCATCTTTGTCACGTCAATTTACATATTCCCTCCTTATTGGCTGTGGGCGCCGCCATCTTTGTCACAGAGTGATGGTCAATTTGCATATTCTGTCTTTATTAGATAGGATAAGTTTCGGTATTTCCCTGTTGTTTTTCTAGTAATCTTATTCCAGCCCTCTTAGATTTTTCTGTGCTTAGCATTTAGAAAGATCTCTCAGATCATCCTTCCTTTCCAGTTGGTAGTCAGACCCATTTAACTCCTCTCCCCATTCCCTCAACTCTTAACTTTTTTGAAACCCTTATACTTGTTGCTTTCTTAAAATTATAGCCTCTATTTTTAATAATTATATTGCTAACAGCTATTTAACATCCCAGCATTTACTGCAGCCTTACTAGATACGATGGAGTGAGAGGGACAGAACCCTGACTAAACACTAATGATGTCAGACAAAAGGAGGTACCACAGAGGTGCCCACAATCTCACTGTCACATTCCTGAGGCCTAAATGTCCTCTGGAGGGTGGTGGGTGGAGAACAGCTCCAGAAAAGTCTGGGGAAATCACAGCAGGTAAGACGGAAGTTGGAGGAGAGGAAGGGAGTAGTGAGAAGTTATCCCATTTACGAGAATATTATCCAGCTCAAGTTCTTTGATAATCATTCAAGCTGGGACTGAGAAAGGACAAGAAAAGTCAAGAGAACAGAAGGAACAAAAAACTTCTTGCAGCCAAATTCTAATCTTGTTCTGAGGTTAGAGGGAAAGGAAGGATCAAGGATGGTCAACCAAGTTCCAAGGCCACTGGGAGAGGGACTACAGAGAGCTCAGTTGGTGCGGATGACCTTGAGAATCCAGTCTGTATAGTGGGAAACCTTGGTGTAGTAGCCAATATCACCTCTCAGAATGCACCCCTCTGCCCAGGAGAGGATCCCTTGGAGCTGGTTTTGGCACAGTATTGGGGCAGCATCTAGTTCCTATTAGAAAAAGGAGAGATGGGTCAGGCAGAGTAGCCAAAACGAAGATGATCTAGTACCAAGTCCCTATCTGAGGGCCCAGAACAGAGAGACATAGTAATAAGGACTGGGAGAAATGTGTGGTGGCCATCCTGGGCCCATCCCACCCCTCTCCCTAGGCCACCTCAGAGGAAGCCATAAAAAAATGAGAACACTCTGAGATGTTCCCACCTTGGCATCTAAGTTCATTCCTGATTGGAAGGAGGACACTCATTCCTTCCTGGACCCCCTTTACCTCGATCTCCTCTTGAATGTAGGGACAAGACATTGGATTGGGTTACAGGAGATATAGGGATCCCAAAACAGTGTCTCCGAAGGAAAAGAGTTACCTTACAGGAGTGTGTGCTCTCCAGAGATGATCCCGCACAAAACATGTTCTCTGTGATTTTGACAGGAAATTTCCTTATCGGGGACTCTTGGCAGTTTTCATTAGAGAACCAAAAGACAGTCTGGTTTACCTCGACATCAGGATCTGTCTCTGAGCACATGCGTGTGTGCGCGCAGACACGGGTGGGAGGGCGGGGGAAGAAAGAGAGAGAGAGAGAGACTCTACTTCTCTTTGATCCTTCACATATTCATCTCCTTTTCTTCTCTCTTCCCTCTTTTCTGTTATTAACTTCTCCATTATTCAATGAGAGAAAAAGCCAAAATGAAAAGGAACCAGAGCCCTAGCTGGTTTGGCTCATTGTATAGAGGCAAGAACCCTGGATTCCAGAGACCTCTAGCCATAAATAGCCACATTAACCCTGAGTATATCATGTCAACAATTTGAGCCTCAATTCCCACATTAATAAAATTAGAGGTTAAGATATGCAAGTTCTCAGGCCCCATCCAGCTCTCAGGATCCTATATAATAAAAGCCTAACACGCTAAGTGTCTGGTTGACCAGTCTGCCATTCAACCAATGAAAGCATAATATACTAATGATATGCTAAGGCCACTCAACCACTTGCTATGATGTGTACTGACCACCAGGGGGCAGACATTCCAACCGGTAGGTTAGCTTGCTGCTGGGGTCTGGCAGATAGGGACTGAGCAAGATGGTCTGGACACACCCTGGAACCTTCCCACAGTCCCTCCCTGGCTGGCCAACCTCCCGTGTCCCTCTCTGCCCCGATCGTGCACCAGTGGGATTGCTCAGCCTGGCCTGCGCCCTCTCACAATCCGGGACCCCTTGGGGGATGTCGGAGAATGGGTTTCGGCCCGATCCCGCAGGCCAGGCCGAGGGACCCCACTGGTACACGAATTCATGCACCAGGCCTCTAGTCTATAATAAAAGTTATATGTTAATCCTCACTGATTGCTTACTCAAGGAACACTAAAGGTCTGTCTTGAGGGCCACTCACCGAAATTCTTCCATGTCCACCCCCAGCCAGAAACAGTGCACGTGTCGTCTCTTCTGTCCTCCGTGGTATTGGGCAGAACGACCAGCTTCACCTCATCATTGGGTTTTAGGGGCTGTGTCAACTTGACAAGCATGAGGTCATGCTCAGAAGAATCCCGGGTGAAATTTGGGTGTTGGACAGTAAGCACGGCTCTTAAGTTCCACCCAGTTTTTAAGAAACCCTCATCACTTGAAGCAGCAATATCTATCTCCAGAAATCTGGAACAGGCCATGAAAAATTAGTAGAGAAAGGAGACATTCTTCTGTTACTCATCTTGCATCCTATTTCCCCCTAACTTGCTTTGTGGCTTGGCGTGAGTTCCATCACTTGCCTGGAAAATGAGACATTTCCATTGCAGTTCCTTGATTCTTTGATTTGTACTGTACTATATGTGGGCTTTTATTCCCTGTTGGTTCATCCCTTGGTCCTTGGCTTCCCCAATTCCCTCTGTCTACATCATCCCATTCAAGAATCCAACTCATAACCACATGGATCTACTTCCTGCCTCCTTCCAACCACTTCTCAGGTTGGAGAGTCCCCTGTGCCCATCTCTTAAAGGCCGAGCCTCGGTACCCCTGAGCAGTCCCGGTGACTAAGGGGGAAGTCCTTCCCTCCAGGACCCCCATCACTCACGGCAAGAAGCAGTGGGCTGCAGTGAGAGCCCACTGATGGTGGATCAGGGTCCCCAAACAAGACTCATGTTCTGACTTCAGGAAAATAAAAAAGGTTGGTGCAGTTTTCATGCTCAACTGATTGAATTGCTGAGCTAATTTTTTTTGTGCTGGCATTGGTGTTACGTTTGTTGCTGTTATTGCTGCCAGAATGGAGAAAGGAGGGGAGAATATTAGAGACAGGGACAGGCATTCCAGAGGACAGATCTGAGATATTTTATGTGGACGTGCTTTGAAATTGTCAATGTGTTATTGATGCTTAAGGTATTACTAAGCCTCTTCAAAATCCTTCTGCTAATTTTCCCTTTGAGTTCCCCCTGTATTAGTTCCCTCCTCCCGCCCTCTTTCCCTCCCTCCCTCCCTCCCTCCCTCCCTCCCTCCCCCTCCTTCCTCCCTCCCTTCCTCCCTCCCTCCCTCCCTCCCTCCCTCCCTCCCTCCCTCCTTCCTTCCTTCCTTCCTTCCTTCCTTCCTTCCTTCCTTCCTTCCTTCCTTTTCTCTTTTCTTCAAGATTCCTTCTTAGCTATACAGCAAAATCACACTCTTCTGCTAACACCTACCATCCATAGTATAAAATATTATCTCAGTTCAAATCTTCTCTTGCAGAGAGAAGCCGGGGAGCCAGAGGAGAGTCAGTGGGCTCTAGATAGCTCTGAGTGTTCGGGGAAACTGCAGTCGCTGGAGTCCTGAATTCTTTTCTTTCTAACGGATGGCCTCTCCACCCCTGGATCTAGATCCATGTCCTCCAGGTTTTTTCTCTATGGCCTTTTCAGAATCTTAAGCCAAAGTAGGAGCCCGCACTCACCTGTCGCTGTCAGAAAGGTGAAGACTAGAAAGAGGTGGTTCCTATCTGCTGTCTCCATACCCTCTTCCAGTGAGAAGACCTGGGAAGGGAGGGAACTGCTTAACCAGCCTGACCAACGGGAAGCTTTGCAAAGGGAGAAATTTCAAGGAGGGAAGGGGAGGCTCAAGGGGACAAGGTGTGCTCAACTAAGTGAGGCACAGCATCGGAGGGAGGAAAAATAGCCAGACCGTATCTCTGTCTGCCCTCCCATTGCAATCTGGGAAATTTCTCCAAGGTGAGAGTCCTGATCCCTCCCCACAGAGGGATATATCATAAGCCAAGAGCTTTGCTCTCCTTTATTAGCAAAGAGAACTCTCTGCTGGCTAACCCTGTTTGCCTTAGTCCACTGACTCCAGTAATAATTCAGGCCCCTGGTCCCCTTAGGCTTACTCACCTGTCCTCACTTAGCGCAGCTATCTTCACCTCTCTGACATGTAGCAGCCCCCAGCTGAAAAATGAACTCCCTCCTCTATGAACTGCAGGACCCCTCCCCTACCACACTGAGCCCTCCCCCGTGTCACATTGACCCTTGCCCTCATGTCACACTGGCTCTACCCCAGGTGATCCTCTCCTCATGTCATACTGTCTCCATCTCATGTCATCCTCCCCCAGCCCTCAGGCACCACTGCCCCCCCTCCCCCCTGCAGATCTACAGAGCTGGTCAGTGACAAAGAGGGGGTGCTCAGCATAGAGCTCCCTTGGGATGGACTCAAAGGGATACTGAGAAGAATGCAGATGTTCCCTTTTGCCTCATCGCAAATTCCCTCACAACTTAGTGGCTTAAGATGTCCGTCAACTATTTGCTCACAGTTCTGTGAGCATCTCCCACCAGCACCCCACAGGCATCCATTTCTACCTTGACCGGAACACCCTCTTTTCCTGGGCTCCCCATCAAAAGCCTCTTGATTTCCATTTCTCTAAGGTCATCCGTGTTCCTGCCGGTGAGAAAGGACTGGCTCTCTGCCATTTGGTCACACAGTGGCCCTGTTTTAAATGTATTTCTCTGATGGGCTGTGAATCCACTTCCTGGGTGGATTCCCACCCACCCTCTAGCCTAGCGCCATCCCTCACTACACCACGGAAGACTCTTCTCCTCTCCCCATCTGTGCCAATCCCTGGCCGGCACCCAACTGAGCTCCACTTGTTCAAACTGGGTTTTTAAAGAGCCCCTCAAATTCCAATTTGAGTCCATTCCCCCCAAAACTGTTCCCTAGTGCATTATTTTTATCTTATCTCTACTACAGACTCTCCACTCAGTGTTCTTCAAGTTGACCATTTCCATACATGCTTCCTTTCATTCTCTGACCCACTGTACAGACATATTTGGAACTACTTACCCTACCCACTCTTTGTCAGGGAGTCTACCCCTGCCCACCACCCTTGCTGAGCGGCTTAAGTTTGGATGTCAAAGGGCTAGAACCTGGATCCTCAGAGAGACATCCGAGATCAATGCAGCTCAGGACCCAACCCCCGTTCTTCCTGACCCTTCCACACTCATAGCTCATCCTATCAGACCTTCACATGCTTCTGGATTGTCTCAGGCATAAGAAGCTCCATTTACCTAGTTTATGGCCTTGGCTTCCCTAATGGCAGGATTCATATCTGATTCAATGCTGTATCTCCAAATCCTAGCATAAAGCCTGGCATCACACAGATTTCACACATTTTTTTTTATGAATGAGTGAATACCACCCCTGTATCTCCTACCTTAAAACTTTCAGCAACCTGCCACACTGACGTGACCTCAGGTAATCTAAGCTCACTGGCTTACCTCAGGTCACTGTCTTGTGGGTTACAGTGGAAACAGAATTCCCAGAGTATGGTCTGTGATCCAAGGGGCAGGTATTGGACATGAGATTGAATCTTTTTTCTTTTAATAACTCAACTGAAGTATGATGACATATAATAAACTGTACCTATTGAAAGTGTAAAGTTTGGTAAATAAATGAGCACATTCCCAAAAGATTCCTTATGCCTCTTTGTAATTCCTCCTCCTTTCTCTCCCACCTACCACCACGTCACCAGGCAACCACTAATCTGCTTTCTGTCACTACAGGTTCATTTACATATTGTAGAATTTTAGAGAAATAGAGTCATACAGTATGTTCTCCTTTCTTGGTTTGGCTACTTTTGCTGAGCATAATTTGAGATTCCCATATGTTGTTGAGTGAACTTTAGAGTTCATTTGTTTTCACTGCTGACTAGTATTCCACTGTACTGATATACAAAATTTATTCATTTACTTTTGTTGGACATTTGAGTTGCTTCCAGTTTCAGGTTGTTACAAATAAAGCCTCTATGAACACTATACATGTGGATCTTTACACACACACACACACACACATGCACACACACACACACACGTTTCCTTTTCTCTTGGGTAAATAACTAGATGTAAAATGGATGGGTCAAATATGGTAGATATATGCCTAAAATTTTAAAAACTGCCAAATTGTTTTTCCAAAGTACTGTACATTCTCCCCAGAAGTGTGAGTGTTTCAGCTCCTCAATCTTCACCAACACTGATGCACTCGGCCTTTTTTTAATTGAGATATAATTGGCATGTAACATTGTACTAGTTTTAGGTGTAGAGTGTGCTCAGTCTTTTAACTTCAGCTCTTCTCCTGACTGTGGCCGTGCTTCGTTGTGGCTTTGATTTGCATTTTCCTGATGACTGATGACCTTGAACATCTTTCATGTGATAGTTCGCCATGCATGCACTCTTTGAGAAAGTGCCTTCACACCTTTTGCCCATTTTAAAATAGGGTTGTTTCTCACAATTGAGATGTGATGGGTTTTTAAAATATATTTTGGATAGTAGTCCGGCAATACTCCCAGTGGCCAGAGGAATGGTACACCATAACTCCGTCCACATACCTCTTCCCTAGACCTGCTTCGTCCCAGTTTCCCATTCTTTCCCCTTCTAAGTCCATGACCAAGCAGCCATACTATGAATCACTGGCATGCGTCACTTATGTTTTTACTTCAGGCTACTTTCTTTCTACACAATGTAGATGACCAAGTGTACTAATAAAGCTCTTCCCATTGGGAGAGTTTCCCTTCGCTGCTGTCTTCTACGGCCAGCTTTGAATGGGACTAGAGGGCAGTGGTCCATTTCTGGCTTTACCATATACCAAGCTGACCCATCTGTGTACCAAGCACAGGCTTTTTTATTTTCGATGAGTTTATCTTAATTACATCTCCCTGTCCCCTCTCCCCATGCCTTCCTTCCAAACAACCCTAAGTGTAAGCGGAGGGAGGGGCAACAGTGTCACAGTATTGGATGATGCAGGAGTCTGTGCCATCTGCTCATGCAACTTACTTGTCTTCTGGCCCTGTATCACTTCCATCTTTCTGTGGATCTCTGCTGGGTTCTCATGACCCTATGACTCAGTGCAGCAATTTTATTTTAAAAATTTTTTTAAATCCCTCACCCAAGGATAATTTTTCCATTGATTTTTTTTTTTTAGAAAAAGTGGAAGGGAGGGGGCAGAGAGGGAGGAAGAGAGAGAGAGAAACAGCCACATGAAAGAGACACATCGATGGGTTACCTCTCGCACCTGCCCCTACTAGGGCTGGCGATTGGACCTGCAACCCAGGTCCATGCCGTTGACCAGGAATCGAACTGCAACCCTTCAGGGCACGTATCAATGCTCTAACCACTGAGCAACACCAGTCGGCGCAGTGCAGCAATTTTCAACCTTTTTCATCTCGTGGCACACGTAAACGACTAAAATTCGGCAGCACACCAAACAACCTATTTTTTGCCAACCTGACTAGGAATAATTTTGATTCATTCACACAGGGAGGCTATTGTGTTGGTGGACCCCGCTCATGGCTGGCAACCTGCCATGTCACTCAGCAAACGGTTTGGCGCAGAATTTCCAAGTGCTGAGGATGCTGGTTCCAGAACCCAGTAGGCAAAATGCATCTTCTTAGTGGTGGGATGCCTGGAATGTCCCCGACTACTGGACACTTAGCTGGAGCATCTCTGAATTTCCTTGGAGTGTACATTTTACCCTTTAGAGCATGGCGATCTTCCCAAGGCCTCCAGCACCCTTGCCATTTCTCAGTCATCTGTTCTGATTAATCTGATGTCGTCATTATCTGTTGCTCTGTGACACATTTCCTCCACGTGTAGCCTATTAAAACACTACACGTTGATTAGCCGAAACCGGTTTGGCTCAGTGGATAGAGCGTCAGCCTGCGGACTGAAGGGTCCCGGGTTCGATTCCGGTCAAGGGCATGTACCTTGGTTGCGGGCACATCCCCAGTGGGGGGTGTGCAGGAGGCAGCTGATCCATGTTTCTCTCTCATCGATGTTTCTAGCTCTCTATCCCTCTCCCTTCCTCTCTGTAAAAAAATCAATAAACTATATTAAAAACAACAACAAAACACTACACGTTGATTATCTCACAATTCTGATAGGTCAGGGATTCAGGAGTGCTCAGCCCGGTGATCCTGGCTCAGGTCTCCCCTGAGGGCACAGGCGGCTGAAGGCCTGACTGGGACTGGAGGACCTGCCTCCAGGGTGGCTTGCTTAAACAGATTTTGGCAGGAGGGCGCTCGGCTCCTTTTCACGTGCCTCTCCCTGCAGGGCTGCTTCTGTGTCTTGTCACACTTCCCTCGCAGCTAGTGATCCCAGGGAGAGCAAGGAACAGCGCTGTGATACCTTCGAAGTCATACATCATCACTTCTGTAAAAGTCTATTTGTTCGAAGCACGTCACTAAGTCTGGCCACACTCAAGGGGAGAGGACTTAAGCTCCGCCTCCTGAAGGAAGAAGTATCACAGAGTTTGTGAGCGTGCTCCCAAACCACCACACACGATATCATTAATTAGGGGGTCACCATGACGATATGCAGAATGTCCAGGCAGTCCAGCTTCCTTTGGGTCCCATTATAACAGAGGGCAAAAGAGTTAACCCCAAGCAAGACTGTAAATGTCTATGTCACTCACATGCATCGGTTCCCTCTACCTGATAGGAGTGACGATGAATGCATTTGCTAACCAATGCCAGGTACCGAGGTCACATCAATCTGCTCCAGAAGAGATATTACATTTGGCACAGAAACTGCAAATTAGGGAAGCTATTTGGTTAAGTTTACTATTCTCCAGGATGAGACATTTTTCTAAGGGCCAGACTGGTGAGTTAAATGGGGATAAAGGAGTGCCATCACCTTGCATCTTTTTTTAAAAATATATTTTTATTGGTTTCAGAGAGGAAAGGAGAGGGAGAGTAAGAGATAGAAACATCAATGATGAGAGAGAATCATTGATCGGCCGCCTCCTGCACACCCCACACTGGGGATCGAGCCCACAACCCAGGCATGTGCCCTTACCAGGAATTGAACTGTGACCTCCTGGTTCATAGGTCAGTGCTCAACCCCTGAGCCACACCAGCCGGGCCGCCTTGCATTCTTTTTTTTTTCCATTTTTTAAAAATATATTTTATTGATTTTTACAGAGAGGCAGGGAGAGGGATAGAGAGTTAGAAACATCCATGAGAAAGAAACATCCATCAGCTGCCTCCTGCACACCTCCTACTTACTGGGGATGTGCCTGCAACCAAGGTACATGCCCTTGATCGGAATCGAACCTGGGATCCTTGAGTCTACAGGCCGACGCTCTATCCACTGAGCCACACCGGTTAGGGCCCACCTTGCATTCTTAAGGTAGCCTCAATCTCTGCAATTTCCCCCAGGATGTAATAATGTATTTTAGAGAGGGAGAAAATTAGTTTCAAAAATTCCCCACTAATATAGCTTTTATCCCACTTACCAAGTATATCCATTCCAATTACTATTGGAGAACCTGAAAATAATCCTTTTGTCCTTTAGTTTTCTCCATAGCATTTATCACCATCTAACTCAACGTATACTAAACTTATTCATTTATTATCTGTTACGCAAATGAATATAGTTTCTACAAGGACAGGCGTTTCTGTCTTTTTCCAATACCGATTTATTTCTAATGTCTGTAGAGTGCCTATCACATCACAGAAACTTCATTGTTCTGTCACATAGCAGGAATTCAGTAAATATTTGTAGAGTGCAAGAATAAACAGCGCCAGACTCTCAATGTAAGTCTGCTGTTGTTATTGTTAGAATTTTCTCTACGATTTCTCCATCTCTCCAGCAAGTATGAATTCAAGTGTGAAGCAGTAACTCTGGAGCAAGTTCGGGAGAGGTTTCTACAAGGAGACCAGAAATAAACAGCATATGCGTTGGGGGTCAGCTGAGAGGCGGAAGGCAGATGGAGAGAGACACCTCTCCGACGCCCTCAGCACTTTCTGATCTCTCTTCTCCCCCAGTGTGGTTTGAAGTACACGTAGTCAATCCAGTGGTGATTACTGGAGTCTTGGGCCTCCTAGAATGGAATTGTTTGTTTTTTAAAGCATTAAGTGAGACATGAAATATTTAAATACTTTCAGGTTTTCTTTTTAAAGACCTGGCTGTTATCATCCATTTAGATGGGGTATGTGCTTTTTCATTTTATTTCAGTTCTCACCACTCCCAATTATCTCTTTCACACTAAGGCAAAGTGACAGCTGCCATTCATCCACATTTTTCTTCAAGTTAAGAAGAGAAGGATATAGTTTTTATATCCAAGTCCATATAAAAATTGGGAAGGTCCTAACCAGTTTGGCTCAGTGGATAGAGCGTCGGCCTGCGGATTGAAGGGTCCCAGGTTCGATTCTGGTCAAGGGCATGTACCTTGGTTGTGGGCACATCCCCAGTAGGGGGCGTGCAGGAGGCAGCTGATCCATGTTTCTCTCTCATCAATGTTTCTCTCTATCCCTCTCTCTCCCTTCCTCTCTGTAAAAAAGCAATAAAATGTATTTTAAAAATAAATAAAATAAATAAAATTGGGAAGAATGAAATGTAAATAGAGAAGTATACATTTCAATAAAAATGAAGAGTGTTTCTGGAGACAGGAGATAACAAAGATTATTCCTAAGCATTTAATATGTAATATGCAAACAAAGCATGACTGAGTACATAGAGTGCAACTCAAGCCCGAGTTTGCAATCCTTCCTCAAGTCCAATAAAGAGGACTAAATAGTATATGCACATAATTTGCAAAGTACTTATTTCTCTTTTAAAATGTCTCTAATTTGCATTCTTGAGCACAGCAATTTTAGTTTATTTTTTCCATACTGACATCTTGCCCCCAAGATACATATTGTCTCACTTCAACTCCCTGATTTTGGCCTTGGGGATGGAAACAGAGGTGCTCACTGGTAGGTTACAGGCTTTTTAACTGTCACTTCCTTATTTGCACAAAGAAAAGTTTCACAATTCCAGCTCAGGAAAGACCATTAAAATCTTAGCTAAGGACGCTCATTCTCTTCAGTTTTGATATGGAAAAGAGTGATTTAGTGTTCCAGGTGCTTTTAGTTGATGGTTTTAGTGTCCTTTAACTATAGACTGAGTGGCCAGATTATTATGATCTCTGAACGCATAATAATCTGGCCACTCAGTGTATATCCTATATAATAAAAGGCTCATATGCAAATTGTCCCCTCGACCAGGAGTTCAACCAGCAGGCAGGCCAGCCAACCGCCCATGTCCCCTCCTCCTGGCCAGGATGGCCGGACCCCACCCATGCACGAATTCATGCACCAGGCCTCTAAAATATATATATATATATGTGGGAGAGAGAGAGAGAGAGAGACCAGATTATTATTATGCATTCAGAGATCATCATAATCTGGCCCCTCAGTGTAATTACAACAGTAGTAGTACATTTTCATATTAGTAATATGAATTCTGGGATGTCCTTAGCTAGCAATAAACATGATGACTGGAAAAATGTAATATCATCAGGTAAAATTATCCAGATGTTTTTTTAAAAGGCCAAAAAAATCTCCATCACACTCTTTCATTAAGCTAAGCTTCAATGGTAGTTAGGGTACTGGGTACATTTGTCAAACTCTTACAAAGAAACAAGAGTGTTTTTACATTTATCTGCATGTCTTTCTCCCTCCACCACCTTTTTTCATCTTCATTCAAGCCAGTTCTAAAAATAAGGCAGTTATTGAGCCCAATATTCACTGAGAGCCAAGCAGGAAGCTTTTGGGTCTGAACCAGACTGGGGATGACTCATTGGAAGCCAAATGTCTGCATGAAAAGCTCGCCCTAAATTGGCACAAAAGCAAATATTTATAAACATGTTTTAAAAGCCCCTGTAGAACTCTTGGGAGGAAGGGTTAAAATATTGCCGCCCATTCCTAATTACAGCTTTCTGATGACACACTGCTTTGCTACCGCGGAGGCTGGCCCAGGCACTAACCCTTCAAAAATGGGGTTGCTATAATTGGCTGAACTGTCCCAACTCACAGTACTACTTATTTTGAAATATGATTCAGTTTTGATAACCTCAGCCCTGTCTGTATTTAGAATGCATTGAAAATTTATGTGCAAAGGAAAAAAAAAAAAAAGGAAAGAAAATGCATGTGCTACTTGTGAAAATTTTAAATTTCCTATAGATATGTCTCAAATGCAATCTATACAAATAGAGGTCACAAGAAGAGTGGTTAAACATGGAAATTTGTTTCTTACTGAGCAAACTTTGACCTCAAATGACGTAAGCATATATTTAATTTCTGTACCTTGAAGTTACCTATTGTTTTAAATACCCTTCTTGAGTCCTCAAGCAAATAGAAATGGTTTTTTTCCTTCTGATGGATATTTTTGGCACACATAGGTTCCTGTGTGGATTTATCGGGCCCTCATGTGAGAGCCTAGAGCCCCCCGACTTCCCTCAGGCTGACTGGAGGCCTATGGGAAGTCAGTTCCTGGTAGAAGTCACAACATGAGGTGATGGTAGCGGTGGAAGGTTGGAAAGGAACCGGGGGGTTGGAGGCGATCAGGCCAAGAAGCCAGCACTCCAGCTAAACCAAGCTGCCTGCCCCTGTTCCGTGACTCCTGCGGTGGTCTTTGGTATGCTGGATTGTTTAGAAGAGGAGATTGGGTCATTCAGACGTCTATGACTGAACTCATGACTGAGCTAAGCAGTAGCACTTGTTCAGAATTTTGTCTTGTATCCAAAAAAAAAAAACAAACCACTGGGAAGTACTTAGGACAGGGGCCAAAAAGATAGGCAAATAAAAAGGCTAGTATCAAGGAGAGATAGCATCTTTGATCTCCATATTTGGGGCTGGTGTTATCTATTTCTGCAGCAAAACATCGTGATCAGATGAGTGTATGGGAACTATGGTTATGGATACAGCCCTGCTTCCATTAGTCAAGATCATGAGAAAAATGGGTTCTCTAGATAAAAGAATTTTCTAGATTTCTAGGCTTCCCTTATTAAGTACCAAAATGTTAAAAACAAACAAACAAAAAAGAAAAATCTAAGACAATGGAAGGATCTCTGGAAGTATGATTGAAGGGTTAGGGGCAAGTAAGTGAAAGTTTTTACTTTTCCCTTTATGCCCTTTTATAAAGAATGCATTTTTAAATGATATGTTTTATTTTATTATTTTTAACAATTTACTTGAAACTATTTCTACATAAATAAATGGGTTTCATACTTCTGACCTCTCAAACAGAGCCAAATTGAGCTTTGATGTTTTGTTTTGTTAATCCTCACAAGAGGATATTTTTAACATTGCTTTTCAGAGAGAGTAGAAGGGAGGGAAGGGGAGAGAGAAAGAGAAACGTGGATGTGGGAGAGACACATTGAGCCCCAACCTGAGGCAGGAAGGGAACCTGCAACCCGGGTACGTGCCCTTGACTGGGAATCAAACCCAAGAAGCTTCAGCATGCAGGCTGATGCTCTAACCACTGAGAAATACCAGCCAGGGTGAGCTTTCTTTTGATGGAACATTATCATCATTATAAAACTCAATTCTTCTATGTGCTACAAAGCAGTGATACCTCCAGTCCTAGAGTGTCCAGTGTACTGAATGACTTATTCCTACACTACATGTCCTCAGATTTTTAATTCACTTCTGACACATTTTTCTGCTACCTGCTTTGGTATGAGACTGTCAGAATTCTGCCTATCATTGGTAACCTTTCTTCTGAATTTGTTGTTTTGTTTTAACCTGATGCTCCTATCAGCTTACTGTTAAGTCACATAAACAAACTTGTTAATAGCCTATCTACACTAATAAAGGAGAAACATGCAAATTGACCATCCCTCCGCTACGCCCACCAGCCAATCAGGAGCGAGTATGCAAATTAACCCAACAAAGATGGTGGTTTATTTGCATATGCAGGTGCGGAGCAAAGACTGAAGACAGTGTAGAAGGAAGCCTAGCGCTGCAGAAGGGAGTGAAGTGGCGGAGAAGGGAGCGAGGCAGCGGAGACAGGAGGGAGCGAGGCAGTGGAGACGCTCCCTTCTCTGCTTCACTCTGGCCACAGAAAGCCCTATTCTTGCAGGAATCCCCCTGCAACAGGCCTCTAGTGTAAAATAAAATTAAATGGGCACAAAGTGAATGCCCAGGGTCACTCCTATGAGCAATGTACAGAAAAGAAAAACAAAAAACAAACCCCAAAAGCCACCAACAAAAAAAAAAAGCCAACAACAACTTTAGTGCATTTATTTCGAGGTTTCAGTCTTATCCTTCCTATCTGGACCACAGCTATGTTTCAGATACCAGATGTTACTGGTACAAGAATTACGTATCAGTGAAATGATGCTCTTGCATCATGTCTTCCCTCCCTCATGTAATTGCTCAGTGGCAGTCCAGGTAGATGCATGTGATATTGAACTGGAGGTATTCTCATTCTTCAGGCTAATTGAAATGATAGCCCTGGACATTTCGCCAGTTTTAGAGTAATATTTTAAACTAGAGGCCCCGTGCATGGATTCGTTCACCAGTGGGGTCCCTCAGCCTGGCCTGCAGGGATCAGGCCAAAACCGGCTCTCTGATATCGCCTGAGGGGTCCCAGATTGCAAGAGGGTGGTTCTTGGGTGACGCACCCTGGAATCAGGCTCTCTTCTCTGGTTCCAGGTGTGTCACCGGAGAACTGTAGCTGCCAAGTCACCACAGCTCGGTAGCTCCTGCATTGAACATCTGTCCCCTAGTGGTAATTATGCATCATAGCTACTGGTCGGATGGTCAGATGGTCACTTAGGCTTTTATCCTATATAATAAAAGCCTAATATGCAAACCGACCAAACAGTGGAACGACCGGTGAAACAACCAGTCACTATGATGCACACTGACCACCAGGGGGCAGACGCTCAGTGCAGGAGCTGCCCCCAGCCCACAGGCCCCAGGCCAGCCAAGGTAGGTGTCAGAGGAGGCCCCTGGATTGCCCCACCAGTCACCTCCTGCAGAGGGAGGCGACCGGTGGCAGGGGCGGGGACAGCCAGCGGGGAGTGCCAGGCCAGCCAAGGCAGGTGCCAGCAGGGGTCCCCCAACCACCCCTGGTCATTGGCCAGGCCTAGGGACCCTACCCATTCAGGAATTTCGTGCACTGGGCCTCTAGTAATAATAATCCTATCCTATATAATAAAAGGCTAATATGCAAATCGACCGCACAGCAGAATGACTGGTCGCGATGATGTGCACTAACCACCAGGATGTAGACTCTCAATGCCGGAGCCTCCCCCTGGTGGTCAGTGCGTCCTCACAGGGGGAGCGCCGCTCAGCCAGAAGCGAGTGTAGCGAGTGCAGCGGTGGTGGCAGGAGCCCCTCCCGCCTCCGCAGCAGCACTAAGGATGGACTGCTGACCAGCTGGACATCCCCCGAGGGCTCCCAGACCGCAAGAGGGCATGGCCGGGCTGATGGACGCCCCCACCAGTGGTCTCTAGTATATATAGATTAGAAATAATTGGCAGGACTTTGATAACCAAGGATTTAAATGTTCCCGAGTGTGATTAACATATTTGGTCTTCGGTCCTGGTTTAGAGCTTCTAAAACCCTTACTTTTCCTAAAAGGAGTGATAGGACCATCTTTTGTTATTCATAACAAGCACCTTTCAACCCTACCTTAGTTGTATATGTCATCGAGGTGACCCTTGGAGGGCCCCTAGATAGCTTCAGGATGAGGTTGATTACCAGAGGATCCAATCCTGTGATTAGAAAGCACTTTCAAACTTACCCCTATGACCTTCAGGGAGGGAAGAGGGACTGAAGATTGAGCCAATAATTTAATCAATCGTGTATCCTATCTAATAAAAGAGTAATATGCAAATTAGCCATCACGCCACTACACCCACCAGCCAATCAGGAGCAAGTATGCAAATTAACCCAACCACGCTGGCGGTTAATTTGCATATCCAGGGGCAGAGGGAAGACTGAAGACAGCGTAGAAGAAGGAAGCCAAGCATTTCAGAAGGGAACGAAGTTGCAGAGAAGCAAGCAAGCGGGGCTGCAGAGAAGGGAGGGAAGCAGGCGGGGCAGGGGAGAAGGGAGGGAAGCAGGTGGGGCAGGGGAGAAGGGAGGGAAGCAGGCGGGGCAGGGGAGAAGGGAGGGAAGCAGGCGGGGCAGGGGAGAAGGGAGGGAAGCAGGTGGGGCAGGGGAGAAGGGAGGGAAGCGGGTGGGGCAGGGGAGAAGGGAGGGAAGCAGACCTCCGCAGGAAGCCCTATTGCAGGAATCTTCCTGCCACGGGCCTCTCGTATGTAATAACACCTCCTTAGAACCCCTGACCAGTGAGGTTCAGAGAGCTTCCTGGTTGGCGAACAGGTAGCGGTTGAGGGAGAGTGGTGCTCCTGGAGAAGACACAGAAGCTCTGCCCCCACCCCACCGGCCTTACACTTTGCCCAATGCCTTTGCTCCATTTGGCTGTTCCTCGGTTGTATTCTTCACAATAAGCTGGTAATAGCCGGTAAACTGTTTCTGAGTTCTAGGAGCCTAACAACTTATGCAACCTAATTTACAGCCGGTCAGTCAGGAGTACGGGTGGCCTGGGACCTGCCATTTTCACCTGAGGAGGGGGCAGTCTCATGGGAGTGAACCCTCCACCCGTCGGGGTCTCCACTAACTCTGGCACTTAGGGTCAGAACTGAACTGTAGGACACCCAAGTGGTGTCTGGAGAATTGGAAAACTGGTTGGTGTGAGGAGAAAAAACCCCACACATCGGTGTCAGAAGTGTTGTGAGGAAAAAAGAGCTCACCGGGCTTTTGAGACTGCAATATGCTTGCACATGTGTCAGGCTGCCAAATCCATCTGAAAAACATACATGTAGGCTCTGGCCTACTGGGTAGATCCGACGAGACTCAGCTGGTTCACAGACACATAGAAACAGATCGAACAAGCAGCACGTGTTTGAAAGGAACACTTGAGTGGGACAGGGAGTGGGGTTGGGGGACAATCTGAACGTGCGGCGGGAGTGTAGGCTTGCACGGGTGAGTGGGTGGGGGGACATCTGTGGGCGTCAGAGACGGACAGAGATAGAGGGCTGCAGTTCTGCCGCTCATAAAGCAACTATAATAGTAAAAGAAATGTAAAGGCACAGAGCTTCCCGGAGCCCTAGAAAATAGTTTTAAACCAACAATGTCTAAGGCAGGCTTATTTCAAGTGCCAATTGCTTCCCACAAAGAGCTTAAATTACTCCTCCTTACACAATGCCAGGCCATTTTCATTTACCACTTACTTGAAATTTGGTGATTATCACAAATGCAACCCTATCCTACGTTCCTGGTAGTCAAAAGTTTTTAAAAGTGGGGAAATTGAGATAAATGGGCTGCATTTTTTATCTGGAAAATGATCTTTAGCTGTTTGCATGTCAAGACATACAGCAAATAACTAGCTAAGGAAAGAGGAGCTCAAATGGGTAGATTGAATAAGAAGAATTTTATCTGAAGCCACCGCAGGAGGATTTCTGATATCCTGACCTACATTCAGTAACTGGACAGGACAGAGTCGGAAAGAGACAGGGAACTGGTGGTGTCATTGCTTGTCTGGTTTTGCCTGGGAGAGTTCATGATGCTGGTGAAGGGGGATCTATGCACAGACACTCCATTTAACAAAAAACTAACCAAAGAACTTGTACGCATATATGCATAACCCATGGACACAGACAACAGTGAGGTGAAGGCCTGAGGGGTGGGGGTGGGGGGGAGGGGTCAATGGGGAAAAAGGGGGGCACGGTAATACTTTCAACAATAGAGGTAAGTTTTTAAAAACCCACGGGTTATTACTGTCTTTGGCAATCACTCCCGATGTTGCATCCCTGGACCCTGCCAAGTGTGCATTCACGGGCAAGTCTAGATCCCACAAAGGCCCCGGGGACATCACTTAACACGAAAGCAAGCAATCCCTGCGTGAAAGAGATGCACGGGGTACAGCGTCAAAATGTGACGCACAGACCTGAGCCTCTGTGCTGGGCTTTCCCCCTGTGCTTGCTTCTAGAACCACAGCCCTGCGCGGCCCTCAAGGAACTTAGCCCTGAGGTCAAGAGTTCAGGAAGGGAGAGAATCCAAGATGGCGGCGTAGGTAAACACCTAAACTGCTGCCTTGCGCAACAATTTCAAAAATTCAACTAAAAGACAAAACGTCTATCACCCAGAACCACGGGAAAGCTGGCTGAGTGGAAGTTCTACAACTAGAAGGAAAGAGAAAAGAGCATCGAGACGTGCACGAGCGCTGAAAAGCTGAGGTACGGAGGCGCGCGATCCGGGCTGGCTGCGGGTGTTGCTTTTTTCAACCCAAAGGGAGACAAGCCCCTGATTACTCTGAAATCCAGTTTCTGGGGAGACGCGGGAGACGCGGGGGACCCAAACTCCTACGGGGAGAAGCTGGACTGTCTGCCAGTGACGGGGGCTTACTTGCAGAGCTGCGCGCAGGAATAATTGTTTACGGCACTGGGGCACAGGACTCCGGGACGCCCTTGGGGACACAGAGCCGGCTAACTAGCAGCCATTGCTGTTTGCCACGCCCTAGCCTAGTGACACCCTGAGACCCCCCCCTGCACAACCTACAAACCCACCCAAGCTCCAAGCAGCTCAATTAGCATAAGAAAGCCTGCCCTATGGCAGCTTAACCTAGAAAACTTGCAGCCTGGGTCAGACAGCTCCAAAACCTCCAAACCCCAAGCAAAGAGGAGAAAACTGCAGCTCTCACTGTAGCTCCTGCTGGATGGCCTCAGACAGTAGCTGACCTGCACCCCATTGGAGATCCAGAAGCCAGTGTACCTAGTGGTCAGAGTGAGACACCAGATTTCAACTCCTCACATCCATAAGTGACACATTCAAAGGCAGACTCAGTGAGCACCAAAGCCCCACTGAAACAAGTCCTGCCCCTAAGTGTGTCTTCAGCGCAGCAGTTCTTCCATTATAGGCACAGTGAGTGCTCACAGCTAATTGGCCTGGAGGTCAATTCCTCCCAGTATACCAACAGCAATTAAGACTTTAACTGCACCAAGTCTTTGCACTCAGTCCACAAAGGGGTGTACCAAGAGTGTCCACATCAGGTGATTGGGGAGGCTGAGCTACTGCCCCCTATAGGTCACCTACCACACAAAGCCACTCCATCAACACAGGGAAGCAGCCAAAATGAGGAGACAAAGAAACATGTCACGAATGAAAGAAACGGAGGAAAGCAAACTACTGGATGACATAGAGTTCAGAACCACATTTATAAGGTTACTCAAGAATCTTCTTAAAACCGCTGAGAAACTTGATGAGACCTTCAAGGAGCTTAATGAGAATGCCAAAAAAATGGAAAAGGATCAGTCAGAAATGAAGCATACACTGTCTGAAATAAAGAATATACAGAAACTCAACTGTAGATCAACGTACCCCAAGAATCAAACCAAAGATCTGAAATATGTGGAAACAAAAAACATCCAACCAGAAAAACAAAAAGAAAAAAGAATCCAAAAATATGAAGATAGTGTAAGGAGCCTCTGGGACAACTTTAAGCGAACCAACATCCGAATTTTTGGGGTGCCAGAAGAAGGGAGAGAGCAAAATATTGAAAACCTATTAGAAGAAATAATGACAGAAAACTTTCCCTGCCTGGTGAAAGAAATAGATGTACAAGTCCAGGAAGTGCACAGAACCCCATACAAGAGGAATCCAAAGAGGACCACACCAAGACACATCATAATTAAAATGCCAAGGGCAAAAGACAAAGAGAGAATATTAAAAGCAGCAAGAGAAAAACAGTTAATTACCTACAAGGGAGTACCCATACGACTGTCAGCTGATTTCTCAACAGAAACTATGCAGGCCAGAAGGGAGTGGCAAGAAATATTCAAAGTGATGAACAGCAAGAATCTACAACCAAGATTACTCTACCCAGCAAAGCTATCATTCAGAGTTGAAGGTCAGATAAAGAGCTTCACAGACAAGAAAAAGCTAAAGGAGTTCATCACCACCAAACCAGGATTACATGAAATGCTGAAGGGTATTCTTTAAGGAGAGGAAGAAGAAGATAAAGGTAAAGATAAAAATTATGAACAACAAAATGACATCAAATACATACCTACCAACAAGTGAATCTAAAAATCAAGTGAATAAAAAATCTGAAGAACAGAACGGACTGGTGAATATAATAGAATCAGGGACATAGAAAGGGAGTGGACTGACGATTCTCAGGGGAAGCAGGTGTGAGGGGTGCGGGAAGAGCTTGGACAAAAATCTTACTCCTATGGATGAAGACAGTGGCGGGGGGTAAGGGCATGGGGTGGGGTGGGGAATCAGGTAGAGGGGAGCTATGGGGGAAAAAATAGAGGAACACCTGTAATAATCTGAACAATAAAGATTTATTAAAATAAAAAATAAAAATAAAAAAAAAAAAAAAAAAAAAAAAAAAAAAAAAAAAGAGTTCAGGAAGCCGATGCACACTCTTCGTGCCAGGTGCTGTGACGTGGGCCCCCGGAGGGAACTGCTATTAACTCTCCATTGAGCAACCGTGATTTTTTTTTTTTCCAAAAGAGAAATACCTTTTTCTAATTATAAAAATAATCCAGGCGCCGTATTTGAAAAACTCAGGCACAGTAGCAGTCTCTGTCGATGGAAGAATTCATTTAAAGCCATTGGATACTAAGGAGCAAACTCCATGTTCCCTCTTGGTACACTGACTCCCACTCTTGGCCACACGTCACCTCTCATTGGTAACTGGCCTAGCACGGCAAGAGGCCCAACTCCCTCTCTGCTGCCACACCATCATTGGCTCTCACATATTGCAAGCATAAGATACAGTTATTTCATTGGCTCCTTGGGCCTGGGCAAATTTTTAGAAACTATATTGGCCTTCTTTTTTTTTTTTTTTTTTTTTTTTTGCGTTAGTAAGATCACTCTTTTAAAATAAATATTTTTAAAAATTTGCTTTTAGAGCGGAAGGGAGAGGGATAGAGAGATAGAAACATCGATGATGAGAAAGGAAAGTCATCAGCAGTCGGCTGCCTCCTGCAGGCTCCCCGCTGGGGATAGGGCACGTGCCCTTCCTGGGAATCAAACGGCGATCTCCTGGTCCATGGGTGGACGCTCGACCACTGAGCCACCCCGGCTGGGCAGTAAGATCACTATTGCTTTCATGCATCTCGTCGTTTTTACAGAATTTATGGAACGTTTTCATTAATAGTTTGGGCTATTTCCTTGGTCTCTCTATTTCAGGGTTTAAGCCAGATTTATGTTTTATTTCTTTAGAGGTCCTACAATTTTCACCCCAGGGAGCTACAAACTCTGGATCACACTTTAGAAAATGTTTCCATTACATAGTCATACAGTGTGCCTATGTGATTCTGATGGCCAGTTCACCTGAGCTCTCAGTGACTCAGCGCAGGAAGGCTCCATGCTGGCCGGTGCTACGCATCGGGTACAGCGAGGGAGGGCAGGATGGTGGAGGCTCGCCACCCCTGGCCGCACCAGCTCCGCGGCACTGCTGCAGGGACGGAGAGACAGGGGATCTCAGGTGGGCCTGTCGCTACCTGGGTCCCAAAGCAGCGCCTGTGGCTTCTGCTCACATTTCATGGGCTCGCAGCAATCACATGGTCTTCCTAATTTCAAAGCAGCTGAGGAGCTTGGAGAACAGATGAAATGATTTGTTAGAACTGGTCTCTCCTTCAAACCTAAGTGTGCATCCTCTGACCATAGGCTGACATCATTCCAAATCAAGTCATGTTATTTACTTATGTCAATTTTCTACCCCTTTGACATGAAGATTGCAGTGTGAGATGTATGTAGAGAAGAATGCACCTTACCCATACACACAGTTTTCTACACAGAAGATAATTACTGTGTACATAATAGCTTATTATTTTCCACAGCCGGTATTCAAGAAGGAGGAAGATGATTATGGGAGAGAAAAGAATACCCAACCCTCATTTTAAAAAGTATATATATCTTTACTGATTTCAGAGAGGAAGAGAGAGGGAGAGAGAGAGAGAAACATCAATGATGAGAGAGAATCATTGGTCGGCTGCCTCCTGCACACCCCTACTGGGGATCAAGCCTGCAACCCGGGCATGTGCTCTTGACTGGAACTGAAGCCAGGACCCTTCAGGCCACAGGCCGACGCTCTATCCACTGAGCCACACCGGCTAGGGCCCAACCCTCATTTTTTACCACGAATTCTGACTAAAAGCAGCAAAATGCCTGGGTTTGTCAGGGCAGACTAATTTCTGTCACAAGTAGTTATCTCTGGTCTTTGGAATTCTGTCTAATATGCTTCTTTTGTTTATCTGCCTCGATAGTTTTGCATCATCTCAGTGGTTTAAGACAATGGGTTTTAATGGCGGTGTAACCACAGTTCAGCGTGGGCATTTGACAAGCGGCTTTCCTTGAAGTGACTCAGCGACCTGAGCTCCTCCCTCCTGAGACTCTGGCCCTCCAAGCCGAGTCCCCTGCAGATGCCCCTGCGCCACTCAGACACACAAAGGGAGAGAAGGGCGGGGAGGGTTGTGGGTGGGGGGGCTGGGGAGGGGGGAGGGAGGGCCAGGCTTGGAAACAGCATCTGGTCATTTCCACCCACATTCTGCTGGCCAGGCCTCCTGGTCACCGTTAACCCCAGGGGAGCCTGGGAAATGTAGTCTGGCTGTGTGCACGGAAGGAAAAGAAGTAGGTTTGGTGACTGTCTCTACCTCATGTCCCTCACATGACGTATGTGCGTACATACATACGTACATACATACATACATACATGGGGAAAAACAAAGGCGTTTGACCAGAGTTGGATGTGTCTGGAGAAAGAAACTTCTTTCTGTGGCCAGGTTCTTATTTCCTTCATTTCTGCTTACATGTTGCTTCTCTTCACGTTCTGTGTTTTACTTTCTTTCAAAACCAGTTTTTTTAATCAACAAATCAGCAAAGGACAAGTGCTGGCGAGGACGCGGAGGAAAAGGAACCCTCGTGCACTGCTGGTGGGCATGCAGGCTGGTGCAGCCACTGTGGAGAACAGTATGGCGTTTCCTCAAAAAATTAAAAATGGAGCTCCCATTGGACCCAGTGATCCCACTTCTAGGAATATATCCCAAGAAAACAGAAACACCAATCAGAAAGGATATATGCACCTTTATGTTCATAGCAGCACCATTCACCATAGCTAAGATCTGGAAACAGCCCGGGTACCCGTCAGCAGATGAGTGGATAAAAAGCTGTGGTACGTTTACACCATGGAATACTACACAACTGTAAAAAACAAAGAACTCTTACCATTTGCAACAGCATGGATGGACCTGGACAGTATTGTGCTAAGCGAAATAAGCCAATTAGAGAAAGGTAAGTATCACATGATCTCACTCATATGTGGAATCTAATGAATAAAATAAACTGATGAACAAAATAGATCCAGAGACACAGAGGCATGGAACAGAGTGATGAATTTCAGAGGGAAGGCAAGGTGTGGAGAGATTAATCAGGGAACTTGTATGCATATATGCACAGCCCGGGAACACAGAGAGTAGAGTGGTGAAGGCCTAGGAGAGGCAGGTGCGGGGTGGAGGGGGCAGTGGAAAAAACAAATAAAGGGGACATCTGTAATACTTTCAACAATAAAGAAAAGTAATGACAAATTTTAAAAGGATTTAAAAATAGCTTCTAACAATAAAATAAAACCAGTTTTTAAGAATGTCTGGCCCTAACCGGTTTGGCTCAGTGGATAGAGCGTCAGCCTGCGGACTCAAGGGTCCCAGGCTCGATTCCAGTCAAGGGCATGTACCTTGGTTGCGGGCACATCCCCAGTGGGGAGTGTGCAGGAGGCAGCTGATCGATGTTTCTCTCTCATCGATGTTTCTAACTCTCTGTCCCTCTCCCTTCCTCTCTGTAAAATATCAATAAAATATATTTTTTAAAAAGAAAAAAAGAATGTCTGTGCCCTGCTTTGTGGAGAAAATATAGAAATAAACACGATGGCGTGCCACTGGTTGGATGTAAACTGATATGACCTCACAAAGGAAATTTGTCTATATTCAAAAACCTTAAAAGGAGTACAGTTAACAATTCCACTTCTAGGATTTCATCCTGGAGAAATAAACAGAAAATATGAACAGCTGTATGTACACGCGTGAAACACTTTCATGACATAAGTGTCCAGGAATTGAAGGCAAACTAATAATGCTACTTTTAATAAAATATTATGTGGCCATGAATAATGCCATAGATGTCTATTTAGTAATATCAAATAATGTTCCTTAACATTAAGCAAAATTATCAATTTACAAATCTGTCTAAATATCCCATTTTGATTTTTCAAAATATGTATATATATATATATATATATATATACAAAATATATATATCAAATCAAATAAAAATAGGATATTCTAGACATAGAAGGTTTGTAAACTGATTATATATATGTGTATATATATATATATATATATATAATTTTTGGCTTATCTGTGTTTTCTATATAAATAAGTATATTCTTCTTACAAATTATTTTTTATTTTAAATCAAAAAATGAAAAACCCTGATGTTAAAAACCAAAGCACAGAGTTTTAATCCATAGGCACTCAAAAGAAGAGACAATGAACACAAGACCACCTGGTTACTCGCTCTGGCTCTAGTTTCCAGTGGCCCTCTGGCCTGGCACCTGGAGGCGTCCCTGCCCCCAGGGCGGGGTGGGAGGGTGGAGCTGGGGCAGAGGAGCCAAGTTCTTGGTAGGACCGCGTCTCAGAGGCAGGCTTAAGCACATTATAGAGTGCACGCATAGCTGCTGCTCGCCATTCCTCACCTCCCTCACTCTGACAATGGCCAGCTTTCTTTTCTTTGAGTAGGAAACCTGCAGAGGCAGCTGGCTTGGGTTATGTTGTGTAGGCATGTGAGTTCAATGCAAATCACATGCAAAGACTCTCAGAGTTCTTTCTCAGACGGTCCAAGTTAGGAACATTTGTCTTCGGTTTGTATTACACCTAAAAGAGGGCACATACTTCTGATATTTCTCTTGGTTAATGTCTTCAGAATAAGTCAAGCTGCTGTCAGAAGAGGTTTCTGCTTTTTAAGTGCTCTATTCATCTTGGAGTTACCCATGCATGCATACTTACAAACGGTACATTATTTTCAAAGATAGAATAATGTTTCCAGAATAATTAAAATCAAAGTAAGTGGAGAGCCAGAACATGATCATTTTATATAAGAATCAATATCCTTGAGAAACCAAGATGGTGACATAGGTAAACACCTAAATCGCTGCCTCGCACAACAATTTCAAAACTACAACTAAAAGACAAAACGGACATCATCCAGAACCACAGGAAGGCTGGCTGAGTGGAAATTCTACAACTAGAAGGAAAGAGAAAAGCACACTGAGACTCACAGGAGCTGCAGAAGTGCAGAGTTATGGAGGCACGCACTGAGAGGACTGGCAACTGAGTACGCGGCTGTCTTTCTCAATCCGGAGGGAGACAAAAGCTCCCAACTGTTCTGAATTCCAGTTCCGGGAGAGACTCTGGGGACCCAGACTCATACGGAGAAACTGGACTGTCTGAAAGTGGGCGAAACTCGAGGGCGGCTTTCTCTCAGAGGTGCTTGCAGTGATTACCATGGGACACTGATACCCAGGGGCCTCTTAGGGCAGGGCTGACAGTAAGCCATTGCTGTGTGCTCCGCCCTGAGATCCCACCCCACAAAAACCATTGCTATTTGCTCCACCCTGAGACTCTGTCCCTTCCAAGCTGAGTGAGAGGCTTTTGCATACAAATGGCCTGGTCCTTTGAAATCTAAACTTACCTAACAAACTGCAGTTGAGTCAGTGAGACCCAGAATATCCAAAAGAAGGCCCAAGGCCCTGCAGCAGCTTGCATTGCTTCACAGCTGGACCTCATCTGGGCACCTCCAAAACCCAAACAAAGAAGAGGAATCTGCAGATCTCTCCGTAGCTCCTGCAGGGTGGCCTCAGGTAGAGGCTAAATTAGCACCTCCTTGGAAGTCCAAGAGCCAGTGTACCCAGGGGTCAGAGTGGGACCATCCAGATTACAACTCTTCAGATCCATAAGGGACATGCTCAGGGGGCAGACTCAGTGAGCACCAAAGCCCCAATGAAGCTCAAGTCTTGTCTCAAAAGGGTGTCTCCAGCACAGAAGTTCTCCCATTATAGACACAGCTGATCCTTACAGCCAATTGGCCTCAAGGTTAATTCCTCCCAGTGATACCAACAACAATCAAGACTTAACTACAACAAGACTGTGCACACAGCCCACAAAGGGGTGCACCAAGAGTGTCCACCTCAGGTAACTGGGGAGGCTGAGCCACTGGGCCCTATAGGACACGTAGCACACAGAGCCACTCTATCAACTCAGGGAAGCAGCCAAAATGTGGAGACAAAGAAACAGGTCACAAATGAAAGAAATGGAGGAAAGCAGACAACTGGATATAGAGTTCAAAATCACGGTTATAAGGTTTTTCAAGAATTTTCTAGAAAAGGCCAATAAATTTAGTGAGACCCTTGAGGATATGAAAAAGGACCAACTAGAAATTAAACATACACTAACTGAAATAAAAAATATTATACAGAGACCCAACAAGAGACTAGAGGAACACAAGAATCAAGTCAAAGATTTGAAAGACAAAGAAGCAAAAAACACTCAACCAGAAAAGCAAAAAGAAAAAAGAATCCAAAAAGTTGAAGATAGTGTAAGAAGCCTCTGGGACAACTTCAGGCATACCAACATCAGAATTATGGGGGGTGCCAGAAGAAGAGAGAAAGCAAGATACTAAAAACCTATTTGAAGAAATAATGACAGAAAACTTCCCCCACCTGGTGAAAGACATAGACTACAAGTCTCTGAATCCAAAGAGGACCACACCAAGACACATCATAATTAAAATGCCAAGAGCAAAAGACAAAGAGAGAATATTAAAAGCAGCAAGAGAAAAACAGTTAATTACCTACAAGGGAGCACCCATACGATTGTCAGCTGATTTCTCAACAGAAACTATGCAGGCCAGATGGGAGTGGCAAGAAATATTCAAAGTGATGAACAGCAAGAACCTACAACCAAGATTACTCTACCCAGCAAAGCTATCATTCAGAATTGAAGGGCAGATAAAGAGCTTCACAGATAAGAAAAAGCTAAAGGAGTTCATCACTGCCAAACCAGTATTATATGAAATGCTGAAAGGTATTCTTTAAGAAGAGGAAGAAGAAGAAAAAGGTAAAGATAAAAATTATGAACAACAAATACATATCTATCAACAAGTGAATCTAAAAATCAAGTGAATAAAAAATCTGATGAACAGAATAAACTGGTGAATATAATAGAATCAGAGATATAGAAAGGGAGTGGACTGACAATTCTCAGGGGGAAAGGGGTGTGGGGGGTGCAGGAAGAGACTGGACAAAAATCGTACACCTATGGATGAGGACAGTGGGGGGGTGGGGTAAGGGCAGCAGGTGAGGTGGGAACCGGGTAGAGGCGAGCTATGGGGGGGAAAAAGAGGAACAACTGTAATAATCTGAACAATAAAGATTTATTAAAAAAACAAAGTAAAAAAAAGAATCAATATTCTCTATAGTTCAGACAACTTATAGCATGGGTTTATAACAGCTGGATAATGAAAACGGTTTTAGTTGCTTTTGCTATTAATAGTAATTTTATGAACTGCAGACTCCACTCAGCAAAATCAAACATCGCTGTCACACACACATACACACCTCTCAAATTTTATTAACACCTGTTAAAATTATAGCCATTTAAAAGTTCACTCAAAGTGTGTACTTTTAAAGAGATATTACCAAGAGCAGACTTTTGTGGATGACATGCTGCTCTCCCATACTGCCAGCAGTACTGGAATAAATGCTCACATCTGACTCAACCGTCTCTGCTTAACTGGCTCAAGTCGTGACAGGCAGCATGGACCCACTGATTGTCCAATTACACATTCTGGCGACCACCAAAGGACCTAAGCAAGAGACTCCGCTGGGTTCTTTTCCTAGGAGGCCCAGAGCTGCAGAAGCATCCTCCGGCAGGCTCCAGAAACAGCAGGGAGGGGCCAGGCCCATGTGTGTAAGGAAAAAGGACAGAAAAGAGGACTTTCACAGTAAAGCCACTGAAGGCTGGCTGCAAGCACTACTCTCGCCTAGGGAATATCTAGGTGCCATCGCCACCTCTTTCTGTGCCCGCGCCTCATCTTCCCTCTGACAGAGAGCAAGGATCTCTTGGCTCTGAAAGAAAACTTTGTCCCTCCTTAGCATGAAGCCGCTACAGAAGAGACCCTGTGCCCCTTTTCTCAAAGAATTCGGAGCCAGGATCCTTGAGGGAGGAAGTGGTAGGAAGTTAGACGTAAGCAGAGCAAGAAGGATGGACCAACTGGAGGAGAAATGGACGGGGCCCCCAGAGGTGCTTCTCACCACTCCAACTGCTCTGAAGCTGGCAATGGCGGAACCTGTGCAGAACTGACCTTTACATTGGCTGCGTAGGAGTTGGGACACCTACTGATAATATATAGAAGTATTCCATTCATTTTGGAGAGTCATATACAGGGACCTTTATATGTTGGAACCCACTGTCTGGGAAAAGGATGGAGGGGTAGTTCCTCTAAAGCAAGCATGTCAAACTCGTGGCCCGTGGGCTGCATGCGGCCCACAACAAATACTTTTGCAGCCCAGCCAATATAACAGTATGTAAGAAACATTTTAATAAAAATTTCGTGACTTAATTTTTACAATATCCTGTTACACGTAATTATTAATAACGAACTGCAACGTTCGCTAATGACTGATGACGATAATCGTGTTGCATTCATTTCCCTTACACGCAGGCGCACCGTTTCTCTCCACTAATACTAGCAGCGAATATTTTAGCAGCCGATGGCCACATCAGTAGTCTTGGACTGACTTGTTTGGTGTGCGCAACGGGAAATATTTCCCTCTTGGAGAACAAGAAAAATAGGTTTATTTGCATTACTCTTATTAATTTGTGCAGTTACTCAGTGTCTGGTAAGTTAATATTCAAGAAAAACATTAATTTTTATTTAAATGTTCTATTATTTTATGTTAACGATGACTCATTTGTTTCAGCCCTTTGCATTCAGCACGTCTCTATCGAAATAAACCTACGTTTCTATGAACATGGAAGCTTCTGTTTTTTTTTGCAGCCACGTAAGCTTAAACCTTTTCATCCGGCCTGTGTCAGCCTGTGAGTGTGACATGCTTGCTCTAAAGGTTAACGCAGTAGTGCCCTGTGGTGAATGTCTGACTTTGACCCGGTGCTCTAGTTGTTGTCTTTAAGTATCTAATAACTACAATATGAGTTGTTCTGATTTTACCCTCCCTTACAGTAATGGACACGCTAAGCCGCCGGGTGATGGGTTTCTGACACGTGGGGTAACTGTTTATTCCTATGGCCCTGCCTACAGCACCGGGGCTGGGGGAGAGGAGCCTCGTTCCTCGGGGCGACTGCTATCTTTGAGCCCCAGAAGCAGCACGGGGTTGGAACCAGAAGAGACCTCCTCACGGCTGTTGCCCTGGACGGCCATGGCATCTCCACTGGAGCCCTGCTGACCATATTGTTTCACCCGTCTTTGTGATGCTGGTACTGGCAGGCTCCCTTAAAGCAGAAGTGGCCCGGCGGGCGTGGAGCACGGTAAAAGCCCCAAATGCCACCTCCAGGGCCGTACATGGGATAAAGTAAGAACTGAGCCAGGTCAGGGAGGCAGTTCTAGAGAATCGGGCGGCAAGAGATTGTCTGCTGTTCGTGGCGTGACCACAATTGTGAGGAATTCAAAGGAGTGTGCTGTTTTCATCTTTCTGACAATTCTCAGTAGACAGAAAACATATACAAGATCCTGCATTTGGTGTACTCCATCCCTGGGAACTGCTTTCAAGGCAGGAGCAAATGCAGTCCAGCAAGGTGAGACTTTTCATGTGAAAGGAATCTATAGATATGAGCTGATAGAAATAGCAGTGGGGAAATGTCAGGGGCAAAAATAGAATATCGGGGGCTAGCTATGGTTATGGGAAATATTAATCATGCTCTGTTATCCATGACTGCCTTGTGTTGGTTAAGGGACATTCTGACCTGGCTGGGAGTTGTACGCCCCGGGGCCTGGGAGTCAACCTTGGCCCTGGGAGTCAACCTTGGAATATGGCCCATTCTCATTCAAGAACTGTCTATTGTCATGGAAAGATTAACAATCTTGTTGCCCAAACAAGGGAGCTCCACCTCAGCCCACACTGCCTACTTCCCCAGGCCTGTAATCCCTCCTCTCCAGTAATCCTGGTCTTACCCGTATGAGCAGCTGGCTTCTGGGGCACTACAGAGCAGATTTCTGTGGATGACCTGCTGCTCTCCCATTCCACCGGCAGTACTGGAAGAAACACTCATATATGATTCAAATAAATAGATAGATAGATAGATAGATAGATAGATAGATAGATAGATAGATGATAGATAGATAGATAGATAGATAGATAGATAGATAGATATTACCTACAATTAAAAATCAAAACCAATCCTGGTTCTCTATTAAAATACTGATTTTTAGTCAATAACTATACTTTCTTCAGGAAACTATTGTGAAGCTCAGAGAAAAAATAGAACACACCACGACAATGTATTGGCTAAATTACAAGACTCTATAGGAGCGTAGGCTGCTGTTGGGATTTCCAAAGCGGGTTGAAAAGAGGAAATACCAGCAATGATGTGTAAGTCACTGTGATTTTACTGATGAGCAGCAAATTGAGAATTCTCTGGCTGACAGAAAAGGGTAAGATGTTAACTCTCAGTCATTCCGCCTATGGGGCCCCGCTGGCTGCCGGTGGGCGTGGCACTTTCCCCCAGCTGAACTCAGAGCGTGTGTGAGGGGTTCACTGTGTCGGGCAGAAAGAAGCTAGAGAAAGAAGCTACCATCTCACCTGAGGACTGCCCTAGACTAAGGTTGGGCCAGGGGGAGGGGCTAAGAAATTATAACGGTAACTGCGCGTACAGCTTGTCCTCGGATACCAGAGGTCAGATAGTAACAGGTCAGATAAGAGAGTAAACTTTGGCCACTCAAGTGTATTTTGGTTTGAATCTCTTTGACCAAGAGGCTGTTGGATGGTTTCTGTGTGATATGGACACCCACTCACCTTCCCACTGCCCCAGCTCACCCATCCTTCCATCTCTCCTCCCTGTCGTCCAACATCTTTTTACCCAGGACCCCGATGCTCCCACCTACCAGTCAGCGAATCCACGTCCATGCTCGAGAGCCCTTGCACTGTTATATCAGGCATCATGGTTACCTGGGTGATGTGCAAGCACTTGTTACCTTCCATCTCTAGAACATGCTTTCCTTCACGTAAGCAGGTCCTTTGGCTAACTTGTGTGCCTATATTGTGACGTGATGTAATGAGGTGTGTGCACCCTACTGAGCAATGGGTGAATCCTGAAGGTGGTTTAAATCAACCATCTTTGTAGACAAAGTACAGATTGTACGTATGGAGATATGTACACACCAAGAGGTGTGTGACTCTTGTGTTTATCTGGGTACCTGGGTTTAGATACCTGGGTTGTTGTTTGTGTGCATAAATCTACATCTGTGTACATCTGTATGTGTGTCACAAGGTGCAGCCAATAGCTTCCTATAAAGTATGACCATCTGTCTCCAAATCTCCCTGGCTCACAGTATATTTCTCATTTTTGGGGGGAAATGTGATAAAATACATGTAACATTTATTTAACGTTTTCACTGTACAATTCAGATGCATTAATTACATTCACAATATTGGGCAAACAATTACAACTATCTGTTCCCAAATTTTTTCAACACCCAAACAGAAACTCTGTACCCATTAAGCAATAATTCCCTATTTCCCTCTTCTCTCAATTCCTCATAACCCCTAATATACTTTCTGTCTCTATGAATTTTCCTGTCTAGATAATTCTTATAATAATTGTTCTTTTGGTGTCTGGCTTATTTCACTTAGCATGTGTTTAAGGTTCATCCATGTTGGAGCACGTATCAGAATTTTATTCTTTTTCATGGCTGAATAATATTCCACTGTGTGTATATATACCACATTTTATTTCTCCATTCATTTGTTGATGGACAATTGAGTTATTTCTACTTTTTAAATATTGTGAGTAATGCTTCAATAAATACTGGCATTCAAGTATCTGTTCCAGTCCCTGTTTTAAATTCTTTTGGATATATACCTAGAAGTAGAATTACTGAGTCATATAGCCATTTTATGTTTAGCTTTTTGAAGAACCACTGGATTGTTTCATGGTGGCTGCATCCTTTTAGCTGAGTTAGAGATGTGTACCTATGAGGGCATCATATATGCAGTCTTCCTGTGTGTATGTGTGTGTGTGTGTGTGTTAGATGAGATGCTGAGAGTCATTCTGAAAATCATTTAACCCAGTGGTCGGCAAACCACAGCTCGTGAGCCACATGCGGCTCTTTGGCCCCTTAGTGTGGCTCTTCCACAAAATACCACGGCCTGGGCGAGTCTATTTTGAAGAAGTGGCGTTAGAAGAAGTTTACGTTTAAAAAATTTGGCTCTCCAAAGAAATTTCAGTCGTTGTCCTGTTGACATTTGGCTCTGTGGACTAATGAGTTTGCCGACCAGATTTAACCCATTAGCTCTTCCCATGCTGAGAGCAGAAGGTCCTGCGCTAGGTTCTACCTCCTGAAGAACTCACTTCGTGTAGAATTGCTTCCATTTACACGAAGAGTGAGGAAAGCGTCAGAGAAGAGAATGGTGCCCTTCTTTACAAACTGGGGGATTCCCAATGCGCTTTAGAAAGAGAATTGTTGGTGGCGGCTCCCTCCTGGGGTAAGGTCAGCTGGCCCGGGGCAACGTGGTGCTGCTGTATGCCGGCCTTCTTCCATCGCTGCGCAGTCTCTCCGTCATTCTCCTACCTCTCCTGACACAGGTTTCTCCCAAAGATGGCCCGTCCTCATGGGTCTGGGACTTGTCTGAGTCAATAGTGCCAGATCATCAGCTCTGGCATTTGGGAGCTGTCGGGCAGAATTGCTAGTTGCCTGCTCAATACCCAGTCCTCTCCTTTTCCACACTAATAGCGCCTCAACTTCATTGTAGGCAATCAATCACCTACCTAAGAGAAACAAAACAAGAAAACAAACGAACAAAGATTACATTTCGCATTCGCCTTTGCGGCTAGAAGCTGCCATTCACCCGACTCTGGATAATCAGGTGTGGGCAAACGTTTCTGGAGGGGGCTTTCAGGAAAAATCTTCCAAGTGTAGCAGACAGCCGACAGTGCCTTTCGCCCTTTACGCTCTGCCCTTCTTCATAGTTGGATTCTCGATGCAATGCTGGAGGTGGAGCAGCCTTCTGTAACTATGGTAACCATGAGGAAAGGTTTAAACAATAAAAAAGAAAAAAGATACTATCTCACTGGAAAAAAAAGAGTCACAGAGGTAACAGCACTGACCTCACCATGCTATTGAATGGATGCCCACTACCACCTACCTCTTGTTACACAAGAAAAACACCCTCATTTGTTTAAACCACTGTTTTCTGGGTCTCCTTAACGCAGTGGTCGGCAAACTCCTTAGTCCACAGAGCCAAATGTCAACAGCACAACGACTGAAATTTCTTTGGAGAGCCACATGTTTTACACTTAAACTTCTTCTAACGCCACTTCTTCAAAACAGACTCGCCCAGGCCGTGGTATTTTGTGGAAGAGCCGCACTCAAGGGGCCAAAGAGCCGCATGTGGCTCGCGAGCCGCGGTTTGCTGACCACTGCCTTAACCCACAGCTCAATTTCATTCTTAACTGACACAGGAGCTTGAAGAACAAGATGCGATCATTTGAGTCAATGGACTCCCTGTGTCTTTTGGCAAATGAGAGGTGTAGAGTAACTATTAGGAGGACTTCTGGGTGCCAAGATAATGGTGGGGGCATCAATCGGAATCTCCCAACATACCCCTCTCCCCCAACAAACAATGTTGGCGACAACAACAAATCAAATCAAATCAAACTACGTCAAAACCACGTCTCCGGCATGAAAACAGAGGATGTCCCAACTTCACATGAACTGGAAATAGAAAGCCGCTCAGCCCCAGCCCGCGGCCTCCCGCACCGTGCCGCCGGCCTCCAGGAAACGGTCCGGCGGGGAAGCTGCGGAGCGCAGAGAAGGGGAGCTAGTGGTGAACTTGAGAAGACTGATTGCAAGTCACTACCAGGAAGAGAAAGCCCCCACCCCAGGTTCTGACCCATAAAAGCTGTGAGATAGTAAACGTACTGCTTTAAGCTGCTGTGTCTGTGACCATTTGTTACACGGCACCAGAAACGAACACAGCGCTTTCCACGGACCTCGGAAGCTGGGCCCTTGAAACAATCATCTGTGATCACGAAGGAAAGGTCCAGCAAGCCACAGCCCCCGGCCCGACCTCGGCTCCTCTAAAGCAAGGCCAGCAGATGCTTTTCCCCAAGCATGGTTTCACACCAGAAGGAGAGATGTCTGTTTGCACAAGGCAATGCAAACTAGCATGCTTTTCTTTTACTTGCAGCTGAAAGCATTTCTAACGGATAAAGCAGACTCCCAAAAGCAGCATCAACAAGTTCTTATGTATTCACTGGCAAACCTTTTTAAGGCATCTATAATGTTCCAGATAGGAAAAATAAAAAATAAAAAAAACCAACCCACCCAAAATAAAATTTTAAAATCTTTGCCCACAGTAAGCCTAGTGTGGGGAAGGGGCTGTGTGGAACGGGATAGGGGAAAGACGGGGAATCAGGCTACCGCTGAAGTAGAGCAGTTGGGCTGTGACCGGCAGAAGCAGGTCTTGGGGAAGCTCAGAGAAAGGCCCCGGTGCGGCTTTAGGGCGGCCGGGAGGGAAGACGGCTGGCTACGGAGGTTTGGTGTGGAACAGAAGGACGAGGGAGGCGTGGGTCGCTCAGGAGCAGTGGAGGAGGGAGCCCTGGCAGAGAGAGTAGAGGCCAGTCGGTAAGCCATCGACAGCCACCACGGTGCCTGGTGCGAGGCCCGGGAACGTGCCAGATGCTACAGGCGACAGCGACGGGGGCAGGTCCCTATCACCACCCCCACCCGCAGCCCCAGTGGAGCAACGCCAGTGCTCCCTGTCGGGGTGCTCCCCGTGGGCTAGGGAGATGCCAAGGACACCTGCCACGCGGTTCTGAGACCTGCTTGGCAGCTGCCCCGACGGAGCCACATCCAGAGAGGCTTCCCCACGGGACCATCTAGACCGGATCCTCCGGACCCTCAGGAATGTGCTGGGCACAGGAATTGAAGAGAAGAGGAACGGTCCTGACAGGGAAGCCAAGCCCTTCGGCCTTCGAAGCAGAATCTTGAGGCCCTCCGGCTCTCCAACCGTGGCATCTGTCCCCCGGCCTTGTGAGTCTTAGGGCCTCGGATTTCGCTTGGGAATTGGAAAGCTCCTGTAAATCTCTTTTAAAGAAACAAAGAAGCAAATATGTCAAAAAGATAAACTGTGACTTCTGAAGTAGGGCCTGGACGGAAACCCTGGGCAGATGTGACTGCAGGAAGCTGAGAGCAACACCAAATCTTACTTCATCCGCTGACCTGGCTTGCCCTATCCGAGGAGTAAAGAACGTGTGGAGTGCTACAAAAGGGAGAGGTCGCTTAGGGACAGGGAACCCACACATCCTTCCTGCCTCAGGGCATCTTACCCAGCCCCCCTGGTTTCCCAGAGGAGGTTGGGAACCTTTCTTCATGGCAGCCCGTAAGGAGCTTGCCCCAAAAAGCCTAGCGTTTTGTTTGTCCCCCAGCCTCGCCCCAATTTCTAAATATGTCGGTTTTACTGAGGTTGAATAAATAACGCAGCGACACTCAGCCGTTTGGAGTGTCCAGTTTGATGAGACCTGACAGACACGCACAGCGGTGTAACGGCACCGGGGAGGGGGGGAGGACGTGGGGCACTGTCACCCCACAGCGCTCCCTCCCGCCCCTCTGTGAACTCAGCACCCCCCCCCCCCCCCGTCCCCCAACACCAGGACCGACTCAATCCCTGCCTCTCCCCTCCTGCCTTTTCCAGAACGTCATATAAATGGGGTGGCACCGCATTTAGCCTTGTGCGCCTGCCACTTAGTATAACACAACGCCGATTTTTTAAAAAATATGTTTTTACTGATTTCAGAGAGAGGAGGGGAAAGGCAGAGACAGAAACATCCAGGATGAGAGAGAATCATCGATCAGGGAATCAGCGATCAGCTCCTGCACACCGCTCGCGCCCCCCCCACCCCCCACCAGCCCCAGGGCATCCAGCCTGCAACCTGGGTATGTGCCCTGGCGGAATCAAGCCATGACCTCCCGGTTCATAGGTGGACGCTCAACCACTGAGCCACACCGGCTGGGCACAAGGCCAATTTTTGAAAGCATTAATGTTGTCTGCCAAGGTCATCTTTCCTTGTGATCCAAGACTAAGTGGGTGAGGGTTAGGGTTCATGCTTGTCCTAACAAATCCTCTGGAGTGTGACTGTGGACCCTAAATCAAGCTCACTGAAGACCAAGCAATTTCACTTTCACATATCTATCCTGATATGCTGGCTCAAGTTACACGTGTACAGAGCAAACAATAGCATAGCAAATTTACACATAAATATAGTTGTATTTATTAGCATTTAGAAATGCGTAATTGCATCTTAACCTTCTAAGAGCATTTATAGGCCTATACTAATGCCCTCAAGGAAATTGCCAAGGTAATTAAAAAGACAGCATATAATTAAATCAAAAGGTTTTATTGCTGAAAGGGGTTTTAGGAAACCATCTAGTCATAGCATCATAGAATTCCAGAGCTGGCAGTGACCTTCAAAGATTATGGGACCTGCCTGTCATCTTAGATGTCCGTTTCCTCCAGGCGTGGCAGACTTCAAGAGCAATGAGTGATGTGAGTGTGCGAAGCTTGCCAGTAGGCAGTGATGGAGACACTGCATCCCGAAACCCTTGAGATTGTCTTGAGAAAGCTCTGATCCATAGAAACATCTTTTCCTTACTGACATGAAAGTGTCTTTCTAGGTTGGTATCTAGAAGTTCCCGCTATGAGACCACATACTATTGTGTGAATTTGTCCAGAAATCTCCCTCTTTAGAAAGAATCATTCAACCCAATTCTTAAATTGCTTAATTATTCTTAAACATATCCTACATTTCACTCACATACTTATGCCCCCCCCCCCCAAATTGTTAGTTTGTACACAAAGCCAGTAGTGACAGTCTGGAATTTAAAAAATGCCCAGGAGAAGAAAAACCCCCAGAAATGTGGGGGTTGGAGGATGATAGTGAAGTTCCTCATTATGTGAGATGAAAATTAGCCCCATTTTTAGTTAAATGTTGAAAAAAAGAAGGTTTCCTGGCTGGTGTAGCTCAGTGATTGAGCGTGACCTATGAACCAGGAGGTCACAGTTCGATTACTAGTCAGGATACATTCCCAGGTTTCGGGCTTGATCCCCAGTAGGGGTGTGCAGGAGGTAGCCAAGTGGTGATTCTCTCTCTCCTCATTGTTGTTTCTCTCTCTCTCTCCCTCTCCCTTCCTCTTGAAAGCAATAAAAATATTTTTTAAAGAAGGGTCAATACAGAAGAATATAGAACATGGAATCATTTCATTTACATGTATAGTATATGTATTATCTGTATAATTTATGGTCTAAGTTTTTCACTTTGGGAAAGAACATGCAAAAATATGCTGTCTTAGTTTCAGCTTGACAGTTTTCAAGGGGATTTTTTTGTTTTCCTGTCAAGTGTATAATATTTGTTCTAGTGTACACTACCTAACAGGGCTTCAAACACTTTGTAAGGGTACCGGTAGGGTATTAAATTCTCAGCTTCTTTCCAAGACATGTATTTTGGGTATACTGCATACAAACTGTACATAAATATTTTTTTAAAACACACAATAGAAAGGTTCTGAATGGTCTGATCAGTGTCCTGAGAGCATCTCCTATCTATCCCTTCCCATCTTAAGGAGAGTTTCAAGAGACCAAAAATTTGGGTAAAATGAAGCGCAAACTAGAGTAAGGGGTAGATTTCCAAGGCGTTATGAACATGCCTTCTGACACTGAAATGAAGCACTTGTTGGAGACTTAGATGTACTAGTTTCTAAACTTTGAAAGCACTTTGAGGACATCTAGGGCCATGTTTTTACAATCTGTTTCTGGGACATGCTGAAAGAACTGATTACTTGCTAATATGCTATAGTGCCCTCTTGTGGACATTCTGAGAACAGCACCCTGGTAAGGGAGGAGTTGCAGTAGCGCCCTCTTGTGGACATTCTGATGTGGACGAAAAGGGGCCACATACTAACCTAACTCAGGGAAGGCCTGCATTGCGGCTTTGCAAACTCCAGAGTCCTGAATTAACCACAAAGGATGGTCTGAAATCGAAACCTTTAATTTAAAAAAGCAGTTTAGAGTGGGCAGTCATGTCCTGTATCTTTCCTGACAAAGATCAACTTCCGTCTTTCCTGAGCTTATTGTCTTTTTGCACCGGACATAAGGTACCTGTGAAATGTCAGCCTGTAACTTCCTTTTCTCTGGACCCCTAAGGGCACAATTAATGGCCCCAGGGCAGAAACCACAAATTCCCTCAGAGTATTGTTATCATGTTAATTGTCGCCTGTTAACGATCCTGTACCCACCTATGTAAAGGAAGCATGTGTCCATCATTTCACGTTTTATCCAATCACAGAGGTTTCCCCACTCTGCTTTCTCCCATCTCCCTAATTTATTACCGATGGATTTCATGTAATCCCCTTACGTCTCCTCCTTTGATGGAAATTTATAAAACAAAGTGAAAAGCCGCCATTTTTTAGAGCGCTATCTCAATACATTGAGATTCTGCTTCCCAGCAATTGTTGACAGTTTGGCTCAAATAAACTCACAAAAATTCTTTACAAGTTTGAATGGGATGTTTTGGTTTTGTTTACCTTAACATTACTAGCATAGTTGGCAGGATCCCAAAAGACGCTCACCCAGGACCATCCTGCATACCCGGTCTTAGTGCTAGGATCCAGCAAAGGGCCCATTGAGCCTGCCGATTCCCTGCTCATTGGGTGAACTCGGATGAGTTGTCTCTTGGATCCAGGACCTTCCCTTGCTTTTGGTAGAGACTCTGACTTTATCTGAGCTGTGCTGTAAAAGCCTCAAGGTGGAACTAAGGTTAAGAATGAACAGAACCCAGGCTATAGGCGAGACTGGAGGGGAAAATGGGTGCCTGGTTTTGATTCAGGCTTTTCCATTGGAATTGCTTTCTGAGAGTCTGAGCACAATCCTTCGCCATTTAAAAGAGAGCTGAGCGCCGAAACCGGTGTGGCTCAGTGGATTGACTGAAGGGTCCCAGGTTCGATTCTGGTCAAGGGCATGTACCTTGGTTACAGGCACATCCCCAGGAGGCAGCTGATCGATGTTTCTCTCTCATCGATGTTTCTAGCTCTCTATCCCTCTTCCTTCCGCTCTGTAAAAAAGAAATCAATAAAATATATTTATTAAAAAAAATAAAATAAAAGAGAGCTGAGCGCCGAAACCGGTGTGGCTCAGTGGATGGAGCGTCGGCCTGGGGACTGAAGGGTCCCGGGTTCGATTCCGGTCAAGAGCATGTACCTTGGTTGCAGGCACATCCCCAGTGGGGGGTGTGCAGGAGGCAGCTGATCGATGTTTCTCTCTCATCGATGTTTCTAACTCTCTCTCCCTCTCCCTTCCTCTCTGTAAAAAATCAATAAAATATATTTATTTAAAAAAATAAAATTAAAAAAAAATAAAAGAGAGCTGAGCTCCTTCAGCTCCAAAGATAAAGGGGCACATCCTCCCTCCTGCCTGATTCTCGGGTGTTCTTAGGCAACTAAGAATCTTTGTGGAGGTGTCAGAGGTTATTCCTCATGACATGCAGCAGACCCATAGGGAAGTCCCAACTCAACTGTAATTAGCCGACTGGCTTGTCCATGGGGCCCCCCTAAGGTTTGGTCTGCCAGGGCCCAAGCCCTTCTGGTTGTTTTAGACAGCTGAGAGAGAAACTGATAAAAGGGTTGAATTGCAACTCAAAGGGTGAGAGCCTCATGGAGCTCAACCCATAAGCAGCACCCTTCAATGTACTACATAACACCCCTAGAAAATTTGCTCAGACTCTGCAGATATAAAAAAAAGAGAGATGGGAAATTGCACTTCTGATGATAAATCCCCAAGAATCCCAGCCCCTGTTAATACTCCAGCAGGGTACATGTACAATTCATACAGAATTTCAACTTGAAAGTATCTACAAAAATGGGAAAATTTAAAAATGATATGGCTTGAAATGGCCAAAGTGGGGAATTTTGACACCTCCAAACTGATTTTTCTGTGCGCTCAATTAGAAAAAGCCATTAGGCTGAATCCCACAGAGGGCGCCATTGTGCCTAATCCCTTACTAACGTGTTGTTCTCAGAATACCCTCAAGACTGAATCCAATCAGTCTGCAGGCAGAGGCAGTCTCTGGAGCTTTGAGTCTTTGCCTGATCTAGTTGGTCAGAAACAGTGTTTGACATTGTCCTGCACTAGAGATTGAGAGATATAACAGATCTTTCTAATACACAGTCACAAATCCAAACAGTCAAAATGTGGAGACAAAAAAACAACCCCAAGTGAAAGAACCAAGAGAATTCTCCAGAAGAGATTAATGAAGAATTAAAGAGATTAATTCTCCAGAAGAGATTAATGAAATGAAGATAAGAAATTTATCTGATAGACGGCGGCGGTGCGGCCTCACGGCGGCTGTCTGGACTCAGGCTGGCATGTTGGCTCTGAAGTGGATGGTGCCTTTCACTCACAGCGGAGGCAGCCTCTTCAGAGGCCTCCACGCACAGGTGGCTGGAAGCAGTCCGTCATGCTGGTGGCGGTGTGCACAGTGAGCCCAGGTACAGAGAGTTTCCCCAGCTCACCAGGTCCCAGGTGATCACGGGTGAGTTCTTCAGTGCAACCATGTGGTTCTGGATTCTCTGGCGCTTTTGGCATGACTCAGATGCTGTGCTGGGTCACTTTCCATATCCAGATCCTTCCCAATGGACGGATAAAGAATTGGGTATCCTTCCAGATGACAAAGACTGAAAACATAGACTCAACTCTTTACAAGAGCAAGGTCAGAATTTCAAGAGATTGTGGACTTCATATTGTCTGTTGAAGTTGTAAATTAAAGTGGTTTTGGTCATGAAAAAAAAAAAAGAAATCTATCTGATATAGAGTTCAGAATAATGACAGTAAATATGCTCAACAGCATGAGAAAAGGTACAGTAACTATGGAAAAAGAGCAGTCAGAAATAAAGAATGATATAGAGCTAATAAAGAACACATTGGAAGGGATACACAGCCGATTAGGGGAAGCTGAGGATCAGATCAGTGAATTAGGAGACAGGGTAGAAAAAAATCACTCAATCGGAGAACCCAAAAGAAGAAACAATTTAAAAACAGAAGGACAGCTTAAGGGAGCTGTGGGACAAGGTTTGATTTTCAGCCTCACCCAGCACCCTGACTCACCCATGTCCCTCTCCCTTCCTTAATCATTAAGCTCTCAGGACAATGAGGTCTGATCAGCATCCAATAGTCTTAGGAACAAGATCTTGGGTCTATTGACCATAGAGACAGAGTTTTCCATCAAACTAAGGATAATATCTCGGTTGTATTTCAGCTCCAATGCAGGGAAGTAGAATGACCCCCCTGAACAAATTCTTGTGAAATTAGAACAATGCCATGGCCGACATCAGGACCAGATGCGATGGTCAATGACCCCCACCCTAGCACCCACCAGTCAGCAGAGACAATGACCCTAACTCCTTCTGGCATCATGAGTAATGATTTCCCTATATAACCCATTCCCTGGAAGCCATCAGGGAGCCAGGTCTTTACGCATTAGCTCACCTGCGACCCAGGGCGAGGCCCCATCTCCTCCACTAACAAACCCTCCCTTTCTTGGTTGTAAACTCTTGTTTGTGTCTTACAGGGCTTTGGTGCCCACAGGCAAATGGACCCCTTCCGTCTGGTCATGATGCTGTAAGCGTGGTTTTCTCCGAGTACAGCGTCACGGAAGCACCAACTCAGATAACAGAATCAGTCATTAACTTTTCAGGCAGCCTTTACATTTTCTTCATGTAGTGTCTTCCGCGCTCATCGTAACATTGTGCCATTTTTACCAACTAGTTGGGATGTCATTGTATAAACAGTAGCTGAATATATTCGTGTCAAAGATAATCCTTCCTTCCAAAGGTTTCTTTGTCAGGTATTCATTAAAGTAGGTCTCACATCAAAATGATAGTCACGAATAGAGGGCAAACATCTTACCCACCTGGCAGGCTTTTCAAAAAATTTTTTTAATTTTATTAGCGCTGTATCAAATCCCCAGCCTGTAGTATGTGTCCTTAACAGCACGAGGATCTGTTTTTATGAGTGCACACAATTGGGTGGGCGTGCAGAGTGGAATCATCTGTGTATCGTATAAAAATATAGGACACCACGAGAGAGATGATGTTCACGGGCGCAGCAGCAAATCAATTACTGCTCTTTGCACAAATGCGATGCGTGGTAAACAGTGCTTTCACTTTCTCCACGCTGGTCCTCAGAAGTTCACCGTGCGGTTAACGAGGTTTCTTCCAGCGGGTGTTCCCGAGTCCGGGCTGCACGGAGCTCGGGCATCCTGCTTCAGGCGGGAGGCAACGGGGATAGATAAAGCGCTGCCCCGCTTCCTCGGGCGGGATGGGCGGACGCTCTGAGCACTGGAATGGGCAGCGTGGTGTGGGGGGGGGCGGACACGGAGCCTCAGGAGCGCCCCCACAAAGAGCAGCCCTCCTTCAGGGGCGCACGCCTTATGCTTTCTGGGGAAGTTCCGAGACACCAGCGGGGGGGCGGGGCTGCTGCTGAAGAAGCCCCGCCCACTGCGCTGACCGCTGGAGACTCCGATTGGCTTGACTGCGCGTCTATCAATCACAAGGACCGTTTGCTGGGAGATTGTGAGTGAACTCTGGAGTCGTCTGCTTGCTTTCTTCCTTTCGTAAGTCATTGCTTAAAACACTTGGGGGTGTATCTTTCAGAATTCCGTTCAACCCCAGTGGCATAGTCTTTTCTATGTCACGTGAGGGGAGATGTCTTATTCTGTTTTTTGGTATGTAGTTTTTTTTGTTGTTTTTTTTTACTATGGTAAAATACACGTGACCTGGAAACACAGACCATTGCCATTTCCCAGTGCACAGTTCAGCGCTGGCTCGCACATTCACAGTGTCCTGTGGCTGTCACCACGATCGAGCTCCAGAACGCAGGCCTCGCTAACAGGAAGCTCCCCGCTCACTAAGCGGTCACCCCACAGCACCTTCCTCCAGGCCCTGGCCGCCAGTCATCAGCTTCCTGCTTCCGGGGACATTGCACATAAGGGAACCCTCCAGGATGTGTTGTTTCTCCGTCTAGTTTCTTTCCCATCCTGTTTTCAAGGATCACCCACGCTGACTTAGAAGCCACAGGAACTGGTGGAGCCCAGGCCCACCATTCACTGATAATTCTCGCTGGTTACGTGGAATGCCAGTTGTGACTGCCGGGGGGGCACTGCGGGTCAGGCAGGCGTTCTTTCCATTCTAGTGTTGCAAACTATAGAGGCTCGGGAGGACCTTACTTCAGTGAAAGGCGGCTATTGAAGGCAGCACATCCCTGTCTCCTTGCCTGCTGCCGCCCTCGGGAGCCAGTGTTTCAGCCAGCTCAAGGGCCATCACCGAGGGCTGCACAAGGAAGGCACCCAAGGCAGGCGTGTGAAATGGGGCCCTGGTGATGTGAGACTCCCAGTGACATCCAGGACCAGGCTTGCCTAGGACGATGTATTCACTTGGTTTGCATGCGTGCTCACGCAGTCATTCCAAGCACGGGGTGCCCATCCACTGCAGCTTTGCCCCAGGACACTCAGAGCTACCAGTTCGAGGAACTTTGAGTCCTGGTGTGCCGGAAAGGAACGTGAACTTACTTCCCAAGGTCACATAGTAGTTCCCCCTTCTAATCAGTAAAAACAAACTGCTTCCTTTTCATTGCTTTGTACATCGGCAGGTGGTGTGTGATAGTGCCTTGTCTTCCAAAGTCACAATAACACAGAATTATTCACTTGTATTTTCCTTCCCAAGTCAGGAATCTGTGAGCCTCACAGCACTCTAAACCCTGAGCTGGGCTCCCAAGAACCCATTTGGAAAAATATTAGTCTAGGAAAATAAAGAATGAACGAAAAAAACAGGTTGATGAAAAAAGAATGGTTGTAATCTATTTTACGAAGAGTTTGATAAACGTTCACCATATTCTCCTATTTACAGTCAATTTTAAGGCACTATGAATTTTATTATCTACTAAAATAAACCACTGCTAAAGAAGACATATAACTACAGAGATATTATTTCTAGAGTCTTTGCTTTTAAAATAAAATACTCAGTCATGCAACCAAAGTGGAGCCCTCTTTTTATCGAGCCTCATGAGAATGCTGCCCTTCTAGGTTCTTCTTACACCATCTAGCGGGGGACTGAATGGTTTTATCTGAGTTTTGTGTAGATTATTTACCATCAATTTTTCCAGTGCCTCACTTGTAGCAAATCAACTACATTATACTTAGTACATGGTGCATGTCAAATTATATGTCAAAAATAAAACTGAAGCACAAAACAAAGTGCTAACTCTGCCTTATGTTACAAATAACTTTATGAAAGGATATGCTCAACTTTCCAACTCCCATCATTAATAACACCAGTGAAAGATTTCATACCTAAAATATAGGCCATTTCTGCTATTGGTAAATTATTATATTACTAGAGGCCCAGTGCAGGAAATTTGTGCAGGGTGGGGGGGGGGGGAGTCCCTCAGCCCAGCTTGCACCCTCTCCAATCTGGGACCCCTCGAGGGATGTCTGACTACCCCTCTCCAATCGGGCCTCAATGGGCAGTCAGACATCCCTCTCACAATCCAGGACTGCTGGCTCCCAACTGCTCGCCTGCCTGCCTTCCTGATTGCCCCTAACCACTTCTGCCTGCCAGTCTGATCACCCCCTAACCACTCCCCTGCCAGCCTGATTGATGCCTAACTGCTCCCCTGCCAGCCTGTTTGCCCCTAACTACCCTCCCCTGCAGGCCTTGTCACCCCTAACTGCCCTCCCCTGCATGCCTGAGTCCTCCCCAAATGCCCTTCCCTGCAGGCCTGGTCACCCCCAACTTCCCTCCTCTGCCGGCCTGGTCACCCCTAACTGCCCTCCCCTGCAGGCCTGATCATCCACAACTGCCCTCCCTTGCAGACCTGTTCCCTCCCAACTGCCCTCCCCTGCTGGCCATCTTGTGGCAGCCATCTTGTGTCCATATGGGGGCAGTCATCTTTGACCACATGGGGGCAACCATCTTGTGTGTTGGAGTGACGGTCAATTTGCATATTGCTCTTTTATTAGATAAGATAGAGGCCTGGTGCACAAGTGGGGGCCAGCTGGTTTGCCCTGAAGGGTGTCCCGGATCAGGGTGGGGGTTCTCTTGGGGCATGGGGCGGCCTGGGTCAGGGGCCTGTGGTGGTTTGTAGGCTGGTCATGCCCCCTGGTGACCCAAGCGGAGGCCCTGGTATCTGGGATTTATTTATCTTCTATAATTGAAACTTTGTAGCCAAGGCAGGCCAGGGCTGCTGGCTTCCTCCATTGCCAGGGGGCAACCCTAGCCTCCTGGTCTCTCCAGCTCTGTGGCTGCCGCCATTTTTGTTGGGATTTATTTATCTTCTATAATTGAAGCTTTGTAGCCTTGAGCGGAGGCCTGGGCCCACCAGGGCAGGTGGAAAGCTTGGCTTCCTCCATTGCCAGGGGCAACCCAAGCCTCCTGCTCTCTCCATGGCTGCAGCCATCTTGGTTGGGTTAATTTGCATACTTGCTCCTGATTGGCTGGTGGGCATGTCTTGTGGGTATAGTGGAGGTATGGTCAATTTGCATATTACTCTTTTATTAGATAGGATGGTATGATGACACATACTGATTTATTCAGTCAAGAATATCCTAAGGACAGATTTCTAGATTTTAAATAGAATGTAAGGCCTTTTCTCATGCTGTTTCCCGTCATTCTTCTCCTCTGCCCTTTCCTCCTCTCTGCATGGTGAAATCATACTCATCTTTCCAGAGTCCTCTGATATGTCCTCTGTGAACCTTGCTTTTGTCACAGTCTGCCTGCATAACACACACACACAACTAATTGGTCCCTCCTCATTGCATTTAGAGTGCTTTGCTCTCCACTTCAGTTAGCACATGAACCCACATGATGGTTTTCACAGAGCTGCTTGAGGACAAGTGCCTTGTCATCTTCACCTTTGGATAAGAAAGAAGAGAGAGAGAGAGAGAGAGAGAGAGGAAGGAAGGAAGGAAGGTAGGTAGGTCTCTATATAGTATATGATGAGCTTCCCCTTCCTGATCCTTCCGGTTTTGTCCGCAGCCCCCTCTCCCCTAAGGCTAGAGATAAAAAACTCAAGAGACAATCCATCTCACAGTTGGGGATTTGGCGTGATTCCACTCATGCAGCTTATGGAGAGCAGGGACTCAAGTGCTAATAGTGACAGCTCAGTTGGAAGTGAAGGGGAAAACTGTAGGGCTTCCCCTTTGCATGGATATTCATTTGAAAAGCCTATCCCTTGAGACCAGCTCCAGGTACCTGACCTGACCTTATCTATCTTGGGTCAACACTAGGGCTCCTTCCATGATCATATTCCAGAAGAAATGGCCACCACCCCTGTGGACCATGGGAAAAACCATCAGCAACTGACCACTCTGCCTGAGAGAGCAGCTTCTCCAACCCCTACAGCACTGACAGGTGCTTGGTCCTGGTGGGAAACATTACAATAGCCCATTCTGTTAAAGGGGCACATCCAAGTGTCAGAACATTGTATTAAACAAAATCTGCCTCTCTCTAACTTTCCTTGGACCTACTATCCTCTTTTGAGCAATGCAGAGCCACACGAGACCTTCCTTCCTCCTGGCAGACCTACAGATATCTGAGGAGAGCCACCATTTCTCACACCCTGGAGTCTTGAATAACCCGTGGTTCATCAATTCTCCTATGAAAGTACAGTAACCAAAAATGGTCCTAATACTGCAGGGAGACTCTTGTTTGGCATAGCCATACAACACTCAACTGAGTTGTACTCCTCCTTCTTCCCCTGTCTCTCAACAAATATTTCTCTTATTTCTGAGACACATTTAAAATTAATCCTTTCTCTTCACACCCAGAGCTGCCACCTCCTTTACCCTAAAATTATCTCTTACATTATTTCCTATTTAAAATGGAATTTTATAGCTACCTGTGATTTTTTTCCACCAGGTTCAAGTTCCTTGATTTTACTGTTACCATCTGACCCAATCATTATTTTTACTGCTTCCTGATTTTCTTGTTCACCTTTCTCCTCCACAACTTTGTTCTGGGTCACCTGTACTGAGTATACTGCTGATCTCACACTGAACTTTGAAATGTTCAGCCCATTTTCATTGTTTCCTCTTTCAGAAGTCCCTTTTATACAACCACTTTATGTTTATACATGCACACATACACACAAAATCCAAATGATATTTTCTCCTTCAAAGTTCACAAGTATCCCCATTTTATCTTTGATCTCAGTCTCTGACTTTCTCTGAATTAAGTACTAGTGTTAAGGATAAACTGTTAGTACCAAAATCATAGCTTACAATGTTTCATGAAAATGATATGCCCTGTATAATTACGTAAAATCCATAGAACTTGAAGTACATTGGAAATAACACTTGAAATAATACTGGTTGACAATCACTTCACTGAAAGATGTATCTTATCGTATTGATCATTCAAATGATGTGTAATGCTCTCATTAGAATATCTGTCACACAGGACTCACACTTTGCTCTACTCGTTGTGAGGAAGCCTAAAACTCAGGTCTCTGAGCTTTGACGAAAATCTCCTGGAGCCCCTATTTTAAAAGATGGTATCAAGTTAAATATGCAGTACTGAGTGAGCATTTGCTCTCTATACCTGGACATAAGCCAAGTTCAAAACCAACAGCCAATCACATTTACCCTGCCAGAGGGGCTCAGCGGTTGAGCAGCATCCTGTGCACCAAAGGGTTGAGGGTTTGATTCCCAGTCAGGGCACGTATCTGGGGTGTGACCCCTGGTTGGGGCCCATACAGAAGGCAACCAATCAACGTTTCTCTCTCTGTCTCTCTCTCTCTCTCCGTCCTCAGGTAAGGATTAAAAACAACAGTAACAACAATGAACAAAACATCCGAATGTAGATAGAAATTCTGATATACAATATCATAATGTTGAGTCACCAGAATTCCTTCGCTTATACCTACACAACATTTTTAGTGAAGAAGCTTAAAGTCCTCCTTAGATATTATCTTTAGAATCCTCATAGCATTCTCTTTAAGCACATAGAAACCAGAACAGTCCTTTAAGTGTAGGCAGTGGCGCCTTCCCCTGGGGTAATTCCTCTTGACAGACTGATGGTTTGCCTTAGGTCAAGGTCACACATAAGGTATTAGTGTGCCAAGAAAAGAATTCTAGTTTAATGATTCACCCAGGAGACCTGGCTGACTTCCATAAGTACAAAGTCAGCCCTAGGACACTGCAGAGTAGGACACTGACTAAGGTACTGTCTACATAAACTCACTGTTTTCTGATAAAACATTTCTGGAAGAAGAATACCCACATACAAATAACATATGAATGCTATTCACATGGTCATGATGTCTCAGGCCCCATCCTTTCTTGATATCATGATAGGAGACTAGCGTGGCCAGCAAGCCCTAATGGATTTATTCCCTTGTCCCAACCTGCTTTTCAGTTCCTGCCCCAGACCCTGTCCTCATTCTTTCTTTTTTTTTAATTTACTCTTTATTGTTAATGTTTCTAATAGGCAACTAGTTAGCCTGCTGTTGCCCCTCTCCTGGAATTAAAAAAAAAAAAAAAAAAAAGAAGCCAGTAAATGTATACAATAACCCTCTTTAACCCCACAAATCAGTGGGCTTTGAAAACAGTCATGCTGGACAGTGACTTTACTGAGCAGCAGCCTTCACTACCCTGACACCCCATGGGAAGGGTAAGCCACCTCTTGGGCATCTTCTGCAGGGTTTTCTCTGTCTTCCTTAAGGTCACAGGTAGGAAGGGGCCCTTAGTTTTCCTGGTCCATTTCCCGTTTCTGCCAATACTTTAGTGCCTCTGGCTGGGTCTTCCTCCTCTTCCCTCCTGTCCCGTATCCTCAGAGATTTCCTGGAAATACCCTGGATTGCTGGAACCTTCCACCCTCTCTGCTCTAGACTTCTGAAGATGTACCCTCATCTTTCCATTCCATCCATTTGGACTGAACCTTTCCTTGGACTACCAATGTTTACCCAGACTGGGTCTGGCTTTGCTTTGCTCTTACGAGAACTTGCTCTCCGAAAGCTAACCTTCTTCATGCACACCGCAGCCACCATTCCCAGCTGCTCCAAGTTCCTATTAGTTTCTTACTCATCCCCTCTTTCTCTTGATTGACTACCTCTTCCTCCTTGCTCCCCACATGCCTTGTGGCCATTGCCATAAACGGGGTGTTCTATTCCCTGCTGATGACCAGAATTGACACTGCCTTCCTCTTCATATCCGTGCTTTCCTTTTAGATTGTCACCCAGCCTATGCGCAGCGGGCTCTTCATGCACAGCAAGTGGTTCTTCGCTAACCAGAAGCATTAAAACCAAAAAACAAACAAACAACCATGGCTAAGACAGATCTTCTGCTTCAGGATGAGGTTCATAATTCAGTTCTATCAGCCTGACATGTTGACCTGGGTCACTCAACTGCCTGGATTTAGGACACTGTCTCCCAGAACTTACAAATTTCCTGCTTAAGAACTGCTTCTTAACTGGGGAAAATAATTTGCAAAATATATTTCTGGTAAAGGATTTTTATCCAGGATATACAAAGAATTACAGCTTAATAAGGCAAACAACCCAATTACAAAATGGACAAAAGAAATGAACATATTTCACAAAAGAATATATTCAAATAGAATAGAAATACATTTTTAAAAAAAGATGCTCTATAGTATTAGTCATTAGGGAAATGCAAAATAAAACCAAAATGAGATACCACTATACATGTGTCAGAATGCCCAAGTTAAAAGGACAACATCATCCCTGACCGGTTTGGCTCAGTGGCTAGAGCGTTGGCCTGGGAACTGAAAGGTCCCAGGTTTGATTCCGGTCAAGGGCATGTGCCTTGGTTGCGGGCACATCCCAGGTAGGAGGTGTGCAGGAAGCAGCTGATCGATGTTTCTAACTCTCTCTCCCTCTCCCTTCCTCTCTGTAAAAAATCGATAAAATATATTTAAAAACAACAACAAAATAAAGGACAACATCAGGTCTTGTCTGCTAGCGTTTAGGCTAGTGCCACATGCATTCTGCTGAAAATCAATACCTAACTAAGGGTAGTTTCCTGACACCTAACGATGGAATAATGTTGAATTGTAAGCAATTCCTTAAAGTCACACATTTTAAAATAGATTTTGTTGAGTTTTAGAGAGAGAGAGGAAGGGAGAGAGAAACATCCATCTGCTGCCTCCTGCACACCCCCTACTGGGGATCGAGCCTGCACCTGGGCATTTGCCCTGACCAGGACTCGAACCAGCAACCTTTCTGCACCCCAGACGACACCCAGACAACTGAGCCACACCAGCCGGGGCTGACATCACTCATTTCTAATAGAACTTTAGTTATCTTCCTGTTTTTCATGTAACAATATTCCAGTTAATCGGTCAAACAGCATTACATTTCACCAGTTAAACCTTAAGCTCTTTTCATTGGAGGCAAATTTGCACAGCACTGTCCTGCTGTGGTTGAAAGATTTTGCTCATGCCGAATCCGGAGGCACGTCGTAGTCTCTTGCACAGTCACGTCTAGTGAGCAAGGCTGAAATTTCATGGGTAAGCCTCACGGACTCTGGCTGCCTGTGGCCTGGGTTCACATCCGGTTCCCCAGGCTCAGTTTTGCAATCTTTATAATCTACTTAGCTTCTCTGACTCAATTTCCTCCTGTTGTAAGAACAGCCCGTCACGCGCCCTAAAGATTAATGGAGTTTATGTAGCTGAAGTTCCTGGCACAGGGCCTGGAGCACAGTAAACACCACGTGAGTTACTAAGGCAGGTCAGTGGCTCAGCCCTGGGAAGTCTTACGCTGTAGCTCTCCCCTGAGTCCTTTAAATTCTTTATGACATCTCTGGTCAAAGCACAGTGCTCCCCCACGATCAGGTTTCCGTCCAGAGAGAGCAGAACTGCGGTGTCACATAACAGACTCTAAGCCTCTCTGGCCTATCACCTTCCCCATCTCCCATCTCCGGTGACTTCCCATTGCAGTTATTCCTCCATTAGCAACACCCTCATAGTTTAAGGGTAATCAGCAGGATCTTTTAATACCCCACGCATCCACCCTATATTGCATTTGGCATATCAAGAGAAGCAAATGAATAGCGATGTTGGCTAACTTCTAAAAGACTAAATAAAGAAAAAGGTTTAGTCCCAGATTCGGAGGAAGCAGCAGCAGATGGCAGCTGAGGTGTCTACCTGAGCTCCTCGGGCACAGGAGGGAAGGAGAATCCCTGATTTCTCGCGCTGACTTGTTTCCAGAGAAGCCTGCCAGTGTTTCTCCGTTTCTTGGCGTGCTTCTGAAAAATGTCAATTCCTAGGGCTCACCCATGCAGAAAAGGTTTTGGGGGGTGGAGGAGACCTAGCATTTCCATTTATAACATGTTCCCCCATTCCCCCACGTTATTCTAATACCCTCAGCTCCCCTGCTGCTGCCTCATTTCTCAGAGTGATAAGCAGGACACAGGTGTTGGTCCCAGAAATTTGGGATAAGAGGAGGCCTTATAGGCTATCCTTCATCCATAGGTAGAAGCCGAAGGACCAGCCCAGGGTCACTCGGATTGAATAATTCTAGCACTGCTGAGAGGTTCCGGATCTAAAGAATCGCTTACCCACAAAACCTGCTTAAAGTGCAAGTTACTTGTTTTGCTAACACACAGCATCTCCCAAAATATCGAGGCAAGACAATAATGTTCTGTTTTAAAAGACTGCCATTGGCACACATATATCTACATAATTCAAACATCTATAACTAGTATATCTTCGGAGTTTTCTAATTAGCTTTCTTTTCTTTCTAAAAATCAACATCATTTTATGCTCTCTTGGTTTCTGTATATTAGAATTTCAGGAAGACTCAGTTCAGGATTAGGGGTCTGTCTTTTAAAAAAATACCTTTGTTGAAATATAATTCGCATATCATTAAATTCACCCATTAAAGTGTACCATTCAATGATTTCTAGTGCATCCACAAAGTTGTGCAATAATCACAATATAAGTTTACATTTTCAAGCTCTCAAAACGAAATCCCGTATCCATTGTCACACCCATTTCTCCCCAGCCTATCCCATGCTCCCAACCCTACCACTGCTACTATCTTCTAAGAAACCACTAATAATATGGAACATTTTTTCATGGGCTTATTGGTTATTTTATCTTCTTTGGAGAAATGTCTATTCAAGTCCTTTGCCCATTTTTAAATTGAGTGTATTATTCTTTACATATTCTGGAAACTAACGCTTAGCAGATACAGAGTGTTAAGACATTTCCTCTCATTCTGTAAGCTGTCCTTTTACTGTTTGTGTAAGGACAGCTCATTGATGCATAAAAGGTTTTAATTTTGGTGAAGGCCAATTTACTTTTTTCTTTTGTCACCTGTGCCTTTGGTGTCATATTTAAGAAATTACTGCCTAATTCCAAGTCACAAAAATGTACACTTATGCTTCCTCCTAAGAGTTTTATCATTCTAGTGCCTTTATTCATATCTTTGGTCCACTTGGAGTTAATTTTATAGACGTGTGAGGAAAAGATCCATATTCATTCTTTTGTGTGTGAATACTCAGGTGTCCCAGTGCCATTCGTTGAACTTTGTGTATTCTAATTCAACCTTTTGCCCAGATTATATCGTAGGTGAAGTTAGTTATTCCATGCTGAATCCCATCAGAAGACATTCTCTGGAAGAACCATCATTACAGATAAGAAACATAACTACGCATTTAGCATGATGACTACTGGATACCTCCAGTATACAATATTTTTCTTTGTGACTAGAAAATCATCTGTGTGGTATTAATCTGGCATATAGGAATGGCTAGATATGCAAGACTCTTCTCTTAAGGATTTTAGCAAATAGTAAGTTTGCTACTTATCATCATCAAATTAGGCATATGTTGTCTGGTCTACAAAATGAATAACTGAGACCAGGTAGTCTTAAATATCACTTTCCGTTCTAATATTTTATTCTCTTAGTCTAAATGTTGACTTTATTTGAATCAAGCCATGTCTTCTTTTCTTCTCCAGTAATAAAACAAGACTATTACTTCACATGACTAAGGGAGTGGTCATACAACCCCAGGAAGAGGGTGCAATCCTTTGGTTAAGTTTTCTTTTCCTAATACAAGCAAAAGTTTATTTAGAAAGTCACAGACACAGAAGAAGTGAGCTGGGGAAGAAGTGAGCAAGTTGGGCTGCATGGGCTCAGGAAACAAATTACAGAAGTAAAAGGGCCCTTGGAGCTTAGGAGAAAAAAAGCAAAGGTCTGCACCTTGAAAGAAGTAAAGGGGAAGCACAGGTGTGCTCCAGAGAGAGAGCCAACCCTTTGGTGAATATTTTAAGGAGATGTACTATTTGCTCTCCAATATTTGTTTTATCCTCCTGTTCTTTCATTGTTCTGCTCATGAGACAGATATAACAGCCTTAGTTAGGGATTTGCATATTTTAATGTCATGGCCCTAAACATCTGTGACACCAAGTCCAGCCTCTGGAGAAATGTGAAAAGCTGCCTTTTACGGAAGTCAGCATTATGACTAAAGAGATTTTGTTGGGATTTTCCTGAAGCCTTGGGAATGTATTAAGGGAAGAAGAATGAAGAAGACTAAAGAGAGACAAAACTGCTGTTTCTAGGAATCTAAAAGGCTCAGATCTAAACTTAGGAAAGCAGGGCTAGTCTTTGTAGAATTAAGACCAATGGATGGACTTAGAAGGGCAGACAGATTCGAGGTCAATGTAAAGAAGCTTTCTAAAACCCAGGCTGTCCAGGAGAAAGCAGGCTGCTGCCTTGTGAAGCAGACAGCTCCCAGCCCACACAGGTCTCAGCAGAGGCTAGTGGGCCGCCATGTGGGAATGCTATGGACAATACTCCTGCATTGGGTCAAAAGTGGGACTAAATAGCACCTACACTCTTTCCACACTTAGAGACCTAGGAGGCATCCATGCCTTCTTCTTCCACATTATTGAACTCTACTTGTCATTCCACCTCCTCAACATGCTCACATTTATCCATTCTTTTTTAGCTCTGCAGCCACTAGGGCTAAAATCTCCTAGTAATCCTCTAGAATTTCACACTCAAGGCCAACTTCACTCAAGTCGTTGCTCCTGCCTCCTTCTTCATTCTGAATGTCAACTCAGACTCTCCTCCTCAGGAAAGCCTCTTCTTACCCAGCCAAGCAGAATTTTTAACTACCTCCACTGAAGAACAAAAAATACTTTGTACACACTTCCATTATGCACTTTCATCATCCTATCTTGCAGTTTTGTGTTTACACGTCTGGCTCCCTACTTAGATGATAACCTCCACGAGGGCAAGGACCATGCTTTATCTTTGTATTAGCAGAACCTAGAGGAGTATTTCCTATACACATTGCTCAACAAATATTTGGTGAGTAAATAAATCAATGAATGAATCACCGGGATTTCACTGTTGCATACAGCTGATTTTTATGTAGCAAGACTTTCTTGATTTCTAGTAACAGGTCTTTTAATCATATATATGACTGGCATCTTTGGGGATGAGATGAGACTGGAGTGCTTGGTGACTGTTACCATTATTTTTATATCTAGAGTAGTAGTACTTTTTAGCCTTAAATTTTTATTTTTAATTGAATTTATTGGGGTGACATTGGTTAATAAAATTATATTGGTTTCGCCCTAACCGGTTTGGCTTAGTGGATAGAGCGTCGGCCTGTGGGCTGAAGGGTCCCAGGTTCGATTCCAGTCAAAGGCATATACCTTGGTTGCAGGCACATCCCCAGTGGGGAGTGTGCAGGAGGCAGCTGATCAATGTTTCTCTCTCATTGATGTTTCTAACTCTCTATCCCTCTCCCTTCCTCTCTGTAAAAAAATTAATAAAATATATATTTCTTAAATTATATTGGTTTCAAGTGTACAATTGTGTAATACATCATCTGTATATTGCATTGTGTGTTAACCAAAGTCACGTCTCCTGTCACCATTTATCCCCCCTTCACCCTTTTCTCCCTTCCCCCGTCCCCTAGCTTAAAAGTTTTTGTTCCCCATTTCTTCCTCTGAGAGGATGCTTTTACTACAGATGACTAAAAGTGTTGATTACAATAGTAAAAGGAAAGTGAAAAGTTACTGCCATGAGTTTTGGCTCTGAGAAGATCCCACCTGAACACTTCATTAATATTGATGAGAAAGAAGATAAAATAGGAAGTACAAAGGATACCATCTGATGGACAGTAGGAAGAATAGGAAAGCAGAAAAGAACACACATGGGCAGGAGAATGTAAACATCAGAGGAAAAAGTAGATGGACCACAATTTTGGGGGGGGGAAATATATATATACACATATATACATATACATATACATATACATATACATATACACATATATACATGTACATATACATATACATATACATATATATATAGTGCCATTTTGACAATGTGATTAGAAAATGACTCTTAGAAGATCCTGGAAGTTTAAAATTTATGGTCAAGAATAGAGTGCAGGAGAGAATCCAAGATGGCGGCATAGGTAAACACCTAAACTGCTGCCTCCCGCAACAATTTCAAAATTACAACTAAAAGACAAAACGTCTATCACCCAGAACCACGGGAAAGCTGGCTGAGTGGAAGTTCTACAACTAGAAGGAAAGAGAAAAGAGCATTGAGACGTGCACGAGCGCTGAAAAACTGAGGTACGGAGGCGTGTGATCCAGCTGGCGGCGGGCGTTGCTTTTTTCAACCCGAAGGGAGACAAGCCCCCGATTACTCTGAAATCCAGTTTCTGGGGAGACGCGGGGGACCCAAACTCCTACGGGGAGAAGCTGGACTGTCTGCCAGTGAGGGTGGCTTGCTTGCAGAGCTGCGCGCAGGAATAATTGTTTATGGCACTGGGGCACGGGACTGCCGACAGGGACTCAGAGCCGGCTAACTAGCAGCCATTGCTGTTTGCCACGCCCTAGCCTAGTGACACCCTGAGACCCTGCCCTGCACAATCTACAAACCCACCCAAGCTCTAAGCAGTGGCATTTGCATAAGAAAGCCCTGCCCTATCGCAGCTTAACCTAGCAAACTTGCAGCCCGGGTCAGACAGCTCCAAAACCTCCAAACCACAAGCAAAGAGGAGAAAACTGTAGCTCTCACTGTAGCTCCTGCTGGGTGGCCTCAGACAGTAGCTGACCTGCACCCCATTGGAGATCCAGAAGCCAGTGTACCTAGTGGTCAGTGTGAGACAACAGATTTCAACTCCTCACATCCATAAGTGACACATTCAAGAGGCAGACTCAGTGAGCACCAAAGCCCCACTGAAACAAGTCCTGCCCCATAAGCGTGTCTTCAGCGCAGCAGTTCTTCCATTATAGACACAGCGAGTGCTCACAGCTAATTGGCCTGGAGGTCAATTCCTCCCAGTGTACCAACGGCAATTAAGGCTTAACTACACCAAGAATGCACTCAGCCCACAAAGGGGTGTACCAAGAGCATCCACCTCATGTAATTGAGGAGGCTGAGCTACTGCCCCCTATAGATCACCTACCACACAAAGCTACTCCATCAACACAGGGAAGCAGCCAAAATGTGGAGACAAAGAAACATGTCACGAATGAAAGAAACAGAGGAAAGCAAACTACTGGATGACATAGAGTTCAGAACCACATGTATAAGGTTACTCAAGAATCTTCTTAAAACTGCTGAGAAACTTGATGAGACCTTCAAGGAGCTTAATGAGAATGCCAAAAAAATGGAAAAGGATCAGTCAGAAATGAAGCATACACTGTCTGAAATAAAGAATATACAGAAACTCAACTGTAGATCAACGTACCCCAAGAATCAATATGTGGAAACAAAAAACATCCAACCAGAAAAACAAAAAGAAAAAAAGAATCGAAAAATATGAAGATAGTGTAAGGAGCCTCTGGGACAACTTTAAGCGTACCAACATCCGAATTTTTGGGGTGCCAGAAGAAGGGAGAGAGCAAAATATTGAAAACTTATTAGAAGAAATAATGACAGAAAACTTTCCCTACCTGGTGAAAGAAATAGACTTACAAGTTCAGGAAGCGCACAGAACCCCATACAAGAGGAATCCAAAGAGGACCACACCAAGACACATCATAATTAAAATGCCAAGAGCAAAAGACAAAGAGAGAATATTAAAAGCAGCAAGAGAAAAACAGTTAATTACCTACAAGGGGTACCCATACGACTGTCAGCTGATTTCTCAACAGAAACTATGCAGGCCAGAAGGGAGTGGCAAGAAATATTCAAAGTGATGAACAGCAAGAACCTACAACCAAGATTACTCTACCCAGCAAAGCTATCATTCAGGGTTGAAGGTCAGATAAAGAGCTTCACAGACAAGAAAAAGCTAAAGGAGTTCATCGCCACCAAACCAGGATTACATGAAATGCTGAAGGGTATTCTTTAAGAAGAGGAAGAAGAAGAAAAAGGTAAAGATAAAAATTATGAACAACAAAATGACATCAAATACATACCTACCAACAAGTGAATCTAAAAATCAAGTGAATAAAAAATCTGAAGAACAGAATGGACTGGTGAATATAATAGAATCAGGGACATAGAAAGGGAGTGGACTGACGATTCTCAGGGGAAGGGGGTGTGAGGGGTGCGGGAAGAGATTGGACAAAAATCTTACTCCTATGGATGAAGACAGTGGCGGGGGGTAAGGGCATGGGGTGGGGTGGGGAATCAGGTGGAGGGGAGCTATGGGGGAAAAAAAAGAGGAACACCTGTAATAATCTGAACAATAAAGATTTATTAAAAAAAAAAAAAAGAATAGAGTGCAAAGGGGCAGAGCATGGCTCCTGAGAAGGCTTTACGGAGCAGATAATGATTAGCCTGGAGATGTGTGTAAGGAAGGTGCTCAAACTGCTGACACAGGTTTCTTCCCTTCCTGGCATAAGCAGAACCCCTTCAGCCCTGTGCCAGGAGAGGTGGTTTTCGGCTTTCTGAGGGACATTTGAGAAGTAAACCAAGCTTAACATTTATTCATCCTTTCTGAGCAGCTCCTTCCACGACCTCATTTTCTCTAATTGCCTCCCCACCCCTTCACGTCACTTGTTTTCCGGCCCTCTCCCCACTCTGTGACAGCCCAGGGCATCCCAGCATTCCCTTCTCCGGGCTTATTCTCTCCTAACCTTCCTAGGTGGCCGTGGACTCCATTCTCTCTGGCAAAAGTGCTTGGCCAGTCTCCGCTGACTGTTAGAGACTGACTCTGGCTTTGACTCCTGCTGTGTTCTTTTCCCCACACGTGCATTCTGCCAGAGATTTTCAGTAGCTTAATCAAAAGGTGGAATAAATATTGAATACTAAATAAAGGAAACCATTTGCAAAGCTAACACACATTAAACTTTTTATTTAAAGTGCAAGTCTCATCTGTAAGGAGCTTGAGAGCCTTAAAAAATAGTTTCATGCTTCATATTTTATTAAAATAAACAGGACACACAGTAGTTCATTTTTCTTTTTTGTTTCACTCTAAAAATTTTTATAGCAACTGTTGATAATTGGGGAGGAGTATATTTGTCAGAGCAGCTAATCATCTTGTATTAAAAAAACACGAGACAGAATATAATGGAAATTTGGAATCTGCCCAGGATGCCTTTTGCGAAGTGGATGGCAATGGTTGGCATCTCTTTTTTGTACCTCTTCCTGACACGCCCTCCCAGGGACACGCCCTTCCCGTTCTCTGGGAAAATGTAAAGACGGATGTTGTCTAATACTTTAGTAACACAGAAATGTGTTGTCTTCAAGCTGCCTCATTTGAAGGAGCATCAAATGAGGCAACCATAAATTATTAACAGCTACTCCTATGAACCTGCTCTTTAAGAATGTAATACTGGCTGTCTGGAAACTCTTTCCTGTGTGTTAAGAGAAAAAAAAAATGCAAACAGGAAAAGAGGAGGGAAAAAATGAGGAAGTGCTATCCCAGCCTCTTACTGTTAAGTAGTTTTGTAACTGTGAGATGGCAACATTTTGAGATGAAAGCTTCTTGGAATATTAATTTTTCCCAAGACTTAGCCAAAGTCTTTTTTTTTTTTTTAATATATTTCATTGACTTTTTACAGAGAGGACGAGAGAGGGATAGAGAGTTAAAAACATCGATAAGAGAGAAACAACGAACAGCTGCCTCCTGCACACCTCCTACTGGGGATGTGCCCGCAACCAAGGTACATGCCCTTGACCGGAATCGAACCTGGGACCTTTCAGTCCGCAGGCCGACGCTCTATCCACTGAGCCACACCGGTCAGGGCTTAGCCAAAGTCTTGATTGGCAATACTTGCTCACTGTATTTCTCATAGATCTTTTAGTAATTATGTACATATTTTCATGTTTAATTTTATCCCTCAGGGTGACTCTGTGTTAAGACATTTGAAATCAATATTTCAAGCATTTGTTTTCCCTCTCTCTAATGAAGGATATCTCCAATTCTCTTTTGCCTTTGCCTACATTCTTTTGACTTTAATTTAAAAAATATCTGGCCTGGCTGGTGTGGCTCAGCGGTTAAGCATCCACCTATGAACCAGGAGGTCATGGTTTGGTTCCTGGTCAGGGCACATGCCAGGTTGCAGGCTGGATCCCCAGTAGGGGGCCTGCAGGAGGCAGCTGATCAATGATTCTCCCTCATCATTGATGTTTCTCTCTCTCTCTTCCTTCCTCTCTCTGAAATCAATAATAAAAAAAAACCCAGATTTTAAAAAAAATAGATCTGGCTCTGGCTGGTTGAGCACTGTCCCATGCACCAAGAGGTCACCAATTCCATTTGGTGTACAGCAGGCAGCTGATCAATTGTTTCTCTCCCATCAATGTTTCTCTCTCTCTTCCTCTCCCTTTCCCTCTCTTAAAATCAATTTAAAAAACATATTTTAAAAAAAGTAGATCTGAGCCCTGGCCGATTTGGCTCAATGGATAGAGCATCAGCCTGTGAACTGAAGGGTCCTGGGTTTGATTCCGGTCAAGGGCTCATAGCCAGGTTGCTGGTTCTTTCCCCAGTAGGGGATGTGCGGGAGGCAGCCGATCAATGATTCTCTCTTATCATAATTGATGTTTCTATCTCTCTCTCCCTGTCCCTTCAAGCTCCCTGAAATCAATAAAAAACGTATTTTTAAAAAATAGATCTGATAATGAGCTTTCATGGGGATGAGCCTCAGAAATTGCTAAGGATTCGGGGGTCAGCATACTATGGCCCACAATCCACAGCATGTTTGCTGCCTGTTTTAAAAATAGTTTTATTGGAACACAGCCACACCCATTGATTTATATATTGTCTACGGCTGCTTCTTTACTATACTGACAAAGTTGACAGAGATTGTATGGCCCTAAAATTTTTACTATCTGGCTCTTAACAGGAAAAAAAAATTGTTTGCCTTTAAGCCTTAGGTCATTGTCACCAAAAGCATGGTTTCAGACTGTAATTGGTCTATGTACTACTTATTATCAAACTGTAGTAATATAAGGAGCTTTCATGAACTATAAATAGAAACCAACTATATCATTATGCACGCTATTGCATTCAGCTGATGCTTTTTGTGTAAGACTTCCTTGAAGAAGGACGCAGTGTATAGATTTACGTTCTGTGGCACAGTCTTTATCTCTCTGTTGATCAGCATTTTTAGTGCCAACAGGGTATAGGCCTGCTTGCACCTCCCCGCACACTGAGAGTTTTCTTTAGTACATTGCCCAAATGCCTAAAGCCGAGAGAAAGGCAACCTTTCTTCTTTATTATTTCCTACTCCAAAATTCCCTTTTCAGGAGAGATGTATGAGCTTCAGAGGGCAGGGACTTTTTGTTATATGTTTTGTCACTGACATACTCCAACTGTCTTAAATAATGCCTTGGCATACTAGGCCTTCAATAATAATTTGAGGATTGAATAACATGGCTTGCTTTTATAAAAAAAAATAATAATAATAATAATCAAGATGCAATAATGGGCACATTTCCAGAGTTCCATTATTTCAGAAAACCCTCACCAGGAATCCAACCGTGACCTCCTGGTTCAGAGGTTGACGCTCAACCTGAGCCACGCTGGCCGGGCTGTATTGAACTACTGTGAGAGCAAAATTAATTATCTTAATGACAGCACAATAAATGTAATGTTTCTAGGAATCTTTGGTACCATTCTAGACTAAAAATCACCATTAAAACCAAAGTCAGCTCGGGAAATAACTTGTGAAAGAACTGCTCTAAAACCATTAAACAAAGCAGGAAAAGAAGTGGGCAGGTGCACATTCAGCCAGTGCACTGAACAAGCACTAACCTGTGGAATGTGCTCAGAAAAACAACTGGATCTTTTCTCTTTCATTGTCCACTTACATCTGCCCAGTGGGTCTCATCCCTCCCCTGCTTGTCTGTAGAAACTTGGCTTTCCTTCTTGTCCTTAAACAATGAGTTCATAGCGCTTGTCACTTTAGGACTCACTCTTGACTTGAGATAAAGTGGGAGGTGTTTTTTGTTTTTTAATCTCTCAAAACAAAAATCAAAACAAATGCCCGACAGAACTAACCTTTATGCCCTTGATGTGGGTAAGGGCTCTAAAGAAGGTTGTAACTCTAAAATTCACTAATTCGCAGTTCACTTAGGTATCTGACACGCTAGGATCTCAGCTGAAACTTGCACTGTAACATGCCATTCCACCTGAATTAGGAGGTTTAAACAGCGGGGTACACCAGGGATTGGCTCTAACGCATTTTTGTGAAATAGTTTGGTAAGTGATTCAGAGGTGAGCATGTGTGTGAAATATCCAAAGTGACATGTGACATGAAACTTTCAGTTAGTAAAATGCCAAGTGCAGAATAAACTGCAGGAAGATGGCACCAGGCTGGATGAGTGGGCAGAGACATGGCAGATGAGTGTTCAAAGATACGCTAGAAGATGCTCTCCGGACAAATAATCCAAACACCGTTTTCAGGGTCAGGGTCTCCAGGGCAGTAGTCATCCCCTTGAGACGATGGGCCTCAGAAAGGTACAAAGCTATTCACAAAATAAGGATCACTTGAGATACCAGCCGGTGTGGCTCAGTGGTTGAGCACTGACCTATGAACTAGGAGGTCACGGTTCAGTTCCTGGTCAGGGCACGTGCCCCAGCTGCTGGCTCGATTCCCAGTGTTCCCCAATAAAAAATATATATATATATATATTTTAAAGTTTTCAGGAGACTCTCAAGATTTTTTGCCCCATTGAAAAGATGAGGCATTGGGTAACTGGTACAATTCCCACTAATAAAAACAAATGCCCTTCAAACAGGAATCAGATAAGCAGCTTGTTTCTGCAAAAGCTGAACTGTAGTCAGTTCTCATACAAACTCATTTCATAAACACTTCCCTCTTCCAGAGAAAGAGAGAGAAGGGGGGGAGGGGGAGAATAAATGGATTAAAAAATGTCCAGGAAGGTGCTGAGGATTCTGCTCAGGATTATCCCAGGGGGAAGGGTCTGTTCCCTCGAATCATTTAACTTGCTCTACTCTCTTCCGCATTTCTTATTTATTTTTTAAAATATATTTTATTGATTTTTTACAGAGAGGAAGGGAGAGGGATAGAGAGTTAGAAACATTCATGAGAGAGAAACACCGACCAGCTGCCTCCTGCACACCCCCTGACTGGGGATGTGCCCGCAACCAAGGTACATGCCCTTGACCGGAATCGAACCTGGGACCTTTCAGTCCACAGGCCAGTGCTCTATCCACTGAGCCAAACCAGTTAGGGCTCTTCCGTATTTCTTCATCAGGACTTTGGAGCTTCTGCATCTAAGATTAAATATTTTTCTCACTTCCCCTTTTATATTATTAAAATACCACAATTATTTGAAAAATCATTACCCTGCTCTATTGCTTACAGTATTTATCTTAGGAGAGAGAAAATATTTTATCACAAAAGATTTCATGACATCTCTATGGCTAAATATTTATGTATCTTTGTAAGTGCCTTGATTGATTGGTCTCAGATCGTCTCAGACTCTATCTGATTTCAATCCCTGCTTCACTTCCTATTTAATCCTGCTTCCTAGGCCACAAAGGTCACCTTCAAAATATTATGACTTTTGCTTGACCGGTGTGGCTCAGTGGTTGAGCACCGACCTAGGAACCAGAAGGTCACAGTTTGATTCCTGGTCAGGGCACATGCCTGGGATGTGGGCTCCATCCCTATTGTTGGGCATGCAGGAGGCAGCCCATCAATGATTCTCTCTCATCACTGATGTTACTCTCTCTCTTCCTCTCTGAAATCAATAAAAATATATTTTTAAAAAATGTTATGACTTTTATGTCATGAAAACACAAAACATAACCATCAATTAAATGACTTCAATATGACAGGATGTGAGTAATTTTCAAGTAAACAGGATATAAAGATAATTCAAGGAGAGGAACTCCACAAATCTTAGCACATTAACTTTTTTCTGCTGAAGTCTTTCAATATATGTCCTGTAACATTTATTTACAAAATCGTTAACATTTTTATACTCTCGCCTCATACTTGGTATTAATATGCTATACAGTATCTCATATTTGGAGTAAAACACTTACTTGTTTTAATGTATTCATGTAAATAGCACTCAGAAGTGGGTAGATTTTAATTTTCAGTAGTGTCTTGTTTTTATTCATGACATTCTCACATCTATAATAATAAAAGCATAATATGCTAATTAGACCGGATGTCCTTCCAGACATCCTTCCGGGACGAAGCCCTGGCTGCAGCCATGGGATCGAGGCAGCTGCTGCAGCTGCGAGGGAGGGATCGAGGCCTACTCTTGCATGAGTTTTGTGCATCGGGCCTCTAGTTTAATAATAAAATATATAAAAGTGGGTGTCTGTAAGATTTTTTTAATTGGAGGAGTTTCCTGTATTATATTTGTTTCTTTAAAAACTCCGGGGGCCAGTAATTCATGATTTTAAATTGTTTGTAACCTTAGGAACTTGCCTACTGCTGCATCTCTCAACTTAAAAAAAGAAAGTGAACGAAGTCTACAGAAGGTACTTTCGGCTCCCCTGTGAAGGGCGCTCCTTTGCAGTAATTCTTTTCTGCCAGGCTCCTGTAATTTTCCATCACAGCTTAGTCCTCGAGCTTCTTTCAAGCAGACACACCTTCCACATGCTCTAAATACGTGGCTGACCTTGAAGTGGAAGTGGAAACCAGCCCAAATCACATTCTACTTTCCCCTTTCCACATTTTTATGTGGGAACGTCAGCTGAAGAGAAATCAACCTTAGGCCAAAGAACGAGGAAGAGCCACACCCCGTCTGGGCAGAGGGTGTGCAGGGGAGATAAGCCAGTCTGACCCGCCTGCCTTGCTGACCGAGGGGATGGAAGGAGGTTGGGCGTTCATCAGTGAGAAATTTTCCCCCTAAAGGATGGTGAGGACGTTGAGCTTTTCTAGCCCGAGGAGACAGGTAGTATTCTCATCCTCATATTTTACAGATGGGAAAACTGTCCTTCGGTTGTTTTTCGTACCAGTTGGGGAACTGGCCAACTGCCTGAGTGAGTCAAGGTCCAGATGCTCAATCCTACAGCCACGAGGGCCTAATGTGCTTGTCTCTACTTGCATAGCTGTGCCCAGCACACACGCTGAATATCTGATAATAGATGCTTAAAAGGTAACTCCTTATTGTGCTGATCATCACACAAATATCAGTGTTCGTGAATACTTATTTTCAGTGTGTGAATCACTAACCCTCCCTGCAGTACTCATTTTCACTTTGGCCGTTTGTGCCAATATAAGGAAGCACTGGCATGGATACTGGAAGTGGGCAATCCGCCCACCCAGCAGGACCATGCGCCTCACACAAATGTGCCAAACACTGAAATGTGCTGTCACCTCATTCCTCTACAATTAAAGCTAGAACTGAAGAAAACAACCACTAGGGGGCAATAAATACCTTATCATGTGGTCAGAACCAGAGCTACATTGGTGGCCAGCAGCCATATTTTGCTTGATTCTAATGGTTTGTTGGCTTGTTCACTTTAAATTTAAGTCCACGTTTAATAATAAGGAGTGTTCACATAACAATAAAGATTTTTTTTCAGTTTTTCTTGAAGAAGAAAAATCAGAAGATCTAGCAATTATTGGCTCTGCATTTCCTCACAATAACAATTGGCTGTCGCCCCATTTAGACAGCGAGGCTGTCTCCAGAATCCCGCCATTCTATAATCCACGCACACGTGCGCCCCCCAGCCTGCTACAGGTTACCTACCTGGCCTCATCCAAACAATTAGGCTAAGGCAGGAAGTATGGTTTTAAGAAAGATTGTATTCATTAAATTTTAGGCTTCCTTAAGTAAAATTTTAACTTTGTTTTAAAAAAACACACAAAAACATTGCATTATCAGGGAAACAATAATTAAACATTGCAGGGATCAACATGTTTGAAAATGACCAAATTTTAGGTATAATTGGATGTATTTATCACTAATGTTTAACTAGTTTATTCTAATTCTGTTCTTAATCTCTGACTAAAACACAAATTTGGATAGTCGTTTTAAATCCACACCCTGAAGGCATCAGGACCCTGCTAGAGAGGCTGTACATTCTGTTACTTCCAACCAGCCTGGCATCTGGCCCTTCTCTTCGTTGCCGGGAGAAGCAAGAATTGCATAGCTGCCATCAGGATCTTCCTCAGATGACGCCTCCCACCTTCTCACCCATTTCCTTCTCTCTCTAACAGGTAAGCTTGCTCACAGTCAGAACAGGCAGAGAGAGCAAGTGAGGGACTCCAAGGTCAAGAAGGGCTTTGGCAGGGACATTTCTAGTTCCAGACTCCTAGACTGTCCTCACTGGTGAGGGTCGAACTTTCTGGTTTCATGGAGAAATTGACGGTTGCTCTGCAGAGGTACTTTGGAGTGGCAGACAGAGATCTAGGTCTGAGAAAGGGGTGGTTTGAGATCTGACGCTATCACTCACTGATTATCCATTTCTATTGTGCCCTGAGGCTCCATTTTCCTGACTATAAGGTGGAGTAATACTATTTGCCCTGACTATTTCCCCATGTTATTGTTAAAAATAAAATAAAACCATACAATGAAAACAAAGTGTAGAACACTGTATAATACAATGTATTAGAATTTGAAAAATGCTTGGGAGGCAAACTGACCTAAGATGCCTATTTTTCTTATCTAAAAGGTTTAATAATTAGGATGCAGGTGAGCAAGATCCTCATCGTGGAAGAGACTTTTAGGTAAGAGTCAGTGAGTCTTGGGAAAGGAGTAGGCAAGAGTAAGCAGCACTAGGAATCTGACTCCCCCTTAGGTAAGTAACAATTGTACTCAAATCTGCGTGATAGAACTACTGGAACTCTGGAGTCTATTAAAGGCTCCTCTTCCAGGAGAAGGCTTGGAGGGAAAATTGTGGTTATTTTTTACAGTTTCAGCTCTGAGCATAGTAGCAACTACCCAGGCCCCCACCCCGTGGCAGGCAGCTGTGCGCTTGGTCCTGGGCAGCTTGCATGCAGCGTGCCAGAGCCAGCGGGGGCGGTGGGGGGTGGTGGGGGAAGAGCCCTGTCCTCCAAATACCCAGGATCTGCTCTCTGATTGCTGTTTATGGCCACAGAGGAGCAGACAAAGAGGCAGCCGCCATGTGGTACACCTACCCTCATGCTGCACGCCCCTCTGCCGCTGGCTTAGCTAACTTCCATGCGTTTCAAGGGCTTACCCTGCACTTTCTCTCTTCTTCTGTTGGAAGGCATACATTAAAAACTGGGACATCAAAAGCAACCACATATTCAGGGGAAATTAATCAGAAAGTCACTGCACACATCCAGGCAAAGGCACAGGCTCGGGAAAGACCCGAGAAGACCTGAAGGTTACACCTCAGCCTGATTCTCAGTACAGAGACCGCCTACAATAAAAAACCAAGCCCCAACATAAAAACAGAAAACCCTAGGGAAGGAGGGGAGTCTTATTTCCAGAGTTACCAAATTAGTGGATTTAAATGTCCATTTTTTCAACAACAACAGAAAATTACCAGGCATACAAAGAAACAGGAAAAAATGGCCCATTCAAAGGAAAAACTAAACCAACCGAAACTGTCCAGGTGGTGAACCTACTTGACGAAGACAGTGAAACAGCTGTCTTAAAGATGCTCAGAGAATTAAAGGAAGACATGGAAAAAAATCAAGAAAATGATGTATGAATAAAGAGTATAGGCAAATATAAAGACGAACAGATAATGCAGGTGGACCTTAGAGGTGAGAAGTCTTGGACAATGAAATGCGAGTAGGGATGTCACAGTCAGCTATAGTCTGAGTGTCATGCAGACACTTGATGGAGCAATCAGGGGAACTGAAATTCAGACCCACTTTCACTTGTCAAACCTCATGCCCTGGGGAAGCGGGGAGAATAGACTTTACCTCTAAAAACAGGTACCTTTTTCTAATTCACAGAAAGACACTGCATAGGCTATCTGTGCCCCTGACTCCAAAGGGGTGCCTTTAAAACTGAAAATATTAAGGAGAGAGACAGTCGATGGTGCTGGTCCTCTGTACTCAATCAAGGGTCTTCTTAACAGTTTTCTCACGTGTTCGGAATTCAGGAGTATATTTTCAGGTATATATATATCCTGGGCTTATAATAGTATGTGACAATAGATGTTTAAGTTCTTCATCTATTTTAAGAGAATACTTTAATACTTTAATATGAGATACTCTATAATAATAAAAGCATAATATGCTAATTTGACCGGACAGCTGAACAACCTTCCGGACAAAGCCGGGGCTGTGAGGGCTGAGGCAAGCCGCTGCGGCGTGAGGGCCGAGCCCCTTGCACGAATTTCGTGCATCGGGCCTCTAGTATATTAAATAAAACAAAATGCCAATGTCTTCTTTACCTTCATATTATGTTATAATGTTTTAAGAATCATCTTATTATTACCATTATCATAATACTTGAGAAAATCACCAGGCTCCAATGTAAAACATGGTCATTTACTATTTGAACAAGATTATTTTCATTTACATTGTTTCAAATCTTGAAGTTTGTGGCTCTACATAAAATAAAGTGGCCCAATCTTTCCAAAATAGAGCACTGATGTGGAGATTAAAGTCCACTTCATTTTTATTCACTTTCCTTTTCCTCTAAAACACCTGGAAGCATTCCTCATGGGGAAAGAAAGCAGCTGTGCATGCATGTTCATATTAATTGTAGTGTGAATCTAAAACACAAAACCTTGTGTACATGTATATTTTATGAAACCTAAAGTTTTTTGTTTTTTGGGTTTTAAATAAATCTTTATTGTTCAGATTATTACAATTGTTCCTCTTTTTTCCCCCCATAGCTCCCCTCCACCCAGTCCCCACCCCACCCTCTGCCCTTACCTCCCCCCTCACTGTCCTCATCCATAGGTGTATGCTTTTTGTCCAGTCTCTTCCCACACCCCCCATACCCCTTTCCCCCCGAGAATTGTCAGTCCACAAAATATAATAGAATCAGGGGCATAGAAAGGGAAAAGCTCCCTTTCTATGCCCCTGATTCTATTATATTTACCGGTTTATTTTGTTCATCAGATTTTTTATTCACTTGATTTTTAGATTCACTTGTTAATAGATATGTATTTGTTGTTCATAATTTTTATCTTTACCTTTTTCTTCTTCTTCCTCTTCTTAAAGAATACCTTTCAGCATTTCATATAATACTAGTTTGGTGGTGATGAACTCCTTTAGCTTTTTCTTATCTGTGAAGCTCTTTAACTGCCCTTCAATTCTGAATGATAGCTTTGCTGGGTAGAGTAATCTTGGTTGTAGGTTCTTGCTATTCATCACTTTGAATATTTCTTGCCACTCCCATCTGGCCTGCATAGTTTCTGTTGAGAAATCAGCTGACAATCGTATGGGTGCTCCCTTGTAGGTAATTAACTGTTTTTCTCTTGCTGCTTTTAATATTCTCTTTGTCTTTTGCTCTTGGCATTTTAATTATGATATATCTTGGTGTGGTCCTCTTTGGATTCCTTTTGTTTGGGGTTCTGTGCGCTTCCTGGACTTGTAAGTCTACTTCTTTCACCAGGTGGGGGAAGTTTTCGGTCATTATTTCTTCAAATAGGTTTTCAGTATCTTGCTCTCTTTCTTCTTCTGGCACCCCCTTAATTCTGATGTTGGTATGCTTGAAGTTGTCCCAGAGGCTCCTTACACTATCTTCATATTTTTGGATTCTTTTTTCTTTTTGCTTTTCCGGTTGGGTGGTTTTTGTATTTCAAATCTTTGACTTGATTCTTGTGATCCTCTGGTCTGCTGTTGGATCTCTGTATATTATTTTTTACTAGAGGCCCGGTGCATGAAATTCATGCACGGGTGCGGTCCCTACACCTGGCCAGCTATAGAAGCGCGAGTGTCTGTTGTGGAAGGGCAGGTCCCAGCTGACCGCTGGGCCCTGGGCAGCACCTGGGCTCCTGGGCGTCCATGCGCACCCCTCCACCGGAGTCATCAGGCCCCCACCTGGCTCCCTCAGCACCTGGGAGCCGGGTGGCGGCTCCTACTCCTGTCGCTGTCACTGGTTGTCATCTGTGGAGCGATTGGTGGGGCGATTGGGCCCCACTCACACCTGCCTTGACCTGGCACCACCTGCTCAACTGCTCCACCATCCTGCCACGGTCCTGCTCTCGTTGGGGCCAGCAGCCCGATGCCAGTGCAACACACGCCATGTTCCGCACTGCCCCCTGGTGGTCAGCGCACGTCATAGCAAGCAGTCGAACTCCTGGTCGAGGGGACAATTTGCATAATATGCTTTTATTATATAGGATTTCAGTCAGTGTATGCTTAATTTCTAGTTGGTCCTTTTTCATATCCTCAAGGGTCTCGCTAAATTTATTGGCCTTTTCTAGAAAATTCTTGAAAAACCTTATAACCGTGGTTTTGAACTCTATATCCAGTCGTTTGCTTTCCTCCATTTCTTTCATTTGTAACCTGTTTCTTTGTCTCTGCATTTTGGCTGCTTCCTTGAGTTGATAGAGTGGTTCTGTGTGCTATGTGTCCTATAGGGCCCAGTGGCTCAGCCTCCCTAATTACCTGAGGTGGACACTATCGGTGCACCCCTTTGTGGGCTGTGTGCACAGACTTGTTGTAGTTAAGCCTTGATTGTTTTTGGTATCACTGGGAGGAATTGACCTCCAGGCCAATTGGCTGTGAGGATCAGCTGTGTCCATGATGGGAGAACTTCTGTGCTGGAGATACCCTTTTGAGATAAGACTTGAGCTTCAGTGGGGCTTAGGTGCTCACTGAGTCTGCCCCCTGAGTGTGTCCCTTTTGGATCTGAGGAGTTGTAATCTGGATGGTCCCACTCTGACCCCTGGGTACACTGGCTCTTGGATCACCAAGGAGGTGCTAATTTAGCCTCTGTCTGAGGCCACCCAGCAGGAGCTACTGCGAGATTCCTCTTCTTTGTTTGGGGTTTGGAGGTGCCCAGATGAGGCCCAGCTGTGAAGTGATGCAAGCTGCTGTGGGGCCTTGGGCTTTCTTTTGGATGTTCTGGGTCTCACTGACTCAACTGCAGTTTGTTAGGTAAATTCAGAATTCAAAGGACCAGGCCATTTGTATGCAAAAGCCTCTCACTCAGCTTGGATGGGACGGAGTCTCAGGGCGGAGCAAACAGCAATGGCTTCCTGTCAGCCCTGCCCTAAGAGGCCCCTGGGTCTCAGTGTCGTAATTGCTGCAAGCACCTCTGAGAGAAAGCTGCCCTAGAGTTTCGCCCGCTGCCAGACAGTCCAGTTTCTCCCCGTATGAGTCTGGGTCCCCAGAGTCTCGCCCAGAACTGGAGTTCAGAGCAGTCGGGAGCTTTTGTCTCCCTCCTGATTGAGAAAGACAGCCGCGTACTCAGTTGCCAGCCCTCTCAGTGCGCGCCTCTGTAGCTCTGCACTTCTGCAGCTCCTGAGTCTCAGTGTGCTTTTCTCTTTCCTTCTAGTTGTAGAATTTCCACTCAGCCAGCCTTCCTGTGGTTCTGGATGATGTCCGTTTTGTCTTTTAGTTGTAGTTTTGAAATTGTTGTGTGAGGCAGCAGTTCAAGTGTTTACCTATGCTGCCATCTTGGTTTCTGACCAAAACCTAAAGTTTTATAGCTTTTTCATGCGCCTATCTAAGACATAGTGTTTTTGGTTCCATAAGTGTCAAAATTCATTAAGTGTGCAAGGTACTGCGGAATTAAGCAGAGAAATATACTATTTCTGCCTTAAAAGGGATAGGTTATTTTGGCATTAAAACATTACTTTTAATGAAGATTATAACACCAGGAAGATGGCTGGAATAGGGGCAAAATTGTGCAGCTGTCGTCTACTGTTTTGATTTGTCTTTGAAGAAGGGAGAGGGGGAGGGAGAGGGAGAGACGGAGAATGGGGGAGAAGAGGAGAAGGAGAGAGGGGGAGAGGGAGAGGAAGAGGGAGAGGGAGCGGGAATTCTCCCCATGCCAGCTCCTTCTTCTATTAAGCCCATATCAAAATTACTTGCTTATATTTTCTTAGGGACTAGTTGCCAAGTGACAGCTAGCTAGTCTGGGAAACGAATCCACACCAAGGTGCATTCTAGCTTTATTCCTTTGAGCAACATACTTACACATTATGATCTTTTTAGAGGCAGTGTCTTAATGCATAATGGCTCCACATCTAGTGTCCCTCAAATAAATCATGTGAGGGGCTGCCAACATTGTTTCCCTGTCCTGAGTCCTGGGGAGAATAGAAATGGGCCAAATAAGAGTTCCCAACAGCATCCTTGCCAAAGCCCACGAGGGGATGGTGGTCTCATCCATACCTTTTCTAGGATCCTCCGTTTCAATACACCAAGCCAGATTTCCACAATTTCTTTTTTCATATTTTTATTGATTTTTTACAGAGAGGAAGAGAGAGGGATAGTTAGAAACATCGATGAGAGAGAAACATCCATCAGCGGCCTCCTGCACACCTCCTACTGGGGATGTGCCCGCAACCAAGGTACATGCCCTTGACCGGAATCGAACCTGGGACCCCTCAATCCGCAGGCCGACGTTCTATATACACTGAGCCACACCGGTCAGGGCTCCACAATTTCTACTGGAGGAAAATATACTTCTCAAAAAGGTGGTATTTGGGGCAGGATAGTTTTTTTGTTTTTTAGAATGGTATTATACATGGCAGGAATTTTAGCATCCCTGGACTCAACCAACTAAATTCTAATCGCACTTCCCCTGCACTGTCACTGTGATAACCAACATTTTCAGATATAGAAGCCAAGTCTTAAGAGAAATCAGTAGTTGCTTAGGATAGAAATGCAGACCCAGGTCTTTAAGACCTGGGTCTCTTTTGAGTGCCTGGTAGAGTAAGGCACTGCGCTAAGAGAGAAGGTCAGAGGCTTCCATGAATCTCTGCCCTCCAGTGAGGGCCACGTACGAAAGTCCTTGTGGGTGGTGGATCCACAATACAGTGTACAGAGATGTGTTGTAGAATTGTGCACCTGAATCCTGTATAATTTTGTTAGCCAATGTCACCCCAATAAATTCAATAAAAAGTGGAGGGGAAAGAAGTCATGTGGCCCTGACTGGGCAGCTCAGCTGGGTAGAGTGTTGTCCCCATACAGCAGGTTTGATCTCTGACCAGGGCACATACAAGAAATAAGCAATGAATGCATAACTAAGCGGAACAACAAATCGATGCCTCTCTCTGTGTCTCTCTCCCTCTCCCTCTCCCTCTCTCTTTCTCAAATAACAGTTTTACAAAGTCATTGCATTCACTGTTAAATGAGCTATAATGGAGGAAGTGGCAAGGCAGCAGGGTAATATTTAAGGAGGGAGGAGCAATCACTGGCATGTAAGATATTGCTAATCCTCTGATGGCAGGAGAATGACGGGAGAGGTATGCTGGCTCTCAAGATTCCCAGAGGCAAGCAGTTTATGAAAGCTGAGCACACCATTGTCCCTGGGGGTACAACCATGCTGTGCCCAGGCCCCCGTTCCCTCAGGCAGCTCTGCACAGTGCTGCGAGACTACACCATGCTCACTGCCAACGCTCCCCATACAGTTCTCCGTCCTAGCTGTGTTCCGTACGCTACTCCCACCAACTTGAAAAGTGTCCCCTGTGATTTCCGAGAGTCACCCAAAGGGTCCTCACATGCACAGAAAAACCAAGTCCTTCCTCTCCTGTTTGGGTTCCCTCTCGCCAATGCCCACGGCACCTGGCACTCAAGGACCCTGCTGCCCCCACGAAGGACTGTGAAGCAGTCTTGTTTGAGCCTCGGAAGGGGAGCCGAAGCCCCCCTCTCCAGGCCGTGGGCTTCCAGGGTCCCCGGCTGGCACCTAGTGTCTCTCAAAACAGAGCGTCTCCCCTTCTTGACGCCTTTCAGCGAAAACCGGTCTCAACAAGAAGCAGTCACAGGTCTCTGTTCCCACTCCTGCAGACCTGCATCCAAGAAAAATGTTTCCTCTCCCTCCTACGGAACTGCAAGCAGACACGCACACGCAGGCCGTCAACACCGCAGGCCTGGAGATGACACCTCGCCCCGCACTACCCAGGCAGCCACTCCTCTTCCCACCCCAGGGTGCTCCCCACCCTGCTCAGGTGACTGGCACTTGCTTTACATCTGGGTAACTCTGGGCATTTTTTTTTTCTCTTTTAAACAGAGAAACGGTTTAAAGATGAATATTTACTCGTGGAGACCAAAAACACACAGGAAAAACTTCACCAATTTCGAAGTCCAGCCTCAGCCAAGACCCTCCATTACCTGTAGGTGAAGAAATCAGGAGTGGGGACATTCAGTTGGAGGTTAAAGTCATCCAGGCGGCGGCCGAGCGGGGTGAGAACCTGGGGTTTCTCACTGCCAGTCCAAGGCTCTTCCTTGGGAGAGGGAGAGAAGAGGAGGCGAAGCAAGGTGTCGCTGGATACGTTTTCCTCGCAGGAGAAAGAAGAATGAATTTCTCTGTTCGCCTTCGCCTAGTTTTTTGTGTTGTTTTCTTTGGTCATCTGCTTGGTATGTGTCATTTCTGGCTCCTGCGTTTTCAGCACAGCCGGCTCTTGTCTCCTGAGCGTGGCGGCTCGGTGGTTTTTCTGGAAAGCTCAGCCTGAGCCTCCTCTGAGGGAGAGTGGGCACAGCCCTCCTCGCCCTAAAAACACGCTCTCTGTTTCAGCAGAGGCGCTTAACATAAGATTAAGTCTCGTTTCATTAGGATTTGAATTGTGTCTAAGTTCCTTTCGCTGGTTTTCTTTCCGACTTCCTGCGTTCTGGTCTACCTTTCCACTTGGCTATTTTTATCGTTTTAAATAAACTGATTGTGATGTGCTCCATGGAGCCTAGAATCATTGACTGGTGCCTCCTAATAAGTCCGTGTCTGCAGGTTGTCATTCGTGTCCAAGCCTTCTCCTCCTGCATGGATGCGCTGCCAGAGGGCCCGCAACGGGGTCAGACCAGGACCAAGGCCGGACTGCCCTCCTGTGAGCCCCCCCGCCCCCCCAAATCCGGGGAAGGGGTCCCTCCCTCAGCTTCACCAGGAACGCAGGCATGTGTCAGTGTCCTAACTCTCTAGGCTGCTCAGTGTGTCCTGGGAGAAAATATTGGGGGTAGGTTAGTGATGGCTGCTTTACCACATTCCTGTGAGAATGCCTGCAGACGGCTCCACTCAAGGGCCAAAAAGCCTTCCTCCAGCCTGTCATCTGGTGTGTGTGTGGGGGGGGCGGGGGGCATGTGGGGCTGGCCCTGCTAGAAGGTGTCAGTATCTAAAAGAAACCCCTTGGGGGGAGGGGGGTGTCAAGATTCCTGGGACGTGTCCCCAGGCCCTAGGATTCTGTCCTGTTTGGGTAGGGCCCCAGGGGCCCCAGCAGCACCCGCACAATCCTGTTGCGGGCTGTCTGCAGAGCATTCTTCGAGAAATTCTGATCACCATTTCAGAATTAGGCTCCTTCTTCTTTAAAAAAAAATCCTCTTCTTCAAACTGTGGGTGGATAGTCAATTTTGAGGAATGCTAGAGGAGGCTGAAAAACAGATGGGGGAGCGGGCCAGATTCCTTCCTTCCCACCTCTACCACTCCGTGCGGCTGCGTTTCTTAGGCTGCTATAGTACGCCAGAACCCACGGAACGCAGGCTCAGGATGGAGGGACATCTTGGCATCTTTTTTCCCTAACTGAAGAATCTGCCCAATGAAGGCTTATGTTAAACTGTAGATTCTGTGTGTATAGAAGCAGCTTTGGTACCTTTCTGGAGTGACTCTGCTGATGAAATAAAACCTCAGACTGCAGTCTCCGGTCTGTCCCCATTCTCACCCTCTGGGCACAGTCGGCTTGGTTTTACAGGATTAGGACTAGAGTAAATAGTCTGTAAATAGGAGCAGAGGGGGAGTGTGCCCTGAGGAATGCGGTGAGCCTCGGAAGCTGACAGGGCGGGCCCGGAGCTTCCAGACAGGGCTGGCTCACTCATGGTGGCACAGACAGGGCTCCAGTGGTGGGATTTCAGAGACCAGGACACTTGGGCATGTCATTTCTCTACAGGGTTTAAGGTGGCTGAGGGCCAAAGCCTCAATCTGAGTAAAGATGAAACTTAAAGATATGTGCCTGCAGGATGATTTCTCACACTATTATACATAAAGGATTTCCATGAACTTTAAAGGAGGCTGTTTTGCCCTAGCTGGTTCGGCTCAGTGGATAGAGCCTCGGCCGGTGAGCTGAAAGCAAGGCTTTTCAATGTGGAGGGCAGAAATTGCCATAGGAAGTTGGAGTGGTGGGGGGAGGGAGGATGCAAATAAAAATACATCGTTATCACCATGACATGGTTCTTCTTTTTTGTTCTGTTATAATGATGGCTTGTTTTATTTTATGTAAGATGGTTCAACTACTTTTATTTTAATTTTTTGCATTAAAAAAATCACTATGGTTGAAAATATTATATATGCTCCCTTTTCCCCCTATTAATCCCCTCCATCCCATCCCCACTCCCTGCCCCAGGCCCTCACCACCTGCTATCCGTGGCCAAGGGCCATGCATATATGCCTACAAGGTCTTTGGTTGATTATCTTCACTCACCCACCCTCCCCTGCCTTCCCTCTGAGATTCAACACGTTGTCCCATGCTTCTAGGTCTCTGGATCCACTCCATCCATCAGTTTATTTTGTTCATTAGATTCTACATATGAGTGAGATCATGTGATGCTTGTCTTTGTCTTTCTCTGACTGATTTATTTTACTTAGCATAATCTCTGCAGGTCCCTCCATGCTGTCTCAAAGGGTAAGAGATTCTTTTTTTACTGCTGCATAGTATTCCATGGTATAAATGTACCCCGGCTTTTTTATCCACTTTCATGGCATGGTTCTTTTTTTTTTTTTTTTTTTTTGAGAAGTAAGCCTTTATTTCCTTGTTTCTCAATAGAGTTGGCTGAGCTGGTTGCTTTTTGGTAATTAATCAAAGAGACCACATCCCATATCCTCGTCCGACTCTTCCTTTGCTTCAACCTTGGCTGGGGCCGCAGCAGCAGCAGGAGCAGCAGTGGTGGCGGCGGCCACAGGGGCAGCAGCCACAAAAGCAGATGGATCAGCCAAGAAGGCCTTGACCTTTTCAGCAAGTGGGAAGGTGTAATCAGTCTCCACAGACAAAGCCAGAACTCGCTTCCACCCATTGATGACGGAATGGAGTACTGACGCAACAGTTGGATAACCAATCTGAAGGCTTACGCGGGCAACAGTGCGGACACCCTCCAGGAAGCGGGAATGCAGAGTTTCCTCTGTGATGTCCAGCCCTTCCGGGTTGTAGATGCTGCCGTTGCCAAGCACCTGCGGGATGGTCGGCCCAGAGGGGAAGGGAGAGGTGTTCAGCATTTGGGGCTGCGCTGGCTCCCACTCTGTCTCCAGTCTTACTCAGCAGCACGTCCCTCAGGGTTTCGGTGGTGCCCCTGAGATGTTAGCGGTGATGCTTAAAGCCTGGAAGACGGTCTTCTCTGGCCCCAGACCAGTGTTCTGGGCTGGCACAGTGACTTCACACGGGGCAGTGGCACCAGCACGGGCAGCAGCTGGCACCTTATTGGCCAGCAGCATGTCCCTGACCTCAGTGAGGCCTTCCTTGGGGAACACAAAGCCCATGTTCCCCCGGATGTGAGGCAGCAGCTTCTCCAGAGCTGGGTTGTTGTCCAGATGTCCTCGGAGGGCCTTGTGCATCATGGTGTTCTTGACCATCAGCACCACCGCCTTCCCGCGGAGGGACATGTGGATCTGCTGCATCTGCTTGGAGCCCACATTGTCTGCTCCCACTGGAGTACGGTAGCAACCATACTTGGGTAAAAACTGCTGTTTGATTTTAACCCTGCTATTCTGACTTCTGCACGCACTTACTTGCTTAAACAATAGGGTAGTTACCTCAGCTTCCAGACCGAGACCTGGAAACTCATGGTCTTACACACTTACTACCAACCCATCCGAGAGGAGGAATGGGAACAGCAGGAATCAATGATTTGATTCCCCGGTAAGACCAGTGGGGAATGTTCTGGCGTAAGTGACCCCAAGTCAGGACAGAGACCCCGACTGTGTATTAAGGTTTGGCAGGTGACCCACGCTCAGAAGCATGTGGTTCGTCATGCTCCAGCCAGGCGTGACTCCTGCCCTTTGTTTTAAAGTAAATCCATCCCACATCACAAAGGTAATTTTTCTGTGCCTGTGGACCAGAACTGCAGGAGATCGATTCCCACTGACTCAGTAGCTCCAGGAGTAGAAACTGTAAATAACTTTTGGAGATTATTAACTTTGCTCAATTCTGCTTCTGTACAATCTGCTTTCGTAAGATAGATCTACATTCCAATCCTATGTCCAGCAGGATGTGGCTGGGAGCGACCCTGCGGGCTGCGCCCAGCCTTTGTAATTTAGAGTTTAGAACAAAGGAAATCGCAAGGCTGATCAAACAGGCAACTTACACTGTAACTGCATTCTCCCATGCTTTGTAACTTTTGTAATTGCTTGTTCAACTGAAAATCTTCCATTATTGTGAGTAATGTAACTGACTTTTTGACCCAAGTTTAACCAATCAGGTTCTGCCAAATCCCCCTGTGTGGGGGATAAAACTTGCTTGCTCCGAGTGTTCGGGGCTCGCGTTGCTCCCTGCTGTGTCAGTGGAGACGCGGGCCCAGGCTCGAGTTCGTAATAAAGGCTTCCTAAATTTCAATTTGGCTGCCTGGTGGTCTTCATTTGCGGGTTGCCCCACAACATTTGGGGCCCCGGCGAGGTACCTGAGAGGCAGGAGAGAGGGACCCCCCAGAAGGGGCTGGAGGCTCTCCCTCCCAAGGGAGGAGAGAGGGACCCCCCAGAAGGGGCTGGAGACTCTCCCTCCTTTCGGGGACCTTAGCCGGAGCATCTGCCTCCGGTGGTCTTATTCTGACTCCAGGGTTAGACCCCACAACACCACAATGAAGCATTTTGGGTAATCATCCAGAAGTTGGATGATCTTAAGGAAGTAGCTGGACTTCCAGGTTGCCCTGTCTTCCCTGGGCATCATGGCGGTGCGTCAGGGATTGCCACGCAGGGTTTAAAGACGACGTCACTCCCACAAGGACGCCTGGCGGGAGGAAGCCATGGCATGGCTCTTATTCTGTTAATGTTATCCAGTAGGCAATCCACAAAAGAGAATTCTGGAGAAAAATACTTGACGGTATGGCAACCTCAAATGGTTGTGGCAGAATGCACGGGAGAAGGATCAGCCAGCACTCTGAGGGAGGAAAGTTTAATCTTTATTTCGCAGATGGGCTAGTCCAGGGCAGTGGTCGGCACACTCATTTGCCAACAGAGCCAAATATCAACAGTACAATGACTGAAATTTATTTTGAGAGCCAAATGTTTTAAACTTAAACTTCTTGTAACACCACTTCTTCAAAATAGACTCGCCCAGGCCTTGGTATTTTGTGGAAGAGCTACACTCAAGGGGCCAAAGAGCCGCATGTGGCTCGCGAGCCACAGTTTGCCGACCACTGGTCCAGGGGATTCCGGACCCAAAGCCTGAACTGAACTCGTGGGGAGGCTCTGACCTATAGATCTCCTCCTGTGTCGGTACCTGAGGGTCCCTGAAGCTCCGCCCAAGTCAGAGTGGGGAAGTAAGACTACAGTTTTAACCAGATACTGAACTAGATTGCAAGTCCCCTCCTCCCCCCCCATTTTCTGTTTCAAAAAGGAGAGCAATAGAAATTCTAAGGAGCCAAAGCACAATGGGCCTGACAAAGCAGATGCCATTGTGTTCTCATACGTCAGAGGGAGGCCCTCCGGCCTGGCTGCTACTGTTCCGTGGTACGTATACTCTGAGACACAGGCATGGAAATCTCTCCAAGAGTTTCCCTATGAGCTGTCTTCCACATTGGGGGTTCCCAACAGAAATAATCCTGTGGACGAAAGGGGCCACATGCTGACCTGACAGCTCAGGGAAGGCCTGCATGGCCGTCTTGCAAAGTCAAAGACCTAAAGTAACCACAAGGATGGTCTGAAATTAAACTTTAACTAAAAGCAATTATGGGTCCCAAGTTCGATTCTGGTCAAGGGCACATGCCCGGGTTGTGGGCTTGATCCCCAGTAGGGGGTGTCCAGGAGGCAGCCAATCAATGATTCTCTCTCATCATTGATCTTTCTCTCTCTTTCCCTCTCCCTTCCTCTCTGAAATCAATAAAAATTTATAAAATAAAATAAAAGCAGTTATGGTGGGTAGTCACCTCCTAGGCCGGTCTTCCCTGACAAGGTCAACCTTTACCTTAACTGAGCCTATCTGTCTTTATGTATCTACTTATAACTTCCCTTTTTTTTGGACCCCTCAGGGCAAAACCAAATGCCCTGGGCACCACGACAGAGACCACAAATTCCTTCATTGTTATTGTTACTATGTTAATTGTTGACTTAACTGTCCTGTACCCACCTAAGTAAAAGAAGTGTCTATCATTTTAATCTTTATCTAATCCCAGAGGTTTTCCTGCTTTGCTTTCTCCGCCTCTCTAATCACCAATGGACTTCATGTAACCCACCTACATCTCCTCCTTCGATTGCAATGTATAAAAATAGATGAAAAACCGCCGTTCTCTGGAGCATTATGCCAATCTGTTGAGATTCTGCTTCCTGGCAGGAGTCAACAGTTTAGCTCAAATACACTCAAAAACTCTTTACAGGTTTGAATGTTTTTACATTAACATGTTAAGCGCCATGTCAGTCACCAGTGTCTGACACTACTTTCCATCCGACCTCGTCAGTCACTGGTGCCACCAGCATATTGGTGAAATCTGGTATCTCAGGCTAAACGGAAAGGAAGACAGAACAGGCTTGGTGCTTAATGTGTTCAGCGTAAAGGATGATGCTTGTGAGACCAGGATGGGAGAGGAACCTTAAAGAAAAATCAAAGCTTGATAGGGAGGAAGACTCAAAGCGGGGGAGAAAAAAAATGCAGGAACGACGGTCAATCTAGACAGACAACCAGGCCAGAGAATGTAGAAGAGATGGTACCAAGCATAGCGCTTAGCACTTAGGAACAGTCATAAATAGTCATGAAGGAAGGGAGGAAAGACAGGCTTTCCTATAAAACCTTCCTATATCATTGGAAGAAGTGATGGGCTATAAAATGTGCTGTCATGACTAAAACACAAATGGGACCAAGTCTAGAATCCAACCAGAAAAGGGTGTTAGGACTTCCTTTCAGACACGGGTGCAGAAAGAAGCACAGCTCAGGAAACTGAGCAGGTGACTTAGCCCACTGGTAAATGATTCAAAGGCTCATGTGATACAAACTAGAAGCGAGATACAAAGATATGCGTGCGGGAACATTTCTACCGAAAGCTCAGGAGAGGGAGGGCCTTGAGGTAGTACTTTTTTTGTTCATAGTTAGTGGCCCTTTCTCTTTCTCTTTATAAAACCCCTCTTTTCTCGTAAGTTTAGTTTTGCTCCAGAATCATTTGCAAATATTGAAATGCAGTGGCCGGGTTAAAAGAAAGGACGTTGGTTAAAGAGTAAGTAGGAAGAGTATTAGATGGAGGCGCTTTCTTTCTCTTTTCCTCTTGGAGGTTGGCCCAAGAAGAAGCCCCAAAGTTTGCCGTCAGGTTGCCTGGAGTGATGTGTTCCAATGTTTCATGGTGTGGGAGGGAGATCTTTGGATGGGGGCAGAAATAGAATATTGGGGACCAGTGTAATTGTGAGAAATATTAACCATGCCCTGTGAACCGTGATTGCGTTGTTCTGATTAAAGAAGGCACAGGCTCACCGGCTGGGAGGTGCCTGTGGGACCTGGGAGCGCACCTGGAAATGTGGGCCACCCTGTCCGTCTGGGAGCTGCCTATGACCTTGGAAAGATTAACAACCTTGTTGCAGAAACCAGAGCCGCCAGCCCTTTGAAAGCCCCCAGCCCTTTTCATACCCACAGGCCTGTGCAAACCTCCAGCCCCCATTACCTGTGAACTGCCCATTGGGCATTCCCTTTTGCCTACTTTCCCCTGTGACCTTTGTCCTTCTACCCAATATCAGCAGCTGGCTTATAGTGGGGGGCAGAGCAGATTTTTATGGATGACCTGCTGCTCTCCCATACTGCTGGCAGTATTGGAATAAACGCGCATATGATTCCACCCTGTCTGCTTAATTGGCTCAAGTAGCAACAGGCAGCACGGACCCATTGGTTGTCCAGTTACACTTTCACTACAGCCGCAGATAGATTCTCCAGCAACAAGCACTCCCTGCATCCTTCCCTGGGCCAGCCTGTGGCCGTGCGAGAAGCAAGGGTTCATAGACCCTTGACCAACTATCCTGGCCCTTAGGTACCTTACAGTCCCGGAGGGCAGAAATGGTCACGTAGGATTATTCATTCGCTCGAAAGAAAAGAACAGGTGATAGAATTTTAACAGGGTAACACATTTGAGGAGGTGACATTTAAGCTGAGACCTGAAGACTACGATTTTGCCAGCAACTAAAAGGTTAGATGAGGGTTTCAGGCAAAGGGGACAGCATGTGCAGAAGCGGTGACAGCCCCCGATTACATTCAGAAGGAGCCTCACTGGCAGCAATGTGGCTCTGAGCAGTGCAGTCAGAAGCTATTTTTGCACAGCATTTTACATAAGATTTCTAGACTATCAATTGTGCGTATTAAATGAATTGGGGTTGATGCCTATTAGATAGGAGATAAAGCCCCCAAATCTCCCCTTGTCCTCCTACCATGCAGGAGCCATGAGGTAGGTCTGGCCCATCTGAAGACCTGGAAGAAGGCAATGCAGCCACAGCATAACCCTAAGGGGAGACTGACTGACGCTGTAGCTAAGAATTTACTAGTAGGCAGAGCCCAGGAGGCCTGGTAGAGAAGGCTATGAATTGTTAACATTATCTTCGCTGCAATGGGGAGCCCTTAAGCCGGGGAGTGGTAACAAGATCTGACTCACAGCTTAAGAAGATCACCTGGGTTTCTTAATAGAAGTGGATTGCAAGGGACAAGGAGCTGACATCTGTCGAGCTCCTGGGCCTGTCCTTGAATAACACACAGGCACTACTCATTTAATTCTCACCACGGTCCCCCAAAGAGGGTGCTATTATGTTTACCAGTGAAGAAACAGAGTCCCTTTGAGAAGCAAGGTAAGGATGCAATTTGTTTTATTATTGTGCAGGTAATGCATGGGGCAAACTATACATCCAATAAAATTATGATGATTGTTTTATCATAAAGTTCTGTAGGTGGGTGATTATCATATCCAGAATGCAGTGACCACGGAAGGGTTAACGTGTTTTTGCAGCAAGAAAGTACCTGACCCTGGCTGCTGATCTGAGAGATAATGAATACAGCCATGTTTGATTGAAGCTATTATAGCATTTTGCTCTTAAAACCTCTCTTATCATTGTTAAATGTGCAAAAGACCTCTTTTCACTGTTTTCATCGTTTTGTCAGGTTGTTTTCCAGGAAGTGGTTGCTAGGAGTGAAAGAGTTCTTTAGAGATAAGTGGAGCCTAGGTATCCCATCCCCTTAAAAAGTATACCCCCCTCCCCCAATAAAAACCTACAGTAATTGACTTGAAAATTATTTTCCTGACACTGGTTTTACCAGTCCACCTGCTCTCTATTTACCCTTGTGGTTATCTCCTTTTGCTAATGGCCCTCTAAAAGCACACACTAAGGTTTGCACCACTAGACTGTCCTGGAGACTGAAAGAGGAGTACGACTGTAGAGCTCTTTAGAGCCAACAGCTGCTTCTAAGGGCAGTGAGCATGTGCGTGCTGAGCGGCTACCGAGCCCCCTGCCATGGGTCTGAGTGCCAGCCGGCCAGTGTATGAATTACCCACACACATGGTTGCCTTATATTCTGATCATGTCTACCCTTGGGGAAAACCCCGCTGAGACTGACATTATACCAACCAGGTTACAGCGATACTGTTCCACTCACTGGGACAAGTTCCCACCCCGGCTCTGAGATGCTTGGCTATATATAGCCCATTGCCCCTTCTCGCACCATCCCTTACCAGTACCTTTAATTATTAATCTAAAGGTGCATGTAACCATTCTTGCTTTTGCAAAACTGCCATACGCTGGGCGTTTATAGCTTTTGTCGAGTCACCGGACTTACAACATTCTTTATGTTTGCTATTTATAGTGTGTCACCTTGAAAGTAATGCCATAGTATCTACTGGAAAAACAACAGACATGAGAATTCATCAGCAAGTGTCAACTAATCTCCAGACAAAAGCCACAACTGCGTGTAACCCGTGCTCAGAATCACACTTGGGGCGCAGACAATACCTTTGAGGTCACTTAATCCAAGCTTCCATTTTAGAGGCGAGGGAACTGAGGCACTGACAAGCCAAGACCCTTGCCCAGGTCAACCTGCTAGGGCAGCGGCCGCCAACCGGTGGTCCGCAGACCACTGGTGGTCCGTGAGGTCCAAAAGGTTGGTGACCATTGTGCTAGGTTGCCTAACTCTCAGTTCATAAAGCCTGTAGAGATCTATATATATTATTAAACTTTTTAAAAAAAATGTATTTTTATTGATTTCAGAGAGGAAGGAAGAGGAAGAGATAGATAGACACATCAATGATGAGAATCATTGATCGGCTGCCTCCTGCATGCCCCTCTCCCCCCAGCACTGGTGATCAAACCCACAACCTGGGCAGTGTGCCCTGACTGGAAATTGAACTATGACCCCCTGGTTCATAGGTCAATGCTCAATCACTGAGCCATGCCAGCCGGGCTACATTCTTAAACATTCAAGTAAACAAATTCAGTCTTCAGAAATGGACTTAAAATATATTCATTGGGTTTCTCACTGTGCAAGGACTTGATTTTCCTCTCAACATCTGTGCAGACTCTAGAAAGTTACACTCTTGAGGCACTTACCCTGGCCTACTTCACAACTTACTGAGAAAAAAACTACAATTATGAAGAGACAAAGTTTGTCTCCATCTTTGTTCCACATCCCCTTGTCTTCTGCTGGTATTTTTTTCAGTGTTTCCGGTATTTTAAAATATGTATTCCAACCGGTTCACAGACCCTTGACCTTACATGTTTACAACTGAGGACAACCCCTCATTTTCCTACCTCATTTCCTCCTCTGCCTACATAAGCTCACCTCTGCAGAATCATCAGGCTCTTAGCTCCTCCTCTCAGGGAGGATGTTAGCAAAGCTCAGGTGCTAATCAACACCCACGTTTGGTTTTCGCCTGTCATGAGATGTCAAGTTCTTACCATTTCAGTCACATTCTCAGATTAAAACACTATTTCTAGAAACCCCGTTAAAATACAATGTTAGCTGGGAGGTAATAATCCATGCAGGGAAAAAAAATCCATGAAGGCAGTACTGTGTGAAGGTAGTACAATCTACTGGAATTAAAATCTAAACCTGTCTCTCTCCAGATTGTAAGCATTTCCCTTTGTAGCATGCCTCTTACAGTAAAAACGTAATGACAGCTAGTGTTCAATACCAACGAGAGCTAATAGCCCAAGACTACAGATGTCTCTGGATACTTTTTTCTCCCTAGAACACAGGGGTCAGTGGCTTTGTCATAAAGGTTGGATTATGAAGACATCTTTTTCTTGACTGAAATTACATTGGTCAACTTTAGAGTTAGTTGTGAAATAAGAACAGCTAGTCAGAAATGGCATTCAATCGAAAAAGCATAGAATGTGTTTACTTGAATTCATAAATTCAAATATTTTGGCAACACACTTTTAGGTAAATGGTCATTTTATAAACTGACCTTTACATATGCTGCCAATAGGACTGGCTCTCTCTATTCAATGATCTTCCTCCTACCTTCCTTGCATATTCGATGGATCAATCAGAATAGACTAAGACAGTCCCCAAGTCACAGAAGTTTAAACTGGCAAAGTTTCTCTCTCTGAACTTTAATACCCTGGTAGACAAAGCAGCCAACAGCTTTAAGCATTAACAGTTATAGGGGCATAGGAAAAGAGATTAGAAAATTCTGCATTGCTCTGACCTGTTTGGCTCAGTGGATAGAGCGTCGGCCTGCAGACTTAAGGGTCCCAGGTTCGACTCCGGTCAAGGGCATCATGTACCTTGGTTGTGGGCACATACCCAGTGGGGAGTGTGCAGGAGGCAGCTGATCAATGTTTCTCTGTTATCGATGTTTCTAACTCTCTATTCCTCTCCCTTCCTCTCTGTAAAAAAAATCAATAAAATATATTTAAGAAAATTCTGTATTGGCCTTTTAAGTTTATAATCACATTCCCCTGGCCAAAATATGTTTAAAAAAAAGAAAATTCTGCATTGGCCTTTTAAGTTTATAATCACATTCCCCTGGCCAAAATATATTTAAAAAAAAGAAAATTCTGCATTGGCCTTTTAAGTTTATAATCACATTCCCCTGGCCAAAGCAAGTTGCCGGATCCATCCAACTTCAAGGGAGTATGGATGTGCAATCCTACACAGTAAGAGACTGGAAATATTTAGTGGAGAATACTAATAAAAATCAGATTATTTGTAGTTCCCTGAACCTACCATTTAACTTCACTCTTTTTTGTTCTTGAAAGAATGTCCCTGTCAATCTATACACTTGGGTTTTTACCTACCAAATGCCACCTCCTTTCTAGAATATTCCATAATCTCCATCAATTGAATTTATTTCTGTATTATGTTTACCCATCAAAATACATATATGTGTAAGGTTTATAGCATCCAGAATACTGTATTTAATTAGGAGTTCATCTATTTGTGTTTCGTCTAGCTCCTCAAAGCAAAACATCATGTTTTTTTAATTTATGTAATCTCCTTGGTGGTTGGCACAGGTAGACAGTCACTAAAAACAAGAGGTCCTTTTGCAATTTGATTTTTAAAATTTCTTCCTCTTTGTGAAATATAATAAAGAATAAATTTGCTCAAGATTCAAAAAATGTCTGAAAGGTTCATTTGTTCTTATATATTTCTTTTATAGTGAACTCCTATGTTACATTAAACAGCCTCAATTATGTGATTGAAAATGTTACTAAAAATGACGGTGGATATGTTTAAAGTTAAAAATACTAAATTCTCAAAAAAAATGCAAAAAACAAAAAACACCCAACACTAAATCCTCTTGTCTAGTTCGAAGACAGAGGCACACAGAGTCCTGCAATAAATGAAGATATTACCAAGTGAACCCTGATTCGGAGAGAAAGGACCCCTTACCTCTGCCTGGACAGGTCAGGGAAGACTTCTCAGAAGAAATGACATTTGAGCTGAATTCTTAGGAAAGAGGAAGTCTATCCAAATGGAAACGGTGAGGGACAATGGTAGGTGTAAAAGACATAAAGTCAAATATTTGGTACTTTTGAGGCAAGTTACTAAAATGTTGGATAGATTACTTAACATTTCTGTGTCAATTTTCACACCTGCAAAATGAGATTGTACCTACTTGCCCATCTTAAATGGCTGTTATGAGGGCAACAGCTGTTACCAGGGTAAAAGGGCTGTTACATAAGAAATTGCAGAGCACCATGAAGATGTAAGATGGGGACCTTGAAAGGTCAGTGGAATTTGATACGTAGAGAAAGGGGCTTAGGACATACACAGTGATAAGAATGGCATAGCAAAAACTCCCAGGAGGAAAGTTGGTTAGGTAAAAAAAAAAAGATCATTTTGGCAAGAATGAAGAATAGCAAGTTAAAGTCCAAACACTAACCAATCAGGCACAAGTATAGAAGTCTAGTTTAACAGAAGGGCAAAGCTGGTTGTCTTAATATGGCTCAATATTTTTTTTGTTGGGAGAGAAGGGAAGCAAATCTAGAATGAAATGAAAAGGATTCTGGGTCCAAACTGAAGGTTAGGTGCTGGCTTCTTATGCTCAGCATATTTCCAGCTCCATCATTTTTAAAAATATATATTTTATTGATTTTTTTTTTTACAGAGAGGAAGGAAGACGGAGAGAGTTAGAAACATTGATGAGAGAGAAACATCCATCAGCTGCCTCCTGCACACCCCCTACTGGAGATGTGCCTGCAACCAAGGTACATGCCCTTGACCGGAATCGAACCTGGGACCCTGGAGTCCACAGGCCGATGCTCTATCCACTGAGCCAAACCAGCTAGGGCCCATCATTTTATTTTATTTTATTTTTTTTTTTATTTTTTTTTAAATAAATCTTTATTGTTCAGATTATTACAGGTGTTCCTCTATTTTTTCCCCCATAGCTCCCCTCCACCTGATTCCCCACCCCATCCCAAGCCCTTACCCCCACCACTGTCTTCATCCATAGGAGTAAGATTTTTGTCCAATCTCTTCCCGCACCCCTCACACCTGCTTCCCCTGAGAATCGTCAGTTCACTCCCTTTCTATGTCCCTGATTCTATTATATTCACCAGTCCATTCTGTTCTTCAGATTTTTTATTCACTTGATTTTTAGATTCACTTGTTGGTAGGTATTCGATGTCATTTTGTTGTTCATAATTTTTATCTTTACCTTTTTCTTCTTCTTCCTCTCCTTAAAGAATACCCTTCAGCATTTCATGTAATCCTGGTTTGGTGGTGATGAACTCCTTTAGCTTTTTCTTGTCTGTGAAGCTCTTTATCTGACCTTCAACTCTGAATGATAGCTTTGCTGGGTAGAGTAATCTTGGCTGTAGGTTCTTGCTGTTCATCACTTTGAATATTTCTTGCCACTCCCTTCTGGCCTGCATAGTTTCTGTTGAGAAATCAGCTGACAGTCGTATGGGTACTCCCTTGTAGGTAATTAACTGTTTTTCTCTTGCTGCTTTTAATATTCTCTCTTTGTCTTTTGCCCTTGGCATTTTAATTATGATGTGTCTTGGTGTGGTCCTCTTTGGATTCCTCTTGTATGGGGTTCTGTGCACTTCCTGGACTTGTACATCTATTTCTTTCACCAGGCAGGGAAAGTTTTCTGTCATTATTTCTTCTAATAGGTTTTCAATATTTTGCTCTCTCCCTTCTTCTGGCACCCCAAAAATTCGGATGTTGGTTCGCTTAAAGTTGTCCCAGAGGCTCCTTACACTATCTTCATATTTTTGGATTCTTTTTTCTTTTTGTTTTTCTGGTTGGATGTTTTTTGTTTCCACATATTTCAGATCTTTGGTTTGATTCTTGGGGTATGTTGATCTACAGTTGAGTTTCTGTATATTCTTTATTTCAGACAGTGTATGCTTCATTTCTGACAGATCCTTTTCCATTTTTTGGGCATTCTCATTAAGCTCCTTGAAGGTCTCATCAAGTTTCTCAGCAGTTTTAAGAAGATTCTTGAGTAACCTTATAAATGTGGTTCTGAACTCTATGTCATCCAGTAGTTTGCTTTCCTCCGTTTCTTTCATTCGTGACATGTTTCTTTGTCTCCTCATTTTGGCTGCTTCCCTGTGTTGATGGAGTGGCTTTGTGTGGTAGGTGACCTATAGGGAGCAGTAGCTCAGCCTCCTCAATCACCTGATGTGGGCACTCTTGGTACACCCCTTTGTGGGCTGAGTGCAAAGACTTGGTGCCGTTAAAGCCTTAATTGCTGTTGGTATACTGGGAGGAATTGACCTCCAGGCCAATTAGTTGTGATCACTCACTGTGTCTATAATGGAAGAACTGCTGCGCTGAAGACACGCTTATGGGGCAGGACTTGTTTCAGTGGGGCTTTGGTGCTCACTGAGTCTGCCTTTGAATGTGTCACTTATGGATGTGAGGAGTTGAAATCTGGTGTCTCACTCTGACCACTAGGTACACTGGCTTCTGGATCTCCAATGGGGTGCAGGTCAGCTACTGTCTGAGGCCATCCAGCAGGAGCTACAGTGAGAGCTGCAGTTTTCTCCTCTTTGTTTGGGGTTTGGAGGTTTTGGAGCTGTCTGACCCAGGCTGCAAGTTTTCTAGGTTAAGCTGCGATAGGGCGGGGCTTTCTTCTGCTAATGCTGCTGCTTGGAGCTTGGGTGGGTTTGTAGGTTGTGCAGGGCGGGGCCTCAGGGCGTCACTAGGTTAGGGCGTGGCAAACAGCAATGGCTGCTAGTTAGCCGGCTCTGTGTCCCCAAGGGCGTCCCGGAGTCCCGTGCCCCAGTGCCGTAAACAATTATTCCTGCGTGCAGCTCTGCAAATAAGCCACCCTCACTGGCAGACAGTCCAGCTTCTCCCCGTAGGAGTTTGGGTCCCCCGCGTCTCCCCAGAAACTGTATTTCAGAGTAATCGGGGGCTTGTATCCCTTTGGGTTGAAAAAAGCAACACCCGCCGCCAGCCCGGATCACACGCCTCCGTACCTCAGCTTTTCAGCGCTCGTGCACGTCTCGATGCTCTTTTCTCTTTCCTTCTAGTTGTAGAACTTCCACTCAGCCAGCTTTCCCGTGGTTCTGGGTGATAGACGTTTTGTCTTTTAGTTGAATTTTTGAAATTGTTGCGCGAGGCAGCAGTTTAGGTGTTTACCTACGCCGCCATCTTGGATTCCTGTCCCCATCATTTTATTTTAAACCATGCAAGTCATATCATGTGCATATAGGTTAAAACATAGATATATAATTAAGTAGGGTTAAAAAATGAGAGCGAAAGTAGATGTCATAAATTGCTCTCAGGGCAATCAGTCAGAATGTCTTAACGGAAACCCAGATGCAAAATGATTTAAATAATAAAGAAATGTATCACATGTAACAAAGGAGAGCAGGCCTCCGAGTTGGTTGAGTAAGTAGCTCATGGATGTCACGGAGATTACAGATTCCATCTCTCACTCCTTGTCCTGGGCCTGTTGGTTTGCTGGGAGACTAGATCCTCTGCTGGTAGCAAGGCAGCTGCAGCAGTTTCAAGGGGAAGGGGATGTGCATGGCTGGCTGGGACTAAAGATCTGGAGTAGAATCTGTCAGGGAAGAAGCCTCATCATCTGACTGCTCAGCGCAGTCAAATTATTCTCACAGGTATTTTGTATATAGTGTTTTAAAAATTTCAATGAGCTGCTTATATTTAAAAATCAGCCATACAATTTTACTTATTCTTTAACAATCATATTTCTTAACTGGATTCTCTTAAAGAATCCAAGGGTCCGGTAACCGTGCCTGTATTGCCCTTAGCTGAAATGGGCCGGAATGGATTAGACGGAGCATTCCAATTCCAACTTACTGGAGCCTCATCTTTCCCTAAAATATTACAACCTGTTCTTCTTTCCTCACCTTGCCAGTGGAGCCTCTCATTAGGGGCATTGCTCCCAGAGATTTTTATGACCCTGGTGGCATTTTACATCCATAAACATGTCTCTTAAAGGCATTTGTCCAATGGTTCAAAAGAGATGAGGGCAAAGGCCACATTTAGCTTGAGGGTGTGTCGTTGCCAACTTTATTATTAATTGGCTACGTGACCCTTATTAACTTATAAGTCCTATAGCCATAAAGTTTAGCAATTGATACCATCCCTAACAGCAACATTACAAGGACAAATAGCTTCTTCTTCTTTTTTTTAATCCTCACCTACGGATATTTTTTCCATTGCTTTTTAGAGAGTGGAAGGGAGGGAGGCAGGAGAGAGGGGGAGAGAGCGGGAGAGAGAGGGGTACGGAAAAAGAGAAGAACATCAATGTCTCACACTGAATCATTACCTGGCTGCCTCCTGCACAAGGTCCGCCTGGGAGTGGAGAGTGAACCTGCAACCCAGGTACATGCACTTGATCAAGAATCAAACTCAAAACCCTTTGGTATGCAGGCTGATGCTTTACCACTGAGCCACACCGGCCAGGCATAAATAGCTGTTTAACTTCAAAGGAAGGAAGGATATACATATAAATCCTCACTCGAGGAGATGTTTTTATTAATTTTTGAGAGAGAGACACACATCACTGTGAGAGAGAAACATTGCTTGGTTGCCTCCCCCCGTGCACCTTGACTGGGGATTGAAACAACCTAGGTTTGTGCCCTGCCCGGAAGTGGAACCGGTAACCCTTTGGTGCACGGGTTGACACTCCAACCAACTGAGCAACGCAGCCAGGCCTGGAAGCATGTATTTTATGTTCAGATTTGTTTAATGAAAGAATTACTCACATATTTATGTTTATAAATACAGCCAAGAACCAAGTAATTTTTTCTGTGTTATTTAAATATTAGTCATTCTTACCTTTTGTAAAGTCTTTAGTTCAAGGATAGTGTCTGTTGGTGGCACTCTTGAAATATATTTCTAGGGCAGCTACATTGCTTACTGGTTTTATCAACCAGCATTGGTTAGGCAAAATTAAATGAAGTTTAAAAGGAAACTTAAAATTGAATATTGTATTTGTAATATTTTCTACACTTAACATTAGAGAAAAATAATGGCTTTCAACATAATAAAACTTCTTCAAACACAGAGGAAAAGAGAAAATCTAACGAACATCTATAATCAACTACCCAGGTGCATTATTTGCTTCATTGTTTTTTTTTAAAAATCAGTCATTACAGATGAAGCTCTCTGTGTACATGTATGTCTTCAATCCCATTCGGCATTGTATATACACAGATAATAACCAAACACTGAATTTGATGTTTATCATTCCTTTGCACATTTGAAACTTTGAAACCATATGTGTATAAATCTATAAATAATATATTGTTTTGCATGCTTTACCATTTTATAATCATGGTATCATACTATACACATCAATATTTAACTTTTCTTTCTCCTCAACAGTGTTTTTGAGACTTCTCTACTTTAATCCATGATACTGGGGATCATTGATTTTAAATAATTTATGTTATCCCACTATATGGAAGTATCACATTATTTTATTCTCTTCTCCTGCTCCATTTAGGCTGTTTCTACTATCTGGGCTGCATACGAATAAAATTCTGCCTTACCACACACCAATGGCGTTGCTGCTGTGAGATGCAGCTCTATCATGAATCATGAGTCAACATTTCTGTTGTGGAGCTGCTTGTTGCGACTTATCACTGGAGAGAGGGAATCCCATGCTGACTGTAAATGTCAGATGCTTGGAAAGTAAAGACAGAGTTTGAAGGAATCCAAGCCATACAGAGGATGAATATTGATTCCCTTTTACCCCACATCATCAAAACACATTACTGTGGACTCGGGTGCTTTTTTTCAGATGTCTGAGTTTAGCTCTATAAATAATGGTTGCAGTGGGGTTTAGTAATGGGTTCCTGTACTGGTAATAGGATCTTACCTTTGGATGAACATAAATAGGCAAAAGTCCAGGCTCATTTTTCTTTTTCAGGGTTTAAAAATGTGACAAATGCCAGATGTTGAACCAACATTAGATTTCACAGCATAACGCCAACACAGCATAACGCCAACACAGCATAATTGACATAGAGCTCATACCTCAAACCATTGCGAATTTCCCCCAATTAAAATGTCCAAATATGTATGACATGCTGAAATATCCATCAAACATCTCTTACCTAACCTTTGGTTTTAATCGATCCTGAAAGAGGTCTACTCTGACTGTTCTCTCGGCGGAATTAAGTTTCAACCGCTCTGGAGGTCTACGGCCTGTCTTTCAGAGTTCTCTTTCTAATCCACACTAGTCTCAGGGCTGCTAAGTCTTCTTCACTGAGTTGGATGATACGTTGGTCAAGGGAAGTCAAGTCATCTGATGGTAATAACCCCCACGTTAAAATGACGTACAGCCAGGTGTCTCTCTCTTCATGCTGTCAGTCGCAGCTACCCTCTGCTTTGTGCCGTCACCCTGGGATCCAGCAGAAGGGCATCCCCTTTGTGGGACGTGCTGTTCCTGCCGCAAAAGAAAAATATGACAGAACCAAGCAATTACTCTTATAGTTTACGCTCAGCAGCGGTATACATCACTTTCCCTCTCATTTTGTTGTACAAATGAAGGCACAAGGCCAACCCTGCCATTCAACAAGGTGGGGAGGTAAAATCCTACCACTGGGAGGGACACAGTTGTTTGGGAACAGTAATACAATCTGCCACAGAGGCTGTTTTCATCCTCAGACAGGTATGGTTTTGACTTTTGGGTTATCCTACATAATCCTATATAATAAAAGTGTAATATGTTAAGTGTCCAACTGATGAGTCGACCATTCAGTCAACTGCTCGACCAGTCGCTATCATGCGCACCAATCACCAGGGGCCAGGCGCTCTGACCAGTAGGTTAGCTTGCTGCTGGGGTCTGGTCAATCGGGACTGGGTGAGAGAGCTGGACATGCCCTGGAGCCCTCTCATTGTCCCCCTCCAGCCTGCTGGCCCCCATTGGCCCTGATCTGGACTGGGAACAGGGCCCTGATTGCCAGCCAGGCCAAGGGACTCCACCGGTGCACAAATTCATGCACTGGGCCTCTGGTTTACAAAATAAAATTTTTTCAAAGTTTTGCTAATATACAAGTAAGACTTTCTTATCTCTGGGATGGCGGTTAGTTCAATTTAATGCTTTCTATGAATTAAAAAACACACACACCAAAAACAAGCCCTAGCTGGTTTGGCTCAGTGGATAGAGTCTCGGCCTGAGGACTGAAGGGTCCCAGGTTCAATTACAGCCAAGGGCATAGGCCCCGGTTGTAGGCTCGATCTCCAGTGTGGGGCGTGCAGGAAGCAGCCAATCCATGATTCTCTCTCCTTCTCCCTTCCCCTCTGAAATCAGTAAAGAAATATATTTAAAAAAAAAACCACATCTAGAATTAAAATCACTTTGAAAAAATCAATAAATATCTGGAGGCTCAATGCATATAATTTTGGTCTAAGTATAAACAATATTAACATAAACTGAGCTAATTGAAATATTTACTGTATCACTCTGAATGAAGGAAAAATAACTGATTAACTGATTTCTACCCCACTCCTATTCCAGCTATGAGGGGATCCCTCAAAAAGAATTTCATGTATTTTATTTAAATATATATGTATTTTTTTTATTGACTTCAGAGAGTAAGGGAGGCGAGAGACAGAAAAATCAATGCTGAAAGAATCATTGATTGGCTGCCTCCTGCACACCCGACACTGGGGATCAAGCCCACAACCCGGGCCTGTGCCCTGACCAGGAATCGAACCGTGACCTCCTGGTTCACAGGTCGACGCTCAACCACTGAGCCACGTCGGCCAGGCATAGTTAGTATTTTAAATGAGAACATTCAAATAGTTTCTTCAAATTTGAAGAAAATTTCTCTCACCATTTTTGTGTAATGTCACAAGGAACAGAGGTTTAATTTATAGAGGTAGCAAATAAAAAATTTTTAGATTTAATGGTATATGACATATGTATTAAGGTCAGTTTTTGTTGTTTGATTTTTGCTAGCAATTCTTTCTTTAGTACTTTTTAAAAGTTATCTGTCAATACCGGATACCTGGGCCAGCTTTGCCTTATCTGACTGCTTTTGCAGCAGTCTCTATTTCAAGATACTTTGGAAATTCTTTCTAAAAATGAAGTAAATAATCTCCTTTTGGGATGCTAGCTTCTTTTTACGAGGTATTTTATGATTAGGTTTTAAAACAATTCTCAGTTTGGCTTTTCAGTAATAGACCTGACAACGAATCACATTGCACAACAAAATGTATTCACTCAGAGAATAATGAGAGTAATGATTATCATTGCTATTATTATTGCTGTTAATAATTATTATAGCTAACAGAGCTACTGCCATTGTTCTAAGTGCTTCACATGTGTTGATTCATTTAATCTTCACAAGAATCCATGAGATGAGATACCAGTATTGTCCCCATTTTACAGAAGAGGGATTTATCATACTTTAATGCAAATCTAAATTCAGCTTTGGAAGAATAAGTCATGTTTGGCAGGGTTTACCGGCGAGGCTAGGAAGTTGGCCAGTTCAAGTAGGAAACCAACAGAAGAAAGGGAAGTAGTAGCAGAAGCTTGTTTAGAGGTTTCCTGCTTACTCTCTTCTTCAAACAGAAGAATTTCAAACAAACAAAAACCCTCAGGCAATTCTTATGTTAGTCAAGAGAATTATTGTCTATTTAGCTCTAGGTCAACAAATAGCCTTTTAGCTTTCGCGAAGGGCGAGATCTGGAACTTACATATAGGTTACATTATGATCTTGAGACATTAGCCATTTTTTAATCTTCAAAACAACACAGAAGCTCAGGAACGGTGCTTCTAGTTAGAACAGAAACGGAGTGGGTACATTCCAGCCTCTCCGTGATGGCCGATTGCCTTCCCACTGGCTCTGAGCCCACAACCCGATGCAGGTTAAGCTGCCCTTAATCTAGTAGCAAAGAGGAAGTCTGAGAGTAACTCCAAGGACCCAGCCACACGCTGACCTGGAGAGCCACTTGCTATTTGTAGACACCTTGGTGGACCATTGCATGTGTTAACAAATGTTTTTACAGGGCTATATTTTGTCTTATATGATTGAGTAGGTGAATAATTAACCTCATGGAAATAGTAATTAACTGCAATTCATAGTTCCAAAGTTGTCTTGATTAAAAAACAATTAGTAAAGATTTAAAAAAAATGTAGATAAGAAAATGAAACGAAAGCACGGAGTCACATTTTTATTCTATTTATGGTAATTTCAATTTGCTGTCCATAACTTTTTCATTGGTCTTCTCAAAGGAGGGGTTACATTTCATCAGACTCTTAAGTTTTTCTAAATGTTAGGAGTAATGTCTGTCTATTCTCACCAGTTTATTTTTGAAAGGAGAAACTCTAGAAAATAAGCTATTACAAGGTTTGCTTTTTATGTTTAAGTATCTATAAAGTGTTTAAACCTTTAATCATTGGAAAGAATTTTCATAGAAAAATTAGAGAAAGAAAAAGGAACAGGGAGGAAAATAATAACTGGATTTGTCAGTAACCTGAATGTGGTTGAAAGGAACGCACCCATAAAAAGGATTAAAAAAAGTTATACCTAAAAGATGGGAGAATATTCAGGTTTATGTCATTGATAAACCAGACAGGAAAGGTTAGGCAGAGGTAGTATTTATCTCTCTTACAGAAGCTGATGTTCCTTTTCATGAGTATATTATTACTTTGATTCCTGTCAAATTTTAGTGACAGGTAACATGAAGTAGCAATAAAAGGCCTCTAAAAAAATTGCAATTATCTCCCCGCCCCTTTTTTTTTTATTATGTGATTAAGTGCTTTACACGATAGCTTTTTGCACGTTCTTCTGGTTAAGGAGCAGCTGGAGCCCTGGCGGGTACTGCTATGTGGTTAGAGGTCAGGCCCCCAGACTGAAGGGGGGGATCCCGCCCGGATGGGGGTGCTTACAGGAGGCAACCGCACTGATGCTTCTCTCCCGCTGTCTCCCCCTCCCTCCCTCTCTCTAAAACAAACAAACAAACAAATAAATGGAAAAATAATCCTCGCCCAGCGGGGGGTAGCTCGGAGGAGGTTGAGCGATGACCTATGAACCAGGAGGTCACAGGCCCATTCCCATCAGGGCACATACCCCGGGTTGCAGGCTCCACCCCCAGGGTGGGGCATGCAGGAGGCAGAAGACCAATGATTCTCTCTCATCACTGATGCTTCTATGTCTCTCTTCCTCTCTGAAACCAATAAAAATATATTCAATACACACACACATATGTATCTCTTCGGGTGAGGATGAACAGCAGCAGCAACAACAAAAAAAAGAGCAGCTAGAACTTAAACGTGGCAAGACTGTGCCACGCCATAGGTCCCTCATCCTGCCGGTGCAGCCAGATTTCCTAATTATTAATCTGGTGCACTATTGTAAGATTCATTAGCTTTCCGCGGTAAACCCGGTGATTAGTTCCTGTGTCGTAAAAATCACCCCATGACCCTCTGGGGATCTGTGCCTGTAAACCTGCTGGTTTCAAGAAGTCATCGCCGGCCCTCGCTGGTCGGGCTCGGGCCGGGCGCCTGGGCCTGCGGACTGGAGGGAGCGTCAGGGGCGCATGCGTGGTGCGGGCTCGGCCCCAGGAGGGGTCGTGCAGGAGGCGGCTGGTCCACCATCTCTCTCTCATCGTTGAGGTGTCTCTCTCTCCCTCTCCCTGCCTCTCCGAAATCAGTAAAAAATATTTTTAAAAATTCACCTTCCAAAAAAGAAGTCTAAAATGTATCTATTTTAGATGGCTGAGCGGAGTGAATGTGTAGGCTCAGAGAGAGAAACGCGGCGTTCCCGATCCCGGGCTGTTCTGCCGCAGGTCCCAAAGGACAGGCGGACCAAGCGGTACCGGGCGGAACCCACGGAGGGCACCACAACTCGGAGGCTTCTATTTGAAAGGGACGAAGCGGCTTTTAAAATAGAAACGTCTCTCTCTCTCTCAAGCCCACGAGTGTCGAGGGAATCACGGCTGATCAGAAATACTTTTTGGAGATACTGGCGTACATTCCTTTTTTTTTTTTTTTTTTTTTAAGTCATTTTGGACCAGGACAGCAGCAGCCTTCTGGGACGGCCCCCCTCGCCCTCCGCCCGGCCCGACCGTCCACACGGCCGCGCCGCATATCAGAGGATTTGGCTCATTTTTTCCAAAACACTTCACATCTGGGTAGTCGCCAGCCATGGAAACTTCCAAGTAAATGCCGCATTTGGGAGAGAGGGATCAGGCTCGTCGGGGGCTGCCTTCGTGGGGCCGCGGCTCTCGGAGAGTCGCCGCACGCCCTTACCCGTCGCCGGGGTCCCGCCGCCAGCCCGGCCCGCTGGCCGCCGGCCCCTCGCGCCCGCCCTGTCTCCTCAGCAGCCGGAGTCCCCGAGCCCAGGAGCCTATCCGCTTCGTCCATGACGACTCCTGAGCCCTCGGCTCCACAGCGGAGGAGCCTCGGGGTGCGCACAGCGAGAGGGAGAAGGCGGCTCCGAGGCCCGGCCGGGCTCCCCGCCTCACGCCTCCATTCCACTCCTCTCCCCGCCTCCGGCCGGTCCGCCGCCCGCCTCTGCGCACCAAACGCTGAGGGAAGTTTGACTGCCCCAGCCCCCAATCAGAAGAGAGGTCGGGAATATGAACCAATAGGAGCTGGCGAGGTGGGCGGGCCCTCGGCGTGAGCCCGCCCCCGGAGAGGGAGCGCGGTATGTCCCCGGCCCCCGCCTGCACTTCAGCCTCAGTGCGGAGCCCTCGCCGGTGAGAGCAGCGGCGGCGGAATCGGAGGCGGCGGAGTCGGGCTCGCAGGCGGCGGCTGCGGAGCGCCAACCCCACCCACACCCACGTCGCGGGCCCTGTCCTCACTTGTCCTCTCGCCGTCCCGCGGGAGGACGATCCCGGGAGAAGAGCGGCCGCCCACGCCCCGAGCATCTTTCCTCGTCGAGCCGGCGCGGACTGAGCGGGCGGCATGATGCGGCTCCGAGGGTCGGCGCTTCTGCGGGACCTCCTGAGGCCGCCCGCCGCTGCCAGCGCGGCCCTGAGGCGGGCGCAGCCTCTCGCCACGTTCCGCCGGCGAGCTTGGGGCGGGGGGCCCGAGGCCGCGGGCCCCGCTGCAGCCGCGCGGCTCTGCCCGCGGTGGGGCGGGGGCGGCCGGCTGGCGGGGCCCGGCGCCAGGGGCCTGTCCAGCTCGCCCTCCGAGATCCTGCGGGAGCTGGGCAAGGCGGGCGCGCAGCAGCCGCAGGAACCGCAGCCGCAGGAACCGCAGCCCGGGGCGTCGCCGCCCGCGGCCCCGCCGGCGCCCAGCCCCAAGGACGGCCCCGCGGACACGGACGCGTTCGGCCACGGCGAGGGCAAGGAGCTGGCGGCCTCCGGCGAGAGGTGAGTGTCTCCGCGAGGCGGGGCGGCCTCGCCCCGCGTGGGGCCCGCGTCCGGGCGCGGCCCGCTGTGGGGCGGGATGGCAGCGGAGGTTGGAGAAAGAGAAAGAAAGAGATGCCGGGCGGCCTGCGCCGTCTGCGCCATGTGATTAGGCCCAGCCGCGCCCCAGCCGTCGCCGCCCGCGCCCCTTCGCGGGCCCCCACTTCCCTTCCCGGCCGCGGCGCGGCCGCCCGCCCGCGTGGAGCCGCCGAGGGGCCGGGGGCATGCCCTGGCGCTGCGTGTCCGCTCGGGCTGCAGCTCCCGGGCTCCCGCCCAGCCCTTCGCGGGTGATGCCACACGGACATCCCCACCGCCTGACATGCAGGAGCCGGGCGTTGAGCTAAGCCGCTTTTCCAGGCTCGAGTGTCCTCCGTCTGCCCTCCTTCCATCTCTGCCACCATCTCTTTGGAAACCTAATGTGGCCGAGGATTCTTGCTGTTTCCAGAGTGGAAATATTCAGGTCTGTGTAGAGCCATCTGGGGCACCGGAAATAAGGTTTCGGAAAGGAGATTAGGAGCAAGAGGGTCACGTGGCCCAGGAGCTGGGGCTCGCGGTGCAGACCACCTGTTTGCCCTGGGGACCACCGGCTTGGGCCTGTCGGATGTGCTGCGTGAGATGGGCGAGGTTTTTTTTTTTTTTTTTTTTTTTTTTGGAAAATAAAGGTTAACGAAGATGCAATGTGGCCGGTGAAACGCTAACTGAAACATTGGAGTTAATTCACAACAGTGATAGGATGTGAGCTCCTCTATACCGCACGGCCTTCAAGTACACAGCACGTGCAGCGGCTCCCTGGGTATTCCGTCCCGTGTAACATAAGTGGACACAGCCTTGTTTTCCCAGTGTGGTTACAAATTTACCTGTTTTCTTCAGACCCTGCTGTTTTCCTGATCTTGGACTGACATTATCTCCAGCCCCATACCACCTTAAGTCAAACCGAAAGTGTGATTCTTAATCCTTCCAATCTCAGGTCAGCTCAATGTTTCCTGTAATTGAAGCGGGCACCTTCTTAAAACATTCCAAGCTAAAGTTGTTTTCCCAGACTGGGGAGAAAAAAATGTTATTTTTAAAAAAAAATCACCTGATGATGGGCAAAGTCTGGTCTTTCGTGGTGATGACGTGCTGCAGAGTAGCCTTAGGACCTTGGGCGCATCATTTAATACCTCCAGTTAGATGACTCACATCCCTTCAAGATCTAAAAAGCTAGACTTTTGTTAAATGTCCACCTCTTAGGTTTTTGTAGGGACTAGAGTGGGTGTGCTTAATCTCATCTGATACCTTGGTCATCTGGCTTACCAGACGTGTAACTAGTTTTAAATAGCTGTACTCAAAGTCACAGAATTGCAAAATGCAATTACTGGCATTTAAACGTTGTCCTTCAAGGCTATAGGATGGGACCTGCTTTCTGTTGAAAACCCCCTGCAGTCTACGTCTCTTCAGTGGCTTTAGTGTCCTTTTTCCAGAAGCTTGTGCCTTCATTAACTTGGAAACCCTGGCAGTGACTGAAACCCTGTTTTGGCTAATACTTCCTGACAACCCCTACACAAATGTCCTCCTGCTCTCCCCAGACCTCAGAGAAAATCGGCCTCGCCTGGGGATCCATCAAGATTATTTGCTTAGATGCGCGGGAGTTTGAGTGAGCAGTAAGATCGTCTTGTTTACCTCAATTAAAAGTTTGGAGAAATAGGCTGGACTGGTTCAGGTACTACAGTTACAGGCATACCTTGCAGGCATGTTCTTCACTGTAATAAAGCAAATACTGCAGTAACAAGCAAGTTGTAATCTTTTCCTTGGTGGAGAGTCTTGCCTTCCGTTTGTAAAAAACAACAAAAAAAAAACCCAAACACACCTCAATACCTAGGAAATGCAATAAAGCTAATTGCAATAAAATGAAGTATGCCTACATATGATCCTGAGAGTTTTCCAATCAAGGATTTCAAGAGTGAACAGCAGCTGTCTCCAGTTTACATATAAAGTGAAGAGCACGGGCTTGAGATTGTGGAAAACATTTTTTTTTAATCTGGTTAAAGATCCTATTTTCTGAATGCTCTGGTGTCCAATTGTAGCTTTCCTCCGTTCCATTTGCCTTTGTCCTGGGAGGGAAGCTTCCAGCTGATTTTGTTCTTTCTGGGGCTCAGCTTCCAAAGCATAGGTCATCCCTCCAGCCGCAAACCACCTGGAGCGCCAGTCCTCACTCAGGACTCCGCCAGGTTTTACAGGGTTATTAAAAGAAATAGCAAGGGAAAAGCGCGTCAGTGTTTTGTAAAGGGCTTCCTCAGGACAGTATTGGGCATGTGTTGTATACAACATGGCTGTTTATTAAACAGAACGAAATTGCTTGTTTATTGTAAAACCTGACTAGGACATTGGCCTTTGAATTTTAGGACTACCCTTAAATAACTCACGGAAAAATGGAATGATCTTTGCTCAGTTTTCCATGTAGTGCTCCTACTTAATTTTGTTACTGTCACTCTCTCCCTTTTTAAGTTGTTCTGTCTGCTTTCCTGACTCTGGGTTTGCTCACTGGGTAACCCCTGAGGCTGGGCCTTCGCTGCTCTGCCATTTGTCTGCCTTCTCAAGAACATAGCCCTTTTCTCAGCTTTGACTGTCATCTTTGTGTAGGCGCTGTCATCCCTCCTCCAGGCTCTGTTCTCTCTCCACATAGCTGATGACTTCACATTTAAAATCTGTACCCTCATATCCATTCTTTTGTCTTATTTCAATCTTTTACATACTGTTTCGAGATTAATTATAGATTTTTAATTTTAAAAGATCACTGTCCTTTCAGAAAACCAATATGGACTGAATGAGGGTTACATAGAAGTCACAGAGCAGCATGCGATAGCATTGAAGATTCTTCATTAACCTTTATACCAATGCTTGCCCAACATGGTCATTTATCACAGCGCTTCCTCTCTGTCCAGCATGCCATGCTTCGTTTCTATAAAGCCTGGAAGTGTGTATATTCTAGGGCCCTGGGAAGGATTTGCAGGTGGGGACAGGGCATTTTAAGTTACTTTTTGTTGAGCAATTTATTATTTAGTTAGAAAGGAAAAGAGATATAACAGAAGGACCAGGTTGGGAAAATATCACAAGTATGCTCTTTAGAAAATAGGTAATTTAGACAGGGTGCAACATTGAAAGTATTCCATTAAAATACCAGTGAGATCATTTTTACTCTGTCAGATCGGCAGACTTGTGTTCAGTTAAATCAAGTGATGCAAAGGGTATGGGAAATGGGAACTCCTACGTTGTTGGGAGAAGTATAAATTAATTAGTTCAGGTATTTGGGAGGGCAGTTTGGTAGTATCTGTTAAAAATTACCTACCCATGCGCAATAATTGCATGTTTGCTCATCTATACTAAGTCACGGCACTTAAAAATATTTTTAAAATTAGAATAATTAAAAATACTATATTAAAAAGTGAAAATGACAGCAAAAGTGATTTCCTCTATCTTCAGATACTGTGATTTTGTTTTGGAAATTCATATTTTAAAAAAAAATGTTGATTGATTTCCGAGAGAAAGAAACATCCATGATGAGGGAGAACCATGGATTGGCTGTCTCCTGCACACCCCCTACTGGGGATGGAGCCAGCATCCTGGACCTGTGCCCTGACCAGAGTCAAACAGATCTGGTTTATAGGTAGCCACCCAGCCGGTAAGCCACGCGGGCCAGGCTGGAAGTTCATATCTTAATAAATGGAAAGCAAAGGCTGTAGAGTCATTACGTTCTATTGAGAACTGAATTTCGAAGTAAGGTTAAATACTTACGCGTTGGATAAACATTGAGTTAGGTCTGTAGAACAGTACTGATAATAAAGTTGAGATGGTACTTGGCAGGTATAGGTAATATATTTTGGAATTAAAAAAAACCCTCTGTTGACATAGATGACAAATTCTGTTATGATCGTTTAATTATTTGCTTTTTTGTAAAAGTGAACATATTTTCAGTTCACAAGCTAAAATCAAATTGAAAGTACAGTTAATTTTGAGATAAAGGTTAATTTTTTCACTGAACCTCAGTCATTTTATTTGTGATTGACTCGACTAAAATTTTTTACTGATGATCAGTGAGTTTTAAGTTTTGTTTTAATGGCATCATACCATAACATTTTTTGCTGCCTAATGTTTACATTAAACCACACATCCAGTTAGCCATGGGTTTATCAGTACACAATCTGTAATTAACAAACTACATGTTACTAATTAATGTTTAGGTGAAGTTCACTGGTAGAGCGTGAGTGAGACCCTGAAATTTAGTCTCCTCGAGTTTTAACTTCCAGTTGCCAGGCTTTACTGTTGTACAAAGAGGTCTGTGTACTTCAGAATCAAGTAATTCAGGGTAGGACTACCAGCTAGAACTTAATCTTTTTGTGTGCGAGGCAGTATGTGGGGCAAGTAATCGAGGAGTAGGGCATTATTTTAGTCTGGGAAAAATAGAGGTCACCTTGAAGAGAAATTTGTTGCAGATATTTGTGGGTTACTTTGAGATTTACAAAATTATTTGAAATCAGTAAAAAGCTTCACTGCTACTTCCTTCTTACAGTATTGAGGTAAAGTAAAATTATGTCTGTAGAAACTGAATGTCTAATTGTAGAATTCGCATTCTTCAAGGAGCTCAATCTTTAAATCCTATATAAACCAAGGAGTTGCCTATCATTTTCTACAAATGTATCCTTATTGTGGAAAATATTATAGATGTCTCTTTTTTCCCCAGTGTCCCCTTGCCTGTGCCTTTTCACCCTTTAAGTCATTTGCTATTAAGAGGAATGCTTACCCAGTCAGCATGGCTCAGTGGTTGAGCCTATGAACCAGGAGGTCACAGTTCGATTCCTGGTTGGGGCACATACCTGGGTTGTGTACTGGATACTCAGTGTGGGGCGTGCAGGAGGCAGCTGATCAATGATTCTCTCATCATTGATGTTTTTATCTCTCCCTCTCTAAAATCAGTAAAAATCTATTTTTTAAAAAAGAGGAATTCTTAAGAAAGCCTAATGAAATTACATATTTACAAAAATAGTTCTAATAATTGATGTCTCTAAAGTGAGGTAAAGCTCTTACAGGTAGAGAGACTGTTAGTACGATGTTATCCTGGAATCTACTAAGGTATAAAATTGCTTTGGTTATGAAACAGTGCATATGAGTCATCGCTGCACTTGTGATTTTTCTGACCACCTACAATGTGGTAGAAGCAAAATGTTAATGTAAGTCTTGGCTTCCTTTGGGAAGTATCTCTGGTTGGTGTGTAACATTATTGCTTACTAAAGAAATGTTTATAATGAAAACGCTAATTTTAAAACAGAACTATTGATATTGCATAGTGAACTAAAAGTTGGTAGCCTTCAGGATTTAGGAATATTTTTTGCATATTAATTTCTGGTACAGGCCAAAGAAAAATTTAAAGTTGCCATGTTGCTGAGGTTCTTTTGAGTGACATAAATAGATTCTTCCTGGTCGGAGTTATTGAAAGAGTACAGACTTTTGAAAAATAGTTTTTGAACTGTATGAAGAACTTTAAATATATTCATGCCTTTTTAGGAAGTTATGGTAGCAAAGTAAGCTGAGGTATAGGAAGAATTATTTACTAATATTTTGGCACAGTATTACGCATCAGTGGAGTTAAGGTACATCCACATGCCCTCCGTCTGCCCCTTCCACTGTTAGACTTCACGCTGTGCATGTGGACAAGTGGCCATCAGCTGATAGGCACAGCCTGGTTATTTCCTCACGGAAAGCTGGCTTTGCGCTTCTTTGGTTTGCTCTTGAATACATTTCAATAAGGTACAATCAGAACAGCAGCCCTAATTTAATTTACTCTCATCCTCACTTTGTACAGGATGCAGTTTCAACAAGACAGAACAAAAATGTAATCATGTGACATTTTCAAGGGTAAAAGTTGATTTTTGTCAAGGAAGCGGTGGGCGTAGGGTAGCTACCCACCATGGCCTGCTTTTTGGTAGGCCACCCCACAGGGTTCCTTCTGGGTTTGTGGGGCCCACCATGCGCCTCCCCTGAGCCTGTCAGGCTGAGTGGGTGGCCCCTGTTTTGCCCACATAGAGCAGGTAGGATCTAGGACTTTGAACCAAGGACCAGCTTTGTAGAACGAATTCTGGTCGAGCCACTTGAGTGTGTGATGTGGGACATGGTGCTTGATTTTGAGACTGTCTTTATCTGTTAATTGGGGACAGTTTTACCCAGCTTGCTTTACTGTTAGAGGGTTTTAAGATAAAAGAACAGAAAGCCCTTTAAAAAAATATATTGCATATTTCTATTTTTTATTTTTTATTCTCACTCAAGGATATGTTTATATTGATTTTTAGAGAGAGGAAGGAAGGAGAAGTACTCAGCAGTTGCCTGCCATACATGCCCCAACCCGGGATTAAACCTGTAACCTTCTTTGGTGTAAGGACAGTGCTCCACCAACTGAGCCCCCCTCTCTGAAATCTTTGGACTTAAATTCTTTTCCAGAATATTTCATGCATACACACATATATGTATCTACACACATGTATATAGTTCTCCCCCGTTTTGTTAAATAGTGATGGGTGGGGAATGGCTTAATCTGCCTTAGATCTGTGATCCTTGTAACATCACTATAATGCTTACGACAGTATTGTTGGACAGAATAATGGCACATGTTAATTTCAGTTCCGGGGCTCCCCAAAAAAGACATTTAATAGGTTCATTGTGGTTTGTTTACTTGAAAGCTTTTCTTTTTCTTTTTTAACTTTATTATTGATTTGAGAGAGAGGCTTACTGATGCATTAATTGGTTGCTTCTTGTATAGTTCCTGACTGGGGATCAAGCCCTCAACCCTGGTGTATCAGGACCATGTTCTAATCAACTGGGCTCCCCGGCCAAGGCCTACTTGAAAGCTTTTCAGTGATTGGGAGAAACTCCTTTCTTGTTACAAGTTTGATTAATCATAGCATCTCATACTAGCTAATTAGTTAATTAAGATTTTAATGTATATTTATGGTAAAATTTTTATTCTAACGGGCTTTATGATTTGTGGCATTTGATCTGATATGTAAGCTTAGAACACTTTAGAACTTGTAACTGTAACTGCCACCATCAGTTGAGTACTTACCCGCTGACAGGCCGTGTTCTGAAGGTAATGAATGTATGAGTCAACAACAACCCTATGAGATCACCTTTTCTCAGATGAGGAAACAGAATCACAGAAAGGTAACTCAGTTTAACTATTATAGCCAGGAGTCAAGAACTTTTGTGCTAATCTTTCCCATCCAATACATAATTTCTCTCTCCCTTAGATTTTACAGTCGGGTTAAATATTTGAATAGGGCCTGATGCACGAAATTCATGCAAGAGCAGGCCTTCCTTCCCCGGCTGCCGGCACCGGCTTCCCTCTGGCACCCAGAACCTGGGCTTCCTCTGGAAGGTTGTCCAGAAGGACGTCCGGTCTAATTAGCATATTATGCTTTTATTATAGATATGTACATGTAGTCATAAATTTTTTTTTAAAGAGCAACATTTTGACAACTTGCCTGAACATTCGCTGAGCTCTGTAATTAATATTGGATGGTTGTATTAGATTGTGCAGGAAGGTACACCATAACAGATGGCTAGGCATTAGCACAAGTAGGAATGGTCATCAAGATTTTAAAACCCGGGATTAAAAAATATCTGTATTTAAGAATGAATCATTATTCTTTTTCAGTGTGGTTTCAGTAATACTGGTTTAATTTTGATAAATCGGCACTTAATGTTGTCTTGATGAGTAGACCAGTTCAGCCTGGTTCAATGAATATTAAATAATAGATGTAGCTAAAATCTTCTGGAATGTTCACATAAAGATTAATTTTTTCTTCTTTTTTCCCCTTTAGTAAAATAAAACAGGGTCTGTTACCTAGCTTGGAAGACTTGCTGTTCTACACAATTGCAGAAGGACAAGAGAAAATACCTGTTCATAAATTCATTACAGTAAGTGTTTATACTTCTCTAAAACTTGTTAACATCAGCAGTACTGAATCAATACAGAAATATTGAAATGTAGTCTTAAAGGCCATCTGACATGTAGATTCTGACTGATACTATTTCTCTTATGTTTTCAAATTTTCATTATGCTCCTTTCAAGGTAATCAGTGAAAGGAAAAGAATGAGAAACTTGCCACAAAGTGTGTAATAGTGACACTAAAATGCCGTATACTGTATATTCAGGTCCTGGGTAGAGTGTTTGTTTATGTTCAGGAATAAAAACTTGTAGTTGGAAAAAGCATATGCATTATTTGCACTATATATTTACAAACTCTTATTTTTTTAAAAACAGGCACTCAAATCTACAGGATTGCGAACATCTGACCCCAGGTTGAAAGAGTGTATGGATATGTTAAGATTAACTCTTCAAACAACATCAGATGGTGTCATGCTAGACAAAGATCTTTTTAAAAAGTAAAAATCTCTGCCAAACATTTAATGGTGATTGCTGTGCTATATGGTGATTTTTATTTTATAACAAAATTGCATCGTTTAAGTCCTGTGTAATTGAAACAAAAAGGGGGGGATTTATAAACATCAGTTGTTTGAAAAACTTGGTGCACATTAAGGTTTCCTAATGCATTGGGGCTATTGTATACTTTCTGTGAAACTGCCCTAGAGAAATGTAGCCGTGGGTGCTTACAGTGGGTAGTACCTGGGGATTGCAGTCACCTGACACAGCACCTCCTCTTTGTCCTGCCGGGGCTTACATTGATCTCCACCTGATTGTCCTACGGCTGTCTCAACATGGTCCCTGCTTCCTTCTCACAAGGTGATGTAGAGGACATCATAAAACGAGAAGGCTTTAGACAGCCGGTATTCCTAAGGCTTACAGTTCCTCTTTGTTTCTCTCCTCTCTCTCGTTGTATTAATGCACAGGCTTTTGACTATTTTCATTTTCCTCAAATATGTGAAAACTAAAGATGACTTTGGAGATTAATGCCTCCATTGGGTAGATGGAGCACCATTATTTTTGCTTCCCTATACATACCTATGTATTACTTACCTTCATTAATGTGTCCCTACTAGTCTGGTTACTTAATGCTTTAATGGACAGCATGGTGTAATGGTATTTTAAACTGCTAATAAAGTGGAAAGCAGTATAAGCTTGTCAACACTACGGTAAGACACTGGCTTTTTTTCAGACCATGGGATTAGGTTGAAATACCAAAGAATTCCAGTATCGATCTTGAAAATGTATTTGTATGTCTATATGTATTTATCTTTTATTTTATATGGGGATTGGATGATTTGTTCTGGATATCTCCTGGGAATATCCTGGAGTTTTAAGTTATCTAAAGGCGTGAGGATGTTTAACTGAGATCCTTCACAGTTTGCCGGCATGCTGTCCAGCATTGCTGACAGTTTGGGACTATCCTTTCACCACAACAAGGTTCATGATTCTATTAATTCAGCTGACCTAATAAAGTATAGACTTTTAGGGCCGGATTGGAATTGGTGTGAGGAATTTTGAGTCTTCAAAACCTGCTTCTTTGTGGCGAGAAGGAGGTATTTCTAATTGGCTGTGCCTTTGCGGTCAGGACTATGTTGTTTTTAGTGTTAATGAGCTCCCACCTTTGATTGTGGAGACTTCCTTTGGCATGTCTGAGAATGAAGTCGGCAGAGAGATGTTAGGTAGACCTGTTGATAATAGCAGCGAGGATTTGCTTTGAAATTTTAGGTGAAAGCAGCATTTCACACTTTTTTAGTACTGTTTAACATTTTTTGTGCTCCATAAACATGTTGAAATTAAAAGTAATTTAAATACATTGATTATAAATCCAGGAAACATAATTATAAATTTTTCTGCCCATAATTAACATAAAAAACAACCACCATTATTTTAAACACTAATCCAATCATTTAACAAAATTGAATATTGTAATATAGGCAATTCCCAATAGGACAAATGTGTATTAGTAAGCAGGTAGAAAAGTCTTAAGTCTGTAGGCATAAGGGTTGATCTTTCCAGCCCTAGAATGAGTTGATTTTAAACCCTGAAAATTAACCTTTTCAAAATAAGTTTTCTAGTTAGTGTTGTCAGAAATAAAACTACTTCACCTCCATGCAGGTGGGAATGAGGTGGTATAGTGGAATTCATTTCCCCAGAAAATAATTTATAAAGATTTTATTGAAGTCAATAATTTTAATGAAAATACATTTTTGGTTGACATATTTAGCCTTTGAGGATAATCTGAGAAACACCTATTATGTATGACTTTTTTTAAAAAATTGATTGCAGAGAAGAATGGAGAGTGAGAGAGTTAGAAACATCAATGATGAGAGAGTCAGCAGTCTGCTGCTCCTGTACGCTCCACACTGTGCCCTGACCGGGACCCAGACTGATCTCCCGATGTCTACAGGACAGCGCTCAATCACTGAGTCGTGCTGGCAGGCTGACATTTTTTAATGGGAAAATGAGTTCTGAGCTATTGTTTGGAGTATAATCTATTTGAACGTTGGAGACTGCCTGTTCCTCAATTATTTTTAATGCTAATAACCCTTAAAATTAATAGAAGTCGGAAATTTATGTTGAAAATGAATGCCATCTTCATGCATTTTTAACCATATCAGTATTAGAATTAATTTTATGTGTAATAATTTTTTGGTCTATTCTCTTTGGGGGGGAAATCTTTGCATTTGTATAATGTTTTAATTTTCTTTAAAAAATTCAGGGTTATTTTACTTTTGTAAAATATAGACATACATTACAGTTGTTAATAATAAACACTTAAGAAGGAAAGAAAAGTGATTATTATTCCCAGTTTACAGATGAGAAGACTGAACAAAGCATGAGAAAGATGTGACCTGCTGAAATGCATAAGGACTTCCTCCTCGGAGTTCATTTCCATCTATATTAAAATAACTCCCAAGAACATATTTGCTATTTGGAATGCTCATCCTTACGCATTAGGCACACTTCTGAGTTTAAAATGGCTTTGGTTGGTCACGTAATTCACCAGTTATGGCTGTTACCATTGTTTCACCAGCACTTTCTTATAAAGAAAAAAGAAAAAGAAAACCTACTTTACTGACTAGACAGTTCTGTTAATTATAAAGCCTCCTTTTAAAAGTGCTGATGATTTTAAATAGTTAATAGTTGGTAGTAGGTTAATAATTTAAATTTGTTTGGCAGTTCTCATTTTCTCATGCATAATTTTTTAAAAATAAGGATGTGTATTTGTTTTGATACAAATACAGCGATTTAAGGTCAGGAATTGTCTTAACCTTTCTGCGGAGTAATGTATTCAGTATATTTCTTGCAACTCTCATGTACAAATTGAATTGCTATTTGAAATAATATTGGTTGTTACAAATGAATGCCAAAATTTAATATTTTTTAGATTAACATTATGAAGGTATCAAAAAATTTATCAGAATTTACTGAAGTAATACTTGTTACCTCTGGAGTAGCAATTATTTCTACAAATACAGGTTAATAATGGAAAATAGGACTAATTTTTTATGTTCTGATTGGGGCACATCATTATCACTGACACCTATTTTGTTTTATATCTTTTTAATTTTATGTTGATCAAGTGAGTATATATTCTGAATTTTTATTAATAGTTAAAAATGAGTAGAATAATGTAATTATTTTGGTGAGTCAAGTAATATAAATCAAGTTATACTACATTATATATATACTTTCATTTAAAATTCATTATTTTTATAAGCATTTTAATGTTATTTAAGAGACATTAATTTGACTAAACAAAGTTGATTTTATCTACATTTTTTAGCTTAGAAATGCAAGTTTTTCAAAATGTAATTCAGGAAAAATATGTTAAAATACAAACTTCAGCTTTTTGGAAATACTAGTAATAGTTTTATAGTAACTGAGAGATGAAAGTTAATTTTTGTTAACTAAATTCATGTCTAAAATAGTCTCATTCATTTTTAGAGAGAGATGGAGGGAGAGAACAGGGATGTGAGAGCGCAACATCAATCGGCTGCCTCCTGCATGCCCCCTGCCGGGGACTGAGCCTGCAGCCAGGGCCTGGGATGCCCAGCCGCCTGAGCCGCACCGGCCAGGGCTAAAATCTTGGTTTGAGACGGTCTTGCTAGTTAACCCGATGGGATGTTCTGTTGTTTTAATCTTTGATATAATTCTTTTGGCAGTCTAATTTATTTTGTTACTTGTTCAACAGCTTATAAGCAACTCCATGAAAGGCTGCTTACAGGAAAGAAACGGTAGAAAGAATGTAGTTTCTAGAATTTAGTTTGTTGTATAAATAATGCATTTCTCTGTTGTTTAAATATTCTCCTAATACTGTCATTACCAAGTGCTCATATCTGAAGGGCATTCAGTCGGCTTACTTGTTTCTCACGTTCCACAGATGTGTTCAAAGCAACATCGTTTTGTTGACGCAAGCCTTTAGAAGGAAGTTTGTCATTCCCGACTTTATGTCTTTCACTTCGCATATCGATGAGTTGTATGAAAGCGCTAAAAAGCAGTCGGGAGGAAAGGTAACATTTTAATGTGCATGTTTTCCTAAACCCGTCACTTAAGAAATTCAACTCGGCTTGAGGTATAGAGAGTCAAGTTGTTAGTTTTCTTGTGTTTTGCTAATTAAGAACTTTAAGTTAAATGAAGCCATTGGATAAAGTGCTTTTAACATTTTAAATATTTGAGCTTGTTATTTTGGCTAACAAGTAACCCAAGTTTATCAATTCTTCTTGATTTTTAAATGATTGAGATGGCTTTTAAATCTTTAATAAAAAGTAACTTTACTGGGAATTTCTGCATATAGGATATTAAAATCCTCTAAATAATACTAAGAATAACTAATTTATTTCTCTTTCATATTGAAAGATTTTAGACAATGAAACCCTACTGGTATGACCCTGATTAAAGAAATTCTCTATTTCTTTCTCTTATTCAAAAACACTCAAATTCTAATTCCTCTTAGACTCTGTGAAGAGAGAGTCCTTTGGAAACAGAGGGGATGGTGGAGACAGAGAAATCACGTAGATTTCACCTGTAATTCTCAAAGCTGTTGTGCCCTTAGTTACGAATATTATTGTGAAAGCTACAAAGGCACTAAGTGCTATACAATAAGTACTCATTGGTGGAAACAAAATTGAGATGAAATTCTTGGTAGACTAAAGGATTTTCTTGTATCACATCTGTTAATTTCTAATATTTTGATTAGGTTGCAGACTATATTCCTCAACTAGCCAAGTTCAGTCCTGATTTGTGGGGTGTCTCGGTTTGTACAGTAGATGGACAGAGGTAAGTTTTTTCCAAATCCATGGAAACCATCGGTCATTTGTAAAGTATGAAGTCATTTGCAAAACATGCAGGATTTCATGAAGTTTTCGAAAGTTGTCTTTGGGAAATGCTCACACTACAGGCACAGCCACTAACATGAGGGTCTAGCAGATTATAGAAAGGATAATGAGTCGGCAATATTTTTTTAAGAATGAAAATTTTTTTTGTTGTGTTGTGAATCAGACATAAAGATTTAGTATCTTGTTTTAATTTTTGTCAGTTAAAAAGAAAAACTTATTTTTTTCTTCATTTGAGGACTTAGCTCAGAGGTATCACTCAAGGTAATTCTTTTTTAAATTAAAATATAACATAAATAAGGTATGCAACGCCTACGTGTATACAACTTTACTTATAGCATAGATGTAATTTACCCTAGATTTTGTGAAAACAGGTCACTTAGCCTTATAATCTTAGGTTTATTTCTGAAGAAAATGTCCAATTAAAGCTTCCCTTCCCCATTTGTTAAATTCTGGTCTGGAGTGCCTTTATTCTAATCTTTTCATTATTTCTTGTTGTTTTCCTCCAGTATTTATAGTGAAAAAACATAGTTTAGTTTATTCATTTTTGAGATAAGGAATCTCAAGCCCAGAGATCATATAATACTGGAAGAGTTGAAATTAGCACCTAGGGCTCTTAACTTACAGTGCATTTGACTCAATGTTAATCTAGTCTATTAACATTTTATCCTTGCCTGGGCCTGTAATTATGCTAAAAGGCCATGAAAGGACACAAATCAAGGAGAAAATGTGGCTTTATCCTGATGGAGCACATTCCAGTAGGCAGTGAGGAAATGGTTTATCATGTAATGGAAATGTTTATAGTTAGAGAATCTTTACTATGTAATGCTTGTACGGGGCTTTTCTCTTAAACACTGTGTGTAGAGGTGATTCTTTTAGTTGAGTTTCCTTATCTGGAGAATTTTAAAGACGACTTTGGACTATGGTTTATTTTTATTAATCCTCACCCAAGGATATTTTTCCATTGACTTTGCTTTTTTAGAGAGAGTGGAAGGCAAGCGGGGGGTAGGGGGACAGACATTGATGTGAGAGAGATACATCCATTGGTTGCCTTCTGTTCGTGAGCCTGCAACCATAGTATGTACCCTTGACTGGAATCTATATATGTAAAAGCCTAAGGGACCATTATGACTGTTTGCTATGATGCACTCTGACCACCAGGGGGCAGATGCTCAAGGTAGGAGCTGCCCCCTGGTAATCAGTGTGCTCCCTCGGCCAATCGCCTGTGGTCCCTCCCCCTGGCCAGCTGGCCCCTGTAAGCCCTGATCACCAGCCAGGCCGAGGGACACGACCCGTGTACAAATTCGTGCACTGCACCTCTAGTCAAATATAATGCAAATATCTCTGTTCTTAAGCTTATGTTATAATGGCGTCAGAGAGGATTTCTCTACTTCATGTGCATCCCAATTTGGGAATATATGAAGCTGTTTTGTTCTGGTTTTATCTACATGGTGATAAATGATTACTATTAGTGCTAGCTATACTGGATGCCATATATAATGGTGCTGGAATTGTAAGTAGATATGGTTGACAAGATGAAGCATTTATTGATAGAGTCTCAGAGAATAGTATTGAATCTAAATTGTGCTCCATTTAAAAATTAACCATGGTTTAGCCATGATTAAGGCTATGAGTAAAAAAACAAGTGACTAATTTCTAAAAGGGCTAAGTGATTTTATTGCTTGATTATAGGAGGGCCATACCTGCTTGCCCTGAGGAAAATTTTTATATTATTAAATTGTCTAATTTGGAATTATTTTATTACCCGACTACTTTTAAGGTTTGGCTTTATTTGCACTGTTACTCTTAAAATAAACATACATTTATTTTTTAATATCTAAACTTGTGGTTGAATTATGGGGAGACCATTGCAAATTAGCATTAACATGTAAAAATAACACCAGTGATTCCAGTTTATCCTAATTATTATTTAATCTTCTTTTAAATAGGCATTCTATTGGCGATACCAAAGTTCCATTTTGTCTTCAGTCCTGTGTAAAACCTTTGAAATACGCCATTGCAGTTAATGACCTTGGAACAGAATATGTGCATCGATATGTTGGGAAAGAGCCAAGTGGATTAAGATTCAACAAACTGTTTTTAAATGAAGATGGTAAGAATTATATAAAAGTTGGTCAGAAAAAAGATGCCTTTACTATGTAAACCTAAGTGGGTCATTTTTTGGAGGGGAAAAGTAAAAGCGTTCATAGTTTCATTTTTCATAGAATTCTGTGAAACCAATGGAATGTTTTAATCACCTACTTTTTAAATGGTTGTTTTAGGCATCTCGTACCACTGCAACGTGGAATAAGGATAAGATGGGGGGTGGGAGCAGGTTAAGATTTTTACTTTATAATCACGTAGGGCAATCTCCATTTGGCTTCTTTATGTCCTTAACTATAGGACTTCTGGTCAGTGTGAGCTCATGCTGTTCTCAATTATGGCTGTACTGTAGTTTAGTTTTAATTTTGATGTGATCTTTGGAGGATGCCAATACCATCTTTACCACCTATTCTTCTATCTTGACCAGAGTCCTCTGTTTAAGCGTTATGACTTGCTGGGGTGCTGGTGCTATTGTTATCCTAGTTTACAGATGGGGAAACTGGGTGCACAGTGAAGATCAGTCCGTTGTCCATAGTCAAATAGCTAATAAATGGCAGAATTAGGAAATTTGGATGCACTGTTAACACTACTAATCACTGCCTTCTGTACATGAATTTTTGTTCACAGGTATAATTATTACTAGCGGCCCAGTGCATGAAATTCGTGCACTCGGGGGTGGAGGTCCCTCAGCCCAGCCTGCGCCCTCTCGCAGTCTGGAGCCCTGAGGAGGGGGCCGGGGGGGATGTCCCACTGATGGCTGGAGCAGGCCTAAGGCAGCAGTCGGACATCCTTAGTGCTGCTTCTGAGGTGGGGGAGGCTCCTGACACTGCTGCTGTGCTCAGAGCTTCTGGCTGAGCGGCGCTTCCCCTGTGGGAGTGCACTGACCACCAGGGGGGCAGCCCCTGCATTGAGCGTATTCCCCCTGGTGGTCAGTGCATGTCATAGCAACCGGTCGTTCCACAGTTCAGTTGATTTGCATCCTCTAGGATAGCAGCTTCCTAGAGGTGCATTACTAGTTTGATATGTAAAAACTAGTAATTATTTTAAGTGCATTCCTCCACATTCCCCACTGTCCCCCCAAAGAAATAAAGTTCACAGGAAAAGCCTATGCATCACAGAAAATGATATCAGGTATTTGAAATAATGCTATTGCTTTTATGTGTTACAGATAAGCCACATAATCCTATGGTAAATGCTGGAGCAATTGTTGTGACTTCATTAATAAAGGTAAAATGTTGACATTTCCTTTTTACCTAATACACTTTTTAAATAACTAAAGCAATGTGAATTTTGGGTTATTTATGTAGAACTATATAAAAAGTTTTATTTTGGTGTTAAATTAATCTTTTGGTATAAAATTAGGATATTTATTAATGTAAAAATAAATGATATAATTTCAAAACAGATGACTCATTGTAAATTTCAACAGTTATTCTTGACCTCAAGATCTGGCAAAAATTCACAAAGTCTCTGCTGAACAATAGGCACAAGTTTTTCTTCTTAAAGTTTTGATATTTTTTTCTTTCTGTTCTTTTGGCTCTTTTAAAATGAACAGATGTAAACAGAGTTAAAAACATTTTATTGTTTAATGTTTGTCATCAACATATATAGGAACAAATGTTCTGGTACTTTGTGTTAAGGCAAAGTACATTTACCCTTGAATATTCTCAAGTGTATTACATTTTCATGAACTTTAATTATGATTTTCATTTGAACTTGTTTTATTTGGTTTACTTCAGTCATACTAGTATAATAACTAAAATGATTAAGACTTATTCCAATTATTAAGTAATATTATTTTTATTATGTTTTGGTTTGCGTTATATGTTTTAATTTAAAAAAAATTTTTAGTGTCTGGTTTGCCTTAATAATTGGAAGCTCTAATGTAATGTTTGAAATTAGTATTTGAAAATGAAGTTCTGTTGTGTGATAGTGTTTAGATTTTAATTTTATAAATTTTATTTATATTCAAATAAGTTTCATTTGTGTTTGGAACATTCATGTGCTGTCTTAGTAAACCTGTGCCTGTGTGTTCCAAGCTTGAAAAAGTAAATGCGTGGCTTTGTAGGTGTGTGACAGGATGGGCTATCTTGGCTAGACAAAGAATGTTTAATATAAATTATGCTCTTGGCCCAATTAATAAAAATTCATCTACTTTGTATGCTAGAAATCCTATTTCATATGCTTATGAGAAGAGGCCATTAAATTAGAAGACTAATCTTAAGAAATATGTACGTTTAGCTGCTATTTCAGGGCAAATGCTTTGAAACTCTTGACCCACTTAATCCTTGTAACTCTAGTGAGGTAGGTACTATAGCCAAGTGTTACTTTTTATAAGCTGTGGAAATTTTCATTTTGTCCATGATAGCATCTAGTTACTTATGACTGTATTGCCCAAGAGAAAAGTTATCAGTTTGAGGTGAAAAGAAACTATTTGTCTGTTGTAGAAAATTACAGTATGAATATACGCTAGGCACACCCCTGCCTTCAGGTGGCGTACATTACGGTGTGGAGTAGACACAAATACATGGGCCCTTGCCATGCAGCGCAATAAGAACTGCAGTGAGAGGAAAGTCTCACTAATAATGGTTAGATTTGAATAAGTACCTTGGATTAGAAGTGAGCAAATTTCTAATACTACATTATATGTGTTCATAATGCTTAGAGAAAAACTAGAATGGCTCTGAGCCTTTCGTGAATCTTCCCAGAAAAAGGTTCACGTGCCCTGATTTTTGTAACTTTTTGGGGAGGTCACAGACCCTTGAAGCTGACCCACGGGTCCTAGTTGAAGAGCTCTCACACTGGAGAAAGATTCACGTGGCACACCAATAGTATCGAGAAAGGGCACGTGCAGATGCCTTTCTAACTGCATTCATCTTCTGTTTAATGACTCCTGGGTTTGATAAGCCACATGGCAAGGCCGCATGTGGGAAATGCATGTGTGGTCATACCATACCGTCACTTCATGAGTTTCACTTACCATGGTCATTCACAAGCCATGAACTTGACATTAAGCCATATTAATGTGAGCACTTGGAAACAGAGTTAAAACACACATATGCCGTGTGGTTCAGCGTCCAACAGAGCAAAAATTTAACTGAGTCATCTTGTATTTGCAAATTGGATCAGTGATTTTAAATTTATAATCAAGTTTTAAATTTACTGGAAATGAAGCGTTAGGGTGTGGTTTATGTTTAAGCTCACTTTCTTTGAATTTTTATTTTGATTGGTTTTTAGAAAGTGTTTCACAGGGTTTTTTTTGTTTTGTTATGTTTTTAAGTGACCTTTATCTAAATCTAGAGGCACATCAGGTGTAAGCTTAAAATACTTAAGACTCTTCAAAAAATAGGATTCAAAACTCTTATATTAATTGTATGTAATCTCTGCGAGTTACATGGTCATGTAATGTTGATGAGTTGGTCCTTGAAATTGGGTAATAAAACCATCACCGAAAGGTTCTTCAAGCCCAGCCCTCTTACTTGACATATGTGCAGTGAGGAAATTGCATAGTTTTAATTGCAGCAGAATTGGGCTTGAGCTAAATCTCCTGATTTTTCTGTTTGCTGTTGCTCTTAATTACACCTGTTTCTTTACCTAACACAGTTATATTGTCCAAGAAGCGGACATTTTATTTTCTGAATTTTTACTTATACAAAAGATACAAATTTATTGGCTGAAAAGCACGTCTAATTTTCAGGGTGCATAGTCGTTCCTGAGACAGCAGTTGTAGAGCGAGGCCTTTGCTCAAGGAGCCCAGAGTTTGGGTATTTTATCATGGCTGCTAGATACGATTCTCTGTTTTAGCTCTTATAGTTAATGTCCTTCAAGCTATTTTTTTGTTGTTGTTGTTCAAATTCAAAACTGTATTATGGTGCTATTAAAATAGTCTCTTCATGTTACTTCCATTCACACACACACACACACTAAGTAAGAGTCTTTAGTAAGACTCCTTATTTCATAATTTTGTAGTATTGATATTTTTTCCTTGTAGGATTGGTGGTGATCCTCAGGAAATGGGGCAAGAGGCAGAACAAGTGTTCAAAAGGATTAGCAGATTGTGGAAAAAAGGAGGATTTGGACAGAAGGAACCTGTTGCATAAATTCTTAACTACTAAACTTGTAGGAAACCGCCAATATTTAACATTTTAAACAAAGCTGTATAGGTAAATACCTTTATAAAAGAAATGTCATTTTGTACAGAAAAAGAACAAAATAAGTAAAACATAAAGGTACTATACCTCCTCTCTTTATTTCTATGTTAGCTACTAAATTTAAAGGAATACTTTTTGATGTAGTTTGTTTTATTGGATGATGATGATGTGATCACTTGATTTAAAGAAAGAGGAAAAGTAAATTTGAGAGGAGCACTGTTACTCTGGGTGGAATAGTAGTATTCTTACGTAATTTTTTTCTTTCCAGTGGTAAAAGCTTCGTGTAGTTGTAAAGTTAAGCCTGGTAATAATAACTTTTAATAAAGTTTTGAATTTGAGGGTTAGGCCACAAAAATGAGGATAACATATTACAAGATTATTGCCACACTTCTGCTTCTTTATTTTAAAAGAGTTACATTGTCTTCTTTGTTTACCTATCTCTATTCTAGTGGTAGCTTCCAGTGTTTGTCGCTTGAAGAAGCTGATTTTTAAAATCATAAGTATTTTTTAATTAAAAAAATCAGAAGTTGGTTTCCCTTCTTTCTCTTAAAAGGAGTTACTCATGCTCCATGAAAATCTGCCTGTTGTGAAGCTCGGTTTGCGTATGTCAGCGACAACCTGTCAGGCTGGCTAGGAAACCACGTTTGCAGGCGCTTTGTGGCTCGGCGGCTTGCTGACATGCATAAGAAAGGGTTGTACTGGTGTATCACTTCATGTTTATATCAGTTGGTGTAGTCAAGGTTTCTTTTACATGAAAAATAATTTATTGCCAAAGAATTCGCCTTTTTTGTTGCTTTATTTTTAAGCAGTTTATTGGCTTAAAAGCACGTCTGATTTTTGGTGCATAGTCATTCTTGAGACATCAGTTGTAGAGCGAGGCCTTTGCCCAAGGAGCACCCAGAGTTGGGTATTTCATCATGGCTGCTGGATGTGAGTCTCCTTTAGCTCTCTTAGTTACTGTCCTTCAAGCTATGGTTTTAATCTATGAAAAAACTAGTTTTAGAACATTATTTTTATCTGTAACACCCATCAAAATACTCCAGGTATTTAGCATTTAAAGCATTCTCTATGGCAAGGTTAAACTTGAGCGTATTTTATAAAATTTTCGGTTACTTTGTCTTGCCTTTCTTCTAGGCCTCTTTTCTCTAAGGTCTAGAATTGTCAGTTGGCTTTTATATCTTCATATTTTATGGACAGAATCAAGTTATTTACATACAAAAGAATGGGTTAATGCAGTGACTTTGAATTGTCATTTTTATATTAAATTTATTCCTAACAGTGATATTTTCACCTGTTAAATTGTATAATAACATGATTCAGTTCATGAATATGTTGTAAAAACAGGCTGTAAAAACACTAAGTAATAATAATTATATTTTATCAGCCAGTGTTAAAACTCACTGCCTCTTTATCAAATTTTCATTCATAAAATTTCTTTAAAGGAATGTAAATTCTTTAATATCTTTGATAGGTATGTTTGCAGAAAAATAGATACATATAATTTTCTAATCTCAGGGTCTGATTAGTGCCTTTTCAAACAAGCCATGTGGTTTGCTTTTTAAAAGTCAGTTGGTCAGCCCTGGCTGTTTTGGCTCATTGAACCTGCGGGTCCCAGGTTCAATTCCTGGTCAGGGCTCATGCCCAGGTTGTGGGCTTGATCCCCAGCGTGGGGTGTGCCCGAAGTCAGCCAATCCACGATTCTCTCCCATCATTGATTTCTCTCTCTCCCTCTCCCTCCCTCTCTGAAATCAGTAAAAACTTACTATTTTTAAAAAAAGTCATTTGATCAGTGGATTAAAAATTTAGTGAATATATTTTGTCCAGTTTATTTTTTTTAAGTTTTCCTGCTATACTTAATATAACTTTTCAAGATTAAAATAACACGATACCTAATAATGCTGCAGTGATTTAAAACTGGAATAAACATATTCCTGGTCATAGGGTTTTTTCCCCCAAGAGTAAAAGGCGTATTAATAGCTTTAGATTATCAGTTTTCAAATCTCAGTTTTCATATATGCTTTTTTAGAAGTTAATGCTTCTCGTGTGTCCCAAGTGTTACTATGGTGCACTGCTTCAGGTGCTGAACACCTGCCCGGCGCCAACAAAAGAGAACATTAGAAATAAAGGCGGTGAGGGTGTGAGCCACTGCAGTGACTGGGAGCAGGTCCTCTTGTGACACCAGGTTGTTTCCCGTTCTTTGGTTTCAGCAAAATAGGAAGAGGGTCTTAGTTTTTGTAGCAGCAATAAGCTTAGTTTTTGAGGATTACTGACTTTCGTATGTGATGAGATAGATGTGTAAAATACTGTGACGTCGCTTTAAAACCTTCCCTGTTTCTACCTACTCATCTGCTGTCAGTGATACTTCTCAACTTGTGCATCTGTAAAAATTTAAAATAGTGAGAGAATTAAACTCGTCCTAGTGGTAGAAAATACCCACTGATACATGAACCAATTAAAAATCAAATACTATTTTAAGGGTAAAGAGAATATTCTCAAGGATGAATTTTGTAAATTAACATGAGAAATTATTCGCAAATAGACTTTTCCCCTTTAATATTTAATGAGAACCTTCAAACATACACAAAACAAACAGAAGAGTCTAACCAGCGCCCCCTCCCCCCCTCGCCCCCCCAGTATACCTATGACTGTTTTTAATTTTTACCTCTGTTCCTCCACCGCGGTGCACTGCTTGATAGCAATGATGGGCTTTTTTAAAGTGCGCGTTTGCTGATTTGTTTGGAGGTATTTACTCTATTTTGTATGTATTTTTTCTAATATCTTTACAAACAAATTTTACACAGTAGCTTCTTCAAAAATAAAAATAACATGACATCTTATGATTGTTTGGGTTCATGAAGTCTTTCCAAGAGATACAGGGGCAAATATATAAATTCTATTTCCAGGATAGATAATAAGAATAAACGTTAATCAAGTGCTTTTACATTTAAACGGGGAAGTTTTGGAAAGAATTTTTTGAGTCAACACCATCCAAATATTTTATTTTGATTTTTTTACATAATTTGTCTAGAATATTTCAAGCAGCTTACTCAAATTTTTTCTAATGATAGTCATTGGTAAATGTCAAAGTTTCTTTTAAAAAAGCTTAGAAACAAAAGTCAATCATACCAGATTTCAGTAAGCTACAAGAAGGTGAGCACAGTCTAGGATTGGAACGGTTTTTCTTTTTCTTTTATTAAACACAACAGCTAAATAAAGAATTTGTGTTAGTTGTATAGGCACAGTTTAGGTGAGAGAATGAAAGTTCACTATAACTCGGTTTACATTGGTTAATTGTATAACCAGTAATTATTCATGTGGCCTCACAATGCAGATGCTGACATCCAAAGGAGTTGTGGTTCTTTTTGTTTGTTTTTTGGGGGGTTGTTTTTATTTTTTATGCGTTTTCAAAGGTTAAAAAGGTTTTTGTGGTTTAAATGTTGTTACATATTTTACAGCATTAGGATCTATGGAATATTTTGACAACTGCAGCAGTTCAATGAAGTTGGTAATTTCTTCTTTTAATTATTTTTCATTGAACAGCTTTGGAGTTACGTTTCTACATTTTGATTTCTGGTGTTTTATAAGGAAAGAAAACTTAAAATAGAAGAACACTTTAGGGAAAAGACATAGTGATTACAACATGGCTTTAGCTAAATTACCCTTGTTTAAGTTTGTTAATACCTAATTTGATGAATAAGGGTGGTGGGCTTTCTAGCTACTGATTGTATATGTGAATTGCACATCCTTTCTTAAATAAAAAGATTTTTAGGATTCCACAGATTGTCAGCCACATTCTAATCTGCTTATAAAGTGGAGAATGAACCTGGCTTTATTCAATTAAATAATACTCTCATACAGTTTTCCCCCCCATAATACAATTTTAATTGTAATGTTTTGGATTTTTTTGAAGGTAAAGTTAAAATTTTTCATTTTTAAAACTAGAGTTGTCAAATTATTTTATTTTGAACCTGTTTTAAACTTAGAGATGTATTGTTTCTTTTGGGTGCACATCACCAATTAATACGTTTGATTTCAGATCTACAACTTACTGCTTTGTAAACTTCGCTGAGGTAAAATGCAACCGTTTGGCTACTTGAACTGATCTACATTACATGGGTTTTACCTATTGACATTTGCAGTAGCTAACATGTCAGAAATAGAAGTGATGAAACAATACATCTTCTATATTCTGAATTAGCACAATGCTAAATATAGACGTAGCTAATTTTTTAGAGACTCTGAAATATGTTTTTTTTAGTTCAGTGTTTATTATATAACAAGTGAGATATTACAAGTAGAGCTTTCTCTACACTAGTAAAATCTATCCAGAATGTTTGCATATACTAGAATTAAAATAATTAATTTTGCAACATAACTCATTTTTCTAACTCCTACATATTGTTTTAAGGTTATTTTAAAAATATAAGTAGATTGTTCTTAATTTAAAACCATACTTACTTTTTCTCTAAGGGTGAAACTTTATTTTAAGTTTTTTAAAAATATGAAATTAACATTGTCTAGCATATTATCTGTTGTCATGAAAGATGTGGGATTTGGAGTAACTTGTATTTAAAATTCTATAACTTTGGGTTGGGTAAAGTTATACTTAAAATAAAGCATTCCCTTTGTAACTCAGATAATTTTCAGCATATGGGTATTAATGAAAAAATATGTATATAATTTATGTAAATATTAGGTTATTTTAGAAGCATTTCCTAGATTTAAAAGTACTAATGCACAGCATATTAATTTTATGATAGTTTGAAATCTTTATGTTATATTCATTTAAAACTAAATGTGGTGATACCTTCACTAATGCTTTCATGTCTCATTTCTTTGCAGCAAGGAGTGAATAACGCCGAAAAATTTGACTATGTAAGTGCGATATAGGGCTCAGTTTTCATGCTGCATTCCTTACATGTTTGTTTTTGATACTGATATTTTTAAATTTTGGTTTATAGGTGATGCAGTTTTTGAATAAGATGGCTGGTAATGAATATGTTGGATTCAGTAATGCAACGTGAGTCTGCTTTATGACTTAGGATTTTATAATGGGCCATTCCTCTTACCTGCTTTTTATCAACCTCTCTCCTTAGTGAAAAGTACTTATGTATCTCTACACACACACACACACACACACACACACACACACACACACACATACATATATATATACATACTAGTGGCTTGGTGCATGAAATTCCTGCACGTGGGGGTGGGGGTGGGGCTGGGGTGGGGGCTGGCTCCTCAGCCCGGCCTGCACCCTCTCACAATCCGGGACCCCATCGGGGGATGTCTGCCTGCTGGCCAGGGCCTTCCTTTGCTCCATGCCGCCCTCTGGTGGTCAGCGCATGTCATAGCGAGTGATTGAACTCCTGGTCGAACTCCCAAGGGGACACTTTGCATATTAGCCTTTATATATAGATAGATAATGTAAATGTACATTTATGTGGGTGGCTTTTATTCTGAACTGTTTGAAACATCATGACACTTCACTTTTAAATAACTTCGCTTGTGTATCCTAGGAATAAGGGCATTTTCCTACATAACTACAGTACCATCGACACTTGACATTAACTTAACATGTGATATCCTAACAAAAGAGTAATATGCAAATTGACCATCACTCCAACACACAAGATGGCTGCCCCCATATGGACACAAGATGGCCGCCATAAGGTGGCCTGCAGGGGAGGGCAGTTGTGGGCATTCAGGCCAGCAGGGCAGCGCAGTTGGGGGGGACCAGGCCAGCATGAAAGGGCAGTTAGGGGTGATCAGGATGGCAAGGGAGGACAGGGGCAATTAGGCCTGCAGGAGAGGACAGTTAGGGGCAATTGGGCCAGCAGGGTAGCAGTTAGGAGTCAATCAGGCTGGCAGTGGAATGGTTAGGGGGTGATCAGGCAGGTGAGCGGTTGGGAGCCAGCAGTCCTGGGGGATTGGGCCTAAATGAGCAGCTGAACATCCCTCAAGGGGTCCCAGATTGGAGAGGGTGCAGGCTGGGCTGAGGGACACACATCCCCATGCACGAATTTCGTGCACCGGACCTCTAGTTTATATATTAACTAGAGGTCCGGTGCACGAAATTCGTGGGTGTCCCTCAGCCCAGCCTGCACTCTCTCCAATCTGGGTGCCCTTGAGGGATGTTGGGCAGTTGGACATCCTTCTCACAGTCTGGCTCCCAACTGCTCGCCTGCCCTCTCCTGCTGGCCTGGTCACCCCTAACTGCCCTCCCTGCTGGCCTGATCACCCACAACTGCCCTCCCCTGCTGGCCATCTTGCGGTAGCCGTCTTGTGTCCACATGGGAGCAGCCATCTTTGACCACATGGGGGCAGCCATCTTGTGTGTTAAAGTGATGGTCATTTTGCATATTACTCTTTTATTAGATAGGATTGTCCTCTAAATGCCATAAACTAACCAAGGAACTAAACATGGTCTCCTATCTTTTAAAAGTAAAACAGTCTGTCTGCCTCAGTCTCTTCCTTTTAAAAATTTTATTAAATGGCATTTTTTTTTTTTTAAATGGGCCAATCACTTGCTTTCTAGAGCAGGAATTACCTAACTTTTTCTGTGAAGGACCAGGTAGTAAATATTTTACACTAGTAGTCTCTGTTACAACTACTTAGTTCTACTCTGAATAGGAAAGTAGTCATATAAATGAACCTTTTTTTTAAAAACAAGAAGCAAGTTGGATCTAGCCCCCATGGGCTGTAGTGGATATTTCGTTTTTTATAGGTCTGGTTGTTTCCTTGTGATTAGATAAAATTCAAACAGTTTTAGCAGGAGTTCTAATTAGGTGATGCTTCGTATGTTTCAGAGGGCAAACATTTTCAGGTTGTCTGCCTTACCAACTTTTATTCATCAGCCTAAGTAACTTTCCCAGGAAGCTTTTTATTAATTTTAACTCACCCCTCTGTGCTCTCATATTTCATTGAACTATTTCTATATCTTGTCTTTGCCCCATTGTCACCATTAGACTGCCCTCCTTAAGACCTGGGTAGAGTGAATTCACACTGTTTCTCTTTTTTCCTATGAAGTATGAAGATTTGCACAACTGCTCTCATTTTTGGTCATACCTCTCCTTCCAGGTCTATCATCACTACCTAAATTCAGGCTTCCTGTAATTCTCATTACAGTTATCACCTATAACATCCCTCATCCTTTCTTTTTCCCCCTTTCCCAAACTGATGTCAGAGCTAACCTTCTAAAATGTAGAGTTAGCAAGGTAGCTTGTTTGAATGCCTTAAGCTTTCATTTTGTTGGCATTCAAGAGCTCTTATATTTCTTAGCATTTATCAGTCTTGATAATTTGGTTCTAGTCTCCTTTGTTAAGTTTTTTTAAAATTAATCTTTTTGAGATTATTACAGAGGTTCCCCCCCCCGCCCCCCATAGCTCCCCTCCACCCAGTTCCCATCCTGCCCAGGCCCTTGCCACCTATTGTCTTTGTCCATAGGTACTGCATGCATGTATATAAGTTCTTTGTCTAGTCTCTTTCCCCACACTCCTTCCCTCTGAGAATAGTTACTCTGTTCCTTTCCATGGCCCTGATTCTATTCCATTCACCAGTTTATTCTGTTCATCATATTTCGTTTGACTTTTTTAGATTCAATTGTTGATAGACATGTATTTGTTGCTACTTTGTTCATATTCTTTATCTTTACCTTCTTCCTCTTCTTAAAGAATACCCTTCAGCATTTCATATAATATTGGTTTGGTGGTGATGAACTTCTTTAGCCTTTTCTTGTCTATAAAGCTATTTATCTGACCTTCAACTCTGAATGATAGCTTTGCTGGGTAGAGTAATCTTGGTTGTAGGTTCTTGCTGTTCATCACTTTGAATATTTCTTGCCACTCCCTTCTGGCCTGCATAGTTTCTGTTGAGAAATCAGCTGACAGTCGAATGGGCACTCCCTTGTAGGCAACTAACTGTTTTCGTCTTGCTGCTTTTAATATTCTCTCTTTGTCTTTTGCTCTTGGCATTTTAATTATGATGTGTCTTGATTTGGTCCTCTTTGGGTTCCTCTTGTTTGGGGTTCTCTGTGCTTCCTGGACTTGTAAGTCTATTTCTTTCACCAGGTAGGGAAAGTTTTCTGTCATTATTTCTTCATACAGGTTTTCAATATCTTGCTCTCTCCCTCTTCTTCTGGCACCCCCATAATGCAAATGTTGGTACGTTTGAAGTTGTCCCAGAAGCTCCTTACACTATCTTCATATTTTTGGATTCTTTTTTCTTTTGCTCTTTTGGTTGGGTGTGTTTTGCTTCCTCATATTTCAAATCATTGATTTGATTTTTGGGATCCTCTAGTGTACTGTTGAATTCCTGTATATTCTTTATTTCAGTCATTGTATGCTTAATTTCTGACTGGTCCTTTTCCATTGTTTTGGCATTCTAACTAAGATCTTTGAAAGTCTCACTAAGTCCCTTGGAGGTTCTAGAAGATTCTTGAGTAATCTTATAACTGTGGTTTTAAACTCTGTATTCAGTAGTTTGCTTTCCTCCATTTCTTTCATTTGTGACAGTTTCTTTGTCTCTGCATTTTGGCTGCTTCCCTGTGTTTGCTTCTATATATTGGATAGAGCTGCTGTCTCCTTGAGTTGATAGAGGAGCCTTGTGTAGTAGGTGTCGTATAGGGCCCAGTGGCTCAGCCTCCCCAGTCATCTGATGTGGACACCTTAGGTGCACCCCTTTGTGGGCTGTGTGCACAGTCTTGTTGTGGTTGAGCCCTGATTGCTTGTTGGGAGGAATTGATCTCCAGGCCCATTGGCTGTGAGGACCAGCTACGACGACAGTGGGAGAGCTGCTGTGCAGGAGACACCCCTATGGAGCAGGGCTTGCTGCAGTGGGGCTTTGGTGCTCACTGAGTCTGCCCGTTGAGTGTGTAGCTGATAGATATGAAGAGTTGTAATCTGGATGGTCTCACACTGACCACTGGGTACACTGGCTCTTGTGTCTTCAGGGAGGTGCAAAGTCAGCCACTGCCTGGGGCCGCCCAGCAGGAGCTACAGAGAGATCTGCAGATTCCTCCTCTTTGTGTTGGGTTTGGAAGTGCCCAGATGAGGCCCAGCTGTGAAGCAAGGCAGGCTGAAGCTTGTGCCGGGTCTTGGCCCTTTTGATAGGTTTGTGGCTCCCTCTCCCAGCTGCAGCATTGTCCGGTTTTTAGCCTGAGCAAGGACAGGCCATTCCTACGCAAAAGCTGTGGGTTGTGAAATGGGTGGGCAGGGTCTCGGAATCGCCAGGGCAGAGCAGACAGAAACGGCTGCTGGTCAGCCCTGCACCTGGGAGGCATCTCCGCCTGGAAGAAAGCCCCCCTCAGTTCCTGCCCCGATGCAGACAGTCAGTTTCTCCCCATATGTGTCTGGTCCCCGAGTCTTGCCCCGCACTGCAGCTCAGAGCAAGCAGGACCTTGTAAGTTCAGTTCAGGGTGCCAGCCTTTTAACCAGCCGTAGTTTTACTGCCCGTAGGGACTTCCTTCCCCAGCTCTGGGACCCTGGGCTGGGCTTCTGGTGTGGGCTTGGGACCCCTTGGTCCTTCCAGTGGCCTCCACGGAGGCGATCTCCCTCCCGAGGACAAAAGCAGCCCACACGAAAGCATCCCATTCTGCGCCTCCACACCTCTTGCCAGCCTCAGTGCGCTTTCTTCTTTGCTTCTCCACTTGGGGCACTTCCTGGATGGTGGTGGTTCTGTAGTTCAATTGTAATGGTGATGCGGTTGTGGGAGTACAGGCGCTTCCCTATGCTGCCATCTTGGTTCTCTCCTCCGTTGTTGGTTGGGTGTTTCTCCACTCTTCTCCATAAATCCCATTCCCCCGATACGTCAGAAGATTTGCTATGCTTCGGTGAAGTGCTGTATTTTATACCTTTATAACCTGGTCCGTGCTGCCGCCTGCGCTTCCACCTGAAATCTAGTCCAGTGAATGCTGTGAGGCCCCTTTCTGTCTCCCCTCAGTGCAGTGCCGTGTGTTCCCTCAGTTGGAATTGTTTGTTGTACTTTTGAGGGAGCTAGAAAATTCTGCACTTTTTAGTATATTTTAATGGTGGAATTCGGTAATTAGCTTCTTTATTCAAAAAATAGGAGGATGAGAAAGGGCCTAGCTCATTTTAACCTTGTTATAGCTCAGGAGTTTCAGATAGAAAGAGGGTCCCTGAAATGACTTGCCGGAGGCCACATAGCTAGCAAGCCTGTCGACAGAACTGGGACGGACCCAGCACCTTGACCATGAGGTCCATGTTCTTTATACTGCACTTGCGTATACAAATTAAGCTACAGAACCATACTTTTACGGAAATAAAGCAAATGTTATTTTTTCTTCTAGGTTTCAGTCTGAAAGAGAAAGTGGAGATCGAAATTTTGCAATAGGATATTACTTAAAAGAAAAAAAGGTTTTTAAACTTTTGTTCTATTTTAAGTTATTCTTTTACTTAATAAAATGTATGAAGATACATGCTAAGAACTCAACAATCGATTTTAAGCAATTACCTACTATTTAAGATTCAGACGTTTTTACAAAATAACCTTGAGTTATGCTATCAAAGTGTTCATGTTATTAAATTGATTTGTATCTGGCAGTATTCAAATATTTGACTAGTTATGTTAATGCATATTTTGTGTAAGCATTCACCCATTTACTCAAATGCCTGATTATTGTTGATTACACTTGATTTTTTAAATTTTAAGTGGCTGGTCCAGTAACTCGGTTTATGAATTATGAATCAACTTATATTTGTCAGTTAAACTAGAATCTAGAAGTCTATATGTGATGTAATTTTGTTTTATTGTTCTTTGTGATTTCATGTTTATACCCTTTTATAGGTTATGTGCTATTTTGTTTTCAATTAAAATAAAATATCAATGTACATTTTTTAAATTTAATCTTAATATCTGCATTTCCCCCCCTGTGTTTGTTTTTAATTGCCTTTCTGTTTTGTTTTGTTTTTTCAGTGTTTTCCAGAAGGCACAGACATGGTTGGTATATTAGACTTCTATTTCCAGGTGATTTACTTTAATTATATGAATTGTGTATACAAATAAATGGGTATATCATTTTGCACAATATAGATATCTCTGAAATCTTGCCTTTGAGCCAAGAGAAAATACATTTCCCATTGACATTTGTAACAGTATACTCATGAAAGACACTCTCGAATGTGTGTATCTCCTAAAAATACATTCTTATTTAAGAAGTGTCAGAAACAATTGACTTCTCATTAAAAATGGAACTCTGTTTTCTTAGCTTTACATTTTGTTTGGAGGAGTTAACGGAGGGTTTATAGTTGCAGCTAAGTATAAATTAAGAAATGGTTGTTAGAATTTAAATTTCTTTTATTTTAGAAAGGCGTTTATGATTACGTCAACCTTTGTCTTTGCTGTCTGGGTCAGTATAGTAACTAGACTGTAGTTTTGGGGGAGTTGGGAAGAGGCTTTAATTTAAATAGGCAAAAGTGAGAATCAGTAAAAAAGTGGCTTCCAGTCCCTACAGTAATTACTCTTTTTTGCTCTCTTCAAACCCTTTGCGCCTCTTGTATGTAGATCTTGAGGTGTGAGTGAGAAAGTTTCTAAGTTGAGAACTCAGTTTTTTTTCTTTCTCTTCCCCAGGCCCTTTTTCTCCTCTACTTTCCCCCCATTTTGTTTGCTGTTAATGAAAAATAAAATAAACCGTATTTATTGTTTTAGTTTTATGGGTAAATTTGGGTTTGGTATGGTAAACTTTTTCCATTAGCCTGTTTATATTTAACTACAAAAATTCTACTCTACATTGTATCTGGGCTTTCCTTTTCTACATTCATCATAGTATATCCAGGACCCAGGGTCAATAGTAAATAAATATTTGAATGTTAGTTGATGGTTAAAAGGAAGCACTTTGCTTTAGGCACATGTATCCAGGCTAGAGCTGTCTTAGATTTTTCTTCAGAGTCCTTTGCATGTTGCCATACGGGGATGCTGAGCTTTGTTGTAGGTGAAATGTCAGGCAATTCAGCATTTTTCTCTAAAGTGGCAATTTCTCATATAGATGTACCTATTATACTGCTTTCTCTAAAAATACGTCATGGCTCCTTTTTTCCTGTTGAGTTATAGTTATGTTTGTGTATCTCACAGAAAGCATTACATACGAAGCAGTTCTGAACATCACGTGGAGCAATTACAAATACTAGGCCCAGGGCCGGGCTCTTCCTAGCCTAGTTCTGCCATTGAAAGACTGCATAACTGGGAAAATCAGAATAATCCTTAAAGGGGCTAGAACTTGGTCCAAATGAAAATCTCTAGAATGTCATGCTATATTAAAATGACCCCTTTGGGATCATTTCAGATCTGTATGAAATGCCAGGTAAAATCGATTATCTTAGACGTCAAATGCAATACTAAAAATAATGTGAGCCTAGATTTTCAGAATTTGTTTTTTGCTTCCTCTTAGTTATGCTCCATTGAGGTAACGTGTGAGTCGGCTAGTGTGATGGCTGCAACACTGGCTAATGGCGGTTTCTGCCCAATTACTGGTGAACGAGTACTGAGCCCAGAGGCGGTTCGAAACACGCTGAGTTTGATGCATTCCTGTGGCATGTATGATTTCTCAGGGCAGTTTGCTTTCCATGTAAGTTATTGTTTAATCTCAATTTCCTGTCAAGAAACTAGTCTGGACTAGTTCTTTTAAAATGGCAGTTTGAACTTTGCTTCTCAAATTGTACATTAATTTTTGAGAGAGGCTTGTTTTCAAGGTTAATTTGTTACAGAATTGGTAAGGAATAGAGTTACTAGTAAGCGGTCTACCAGATGTTCTTTAGGACCTGAAGTTTTATTGATAGAACCTCATCACTTCTTTTAAGGCATTCCCAATAGACAAGGTTAGTATGGACTACTTAAGTGTTAAAGAACTTAATCTTTAATAGCATCAAAATATTGAATCACTAGTCAGGTCATCTGGACTGTCTTATAAATTATTATTTTTCTCTTTGACTTGGGCTGCAAATAGTGCCTTACAATTATGATTGGTTGTATCTCCCTTTATTTTTCCTTTAATCTATAGTCTTCCACCCTGCCTTCTCTCTTTTCTTGTTATTTTGGGTTGAAAAAACTGGGTCATTTATCCTGTGTAGTTTCTCACAGTCCAGATTTGGCTGATGCCTTCACTGTCTCTTATGTTCCTTGTGAATTGGTAGATCCCATTCAGGTGATTTTTTTGTTAAGTTTAATTTTATACAAGATTACTTGTAGCAGGAGGAACTCATTGTTTGAATGTTAGTAAGCCATTAAAGAACACTGTCCTGATGATATTAATTTTGTCTTTTATCATAATTATTATCAAATTTTAGGTAATGTAAAGGTAAATGTCTTTGAAGAGGATTAACTTGAATTACCATCTTATCTCTATTCCTCAAAATGTCTCTGACATTATACCACAGAGAATCTTTTAAGAAGATACAAGTTCTCATTTTTTTCTAGTCAAAATATTTGTTGAAAATCATTTTTGTACTTAGAAGCAATTGTTTACAATAAAAACAATTAGAAAATATAGGCCCAAAGAATAAAATAAAAATAAAAGCCTAGAAATTAGATTATCTTTCAAAAATTTTTCTATATTTTAATACATCCCAACTGTTGTATATCTGTCTTTCATTTACCATATTATAAGCATGTTAGTAAATACCCTCAATGTTTTTAAAGTTGGAATTGTGTAGAGAAATAAATATGCCATGACTTTTAAGCCATTTATGCTATTGTTGGACATAATAACTTGTCTTATTTTAAAATGTTAACATAAATGTTCCTTTTTCTTTTCAAATTATTTTCAGGTTGGTCTTCCTGCAAAATCTGGAGTTGCTGGGGGCATCCTTTTAGTTGTCCCAAACGTCATGGGCATGATGTGCTGGTCGCCCCCTCTGGACAAGATGGGAAACAGTGTTAAGGGAATTCATTTCTGTCACGTAAGCATGTTTTCTCAACGAAATGATCATATAACTGGAGCCATCCAGTGATTCCGTTTTTTATTACTCATTTTCATAGTTGGTTGTTTGTGGGCACTCCACTCCTAGGGGCTCTCCTAGAAACACCCTTACTGAAGGTTACTTGTTGACGCTTGTATTTTAACATTTATGGTTGTAATTACTTTTTGATTTCCCAAAGCTCAGTAAAATATACTAACTTGGAGGAGTAATTTGAAACGCAATATAAATTAAGGTTATTATAGTTTATTGTGTCATCTTTACATGGTTGAATAACTTTATCCATAAAAGCTGTGTTTTCTTGTTTGCTTGTTTTTTGAGGAAACCAGCACTGCAATTTAAAATTATCACACTTCTTGCCTAGGTCAGAATTTTATGTTGTGACCCAGCTCTTGCTGATATTTTAGCCTTCTGGCTTATTTACATTTATTACTTCTCGGGGTCTTCATTTTTTCTCCACTTTATTAATTAAAACTCTGATTTGTCTTCAGTTTTTTATTTTCTATAAAAGTTAGAGAATGACACTAGATTGCTTGCAGGTTATAATAGACGGTAATCAGAATATTTATTGTATTTTTGTGGTGTTTCATTTTACGGTTATTGGAAAGAATTCTTTCATATGGCCTGTTAGTATAATGCTCACTTTACAGGAAATGAAAGGTAAACCAATTGGAGTGTCTGAGTCCTGTGATCATGCTCGTAAGCAGTGGTCTCAAGACGTGTATCCATATCTTTTTCTTCCGATTCCAGTCCTCTGGATGGATCGTGTTGCTTCAGCAACACGTAGAAGTGCTTTGGATGAGATAGTAGTTAAATGGGGCTGCATCGTATAATTTATTCAGTTATGAAGAAACGGTGGCCAGTGAACAGCTAATTTCTTATACCTGGCTCTGTTTATTTACAGGATCTTGTTTCTCTGTGTAATTTCCATAACTATGACAATTTGAGACACTTTGCAAAAAAACTTGATCCTCGAAGAGAAGGCGGCGATCAAAGGGTAAGCTAAATTCTTACTTTGATTGTTATGAATATTCCTTTAAGAGAGAATGAGAGTCACCAGTTTAAATGACATTTAGTTTAATCGGCAACGGCCTCAGATCTACACTGATCGCAGATGAGTGTACAAACAGGTTGTCCACATTTACATCCTAGACCAGTCCTTCATAGATACCCAGTAATGATGTTTCATTTAAATTGAAACTGGTCAGCCTAACAGCAGGTTTCCTCTCTTCCCATTTTTTGCCATTTTAAGCAATGTTTTAAGGAATTGATTCTGTTAAGACACATCAGAAAGCTCCACATGCTGTAAAAAGGAAGCCTGTTTTTACTCGTAATACTTGTCTAGAACTATAGTCTTGGAATGAAGTTGACGTGGATGGGTATGTAAATGGAAGGGATTATGGTATCAGTGTTAGTGAGATACCACACAAAGCCTCAGAAGTTTTATGACCCACATTGTTGAAACATTTTTCTACAAAAAGTGTTTCATGCGGTGTGTATCCCTGGTGCTCATAAGTACTGTTTTCTTACCAGTGTGCCTGGCTTCATAGCCCGCACACACTAGTTGTGTTGAGTTAGCATTAGGAGTCAGGACTTACAGTTCAGGAACAAGTTGTTTTTTCATTGTTGTTCACTGAACCAAGGAACTTGTTTTGAGTTTTAATTAAATTCCTTTGCAACCCTATGGAAGATGTATGTAATAGAATTAAGTAGACTTGAGGCTCGTATGAAGCACTTACAGGTAGAAAGAAAATGTTTTAATGTATAAAACTAAGTAAATTTTCATGTCATTAGTCCCAATCAAAGTCACTTACAATAAATAATATATGAAAATTGTGCAGAGCCAACATAGTAGAAACTCCCATGAGTGTCAACATGAGTAACATGGCGCTAACATCAAATGGGTGGGTGAACATGTGAGCAGATTTTAATAACTTTCACTGAAAAATACCGTTTTATAGCTCGGACCTTCCTTCACTCAAGTGCACTAATAAGTTATGTATGTTGCTTGAACAACTAGCATTCCTTGGGACCATTGGACTGTGAAAGTCTCCAGCAAGAACTTGCTTTAAAAGAGACAGTGTGGAAAAAAGTGTCACCTGAGGCAAATGAGGACATCTCTACAACTGTAGTGTATAGAATGGAGAGTCTGGGCGAGAAAAGCTAAAGCAGTGGGCGCTAGTTTCAGAGTTCTTCAGGACCTTTCCCGCGTCGTTAGTGTTTTTGCATACTATAAATATTTATTTGAGGTTTTTCTGTTCGCAACCTTTGCTGCTGGAGCCATAAAGCTTTTTCTCCTTTTATTCTTTGTGTAAAGATAATCAATTAAAAAGTAGATTTTGCCAGTTTTTAAAAAGTATTTATAAATAAGGAAAGCAAATTTGCTTTATTTTAAAAAATACTAAAAGGATTTAAAAATTTCCCTGGTGTAATTAAAAATTTAATTGTAGAGTCAGATAACACCATTTAAAATAGTAATAGCAATTTGTAATTTGTTGGTTCTAAAACCCACACATTGAAGTTATAAGTGTTTCATTACATTTTGTTCTTTTCCAGTTTTAAAATTGACATGATGTCTTCAGTGGCAATATCAAGTATTTCTAAGCTAAAAAGAAAACTTAAAAAGGTCAAATAATCCCAAATTATTTAATATAGCAGATTATAAAATTAGCTTATGTTTACACGTCATGCCATTTTTAGTGATAGATTGGCTTTAAATTTTTAAAAAGTCATTTAAAATTTTACCAACACTTTATAAGTCGTGTCTTTGCTTTTTTACTTTGCAACTCCTATGTTCTGTCAGCATTGTCATGTACAGGAGTGTCTTATGTTACTAAACATTCCAGCCAAAGAATTTCAGGTACAAGATAGTGGCATGCCCTCTGCTAAGAAGCTGTGGTCACCAGAAGCAGCAGTAGTGAGTGTCTTCAAGTGAAATGTTTACCTGAACAGTTATGTTTCTATTATACACGTAGCTTTTTCTGTTATATTTAAATAAAATTGGTGAATCTTGGTTTTAGCTTTTAGTAATTTTATTCTAATAGTTTTACAAATGCTAATGAATCTTTTATGGCAAATCATAACATCTCAAAGTTTGTTCTATTTGAACTCTTCTAGAGTACTTGGGAAATTGAGTTTGAAGGTAGTGAGCATTCTACTAAAATAATCTATTAGGTCTGAATTCTTTTGTTATAAAAATGGAATATTGAGAATCAAAACTTGTTTTTAAGAGAAGAACTACAGGTTCTACACAGTCTGATTTCAAAGAATTCAAAGTATTTGTCTTGGCAAAGTGATGACAACGTTCTGTAGGACCTATTCACTCTGCCTCCTTCCTCCAGGCACCTCTGTTCTCTCCACTTTCTCACAGCTTCCAGGTGCTTTTTGTTAATTCATTTTTAAACTTGCAGATTTTGGAGGTGCCGGGGTGGGATCCAGAAGGAGAACTTGATAGTTTTCTTGTGTCATGGCATATATTTAAATGTTATGTGAAGTCTTAGAGGATTTTACCAAGGACTTTATGGTGGTTTGAATGTTCCTCTAATGTACAGATGCACATTCTAACTGGATGCTTCTGGTATGGCTGCCCACGGGGGGGGGAGTAGTGTGTGTGAAGGCCTCACCTCTGCTGGACCTTGGGACAGTATACACTTCACCAGAGCCATTTGTGGTTTGGGGAACTGAATGCCTTAATTCACAGTTTGCAAAAAAGGCATTATTCCCCCTCCCCCTTCATGTCCTCTGAATTCTCACATTTTACTATTTTATTTGTAGGTTGGCTGTACTTTGTAAATGAAAATTTAGTGTTTCATATTGTATTCATATTTGTATAGATTTCAAAATTGTTCATTTGTGGCACCTTTTTATGTTGGTAAGGCTAAATGCATACTTACCAGCGGAGTGGGCTCTGTCCTCTACTGTATTTATAGACTCTTGTTAAGGAGGGACACCCAGAGACTTGTAGGGAGGCATAAATGGAAGACGGGGGTATTGTGAATAGGCCCTCCAACTTTACTTTGCAAAAAAGGGGGAAATCTTTGCCAGATTTAACGACATTATTTTAATCCCTTCAGCGTTGTAACACCTTTTCAAATATAGTTCTTGAAAAGTCCCCAGTGCTGAACCTTTGGATTTAATGTTTCATGCCATTACTGATTCTTGATATTCAAGCACTTAAAGTCAACGTATTTGTTTTTCTTTTCATTCATCATTAACATTTCATTTGAAATGTATATCCTTCTTGAAATACTTTATTTTTAGCATAAATGTTGTGCATTTTAATCTTCATGTTTGGATTAAAACATTTGTGTTATTTAGCTTTCTTTCATTTCCTTTGTATATTTAATAATGTATCTTATTTTCTAGTATGCTTACTTTTTGTATTGTACAATAAATTTATTTTAAGCTGATTTTATTGGGTTTTTTTTTTGTTTTTTTTTTAATGACAGCAATTCCAGCATTTATATACAACAAATATTTGGAATTTTAACTTTAAAAAAATTATCCTTTGTGAAGATACTATTAAAATGTTTTATATTCTTATTTCTGAGGCTGCTGTGAAGAAAAAATTAGAAATACTCCAAAAGGGATTTTTCCTTTTCTTTCTCTCTTTTTTTTAATGCAGTGTAGCATTAGTGAGATTTTTTTTCATATTAGCTGTACTAAGAGTATTTGAATAAAGACTTCTTTCCTAGTTCTTGGTTTTGTTTTGATTTTGTTTTTTTATTTGACAACCTAAGAAACAAAACACTGCCCTATTTTTTGCAGGTTCTTTCTGCTTTCTGAGGAGGAATGTCACTGTTGTTATTGACTGTGTAATCTGTTGTCTAGAGTTAAAGAAAACTGCTAAATCAAATGAGTATCATCTCAGTAGAACTTATATTGTGAAATAACTATAATATGGAAATTGACCTTAGCTATTTTCAAGGAACCCAGTTTTCAGAAGGAACTTAGTATATTTCCACAGCACAGTTAAAATTACAAGTTTCCGTGCATTGTGGAACAAATACAGCTCCTTAAAATTGTCCTGTTTGATGAAATTTGCCATTCATGTAACAGCTTATGATCACTTGTTCTAAAAGGTCCCTTGGTTTTTGTTGGTATGTTTAACTCACCTGATGCAAAGGAAAAGGCAACCCAAAGAGCTGAATTTTCTCGGCTCACAATGTAGAGTCTCATAGGCATGTATGGATGTGGAAAGAACCATTGATATAGACTGACATGTCAGTCTATATCATGATAATCCATATATGACGTATGTGTTGTATGTGCACATGTTCATGTGTATATCTGTGTGAACGTCTGTCTTGCCAGCCAGCCATTTCTCCACGTTCTGAAAGCCAGCAGCAGTTCTCCCCACGTCGTTTGTTGTGTGTAAATGGTTCATGAGCCATTCCGATTCCAAGTTTGTCATAAAAGGAAATAATACTTGTGCTGCCCCAGAATTTACTTACTGTTCAGTGTAACTTGTTGAAGGGTATGTGGTTTCTGCTGCTCCCATTCACTGCCACGCTGTTGGGGTGAGAGCCTCCGTACTGGGGAAGTCCGCAGCAGGGAGCGGGGCCATCAGCGGGCAGTGGTTTCCAGGGCTTGTTACATAGGAAGATTGCTTTCAACCTGAATAGTGCACTTCTCAGTTTGGGCAGAGCACTTTGTGGAATAGTTGTTTCTAAAAATTATGCACTATTTTTGGTTTCAAGATTGTTTTTCTGCTCAGTAGCATCTTCCGGCATTTTATATTAAATATAATACTTATATCCTATCTAATACAAATAGTAACATGCAAATTGACCATACCTCTGCTACACCCACAAGCCACGCCCAACAGCTAATCAGGATTAAGTATGAAAATTAACCCAACCAAGATGGCTGCGGCCACGGAGTGAGCAGGAGGTTTGGCTCCGCTCAAGGTGACAAAGTTTCAATTGTAGAAGATAAATAAATCCCAGATACCAGGGCCTCCGCTTGGGTCGCTGGGGGTGTGTGGCCGGCCTGCAAACCACCACAGGCCCCTCACCCAGGCCGCCCCATGCCCCAAGGGAACCTCTGCCCTGATCCATGACACCCTTCATGGCAAACCAACTGGCCCCCACCCATGCACCAGGCCTCTATCCTATCTAATAAAAGAGTAATATGCAAATTGACCATCACTCTAACACACAAGATGGCTGCTCCCATGTGATCAGAGATGGCTGCCCCCATGTGGTCACATGATGGCCATCACAAGATGGCCAGCAGGGGAGGGCAGTTAGGGGCAAACAGGCTGGCAGAGGAGTGGTTAGGGGGTGATCAGGCTGGCAGGCAGAAGTGGTTAGGGGCAATCAGGAAGGCAGTCCTGGATTGTGAGAGGGATGTCCCAGATTGGAGGGGTTGCAGGCTGGGCTGAGGGACACCCCCCCCTCAGTGCACGAATTTTGTGCGCCAGGCCTCTGGTTAAACCATACATGAGCACATATCCAAGCATGTCCGTTCAGCCACTTTTATTACAAATGGTAACAGTTACGGTCTTTGTTTCTTACACTGCTTAGAAATGGGAGAAATATAATTGGACTGGGAGAGGTTCTTCTATCCCTCTTCTCCCTTTACCCCACAAAAAGTTTACTAATGAGAATACCATACATTGCCCATGACTTGAAGAAATTTAGAAATTACAATCTTAGTCTGGACTTAGGTTTTTAAAACTACCATAAGGCATCTCGGGCAAAAATCTATCCAACGGATGATTAAAATTATCTTGGAAAGCTTAACTTTGGAAAGACAAAAATCTCACCTGAAATAATTTTAAACTTTTGTTTTCATATTCCACTCCTGGCGAATTTTGTTTCTAGGATGAAAATCTCTGCCAAGCAATTCCACTTGGAGCCCGGAGTTATAATTTCAACTCAAATTCTGTAAACAGCTGAAGAAATTGTTTTATTTCTAAAATACAGCTCCGTCTTCCTAGATCTTTGATCTTCTTCTGTTTACCATAATCATAGTTTATTAGAATCACATAATTGGGCTTGAAAATAATCTTAAAGGTCATCTGCTATAAACTCCCGCTCCATCCAACCCCCTTTCCCAGGTTTCTCTCACCTGCCTTTCCCAGTTAACATCTTCACCCTCTTCTTTATGAGTCGGTCTGCTTTACGTGTTGTTGGGACAGCCTTCTGCGTGTGGGCTGTTCATTTTTCATGAGTAGTGAGGTGGGCAGTATCTAGTGTGACGATACGTTATCTGGCAGACGGATTGTCCCATTTGTGTTCACTTAAACTGTGTTTTGCTAGTGAGCAGTAGTCTACCGCAGTGTGTACAGACCAAGTTAGAAGTGAATGTTAACAATTATACAGAAGTTCTAAAAATAAACCCTACCCGAAACCTTTGAAAGAAGCGAGTGTAGCAGAAATGTGACTCTAAAAATAAATGTGCACCACTGGCTTTTAAAACAGATTCCTTTGGAGTTAGGCTAAATGCTCAAGTGAAGATTTTAAACAAGCAAAAGGCTGTTAAAGTTCCAGACAAATGTTTCTTTAAAAAAACGTTTTGTTTTTTTTTCTTTACAAGTCAGTTCTTCCAGCATATTCTATGCAACATACATAGCTACTTCCCCCGGTTTTACTTAGGTGTTTGGGTCTCGGTGTCTTCACAGCCAGGGCCCCCTTTTCTGTTTAGTACTCCACTGTGTTAATTGTCCTCGCTGCCGGTCTGTTTCATAATCCCGGGCTTCGTATTTTTCACATGTGAAGGAAATGTATATTGCTTTTCTTAAAATGCATTGATTTTTTAAAAACCTTGGTTGACTAAACGCTACAATTTAAATATTGTTATTCTAAAAAAAAGCCCTGTTCCTTAATTCTCAAACTTCACCTGGTCTTGGGAGCTCCGCTCCCCACAGGTTCCTGCTGGGAGCCTGAGCGTGCAGGAGCCGGGCTCTGGACCGGCGGAGCTCTCGTACAGGGCTTCCCGGTAAGGCCTGTTATAATTAGAATGTCCCGGAAATAGCAGCATCCGTGATGGAAGTGTAACTACTCAGATTTGGACCATACCGTTGTGAAATCCAAATTAAAATCATGATTTTTAGCCTATTAGCCTTTTTTATGTTAGAATTAGTAGTTTTCATTATTTTGTGTGTGTTTCACAAATTATCACTAAGAGACACTTACAAATTGTCCTTTGAGAGGATAGCATAAAACATAAGTCTTGACTTGCCTCCATTAAATGAGATTAATGATGTATAAAACCCTGGTATTAATTATTACTTGAACTCCATTCTAGATCTGTTGTTTTGTTCTTTCAGTCATTCAAAATTAAAAGTTCTAATTGGACATCTTGAAATGTATTTCAAGTCTTTTTCATCCTTTCCTATCATAATTCATTTTTGGCTGAAAATTGGGTATTTGAAACAATTATATCAAAGTTGCTCATAAAATGGGTTTTCATTTTCAGAACTTCATATTGCTTTTATATTTGTTACCAAACCTTTAATATTACTGACATTTGCCATTCTAGTTTTCTTCCTTTAAAAAGAAATTTTTTTATTGATTTTAGAGAGGCAGGGAGAGAAACATCAATGGTGAGAGGGAAATCATTGATTGGCTGCCCCTGCACGCCCCACACCGGGTCAAGCCCGCAACCCGGGCCTGTGTCCTGCCTGGGAACTGAACCGTGACCTCCTGGTTCCTGGGCTGAAGCTCAGCCCCTGAGCCACACCGGCCGGGCGAGTTTCATTTTCTTTCACAAGTTTTAAAAAAGTGGAAATCCAAACTTCCCGGTTGGTCTTTGAGACGGGAGTCTGCTGTTCTCCCAGGTTGTATGACTTGACTCCTGAATAAACCACCTTTCACACCAAAAAATAAAAATAAAGAAATGCAAAGTTTTTTCAATATGCTTCAGCTTCCTGTTGATCATATTGTACACTCAACTTCAGGTCCATGCATCTGTGGGTTCAATTATATGCACAAGATTTATAATTTAAATAAATCATCTAAATCATTGCTTCTACTTGGAATTGAGATAAATAAATGTCACATTTTCTGCACTATGAAACTCCATTAACATCTCCATCAAACACAGAAGACGTGATTGTGACTAATACTATTTAATCATCTTTAATCATGCCAATAAAATACTTCTTTCCTAATGTCTCTCTTTTTTTTTTAAGAAAGACAAACGAAAGGAATGGTTTTAAGGAGTGGACTAAGAGCTTAACTTTCTATTTGCCTGTGGAGTGTTTCAGCTAAAACACACTATTCCAACAGAGTCTGGAGCTCATATGACTTCTTTTTCACCTTAAGGAGAAACAGGAGCACAAAAACTCGTTTGCTGTGTTTTCAGCCAAGAAATAAAAGCCTGAGAAACTTTCATTTTGATTTGGTCGCGGCTGTGCGATTTTGTTTCACATCCACCATGTGTGTCTGCCCCGGAGGCAGCCCTGCTGTCCCTGGCCCCCTCCCCTGCCGGCTGTGTCCTGGAGAGGCCTGCTCACGGGGGCCGCTTAGCTTGCGCTCGGCTCTGGCTGGAGGCTGATGCGCTGCGGCTTGTCGCCGTGATCCTTACGCAGCCCCCTGTGAGGCTGGAACTCTGTTCAGAATCTGGTCTCTTTCGCAAGAGTTCTGGACAGATTGGAACTTGGTTTTATCTTGGTTTTGCATTTTGGGTTTAAATAGCAACTGTGCGCGCTGAGCGCGTGCGCCTAAGATCCGGATGGGTAGCCCAAGGAGGGTTACCAGAGAGGAGAACTTCCAAGGTTTAGGCCCATGTAATTTTTTAAAATGTCCCAGTTCCCGGTTTAATGTTTCACAACAATGATACCAGTTCTAGGACTAGCTTTTCCTTCTCCAGGGGTGGAGTGAGGGTCGTCTCCAGGAAGATGTGCCCTTCTCATTCATTCTGACAGGACAGCAAACCATAAGAGCTAACCCTTTAAAAACGGGAGTCAGGGGGTGAGGCGGGGGAATGGCCATGCAGACCTAAGTGGACGGTGATTTAAAGTGGAGGGGAAGGCCCATCCGTGCCTGCTCCCGTGGAGCCTGGGCTGCGTTGTCAGTCCGTCGCAGGAAGCCTAGTGTGGAGCCTGGAGCCGAGGGTACAGTGGCGAGTCCTCGAGAGCACGGCCCTAAGCCCAGGCAGTCAGGCTGGCTGACAAAATCCTGCCATTTTTGGTAGATTTCTACCCAGTGTCAATTTTAGTCAACTCCAGCAGCAGTGCATGCACAGTACACCATCTTGAGAAGCTGAGTGGCTTCAGAATTGGAATAGCATGGCTTTTAGGCTCATTGGTGACAGCTAGGACTTCCTGTGGGTCAGCCATCAGGGCAAAGCATGCTTTGTTTGACTGTAAGATCATGAAGTCTGAAACAGGTACCCCCAGCCGTCCTCGCCCGGCCCCAGGGCTGCCCCAGAGCTTGGGTGTGTCCGAGCACTTCGCGGAAACTGCTTTTAACAGGAGGCTTGGGAATTGACTTCAGACCCAACCTACGTAGAAGAATCCCGTTGGGGGTTTTTCCTTTTAGAGTTTGGTTCTGCTTAAAGAATTTCCCACTTACTGTACAGCACCCACAAGTGAGTCGTGTAGAATTCTGTGGGCTCCATCCTTGCTTCTCGCAATGAGAGTCCTGATAAGAATTACAAAGGTTAGCGGTAGGTGCAAGCAGTCTCGTGCGAAGGCCCTGGGAATGGGGCTGAGTGTGTTTCTTACATAGTTCCCTCAAACGTCACATTGCTTTACTTGAAGGGTCTTAGAAATGCCCTGTCGTCCACCTGCTTCCTGTATCCTATGCAGGAGGGACGGGTGGTGGTAACTGGACCAGCAGTCACCCTGGACCGTCCAGGAAAGCACGGGGGCACAGCACAGGAGCAGACGCTGTTACGGGCCGTTCTGTGGGGGCATAGAGCACACACCTTGGACTTCACAATGCAAGTGTGACACAAACATGAAGGAGCGTAGGCCCTGGAGACCGACGGGAACGGGGGATTCTTTCTAGAAGCAGAGTTGGGACGTGCGCTCGGATGCCGCGAGCGTTTGCCGTGCTGGTGGTCAGGGCATCCGGAGGGGCCCTTACGTGAGACCACGGTTCTGCTCTCGTCGTCCAAACTTGGTTTTGTTTCCGGCGGAAAGGGAGCCCCACCTCTTTTCAGGGGACTTGCTTGTATTATGTTTTTACCAGACTCGGAATCTTTCCGTTCCGGTGGCCTGCTCCTGGCTTTTCATTTTACTTTTTGAAGGAATACGGGCACTTGGTGGCCAGTTAATGCTTGTGAGTAGAGGTGACCTTCCATCGTGGCTGCGGGCGCCTCGTTCTCAGCGCTGATGGGCTAACGTCCCGGAGTTTCACAGGCGCCTGTAGGAGAGAAGGGGGCCGGGAAGATGGGGCGCAAGAGGCGGGGAGCTGTCGGCGGACCCCAGCCTCTGGCTGCGGTGAGGAGGAGCGCTTGTACCCTGGACAGCGCGGCCTGGCTCGCTCCTGTTTGTCCCGTTGGCTGGGGGCACTGGCCACACAGACATGGTGTCCTTGGAGCCTGTCCACTGGCGTGGACGGAAGGACAGGAGCCTCTGAGATCGCTTGTTCACCTGCTGCCAGGCCCAGCACGTGCCCTTCACCTTGACCCCAAGCTCCCATTTCACCGAGGCGCGGCGCCAGCGCAGGACGTCACCTGTTCTGTTCCCTTCGTTCTCCTCAGTTAAAAACAGTCGCCCTGGCTAGCAGCGCCGCAGGAAAGGGGTGTCTGATTTTTCTGTGCGAGTTTCTGTGTGGCTTCTGGCCTCCCATCACAAGTTTCAGCCTTGGGATGGTACTGAGGTCCCAGCTCAGGTTTTCGCAGGCGTCTCGGCCCAGTAGGTGCTGGATCCCGGGTGGGAGCCAGAGCCGGGCGTCGGACGGCTGCTGGGGCCCGCGCCCTGCCTCCCAGCGGCGTCGCCTGGCTCAGGTGTTGAGTGCTGTCCTTCCGTGCCCCACCTTTGATGACAACCAGGGGTGATAGTCGGAAGCGCTGTGGTTGCCCCAGGCAGAGCAGGCCCTTCATGTTAGCTACCTGGTTGTCAATAAAGTACCATCTTTTATCAACGTGGGCTGTCCTGTTTCTTTGATGTAACTGTGACTTAGTTTCAGAAAAGTTATTTCGCGGAGAAATGTTGAAAACGGCATGCTTACGAGATTTATCACAGCTAATCGACAGCAGAATATAGTGCTTGGAGCTGACACTTGGAAGGCTGTCTTTTGTAAGCGAAGTCTCTGCACTCCTGTTCAGAGTACAATTGGCATATTCCTCGCTCTGAAAACGACCGTCTGAGAACCTGCATTCGTGCAAAAATTCTGAAATGTGGCCATGAAATTGCCCAACTGTTGTGCCCACAAAGGGGTTTCTCCAGTCCTCGGGTCCTGTCTGCGTGGATTAATGTCTGTAGCGTATTAATTATTGTGTCTAAGTGAATCACCAGAAAGCGCAGGGACACGTGGCCTCGTGCCGATCTCAGGCCGTGAAAGCGCGCTAGTCCTGCTTCACACGGCCATGAGCAGGGAGTCAGCTCCGGAGCAGGGAGAGGAAACACCTGTGGTCACATGCACATTCTCGGGCTTATGGTTACACTCTGGCCGTGGGCTGGCAGTGAGCATGGCCTTGGGCTGTGCTGCAGCAGGCTCGCCCTTTTAACCCGGCCTGGTGAGCAGTGTGTGAGAGAAGGCTCTGGAAGGGCCAAGTGCAGTGAAGCTTTTCAAACAGAATGATCCGGAGGGATGATGGTTTACTGAACAGATGAGTATCTATTGCCCGGCAACCGATACGCCGAGCTGGAAACTGGAGCCGCTCCGCAGCCCGGAGAAGGCGGTGCTGCTGTTGCGGGCGTGCCAGGGCCGCGACCTCGCGAGCTGTGACCCCGTTGGCCTCCGGTAGGACTGCGGGTCGGCTCGGACAGGCGTCTGGTTCGGGCTGAGGGAGAGCTGATGGGGAGGCAGCAGCGCTGGGAAGGGCCGCAGCCCGGGAGCTGCCCTGCGCTTATAGGCCGCAGTGCCCTGCCAAGTGCAGCTCCTCTCCTGTGCAGGGGCACCCATGAGCGGAGGGGCACCCATGAGCAGAGGGGCACCCATGAGCAGAGGCTCCCAGGAAGCTGAGAGCTCTTACTCCCAGGCTGCGGCCCACCCTGTCCTCACACGGCGTGAGTCATCAGAACCGGCTCGCCTGCTGGCAGCTGTGGTTCACTCGTGGCTCGCCAGGCCCCGGCCTTGCTGACAGGTGTTTTAAGAGTCACCTAACTCAAGTGCGCGCTGGGGAGTGAGGGGACGGGCGGGCAGTGGTCAGCGCGCTCCCTCCTTTGCCAGTCGGCTTGGCGCTGGGCAAGTCCTCTTCAGGGGAACCCCCTCGCCCCCGAGCGGTTTGCGTGGGCTTCGGGGCAGAGGGCGTGCCTTGGCACGGGGACACCTGTGGGACTCGGCAGAGCAGGATGGCGGCCCGAGTGCGGGGACTCACTGCCGCCCCAGCCCTGCTCAGGTTCCCTGGTCCCGGCCGCCCGTGCCTGGCGCACCCCTCGATGTGCGCACCCCTTCAGAGCGGGGGCTGTGCCCACCTCCGGGGTGTCTGGTTGGGACTCAGTGCGCCCTGGCAGCCTTGCCTTTTCATGGGGAGAATCCCAACCCCCATGTTCTGTTTTAATGCGTGTGTGTGTGTGTGTGTGTGAGAGAGAGAGAGAGAGAGGGAGAGTTTTAAGACGAGCTGGTGGTTTCCCCACCCCGGTTAGCCGCAGCGCCTTTTCAAGGGCGGCATGTTTTTCTGACATTCTCCTCTTACGTTTCTCTCTCTGAACTGAAGCGTGCTTATGAATAACGTATCAGGGTGCTCTCCGTGACCTGATCATATTCCCAAATCAGCCTTTCCTGGGCTTTACTAATAAGGCAGGTACTCTGAGAACTTGGGAGATATTGAATAATTGGGGATACAGACTATATATAATAAAATCTCTTGGAACTAGCGTGGTCTAAATTCAGAATTTGAAAACAGACGTAGGCGTGCATACGGTCACAAACAGGTCGAGGGCTTCCTGCTGATCAGCGCTGTGAAGAGTGGGAACTGGGTTTCAGGTTAACATTCGTGCTGCGCCCGTCGGAATTCAGGGAGGAGAGGCACGCGTGGGCTGGTGCCCTCCGTCAGAAGCACACGTAGGAGCAAGGGGTGGCTTCTGATGCGGGAGACCGGCGTGGGGCTCACACGGGCGGCGCTAAGGACAGCATTGCCGTGAGAGATGGGGGAGAAACGATACTCTTAGGGACTAATTCGCAGGCGCTGTGGCCTGGGAGAGCAGAAGGTGCACTCAGGGTTGTATTGGGAAGAAGGCATCTACCTGAAGGCCCTGAGCACCACGTGGGTTGTGGGTGCTGGGGGGATGTGTGAGGAGGCATGGCAGCCAGGGGACTCCCCGAGTCTTGCGAGCCGGAGGGAGTGGAGAGATCTGGCCAGGGACCCAGGTGCTCCCGGGAGGAGAGGAAGGGGCTCAGACCAGAGCAAGGGCAGGGCAGGACCTGCGTTCCTGTCGGGGTGGAGGGAGAGGGGGCAGGTAAGGAATCCGATCAGGGGATGTGCTGACGCTCCATTGCTGAGAATCGGTGAGCCGAGCAGTGCTTTGTGAAGACAGTAAGAAGTGTGTGGCAGGTTCTGGAGGGTGGAAGGTTCTGGAGGGTGGAAGGAGGACTAGGCACAGGGCCCCAGTGAGGGAAGCGGAGGAACGGGGTGACGCTGTTGGGAGAAGTTAAGGGGGTGGAATTCACCATGATGCGAACGGAACCCCCACATGGCGCTAACCATCTGACTACGTGATGGCTTGGGAGGGAACATTTCGCGAACGCTTTATAATGGAGGTGAGGTCAACAAATAACTAATTGTAAGTGCACAATGTGTTGATGTGAGTGAGTCACTTAATGAGCATCCGGAACGGGAGCCGCCGGGGCGCGGGGGAGAGCACGGCCAGGTCTCGGCCCACATGGAGCTTGTGCTGAGCGGGGAAGAGACAAGAAACGGGGTAACTACCTCACCGGTGCCTGGAGCCCCGAGTGGGCGGGGGGCGGGGGGGGGTGAGGAAGGCGGTGAAGAAGAGGGCAGCGCTTTCCAGCTGCCTGGCAGTGAGGCCGGGCAGAGGGACGGGGGCCCTCGCCGCCGGGGGGGCAGCACCCAGCAGCAGGGGCGGCCCTGGGTGCCCGGGACCAACGGGACAACTGCCTGGCCGGGCAGAGCTGTGGGCAGAGTGTGAGGAAGGAGACAGGGTGACGGCATGGAGCAGTTAGTGTCCTGAAGGCCAGGGTGGAGGGTTCGCCTGTTAGTCCAGGTGTGAGGGAGCCACCGGGAGCGCCATGATGCATGTTGTAAGAAGATGCTTGTAAGCCCGGCCTGGTGGGGAGCATCGGCCTCTGAGCCAGGGGGTCCCGGTTCCATTCCCGGGCAGGGCACAGGCCCGGGTTGTGGGCTCCATCCCTGGTGGGGTACGTGCAGGAGGCAGCCGGCCATGATTCTCTGTCATCACTGAGGTTTCTCTCCCTCTCCCTCTCCCTTCCTCTCTGGAATAAACAAAAACGTATTTTAAAAGTAAAAGTAAAAAGCTGTCAGTGGCAGCGGAATCGGACAGAGGAACACAGCCAGGGAAACGTGTCTGCGATCTCCTTGTGCGAATGTCACAGCGCACCCCTGCGCACACCTAGCCGGCGGGCCGTCCGCTCCGGGCTCCGGGCCCCCCCCCGGGCCGCAGCCCCCCGGACCCACGCGTCCTGATGCGAGCGGGAGGGCAGCCAGAGGCTGTCGCAGGCCCCCGGTGGACAGGGCGCAGCCCGAGGGGGTGAGAGTGGGCGCTGACCACACTTTGGAGGCGCAGCCTGTTGGTCGATGAAGCAGAGGTGGGCCGTGAGGGTCAGCGGGTGGGCTGTGTCCCTTAGAGCTCGCTCTGCCTCTGATGGAAGCAGACCCTCCGGCACAGCACAGCCGTCGGAGGGACCCGCCGCCCCGCTCCTCGCCGAGGGCTCACGTGCAGCCAGGGCAGCAGCCTGGCCAGGGGGGAGCGGTGCCCTTCCACCTGGGGCGCTGGCGGAGGAGCTACGAGGTGGGGGTGGGGAGGCGGTGGAGATACCTGTAAACATCCCGGAGGGAGGCAGCGTCCAGCAGGCAGGGCGGATACGGGCTTTCGGGGCCTGGGTGGGGAGCCCTAGCCTGCGGAGAGCTTTGCTGTTTTTAAATAAAAAGATTAAATGAATAAATATAACTTCACTGATTTCAGAGAGGAAGAGAGAGAGAGAGAGAGAGAAACACCCATGAGGAGAGAGAATCGTGGACCGGCTGCCTCCTGCACGCCCCACACTGGGGATCAAACCCGCATCCTGGGCCTGGGCCCTGCCCGGGAATCAAGCCCTGACCGCCTGGTTCCGAGGTCAACGTCCAACCCCTGGGCCCCCTGGCCGGGCTCAGGCTAGCATCTCGGAAGAGTCCCAGGGCTGTGGCTTTGCCTTGGATAGCTGGGTTACTTCCCACCGCGCCCCTGAAACCTGTCTCCCACCGTGAGGTCCACTCTCAGTTGCTGAAGTTGCGAAGTGTGAGAGAGAAGTGGGAACTGACGGAGTCCTTACAGACCGTGCGCCTTCAGTGGCTTCGCTTCTCAGAAACGGGGCTGGCTGATGGCTCCGTGAAGGCTGCCGAAACCCAGCGCCTCCGGGGTGAGCCAGCCTTGCCCTCATCGGAAGGACAGACGGTGGGAGTTGTCAGTAGCAGGGACCTACTGTGTGGGGCGGGTCCTCTCCACCTGGGACAGCGTTGGGGGCCGGGCCGCTGGGTCTTCCCGTGAGACAGCCTCGTCCCGGGCTCCGGGTGCCTGGGGCCCAGCGCTGCCTCGGAAGGGCTGGGAGGAGACGCGGTGGTGCCGGTGCCGGTGCTGGGGCTGGTGAGGACGGCGACAGGCAGGGCCTGGCTGGTACGGCGTGACTTCGTTTCCAGCAATGCCGAGACGTGCGTGCTGGGAGCACACGGTCAGCCCGTCCTGGGCGCCCCAGCGGGAAGGCTCTGAACACGTGTCGGAGGCCCAGCCGTGTCTCCCGCGCGGGTTACAGGTTTCCATGCTTCTGTGCCGGGGGGCATCGTTCCATTCCTCCGCTCCCGCACCTTACCTTCGGGGCTGGATTTCCCCGGAACCTTCCAGCAAAACAGGAAAAGAAGGCCACGGGCCTGCCTGACGGTGGACGCGCGTGCAGCTGCGGTAACTGCGCGACCGGCCGAGGCGTGCCCCGCTCACGGGCCCCGGTGCCGGTTCCCTTGGGTGTCTTCCCCCGTGCAGCCTGACTGCTCTTGTCTTCCAGGTGAAGTCGGTGATAAACCTCTTGTTTGCGGCCTACACTGGGGACGTGTCTGCACTTCGGAGGTACGTTCCCGGGTGGACTCGCGAGTGGCTCACCGGTGTTCACGAAGCAGCTTCTGGGCCGATGGCCATCTCGAGGCTGAAACCTCACTTGCATTTCCCTCTGATTAACGCGGACCCAAACTCATGGATATTCATGTCCACTCCCAGGGCAGTCTCGTCCCTCCCCGCCTCCAGCAAAGCCCAGGCCCCTTTTCCTGAGCGGTGGCTGTCCAGACGCCTTCTCCACCCCCAGGCACCCTCCACTCCCGTCTCTGGGGGGTGGGGGGAGGGGGGAGAGGGGAGGGGCAGCAGAGGCCGCATGGCGCTGTGTACTTAATGTCAGGTCTTTGTGGAGAGCCGCAACTCCAGTGCGATCAAGTCTGTGCTTAACGCCATCTTTCAAGCCTGCTGGTCCTTGCTCAGTGCTGGGCTGTGCACTGCAGAGCTGCGGAGACTGGGTCTTCCGTGCTCTCACCACAAAAAACAGTTACGTGGCCGACGGAGGTGTTGGCTAACCAGCACTCTGCTGGTAGTTGTATTGCAACATATAAATGCATGCAGTCAACACACGGTACACCTTACACTTACACCAAGTTACGCGTCAGTTATATCGCAGTGAACATGTGCTCTTCAAAGACATTGAAAAGAGTCCGATTGGTTCTCGTACACTGTGGCCTGTGGCCTGTGTAGAAGGGGCGTCTGGGGGCGACGCTGAGCGAGGTGCCAGCCGCTTGCCCTCTGAAGCACACGCTTCGTACGGCGGTGTCGCTGCTCTCGGAGTAGCAGCGGAACGCCTCACCCTGTGTGAGAGGGCGGGCGCTTCCTCTTACCCCACGCGAGCAGAGCTGAGAAGGGGCAGGTGGCCGTGGCCAACACGCCGGCCCGGTCGAGCTCCCGGGGCTGAGCCTGGTGGAGGCCCCCGCCTCCCGGACCCGGGCCGGAGCCCAGGGAGCTGCTGTGAGTGTGAATGTGGTGTTTGGGAAGCAGAGATGAAGAGCTGCGCCTCTGCTTTCAGATTTGCCCTGTCGGCCATGGACATGGAGCAGCGAGACTACGACTCTCGGACGGCCCTCCACGTGGCTGCGGCGGAGGGTAAGCACGGCCCCTCGCCCACTTCCTTTTCAGACTGGCTCCCCGCTCAGCACTGAACCCGGCCTGCTTTGTGTTGGCTGCAGGTCACGTGGAAGTCGTGAAATTTTTGCTGGAAGCCTGCAAAGTCAACCCTTTCCCCAAGGACAGGTGAGCCCAACGCTGCCTTCCAGCACGCCGTGCGGGTCGGGGTTTGATCACGCGGGTCGGGGTTTGATCACGCGGGTCAGGGGCAGGCTAGCTAGGGGGGGCACCCCTTAACCCACCACGGTTATGGGGGAGAGGTTCCTGAACGGGGTGTGGTGCCTGCTGGGGGGCGGGCCCTCTCTGCCTGTTCTGTTTCTCACCCAAGATGGTCTCTCGTCCAGCGTTTTTCACGTTCGTGTGGCTGTTGGTCAGCACACCGGACGGCGGGAACAAGTGTTTGCGCTTGGGAAGAAAAAGTAGGCATGGTGTCCTCAGGGCTTTTCAACTGCACAGGGCGGCCTGGAGACCCGACAGGCGCGTAGTTAGAACGCGTGAGAGCGTTGCTGAGCGTGGGGTTCTGAACTGGCCCCGTTGGGCCCGAGTCCCTCTCGGAAGGCTTCGAGGACGTGGGATTTCAGTCTGTGCTCTGGGGAGACGAGGCTGGGAGGCCGGGAGAGAAGGGAGAAACGCGCGGTCTTTAGCGGGAGAACCGGGCCTGGAACGCTCCCTCCTGTCCCGCTCGGCCCAGGGGGCACACGGCCACTCCCGCTGCAGGGAACGTGTCCACAGAGACAGCCCAGGAGGGGCTGGTGCAGCGCGTGTAGAGGCCCGACTTCTACCCATGCGCCCGCACATGTCAGAACTGCACGTGCTTATGTGCCCGCACATGTCAGAACTGCACGTGCTTATGTGCCCGCACATGTCAGAACTGCACGTGTGCTTATGTGCCCGCACATGTCAGAACTGCACGTGCTTATGTGCCCGCACATGTCAGAACTGCACGTGTGCTTATGTGCCCGCACATGTCAGAACTGCACGTGCTTATGTGCCCGCACATGTCAGAACTGCACGTGCTTATGTGCCCGCACATGTCAGAACTGCACGTGCTTATGTGCCCGCACATGTCAGAACTGCACGTGCTTATGTGCCCGCACATGTCAGAACTGCATGTGCTTATGTGCCCGCACATGTCAGAACTGCACGTGTGCTTTACGGACTCAGCTGCCCCCGTGTTGGGCGCCCGGGTGTTTACAAGGGTTCCGTCCTATTGGATTGATCCCTTTTTCATCATATAGTGTCCGTCTTTGTCCTTCTCTCAGCCTTTTAGCCTTGGTGTTTTTTTTTTGGTTGTTTTTAAAAAATATATATATTTTATTGGTTTTTTACAGAGAGGAAGGGAGAGGGATAGAGAGTTAGAAACATCGATGAGAGAGAAACATCCATCAGCCTCCTCCTGCACACCCCCTACTGGGGATGTGCCCGCAACCAAGGTCCATGCCCCTGACCGGAATCGAACCCGGGACCCTCCAGTCCGCAGGCCGACGCCCTACCCACTGAGCCACCCCGGCCAGGGCTGCCTTGGTTTTTAAAGTGTCGTCTGTCTGGGATGAGTATTTCTACCCCAGCTCTTCTTTCCCCTTTGCATGCAATGTTTTTTCCATCCCTTTACTTTCAATCTGTGTTTTTCATTCTGAGGTGGATCCCTTGTAGACAGCGTGCATAGGAGTCTTGTTATCCATTTTGCTGCCCTCTGTCTTCTGATCCATGATCAGGGAGAAGGAGAATAAAGGTCTAGAGCAGCGGTTCTCAGCCTTCCTAATGCCGCGACCCTTGAATACAGCTCCTCATGTGGTGGTGACCCCGACCATAAAATTATTTTCATTGCTACTTCATCACTCTAATTTTGCTACTGTGATGAATTGTAAATATCTGTGTCTTCCGATGGTCTTAGGCGACCCCTGTGAAAGGGTCACGACCCCCAAGCTGAGAACTGCTGGTTTAGAACGGAGGAAGAAGTACTTGGAGAGATGTGATGCTGAGTCTGGGTGGGTGCTTGAGGACGGTATTAGGTTTGGAGTTTGTTGATTATTCTCTAGTCATTAAGGTCTTACTACTTTTTTTAAGTGAGAGCTTTGGCTTTTATCAGCCCAGCGTGCCAGAAATGCAGGGAAGTCACGGTGTCGGGCTCTGAAAACTGAGCAGCTGTGTAAGTGTGGTGGCACGTGGCTCTCCAAGGCCATAACCTTTACTAGCAGCATCCCCCAACCTCCCCTCTGTCCCCAGACGTGAAGCCCACGCCGGCCCTTTCCTTAGCAGGAAACTGAACAGCACTCCGTCACCCCGGTGATAACCCACCCCAAGCATCACGCCCCACGTGTGGAGGCCGTGCTGCGCTTGCATATTTAGGGACTGCAATGTGTTGCCGTGTTTCGTCCTAATTGGCCAGTAGGAATGTGGAGTGGAGTTCGCCGCTGATGGCAAAGGTCAGCGGCGCAAGTAACTCGGTAACTAGGTATTCAGCTGTTGGAGATGGCAAGCTAAACCACGACAGTTCTTTCTTCTAGTGAATAGTCAGCGTCACCTCAACTTGAATAGGCTTGAGCAAACTCAGTGTGTTCCGTAAAGCTGACATTTTGCATTATTTCATGGAGAAAGTTGTAAAAAAGGTAACTTGCAGTTAACATTCAATCCTCCCCACCAGAAAGACAGGTAATTATATGCTGCAGAGGCCTGAAAACTGTCCTCACCCCCCCATTTAAGGCCACCGACTCCCTAATAAATGAAGGCCAGTAAAGTAAAAGCAACGGAATTCAGCTGGGACTTTTGAGGGGAAAAATACACGTAAAATGTTACTTACCTGATTTTAAAAATTAAGAACAGGTTACCAAACCTTATGCAGAAGTGTTTTTCAAATGAAACTGAACATACAAAACCTTTTGGGTCCGTATCGTGGCCTCCTTCAGAAGGTAAAAGGTTAAGGACCGCGATGGGAGGAAGAGAAGGAAAGCCAGGAGGTCCAAGGGTCTGGTGCCCAGGACCAGCGAGGAGGCAGGGAGGCGGGGAGGCTTCATCGGTTGAGGCCGTAGGGAACCGCTGTCACCCTCTGCCCCTTCCTTGGGTTGTGTGTCACCGACTGTCTCCTTTCTGAAGAGGCTAGTGAGCGGGTTCACCGCTGCTGGCCACTCTTCGTGTCTTCTCATCGCCAGTCCTCCCCTCTGTCACCCTAAGAGCACGACCCCAGGAACACGGTGGGAAGGGCAGGGGCCGCCCTCCTGCCCGTGTGCTGGCCCTGGGTCCCGCCTTCACCAGAGAAGGTGAACACGTCCGTTCTTTGGGGTCGATCTTGCTTCTGTGATGTGCGTGATGTGCCCTAATGAGGTCGCGGTCATCTCCAGGCCCTTGAGATTCACTGCGATTCAGAATTCATAGGAACATAATTTTCCTAGCAAAGGCTAGGGGGATGGGTGCTACAAACCTGCGTTTCCTTTGCACTTTTTATTGAGAGAGAGATCCCTGGAGCTTTTCATGGAGTCCCAGCTCAGGGACCGTCAGCCAGGACTTCCCCTCCAGGGCACCTGGTATGTTCTCGGAGAACCTCCTGTCCTCCTCCTCCCCACGGCTGCATCCCAGGCCACTTTTTGAACCACAAGTCCCTCCCGTGTATTCCTCCCACTAATGGTTACCGGTCACCTGGCTAAGCTGGCACGGCCCTTGCCTGCACCCGAGCCCGGCGGGGCAGGCCCGCGCTGTCGAGCGCCTCACGCCCGCCCTGTGTGCTTCTGCAGGTGGAACAACACGCCCATGGACGAGGCGCTGCACTTCGGCCACCACGACGTGTTCAAGATCCTCCAGGAGTACCAGGGCCAGTACACGCCGCAGGGCGACGCCGCCGACGGCAAGGAGAACCAGACGGTGCACAAGAACCTCGACGGCCTCCTGTGACCCAGAGCAGCCACTTGCCCGTGTCACTGTGGACGTGACCACGGAGCGCGCGTCTTTCTGCCTGGGGTGTGTCTCCTACAGCGTGGGCCAGCTCAGTGCTGCTGGCAGTCTCTTCGTTGTACGCCCAGGACAAACCTGATCTCTTTGGGGACAAAACAGAAATAAAGCCACCTCCCTCCACAATGTGAGCGCTGTGGCCTGGTGCCCTGTAGAAGCCAATGCAGAAGTAGTCGTCCCAGTGCTGGCTTAGCTGTGAGGGCCTCGTGATTCTCGTGTGTGTTGTGGACTTTCCGTTTTGCGCATCAATAGAAATTAAGCTGTTATATACACGGCCTGTCCGCAGAGGCGAGGCCGCCTGTAGAAGCAACGTAGTGTGATTTCCAGGACTTCCCGTAGAGACATCGTCTGACATGGACAACTGCGGTCGTGTGTTTAAGATTTCCCCCATCCCCCTCGCTTCATGATGTGACTTTAAAAATCGTAATAGTTAACAACTGTTAGTAGGATAGACCAATTCTGATCAGACTTTATCAGGGATTCTGTTCAAGAGACGTTTGGTGACCAAAAAGTGTGTCAATGTAGCTATACTCCTTTTGGAAATTTCTCTTTTCTACGTCCCCTTTGCCCAGCCGCTTCCCAGACACAGCCCCGTGCCTCTCGAGCCCTATAGCTGGGAAAGGGGGGTGGCCCGCCTCTCCCCATGTTTCCACGTCAGTCAGAAAACTCCTCCCAGGTCTGGCCTCTGCGCTGCAAGGAGGCTGTCTGTCTATAGATGGACCAGACCACCGAGTACGAATTGGCCAGTTATCGGCCCACAGAGGGGACGTGCCACCGCGGCTCTTTAAGCAGCAGTTCAGCGGCCAGGGCCAGCTCAGAAGCGCCCGAGTCCCGAGCGGCGCCGCCGCGAGGTCTGCACCGCGACGTGGGTTCTGTGGGCCCTCTAGGCCCTCCGCTCCCTCGCGGCCCACTGGGTGGGCTGCAGCGTCCGGAACAAGGCCAGCTCATTGCAAACGGAGCCCCAGCATTTCCGGGGAAGGAACTGCACATACACCCTACCATGCCTCAGAGGTGGAGGGGTGTGTTAGTGAGAACATCTGATAGTAAGCCCGCGCACACACACACAGACACGCGCACACACACACAGACACGCACACACACACAGACACACACACACAGACATGCACACACACAGACACGCACACACACAGAGACACGCACACACACACAGACACGCACACACAGGGATGCACACACACACACAGACACACGCGCACACACAGACATGCGCACACACACAGACACGCGCACACACACAGACACGCACACACACACAGACACGCACACACACAGACACGCACACACACACAGACACGCGCACACACAGACACACACACAGACACACACCGACACGCACACACAGACACGCACACACAGAGAGACACGCGCACACACACAGACACGCACACACACACAGACACGCGCACACACCCCTCGACTTCTCCGAAGCCGTCAGTGAAATGAGCAGAGACCTCCCCACAGACACGCTGGTGGCTACATTACACGGCAAATTCTTTCCCCTTTTCCACGGGCAACACGCTGCTTCCGAGCTTTACGGTGCCTAACGGCCCGCTGACCCCGCTGGCGGCCTCCACGTTTCGGTTTTTGCTTCCATCTACGTCGGCGGCCGCCCGGTCCCTGACAGCGTGTCCGTGGGGGTGCGTGGCCGTGGCCGTGGCCGTGGCCGGGGAGGACTGAGCCGTCAGGCACCAGGCCGGCCTGTGTCTGTGGGGACGAGGCGGTGGGCTCCGGTCGGCCGGTGCTCCTGCCCGGAGCCAGGGGACCGGGGAGCCGCGTTGCCCCGGGCAGACCCCGACCCGCCGCCAGGGGAGTCCCCGCTTCAGAGCGGCGCTGTGTGCTGAGAGGGGCACTCTGACGCTCACGTGGCGGAAGGGCTGCCGATGACCTGGACGCTTTGCTATCATGAGAAGAGGTTCTTGCTCTCGCTTTTGAACAAAGTCTTCACCTTCCCTCCGACGAGACCTCTCTTGTAAAGGCTTTGTGGCTCAGCTCCATGTGCCCTCACCTGCCCAGAGGTTGTGCACGCTGCACCCTGGCTCCTGCTGGCCGCTGGCCGCAGGCTGACCGTCATGAGTACCTTTGGTCTAAGCGCTGTGGGCGGTGCTGCTAATGGATGCCACCTGTATACTCCAAAGATCCTGTGTTTGGCGTGAGGCTCCTCCGGCCCGGAGAGTGCTCTGGTGCCGTTCACTCAAGCTTTGTACTCACTGCCGTTCGCTGCTCTGGTTCTGTGCTCTCATCGGGGCGTAATGTGCTGCCCCCCAACTGGGGGGCTGCTGTCCGTCTGGCCGGGCCCGGGTGACCGCGCGTTGGGTGTCGACTCCCCCGGGGACTGGTCAGCTATGAATGTATTTGCCGCCAGAACCCCCACGTGAACCTGATGGGAACACTGTTAGCTGGCAGTGTTCTGAAGTCGGGAAGTGTTTATTTCAAGTGAAATCGGGTAGTGTTGCTTTCCACCGCGTAATAAATACATGCATCCAAAAACACCCATGACAGTGCCGTTTTTAAAAACCAGCCACGGGTTCTCTGCCAGCCCCGGGGTGGGCATGCCCCAGGCACGCCGCGCTGGGCCGGGCCGGATCCGTGCCTGATGCCCGCGGAGAGCCAGGCGCCGGCACGGTGTCGGTGCGGCCACTGTGCCGGTGCAGGTGAGCGCCTGTGTGGACTGGCCCTCCGAAAGCCAGCGGCGGGGGCCGGGGTAGTCTTCCTGGCCCCACCTGCTGACCTCACAGTAACGCAGACCAGACCGGACGGCAGGCAAGTAGCTCAGGACTGTGTCAGGGCACTCAGACCCACGGCTGTGAGTGTGTGTGTGTGTGTGAGTGTGTGAGAGTGTGTGTGTGGGTGTGTGTGTGTGAGAGTGTGTGTGAGTGTGAGTGTGTGTGTGTGTGAGTGTGTGTGTGTGTGTGTGAGAGTGTGTGTGTGGGTGTGTGTGTGTGTGTGTGAGTGTGTGAGAGTGTGTGTGGGGGTGTGTGTGTGAGTGTGTGTGTGTGTGTGTGTGTGTGAGTGTGTGAGGGTGTGTGAGTGTGAGAGTGTGTGTGAGTGTGTGTGTGTGTGTGGGGGGTGTGTGTGTGAGTGTGAGAGTGTGTGTGCACGCGCGTGTGTGTGTGTGTAGGGGGGTACAGTTACAGATGGAAAGGACGGGGCTGAGGGGACCATCGGGAAGGCATGCGTGCTTTCCGGAGGGAAGGCGAGGAAGTCAGCCAGCGACTAAGGGGCAGAGACGGGGTGTTTCTGTCCCAGAGCCTGAGCCCAGGCCTCTGTGCGCCCAGGCTCGCCCCTGCTGCCCCCCCCACCCCCCTGGAGTCAGGGCGGCGAGGAAGTGAGTCCAACGAGCAGTCGTGACAGCAAGAGCGGCTCTAGGCGCTTCCCTCTGGGACAAGAAACGGGCACGGCTGTGGCAGACCCCACGCCCGGCGCCCAGGACTTAGTGACAGCAGGCGTGCGGCCGCCTCCTGTACCGGTGCCTCTGGCACCTTCACAGGCTCCGTGACCAACGCAATCGTCATCCATGTGCTGTACCTGCTTGTCCGGCCTCCGTTCCACTGGTCACGTGAGACGTTCCGTGTCTCCGTGTGGGAGGCATGAAGCCGAAGCTGGGCTTCAGTCCGGTTCACTGAAGGGCGGCTCGTACCCAGACTCTCACTCACACGCCCCAGCCACCCCACCCGTGACTCTCACACACGCCCAAGCCACCCCACCCGTGACTCTCACACACGCCCCAGCCACCCCACCCGTGACTCTCACACACGCCCCAGCCACCCCACCCTGACTCACACACACGCCCCAGCCACCCCACCCGTGACTCTCACACACGCCCGAGCCACCCCACCCGTGACTCTCACACACGCCCCAGCCACCCCACCCGTGACTCTCACATACGCCCGAGCCACCCCACCCGTGACTCTCACACACGCCCCAGCCACCCCACCCGTGACTCTCACACACGCCCCAGCCACCCCACCCGTGACTCTCACACACGCCCCAGCCACCCCACCCGTGACTCTCACACACGCCCCAGCCACCCCACCCGTGACTCTCACACACGCCCCAGCCACCCCACCCGTGACTCTCACACACGCCCCAGCCACCCCACCCGTGACTCACACACACGCCCCAGCCACCCCACCCTGACTCACACACACGTCCGAGCCACCCCACCCGTGACACACACACACACACACACACACACGCCCCAGCCACCCCACCAACTCACACACACGCCCGAGCCACCACCACCCGTGACTCACAGCGACCACGGCGAGCACACACGGGAGGAAGCTCATTCCTGCGTGAGCCCTGCAGGGACGGCGGCCAGAGGGAGGCCACTGGTCCTGGTGCCTCGTCCGCCTTCCGAGCGCCGCTGCTCCCCGCCGCCCTCCCTCCGAGCGAGGTCCCTGCCAGGTACTGGCGCCTGTGCCTATGCCTGTCCTCACCTACCTCCCAGCACACGCCTCTAGTCAAGGTCACGGCTTCCTGGCGTAGAGCACTTTGGGGAAGGGCGCCGTTTTGCATGGGTGCCGTGACAGCTCACGGTCATGGAGGGCAGGGACTGAGACGGAGACGAGACAGTCCCACTTCCCGGGCAGTTCGATGTGCGGCCTGGGTCAGCGGCGCCCTCGTTCCTCCAGGACAGGGGCCACGTCGCCTGTGCGAATGGGGCAGCCGTGGTCGCGAGGCCCCGGGACTCTCACGTGCTCCTCGGGCGCCAGCCCAGCCTTCCTCACGGCTCCTCTCTGGCCGCGGCCGCGGGCACCTCGCCTGCACAGCGACGGAGGGCGAGCGGGTGGGGCGAACACTGAGGCAGACGTGTTCACCTGCTTTAAAGCAGCGGTGGGACCTTTCCTGCCAGAGGCCACTGGGTACTTGTGACATCGCTCTCAGGCCCAACCAAAGCATCACCTGGAAAAGTAGCCTGCTGCCCTGGCTGGTGTGGCTCAGTGGATGGAGCGTCAGCCTGTGGGCTGACAGGTTCCATCCCGGTCCAGGGCACATGCCTGGGTTGTGGGCTCGATCCCCAGTAGGGGGCCTGCAGGAGACAGCCGATCAATGGTTCTCTCTCATCATTGATGTTTCTCTCTCTCCCTCTCCCTTCCTCTCCGAGTTAAATAAAAATATATTTTAAAAAATTAGCCTGCTCTATTTGGTCAAATATGTAACAGGCTCACCCCTCATGCGTTGGCAGGGCCGGACCAAAGGGCCTAATACAGCTCAGGGGGCAGACGTTCCCCACCCGTTCCTTCTCCCTTCCTCTCTGAAATCAATAAAGAAATGTAAAAAAATAAAGGACTGATCCTTGTTCTATGAAAACAGCAGCAGCAAGAAGAAAAAAAGTAAAATAAACTTACCCAGATCTCTGACCCCATCCCCCAAAAAAGGAAATATATTTTTAAGTTTAATCGTAAGTTAAAAAAAAATGAGAAAACACCCAATCTACATGTAATACCAGTCACTGTTAAAATCTTCACCCCGAATGCTATTGATGGGACCAGCACTAGCATTTTAATGCTTCCTGACAAGCAAACAGTCTCTTGGCGAGTGCTGTGCGATGAGCCACCCAGATCGCTCACAGGGAGATCGCTCAGAGGGAGAACACAGCCAGAGGTGAACACCAGCAGCGAGAAACAAGGGTTTGTTCACGTCTTCGTTCCTTTATCATTTCCATTGGCCACATCCGCCCACACCCAGCCCCTCAGGTGTGAAGGGGGAGGCGGCCTCGGCTGCGGCTCGTACAAAGACCAGGTGCACGGGCATTCGATGCGATAGGGAGGCGTCGGCTTTAATTCAGAACAGGCGTCAGGCAAGCCTCACCCCACCGGAAGCACAGCCCACCCGGGGATACAGTGACACACGAGGCGGGAGCACAGGCGCAGCTACAGGGACAGCAGGCAGTGACGCATCTGGAGAACCGTGTCAAACCCGACCCCAAACCTGACTTCTGTGTCAGAACTAAGGAAGGAAGAAGGCGTGACAACGTCACAAAACGCCACCAGTCAAAACGGGTCGGGAAGCACGACAGACAACGGGACCACGGCCCACGTCTTTGCCAGAGAAACACTTTATCAGCGAGAAGAAGCCGTGCTCAGTCGGGCACACAGGACCGGCTCCCCCATGATTTGACTCTCGGAGCATCTCCGGTTAATGGTTGGCCAGCTACTCGTCTTTGTCAGTTTGAAAATGTTATGACTAGGAGACTAAATACCAGCGGTAACAATGAAGACAAGCTAACCCATTTAAGAAGCATGCATTGAGTTTCTGAGTCCGTCTACACCTACGATTCCGCTCAACCTTGGAAAGGACATCAGGATGTGGCTTGGGCGCTGCTGGGTACTGCTGTTCCCCGGACAGAGCGCGAAGGTGCTCCAGCTACCCAGCCATGGCGGGGGAGGCAGGGTCTCCAGCTGTGGGCATTCACGTTGGACAGAAAACAAGAGTCCCGGGTGCGGACATGTGCTCCCTCGACTGGTATTGGCCAGAATCGTAACAGTGACAGAAAAGCGAATCCCCCGAGAGAGCATTTGTCGTGCGCTGCCAGTGGCTGGTGCGGGCGTTACAGTAAAATACGGACACAGCGTTCCCCCCTGCCCAGGGTCAGGACGGCCACCTCTGCTAGGAGGGGATGTAATTCTAGAGAAACTAGCTTTGAACTGCTTCACGGGAAGCCAGGGGGAAACATCCAGCCGTGCTTAAGGCAGAGAAAACCAACGCGAATTCTCCCGAAGGGAACCCTGCCAGAACCCCCAAGTAAGCGGGGTCAGTCCGTGACCCTGCGGGCTGGCCCTGCCTTGGCGAGTAGGTGCTGGGTGCTGCTGGGGTCTCCCCTTCCACTCTCACCCTGGGAGTCCTGCCTGCCTTCACCTGTAACCCCGCTGGCTCCGTGCAGAGGGCCTGAGCTTTTACCTGTAACCGGATGCACGCAGCCCTGCAGGGAGAAGGTGCTTCTGAATTAGGGAATCCACTCGCTATCAACAGGCTGCAGCACACTGTGGGCCTTTCTTCCCTTTCCCTAGAAGCAGGATGCCAAGGACAGAACAGCAGGGGGGAGCAGCGGTGGGAAGGACAGGCGTCGGCAGGAGACGAGCAGGCGCGTGCTCTACACTGCGTTCATCTGTGGAGAGAGGAGGCGTAGGCCGGTTTAGCGACGGCTCTGGTCCAGGGCAGGCTCAGGCTTCCAGTGCTTGTCTGCTAACCAAACAGAGAGACAGTCCAACAGCACAGACCGTGGCACAGGGCTGTCAGCACGGCTCCCTCCCGGGACTCCTGGGGCCTTTTCCATCCCCTAAGCCAGCGGTCGGCAAACTCATCAGTCTACAGAGCCACATAGCAACAGGACAACGATGGAAATTTCTTCTGAGAGCCACATTTTTAAACTTAAACTTCTAACGCCACTTGTTCAACATAGACTCGCCCAGGCCGTGGTGTTTAGTGGAATTCAGAGCCACACTCCAGGAGCCAAAGAGCCGCATGTGGCTCGCGAGCTGCAGTTGGCCGGCCACGGCCCTGAGCTGGTGGATTGGCGCTCTGCAGCCTGCTGGCTCCGTCCTGGCCACCCCTCGGGCTGCACCAAGCTTTCCGCTATTGTGCCTCCAGCAAACGCGCTCCTGCAGGCCCAGGGAGGGATGTGCCTAGGCCGCTCGGCAGGAACAGGACAGACTCCTGCTCAGCTGCCTGAAGAGGGCACCTGGCAGGCAGGCGTGCTCACCCAGAGGGCACCTGCCCACTGCCGGGCTGGGCTCTCCTGCTGGCACCTAGTGAGCGGAGCCAGGGATGCCACTGAGCGTCCTACACCGACCGGCCTGCTCGAGGGGTGCGCAGCCCGAAATGCCCCGTGAAGGAAGCACTGGGCTCGAGCCCCTTCTTTTCGGTCCCAGTGCTCATAGGGGTGGCGCCTGGTGATGCTCAGAGAAGCGCTTTTGTAAGAACACGCAACTGGCAAACCACGGAGGTGGGAGCAGCGGTTTCCAGGAGGAAGGGGCTCGCGGAGGTGAAGGAAGGGCCCCCAGAGCTTGGCAGTGATGTGCGGTGCCTGGGGGGAGGGGGGAGGCAGGGCACGCTCCCGGAGGGAAGCGCCAGGAAAATGGTTTTGGGTGAAAAGCACAATGATTCAGAGTGGCTGATGCTACAATGTGTAGCTGGGGAGGGGACGTCCACTTGGGAGGAGTGGGCGGGAGAGGAAGCCTGGGCTCTATTGCTCGTCCCTCAGCAGCTGTGCCGGGCGTGTTTGTAGCCTCTGCGTCTCGGTCCCCCACCCAAGGAGCTAAGGCAGACGGGGTGCTCAAGGGCTAAACTGGACACAGACCGCCGCGTGGCAGACGGACAACAGCAATGACTAAATGTCCCTCTTATCGTCACATCAGCTCTGACCAAAGGCCTGGGAGAGGCGATGAGGTTTCCTGGCGCCGAGGAGAGTTTATTGGACAGGAAATCCAGGCGAAACATGCACATGGGTCCTGAGGGTGCCAGCCGTGTGCCCGCACCAGGCCTCTCAGCTCCTTAAGTCCTCTCCACCTGTAATCAGGGATGTGTGCGCGTGTGCGTGTGCCAGGGTTATTTATTCTACATGGACTGTGACCCTGAAATGCAGGAAATCGTCTGGGATGGGATGGGATGGCTACAGGGGACATCTGGAGACCCCGAGCCATTTCCAGCGTTTGTTTAGAGGGTTTCCATTGCTCTCCCAGGGTCGCTCAGAGCACGGAGAATGCACTCGCACTGCGCACTGGTGGAGGGAACTCATCCATCTTATTTCCTCGGGGCCAAGGGAGGTAACGGAGACAGAACTCCCATGTCCAGGCCCACGGCCCGTCCCACATGGCGCCTCCCACAGGGCCCGTCCACAGCAGATGGGACACCCCGCCCCGCGCAGACAGCTTCTCCAGGCGCAGCTTTGAGTGGAGCAGAGGCCGCTGTCCGTGGGAGGCGTCGGGGGCGGTGGACACGGGCAGGCTCTCCACACCCTGGATTCACACACCCGCCCTTCACTCACTGTTCCATCTTGTCAAGTCACCTGGATTCGGGGGTGCTTTTCCCACACCCGCAGAAATGGGAGTGACAGTGATGCCAGCTCGGGAGGTATGAGGACTGAGTGACCTGTGGGTGCCTGGCACAGCCAGTGCCTGAGGAGCGTCACCTGTGGCTGAGGCCCATGAGGCCCAGGCCACGTGCTCAGGGACAACAGGCGGAGAAAGGCAGCCGTGTTTGGGTCCCACTGGCCTATCTCACGCGCTCTCTTCCCCCTAAATATATGTCTATTGATGTCAGAGAGGAAGGGAGAGAGAGGGAAACATCAATGGGAGAGAGAACCGTGGATGGGCTGCCCCCTGCACTCCCCACACTGGGGATGGAGCCCGCAACCCGGGCCTGTGCCCTGACCAGGAATTGAACTGTGACCTCCTGGTTCATAGGTCAACGCTAGGCCACGGGGTGGCTCACATGTTCTGAATAGGCTTTTCGTTTATGCCTCCTTCGTGTCTGCTCTCAAAGCACTTTCACCAGGGCCGGGGTCACTGGCGGAGGACGGGACCTGACACAGAGGTGCCTGTCCACCTGTCCGCAGGACAGACTGCTGGCTCTTTCACTGCCCAAGCATTTTCCTAAGTGGCTGTCAGACCTTTGGTCAGCAATCAGGAAGCATAAGAAAGACCGGTCCAAGGGTTTTAGCCTGTGCTGCCTCAGGTGAGGACAAAAGCCGAAGAGAAAGTGACATACCAGAAACTTACCTGGAAGCAGGTATGACTGATGTTTTATAAACTCATTCCCTGCCCGCCTGGACCTGGGCCCTGAGGTGTGACTGGGGCCCTGAGGGTGTGACTGGGGCCCTGAGGGTGTGACTGGGGCCCTGAGGGTGTGACTGGGGCCCTGAGGGTGTGAGCTGGGGCCCTGAGGGTGTGACTGGGGCCCTGAGGGTGTGACTGGGGCCCTGAGGGTGTGACTGGGGCCCTGAGGGTGTGACTGGGGCCCTGAGGGTGTGACTGGAACCCTGAGGTGTGAGCTGGGGCCCTGAGGGTGTGACTGGGGCCCTGAGGGTGTGACCTGGGGCCCTGAGGGTGTGACCTGGGGACCTGAAGGTGTGACCTGGGGCCCTGCCCACATGGACCTGGGGCCCAGAAGGTGTGCAGAGCAGAGCCCATGCAGACTCCCCTCTCTGACTCCCTCCCACGACTGCCCGCCGGTCCGCAGGTCCCCAGAGACGCAGAAAGACCGGTAAGGACACGGGAAGTTTGGAAGGCTTGTGAAACACTTCTTTCCCAATGAGCTGGAATGGCTTCGGGTGGAAAAGCTTAAAATTAAACAGCGTCAGCAAAAACCCAGCCAACCAAAAACACTGGGTTTCAGGCTGATGAGCAGACAGCTCGTCTGACAGACCGGAAAGTGGGAAACGCCCTCCTCCCACAGGAAGAGGCCTCGGACCCGACCCTCACGGACTGCTTCCCTCCGGGCCCAGGTGCCAGCAGCTCACACCAGTCCCAGCCGGGAGCAGGTGGCAGGGCTCCCTGCTGCCGCCACGTCTCTCATCAGCGCTGTAGCTACCACGCACTAGCCCCCCTAAAAGTAACAGCTCCCACCCCGACGCAGCAGGCCCAGGCAAACCGGGTCAAGAGGGTCCCAGGCCCTGAATGCCAGGACATCGCCGGTGGACAGCCTCAAAGGGCGAGGGGCTCTCAAGCCTCTGAGGTGCCTCTAGTTTTGGGGAGGTGCTGCCGCCAGGGGTAGAAATCCTGGGGATGACGTGGCTTGTTTAGGCACAGCCGATGGGAAGCCTCCCTTCCCCGCTCTGCCAGGCTCCGTCTGATGCCCTGCAGCCGGGCCCAGGTCTGCCGGGGGCGGGGGGCCTTCCCCGCCCAGGAAGCAACCAGCCCGCGGGGCAGGCACTCACCATGTTGTCGAATTCCACGGGGCCCATGATCCGAGACACCTCGTCAAACTCCTCGGGAGACATGGGGAGCAGGTTGTCTGTGGTCTGCAGTCGGGAAGGGTGACTGGAACGGGAGAGAGGGAAGGAGGGTTAGCTCGGGGCGAGGAAAGCAGGGCTCTGCCCGCACATGTGGTCGTCGGCCTGTGACTGCACGATCGTGTTGTTTTTATGGCAGGTAAGTGGGCACACTTGCAAAATGCATTTTAAAAAGTGCAGACGACCCTGGGAGGCTGCTGTCCCCGCGTGGCCCCTGCGCGGAGGCCTGGGGTGTGCGGGTGTGGGCGCGGCCCGGCTCGGGCGCATCGAGGGGTGGGAGTCCCTCTTCCCTACCTTGCGGTGTGAGTGCAGAGGAGGCTGATCCCGACATTTTACGTGAAGGCTACTCCATGCGCCCATAGCGCTCAGGCCAAACTACTGACCGTGACTTTTCCAATTTTTTGTCTACCTTCTATGAAACGAAACGACAAAATAAAAGCAGGTGGAAGAAAGGGATCTCAACCATCACGGTGGCCTTTTCCAGATCGAAAAGAACTCCTCTCCCACTCTGATCGATTTTCGTTCATTTTATTCACACTTTTTCAAAGTCTCTGGGGAGCATTTGTATCCCTTAAGTACAATTTTGGGTGTTTTTTGTTTGTTTTGTTTGCTTTTTATATAAAGGCAGTAAAATGCGGAGGCGGTGACACCGGGACCGCTAACTGGGGTCTTCCCATCGGGTTGAGTGCGGCGGCGGCAACAAGGACAATGAAAGCAAAGTGCAAGCGTCTTCCGCGGCCCAGCCGGGGCAGCCACGGCTCTCCTGCTCACTTACACTTCAGACACGGAAATCAGCTCCGTCTTGATGTATCCCGTCCCTTTGGGGCCGTCAACTTCCATGGGCTCTGCTGCTGGAAGGAGCACAGGGGGCACGCCCATTAGCAGGGCCACACGCACAGGCACGCCTCTTTCACCAAAGGTTACCGTGGGCCCTGGCCGGTTGCTCAGTGGTTACAGCACTGACCCAAGGACTGAAGGGTCCCAGGTTCGACTCCGGTCAAGGGCACGTACCTCGGTTGCAGGCTGGGTCCCCGGGCCCGGTTGGGGCCTGTGCAGGAGGCAACCGATCGATGTGTCTCTCTCACATCGATGTCTCTCTCTGTCTCCTCCTTCCCTTCCACTCTCTAAAAAATTCAAGGGAAAAGGTATCACCCGGTCAGGATGAACAACAAAAAGTGACTGTTTTTTCTCCATAGTCAGATACTGGAGTCCCGTATCTTTGAGGGGTCCGAGCTCCCTGGCTGAGCCACCGGAAGTTCTGGTGGGAATGTGAACAACGGAAGACGAGGGGAGGGTTCGGTACAGGGGTCAGGCTCAGCGGTTCCCCTTTCCGAGGCTCGGAACCCTGTAGGAATTGTGCCTGGCTCTGGAGCCGGGCCTGGCTGCCGTAACCACACAGCTGGCCAGGCGAGCGAGGGCAACTTCCCGAGTCACTGCCGACACTGAGGCGTCAGGTTCTGAGAAGCAAGCAGCTTTGCCGGCATGTTGCCAGCCAGCTGGGCCTGACCTGGCGTTCTCAGTGCCATGCAGTGAGGACAGGAGCAGGAGGCCCGTGCTCAACGCTAGGTCTGCTCTTCACAACAGCCACTGTTCACTACACGCCTGACTGGGTCACCCCATGAACTCCGGCACTTCTCCTGGGCCTCAGCTTACCCGATTTTAGCAGGAGCAGGCTGGCATAAATCGGCTGGCCGTAGCGGTCCTGCCTTTGACCCTTTCCACGTGGAAAAGGTGGTAACGTAAACAGACATGCAAGACGAGAAAGGACCTTTCCCACCCCTCTAAAACAAGAAGTCGGTTCCTCATTTCCTAGTAGGTATTTCAGGCCGACGAACGCACTGGGCTCAGCTGCGCTGTGTGGGTGCCATGTTTTCAAAGCCCGCCCTGAGCAGTTCGAAAGGCAGTGGCGGTCTCCTGGCTCAGCGTGGGGGTCGGGGTCATGCTGGCTCCTTGCACGAGAGGGAGGCAAAGGCCCGGGGGCGTCGGAACCCGTGGCGCCTGAGCCTGTGGCTGGTGCCGAGGAGAGAACACAGGCACTCACCTTCCTTGGGTCTGGAGTAGTACTTCCCGAAGGCATGGTCTTTGTCGATGTTGGGGTACAGGAACTTGAGGGGGTTCTCTGGAATATTCTCAGCGGCCATGACCTTGTAGTTGCGAATGATATCAGGGAACGTCACCGCAGAGAGCTCCTTCTTCGTGTAGGGCTCCACCGCGTGGAAGTAAGGCTCTAAAGAGATAAGGCCGAGGTGAGTCCCATGGACTCCCCCAGCACAACAGAGGAAAGACACAGAGCACAGCGGAGTCGAGGGATCTGGGAGACTCTGAGAACCAATCACAACCTCAGGGCTGCCACACAGACGGCGCGTAAGTCGATTACAACCCTTTCATAAACGGGAAAGCGGGCAGTCATTACTACCAACAGCACTGTGTGTGTCATCACATGCCGACACCTGTAATACAGCTGTGAGCACGTGTCTGCACGGCTGTGCGGCCCCCACAGCAAACTGCCAGCAGCTGAGAAGGAACTGGCTCCCCTATCCTGCCCTTCTCTGCTGTTCAGCCTTTCCCCCAAAACAGGCATTTTTCAGTCATGGATTCATTCATTAAACAGAAATCCAATGTAACAAATGTCAACTTGTATCTGCCCCGTCTGACGGCAGGTGGAGGGCTGCACCCAGGCCCGGACCCACCTTAGAAAGCCTGCCTGCACCTGTACCCGCCCCCTCACCCCCCCCGCACCTTACCTGCCCCTGCACCTTGCCTGTCCCCCCCACACCTGTGCCCCCCCCCCCCCCCCCGCAACCTTGCCTGCCCCCCTGCACCTGTGCCTGCCCTATCTGCACCTGTGCTCGCCCCCGCGGCCTTCCCCTGCCAAGACCTGGCTGCCACTCATAGTGACTCCCCTTCCGTCTATAGATGACAAGAAAAAAGAACATGGCCATGTGATTTAAAAACCATGCTCTGCACACCATGTTCCGGGCAACGAGGGAACCACAGACACTCATGCAATGGACTGAATGCTCCTTGGAGGCGTCTGGGTGAGGACAGCTTCTGGTTTTATGTCGGAAGCTGGGTCTTGGCAGAAGCTGCCTGCAGGGAGGGAAGGGCTATGGGCCTTACCGCCTCCGTTCTGCGACCGCTCCACCCACGTGAAGGTGATGGCACCCTCGCGACAGCTCTCACTGAAGCGCAGCAGGAAGGTGCCCGGCTGCTGGTCCTTGAGCAGCGCCCGCTCGCGCTCCTTGCTGATGAAGCCCACGATGCACCTGGCGGGAGAGCAAGGCACTCGGGTCAGTCGTGAATTCAGTCTTCATGTTAACTTTCTATCCAGGTCGCTGGGCCCTGACAGAACAGCTAACAAGGGGCAGGCTACTCAGAGGCGTGCACATCGATTTCACCCACACTCAGGAGGCACTTCTCTCATGTCTGCTCAAGTCCAGAAAGGATCGCCAACACGGGCCCAGCAGGTGCTCTAGGTGAGCAGTTAACACTTGCTGGCCCGCCCGCGTGGCTCAGTGTTTGATGGCTGACCTAGGAACCTGGAGGTCAGGTTCGATTTCTGGTCAGGGCACATGCCCGGGTTGCAGGCTAGATCCCCAGTGTGGGGCCTGCAGGAGACAGCCAATCCATGATTCTCTCTCATCATTGATGTTTCTTACTCTCTCTCCCTTCCTCTCTGACATCAACAAAACATATTTAAAAAATATATAATAAAAGTGTTTTCTTCCTTCCTTAGGGCAATAGGGTGGGTGCTCAATAAATGTATGAATGGCACTCAGCGCACAAGTGTCATCTCTGAGGCTCCCTCTCCCCAAGCCCTGAGGGGCGCTGGGAGCCCCGTTTCTGTGAGATGCACACAGGTCTCAGCAACGGGCCAGGCCGGTGCCAGCCGCACAGCCCACGGAGTGTGCAGGTTTCAACACTGCGTCTGCCAATGGCCCTTACCCATCATTCCAGAGAGAGAGCAGGTGCTTTTTGATGAGTTCAAGGATGCTTTCAATCCAAAGCCAGAAAGGAAAATTTTTATCATTTATATTTTCCTGCAAGTAAACAAGTACACACATTAGGAACAAGGAATCCAAGTCCTGGTGACTTCCCGTGCCCCCTCCCCTCCCACCACCAGGCTGGACTCTGCAGAGGCGGCCCGGCTGCCATGGCCTCGCGGTCCCGTACACAGCAGCCCCATTCCTGGTCCCCGACACCAGCTCTGCCTTTCCTGGGCCGCCTCCGCGTCCCTCTCCAAACAGGAGCCGCTGGCCAGGGAATGACCTCCAGGGGAATCAGAACAAAAGCTGCCCTCCACTGCAGACCAGAAGCAGGTAGCCAGCTCGCAGCGGCAGTGAGCAGGCAGCGGTCTGGTGACTCAGGGGGTCTAATCGTTCCCTTTGGCTGGTGGCTGTCCCTCACGGTGAGGTGGCGAGGAGTTGAGGTGGCGGGGGGTTGAGGTGGCGGGGGCTGAGGTGGCGGGGGGAGCTCATCTGGCGCCCTCCCTCCACCCCGGCCCGGAGCACACTTTTCTCACAGATGGGCTAACACGTTGCCAAAGGGCCGTGTGAGCAAACAAGACTCGCCAGGGATGTGAAAGAATGTTATCACCCGGCAGGCACTTCCTGTCTGACTCGCACTGCGAGGCCAACCTCGGTGCCAAGGAAAGTAACCGCTTTGCCCTGGGGGCCCCCGGGGAGAGGGACGAGCCAAAACAAACGCCGGCGCGGACGGCCACAGGGAGAGCCCACAGGGAGAGATGCGGACTCGCCGAGAGCCAAGCACAGAGAGTGACGGGGCAGGGCCCACCTTGCAGAACCTCGTCCACGGGATGAGGCCGTCGGGGCCGGCACCGGGGCCTACGGATGAAAGGCTTTGTCAGCAAACAGACCCACGCTGGAGCTTTGGCGGGGCTGCCGGCCGGGCGCGTTTGCTCTCAACGGAGCCAGCACCGGCACAGGCGGGCTGTGTGCTCACGGCTGCTCCCCGGACCCGCGTGTCCCGCAGAAGCCCCGTGTGTCCCTCCCTGGCCATATCCCCCCACCCTCCCTCTCCGGTGACCTACAGTTGGTTTAAAAAGGCAACTAAGGCCCAGATCACCCGAGGCCACCGACTGAATAAACACTTGACTTTATAAGCTTACTTTAGGTATTAATTAGGCCTTTCCCTCACCCCTCCTCCAAACAGGACATGGGCTAGGGCAGTGGTCGGCAAACTGCGGCTCTGTGACTAATGAGTTTGCCGACCACTGATGTAAGGCATTACCCTTACCCAGAAGTTTTGACTTCAGGTTAAAGACATTAGTACATTATTAAAATGTTTTTAAGTGTTTTTCCCTAAGGCAAACTTATTAGTCAACAGAGAGGCAAACCGCGGCTCGCGAGCCGCAGTTTGCTAACCACTGGGCTAGGGAGTTTGATGCAAATCGTAAGTCTTATATTTTTATTGATTTCAGAGAGGAAGGGAGAGGGAGAGAGAGATAGAAACATCAATGATGAGAGAGAATCACTGACTGGCTGTCTCCTGCACGCCCCCTAATGGGGATCGAGCCCGCAACCCAGGCATGTGCCCTTGACTGGAATCGAGCCGGGACCCTTCAGTCCAAAGGCCGATGCTCTATCCACTGAGCCAAACCAGCCAGGGCTGAAGTCGAGAGAAAAGGGAGGGGAAGGAGGCCTCGGGCCATCAGAGGTGGGCGCTCCTCTCTCCTCAGAGGGAAGCACAGATGACCCGGCCGGTGTGGCTCGGAGGTTGAGCACAGACCGGTGAACCAGGAGGTCACGGCTCAGTGCCTGGTCAGGGCACATGGCCAGTACGGGGTGTGCGAGAGGCAGCCGACAGATGCTTCTCTCCCTTCCTCTCTGAAGTCAATGGAAACATATATATATATATATATATATATTTTAAAAAAGAGAACCACAAGTCATTACAGAGAGAACTACATCTTTAAGTCTCACCAACTAAGGAGAAGAAATACGGCGACTTTCTACTTTGATTCAGTGGCACCAGCCCCCACGGTAGCAGCTACATGGCCAAGCGGAGGCGCTGCAGCGAGCCTGGTGGCCGGAGCCTCGCTGTTTGCAGTGGGCGCAGCGCTGCTGGGCAAGGAGCGCATCTGCAGCGCCGCCGCCCGTGAATTCGAAAAGTGTGGACACGCCCGCCACTGAAGGCCTGAGAGCAACGGTCTTTGACTCGCTGAGGGGGGAGACTCGTCCACCGGGAGGGGACCACCTGCCTGGGGGCCCTGCCCAGGAAGGCAAAGCTGTTCCTCAGGGGTCCCGATGCGGGCAGCGGGCAGGGCCTCCTACTGGCCGCCGAGGCCGGCGCCCAGGGTGTGCCGTGCGCGGGCCCCAGCCCTACTCGCATGTGGCGGAGACTTAGCTTTCTCTCCAAGGTTAAAGAGACTTTACCTTTCTCTTGGGAACTTATTTTAGCCACAAGGAATATGCTTTTCATGATGCAAAAGCATCTTTCTCTTAGGACCGCTGCTCAGAAGTGCCACCGAGATCGTGGGAAGCAGGCCTGGCCGGCCTGTCTCTCCAGGTGCGGGTCCCGCCCGCTCAGCTCTGAGCCGCACTGGAAAAGCCCCAGTTTCCCCTCCCTCCCCTGACCAGGAGAGCAGGTGGGGGAGGAGGCGTGGGCACCTGCGAGCACCGTGCTTACCCAGCAGCTTCTCCCCCAGCATGGCGAGCTGGTCCCCGTTGAGGCCTCTCTTGGTGACGGAAGAGAACTGCCAGCTCAGCACCTCGGAGAGCTGCGCCCAGCGCGCACAGGGCGGGTTCAGGAAGAAGGACAGGTTCTGGGGAGAAGACACCCACATGAGCGGCTCCCCGAGAATCACGGCCACAGGCCAGGCACCCAGCCCAGCCGGTGCTGGCTTCCATGACACCCCCACGGCGACGGAGAAACGGGCCCAATGCGCATGGCCTGCAGCTTCCCATCTGTGAACTCAGTGCTCCCTGAATGGACGCCGCTCAGAAATTGAGACCCACGTGCTTCTGCGCTCACTCGTGGCCTTGCGTGCACCACGGGTGAGAAATACGTCACCCACACGCACGCTTCCCGTTGAGGTCGGACCCCCGCCCCGCCCAGTTCACCTCTCAGAGGATCGGGCCTCCCGAGGCCTGGGCACGGTGCCAGCACTCGGCCTGTGTGTGCTGTTCTGCGGGGCCTCACTGCCCAAGTGTGAAAGTGCTGCCTAACCTTGCTCAACCAGGACCTGCCTCGGAGCCTGTGCTGCCAGGTAAGCGGGGCTCAGGCCGGGCTCCGTGCTGCTGGGCAGGAGCCTGACGCTAATGAACCAGCAAACACGGCGGGGAAGGGTCTTTCAACGACACCACAGAACAGGTCACCTGTGAACTGGGGACGAGAGCTTGTGACCGAGGCTTGCAGAGCCGAACCCCCTTCTTTGGGCTCACTATTTGCTAAACCAGTTTTCATGGTGACTAGGTGACTAAGGCCTGGAGGTGTTCACGGTGATTAAGGGATTATAGGTGTTCACGGTGACTAAGGACTGGAGGTGTTCACGGTGACTGAGGGGCTGCAGGTGTTCACGGTGACTAAGGACTGGAGGTGTTCACGGTGACTAAGGACTGCAGGTGTTCATGGTGACTGAGGGGCTGCAGGTGTTCACGGTGATTAAGGGATTATAGGTGTTCACGGTGACTAAGGCCTGGAGGTGTTCACGGTGACTGAGGGGCTGCAGGTGTTCACGGTGACTGAGGGGCTGCAGGTGTTCACGGTGACTGAGGGATTATAGGTGTTCACGGTGACTGAGGGATTATAGGTGTTCACGGTGACTAAGGGAATGGACTGCAGTCAACAATGAGAATCGACTAGAATCAGTCAGCGTGGCGTGTGCACACTCTAACAATGAGGTTGTTTAGTAGATGCACCCATTTTAAAGAAGGAACAATTAAGGCCTCATCCACAGTAAGTTATAATAGACCACCAACTGCCCGGCTTAGTCAAATCCGAGGGAAATCACGGTTCTCATTCAAATCACAGCCACAAGCTTCCGCTTCCCCAGAACCCCCCAGGCCTCTGGCCGTGCCCCTTGCGCGGTGGCCCTCAGCACCCGGCCCTGGCGGCCCTTTCAGAGCCGCGGAAGCCAGAGCAGGGGGTGTGGCGCCCGGGTGGAAGCAGACGCGTGTACGTACCCGGGGCTCCGTCACCAGCATGTTGTACCACAGGATGGAGGCCCAGCCGCTGGGGAGCTGGCTGACGTTGGAGATCACCACGACAGGCAGGGAGGTCGTCTGAAAGAGGACAGAGACCGGGAAGCCATCTGAGTCACAGCATTATCGCCTTAGACCTCTGCGCAGCCTCAAGCCGGAGCCAGGGATTGTCGGTAAATTTACACAGATGTTATACTTCAAAATTAAAATGTCAAGTTGTGTTCTTTTGCTCATAGTTTAGTTTGTTTGTTTTTCCTCTTAAGGTTGCCATTTTTTAAAAGTTGACTTGAAAGAAATGGTGGGGGGGAGAGAGAAAACTGATTGGTCGCCTCTCACACACACCCCAACTGAGAATCGAACCCAGGACCCTTCAGTACACGGGGACCACACTCCAACCAACTGAGCCACACTGCCCAGGGCTTAATTTGTTTTTGATTTACCTTTCAGGAAATACGTCTCAATGCTTCACATAAAAACTAACATAGAATAGCTCAACTGAAACCATTTGCTTACAGAATTTGAAGGGTAATTCAATTACCTAGCTTCGTGAATCATTAAGATAGTATTAGCTGAAAAAGATCTTTTTTTAGCAAGCAGGCAAATACCTCTGAAACAAAAACTGAGAACTAAAAATACAAGCAAGCAGTTAAAAATAAAGCTTCCCACGGCTGGACCACGTAAATCTCACCTCCAGGTCAATCACCAAACCCGGCTGGCACAGCTGGGTCTCGAAACTGAGGGAGTGCAGCTCCTCCGTCACGATGAGGGGGCCCTGGAAGAGGAGGGGGCCGCGGTCATTGGGGTCCTGCCGCTCCCAAGACTCCCCAGTGCCCAGACCCAGAGCTGCGCCCAGCCAGGCCCACGCGGGAAAGGGCTCGTGCCCCTCCCCAGCCCCAGGTTGGTCACTGCAGCCGTCCAACGCTCTCTCCAACACGGAGTGCTGAAGCCATGGCCAGGACCACTGATTCAGGGGAAGAACTGTCGCGACTAAGGATCCTAGGGTCCCCCCCACCCCCGGCCCCGGCCCCGGCCCCGCACGGGCTGCACACTCCAGCAGGCAGGGTGGGCATGCTGTGCCAGGCGTGATTCCCGACTGGAAGGGCGATCTGCACAGCCTGGGGGTCAGGAAGTGCCTTGATCTGGGCAGAAACGTTTTCAAAGCGCCTCGCTACATGTTATCTCACATGAGCATCTGTATGGGAAATGGGAACACGGCCCTCCCAGGCCGCCCCCACTTCGCCCCGAGGGAACACAGTGCTGGCATCGGTGAGCGGTGAGCAGCTGGGAGTCCTTGGGAGCCTGGCCAGCCCGTCAGGCAGGACAGCCGCGTTCTGATCTCACACGGCTTCCGAAGGTCCCTGCCCTCTCGCCCTGCTTCTGTGCTCTGAGCCGGGTAAGACCTCGTGCTAAGAGAGTGTGGGTCCCGGGCGGCCTGTCCACAGGCCGGATCGGATCAGACTTAGAGGTTCAACTGCAGGGGTGGCAGCCGGTGGGCGGTGACATCACAGCCGGCCGCCACCGGGACACGTAAGTCCTAATCAGCCCATGTTTCACAGCCAGTCCTCCGGCTCTCGTGAGGTCTGCTGGGACCTCAGCACTTGGCATAGCAAATAACAGATCACAACGCAGAACCAGAAGTGCAGCCACCACCCTGCAAGGACAGGAGACTAGAGAGGCCACAGAGACAGGACAGGCCCAGGCCAGGGCCGGCCCCTGCTCCCCACTGTGCGGTGGCGGCGAAGAAGGACGCACACTGTGCTGTGCGGGCACCAGGGACGAACACAAATTCCACACCAAACCCCTGTGCTGCCGTCCGTGTGCACAGCTCACTGCTGAATGCAGCACGGACACGATCCTCCAGGATGTGGCTCTCAAAAGGACACGGCAGAAGGTCGCTGCCCTGGGGGGAGTGGGGGCAGGGGCACCTCGGTTTCCTCAGGGCAGTTGCAAAAACCAGCCTCCAGTTCCAGTCCTGACAGCGACCCCTCTGCACCCAGAGCTATGCCCGCAGACTTCCTGTGAGTCCAGGTCTCCCCTGCAAACGTGAGGCGCACAGGCGCCTGCAGATCCCGCCAGCCCCCACCCGGGCACTGCGAGGGTCCGGCCCACTGGTGAGCAGAACCGTTTGAAAGCCATACGCCACGAATGCAGAGTGTTTGCTGTTACTACAGACGCACCAAGTCCCCAGACACACCCACCGCTCTGCCCTGGGGGTCCTGAGCGCCTGTGCGAGGCGTCCCCGGCCATGGGGGTGCTGGCCCCCCCCGGACAGACGTGCGGATGAGACAGACTCACCTCATTGGTTCTGTTGCCGGCGTTCTTCTGTTCCTTCAGTTGCTATAAAACAAGAAGCCACCTTAGTACACGACCCAGTCTCTGAAGGTGCTGTTTTCATTTAGAATCACACCAGAGTCGGGCCTTAGGGAGAAGGCAGGCCGGAAGCGAGGCTCAGAACCAGAGCACAGGGCCTTGTGCGGGGTCCCAAGCAGGAGCCGGCCTGCAGCCGGGCATCAGCCAGCACCCACGCCCAGGAGGAGCCAGGACCCTGCTTCCCTCCCTCCCCCGAGCGACCCATCTCCCTCCCCAGCTGCTCCAGGCTCCCCAGGCTCAGGGCTCTGCCTCTCCTGCCCCCACCAGCCCCCGCAGTCCCCCAGGCAGGCCCAGCAGTCCAGCCCAGCTAAGACTGTCCTCACAAGGAGTCGATCCTTGTCAAGAGAATAGCTTAGGGTCCGAGAGCAGCTCGGGATGTCCCGGGCCTCCTGAGTTTGGACCGAGGCTCTCACACCAGGTCTACCAGTAGCTTCCTGGCTGGGTCGCTGTTCACGGGAGGCCGCAAGGTGAAGGCTGCCTTGAGCCTCCCTGCAGGCTCTGGGAGCGCTGAGGGCTCAGCACCAGCCCGTCCTCGGCATGCACCCAGGGTTTGCAGGGGGGCAGCCGAGGCACCGCCCACCTCCACCCCTGCTGCCGGGTGGCAGGGCTCTGCCCCTGCAGATAGCAGGCAGCGGTGCAGGGCCACCAGGAGGCGAACATGAGGAGGGGGCTGAGGGGACCCCGGGGTCTGCCACACCTGGGTGGGGAGAAAGGCACAGCCGGGACGTGGGGGCGACAAGAACCTCTGGGGAATGGCAGCGCCAGAGCGCGTGCCCTCGCAGCCGAGGTCCCAGGCGCCACGTGACCTGCAGGTCACTTATGTGCGCACTGGTGCGTGGGAGACGCTGAGCCCCTGCACCCCAATTACAGTGTCTCTGGGAGAGAAACGCAGAAAACGGAGCGCACAGTCCTGGGCTGGGGCGGACTGAGGTTCCCCAAGCGCTGGGGGGAGGGGTGGTCGCCAGCCACAGAGGGGCACCTCCTCCCAGGCCCCCCCCCCCCCCATGTCCCGCAAAGTCCTAGGAAACCAGACGCGACGTAAAGGGGGACCGGGCCGCCCTACCAGGTGCCGGAACTCGGCCGCCAGGCTCCCGTTGGTGGACTCCTCCATGTTCATCACCTTGGTGTGCGTGCCCAGGATGTTGAACTTCCTGAACCTGCACGGCAGAGGGAGAGGTGTGTCAATGGCTTGGAACCACGACAAAGAAAGGAGGTAGAGTAAGTGCCGAGTACTTACGTACCCTTTCACCGTGTTCTTCTCATTCACGTCTCTGCAAAAAGAAGGATCTGTGTAAAATGGTGTCTATACATTTAAGCTTTGAAACGAGCTTTGTCAAAAATGTAAAAGCGTATGTCCAAATAAAAGGTCACCAAAAAGGTAAACCTGTACCTGTGGGCTTTCTGCCCTTCCTTTCACTCACTCGCTCCCACACCAGTCTGCCCAGTACCACTGGGTAATAAATTACGGGCAGAAATTTTTCCTTTGTGCCACATGCGAACAGCACCAACCAGCAGCCTACTGTGAGGCGTGAACTAGCTAATGGGTGCCAGCATGCCCTCACGCAATGCAAGCCTCCGTGGTCACTATGGAGCAACTACTTACTCCACGCAAAGCACTGTGCCAAGCCCTGAGGACGCCACTCGGCAGAGCCCTGCTCGAAACCAAGAGGACCTTCGGAAGTGACAGCTTAATCCTCGGGCTGCAGAGTTACGGCAGCCTGGGCCCTGCAGCCTCCCCTGGGGCAGGGCGGCCTAGGAGGCGGGGGGTGCGGAGGCCGCTCAGTACCGGCTCACACTTGTGAACTTGCTCCTGTGCCATCTAAACAGGCCAGGCGTGAGGGACAGGAGTGGGAGCTACAATTAAAACCCGCTGGGATCCCCGTGCAATGGCCGGCATCTCAATAGCACATGCATCTCAGATAGTATTCAAGAGATCTTACTTATCAAATAGAACTTTGACTTTCAAGTTATAATTCAGCTCTTGCAATTTCACCAACAACCTGGAAAGAAAAATGAAAGTCATTACTGCTTAAAAAAACTATCGGTTACAATTTATTTGCCAATTCCCTATCAATAAACACTTAGATAACCCCCTTCTCCAGCTTTGGGTTATTACAAACAATGAAACTGACAGCCTCATCTGCCCGCCTGGGCTTCGAAGTGTCTGTGGGACACACTCCAGCTGTGACTGCGGGCAGGCGGGCGGGACGGCAGACTCTGAGTGCGCGCAGCACCTGCTCCCTACACGGCCCAGCCCACGGGGTTCACAGATTTCTGCTTTTCGTCAACTGTATGGGTAAAATATAGCCAATACTTTTGCTAAAACTGTATCTAATGCTTGTTCCCTTGGGGGAAGATAAAAACTATCGCCCTCATCAGGAGAATGAGGGTCCCTCTCTCATCACCCGGGTGGGGTGGAGCAGTGGAGACTCAGGCCTGCTGTGCTCTGCTGAGCTGGAGGCCCCGGGCAGGAGCCCTTACGTCTCGCTCTGCTCCGTGTGGAGCAGGTGACGGGATGAGACTTCCGGTGCCCTCCCGGCTGTAGGTGCCAGGACCCAAGGGTGCTGAGTGTAGCGCCAGGAAGTAGCACCTACGACCTCACTAACAGCAGATGGGACCAGGGCCGACTCGAGGCAAGTGCTGTTCCCCTGGCCAGTGCTGCTCCCCAGAGCTCACTGCTCCCCTGGCCGGTGCTGCTCCCCAGAGCCCTGCTGCTCCCCTGGCCGGTGCTGCTCCCCAAAACCCCGCTGCGCCCCTGGAGGGGCAGGTGAGCGGGGCAGCTGCTCCACAGGAGGGAAAGCATGTGTCCTCACATGGAAACGTCTCCGCAGTTTATCATCAGGAGGAAAACAGGCCGCTAAACAACTAACTAGCAGAATCCCGGTTCTTAGAAATAAAACGCTGCACGTCATAGGTATGTGTGTGCATGTGCGTCTATGTATAAACACACACACAAAACTCATGTACTTATGTAGACGTGGACAGACCCTGTGAGGACCGGCACAGGCTGTTACCACAGTCGTCTGCAGGTACTCAGGTAACTCTGCACATCTGATGAGAGAGCTATGAACCCACTCGGCAGGAAAATGTGTGTCACGGGCCCACACACACAAGGTGCATGGGTTCTGGGGGCATATGAAGCTCTTCCACGGACTGACGCTCGAGAGGGAAGGGCTGCTGGGACTCAGTCCGACTTCCTCGTGCAGGGGATGCGCATTGCGTCTACACTGGGAGAAATCGGGTGTGCACGGGTATGCGCACACAACTGTACAGCTCAGTGGGAAAGACCAGACAGACGCTCCGCCTGAGGAAGGGTTCGTCATAACGTGCCCTCTGCGAACTCCTCCCTCAGATGTGCACCGGGCAGTGCTGTGGGGTGAGGCGGGGGAGCAGATTCACGTAGGAGGCAGCGGGCTGCAGCCTGGCGTGCTCACCTCAGCTTCACGGTGAACTGCACACCCGTCTTCAAGACCAGCGGCCTCTGCGGGTGCGTGGGCATGCAGGGCTGCCGCTCCACCACGAAGGAGCTGTGGGTCCCAGCAAAGCACAGGTTAGCATGTCCAGGAAGGCCAAGCAGTAAAAACGCATCTCCCCCAGAGGAAGTGGTACAGGGCATAACTAAGAAGCGGTTTGGAGGGCTCTGACGGTGGATAAAATGGGGGTTCCTAGTCAGTAAAGCAAACTCGGGTCTCATTTGCTCTCGACAGAACCAGAGGAATTGTCCTGGGGTGCGATCCTCTTCGCCGGGGAGACCCTCAGCTGGACCGTGTGCACGTACAGTCTGCGCCCAGAAGCAAACCTGCTAACGACTTATTATAATGATCCTTCCGCAGTGTGTACAGCGCCGGATCTAAGCGTTCAGGAGGGGGATGTGAGAGCCTGAGAGGAGAGGCAGCCAGAGGGAGGGGACACGGCTGATGAGGGGAGACCCACCGTCTCCGCATGGCCTGGCTGTGGAGGGACAGAGAAGGGGTGACATTCACTAGTTCCCACTCTAGGCGGCCACAGAAGGAAGGACTCCGGGAAGAACTGACTGGCCATGAAAAGTTTATGTAACCCACTAAACCCGCCTTTTTAAAATATAAATATATTTGCGTTGATTTCAGAGAGGAGGGGAGAGGGAGAGAGGGAGAGAAACATCAATGATGAGAATCACTGTTCAGCTGCCTCCTGCACGCCCCCTACTGGGGATCAGGCCCGTGACCTGGGCCTGTGCCCTTGACCGGAACCAAACCCAGGACCCTTCAGTCCGCAGGCCGATGCTCTATCCACTGGGCCACACGGGCCAGGGCCCATTAAACCCTCCTTGCTCATCTGGATTACCACAGAGGTTTCCTCGGGCATCAGAGCTGCAGGTGTGACTGCCCCCTCACCTCTGGATGAGCTGTTGGAAGAGGCCGAAGGTGCGGTCCGACAGGGCCTGCTTGTTTTTCGTGATGGGGTCATGGTCGTAGGTGTACTTCTGCTCCAGCTCCTCGAGCTTTTTCAGCTGCTGGCGGACCTGCTGCAGACTCTCGGCCACGACAGTGAACCTGGGAAGCACGGGGCAGGGCTCAGTCAGAAACAGCCCACAGCGGCCGGACTGACTGAGGGCCCGCGGACACCAGCAAGGGGTCCTCACAGGTAGCACACCGGCTACCGCACAGGTGCACTCGCACCGCAGGGGGCGATGGTGGACGAGGCTCCTCTCGGTGGTATTTGGGGAGAAAAACACCAACATGTGCTGATCTCTCTGGTCGCCATGTAGCCCTCCTATTCGTTCTCAAGTGCACATCCAACTTCTGGAAACCGCTGAGGCGACCCCTCCCCTCACCCCCCATGGAACTGGTTAGTGCTGGCAGCATCGCTGCCGGAATCACCCATGGCCACCTCCTGCCTGCACGCCCAGAGCTCCTTCCCGGCCAGGACCAGAGGCCCTCACCCTGCGTCCCAGGCCTGGCCAGGGCCGGCACGCAGCTTCAGGACGTACTCATGGGACGGATGACTGGACGAATGGCCACATAAACTGTTATCTCATGTCATCCTGGAAAATGCCTCAAGCTATTTTGTTTTTAATAAAACATCAGGACCCAAGTTGTTTAACATGTTACGTGACAACCGTGTCCCTGGTGCTCTGGCACAAATGACGCCCCCCGTGGCCCAGGGACAGCAGGGAGAGGAGTGCCCCTGGCCCGGCGGAGCGTGGCTGGCCACCACCCCAGGCGGGGACAAGGCCACGCCTACCAGCTCTGCAGCTGATCGAGGCAGGCATTGGGGGGCCCCCCGATGCAGGCGCTCTGCTGCCTCCGCTTCCACTCCACCAGCTCGTCGTTGATCAGGGCCTTCTGGGTCAGCTCGGTGGCATTCAGCACCTCGATTATTTTGTGAACGACTTCCTGCAGGGAGAGGGCGAGACAAAGCAAAATAAATGTACCTTTGATTGCCGAGTTTTAAACAATCCTTTAAAAAGCAAAGCCACTAGCCTTTCCTCTCAACGGGGCGCTATGTCAAGTGGTTACAAAGATCGGCTCTCCTCCACCATGAACTTCAGCTCATCCCTCACAGTCCCTGACAAAAGCGGCACGTCTTCCCAGGAGGCGGGTCCCTACCTTTCTCTTATTGTCCAGCATCAAGTACATCTTCTGCAGTAACATCTGCTCCTGTTTCTGGTCGCTCTTCGCCACGCCGTTGGCTTCGTGCTCTGTGAATGGCAGAAACAACAGGCCAATGTAAAAGTGAAAGAAGATAGGACGAGCGAAGGCCACGCCTCCCAGGCCCGGAGCAGAGCTGTGGCCCAATGCTATGTGGCGAGAGGTCAGAGTCGGGTCTTCTCCAATCTTCCTTGAACAGGAGGAGGAAAACGTCCCACGTGTAAGAACTGGACGCACGAGACAAAGCCCTGGTCTCCCATGACCCTGCAGCATGGAAACAGCGCTGCCTGGTTCTGCAGTTACTGTCACAGTCTCACCTCAACGAATCGGCGTGGCAAACTCCAAAACCGCAGTGGCTTTGAGAGAAGTAGACAAGTAGGAAGGAAGAGTAGTTGAGGTTCCTTCTCTCAGAGCTTTTACCCAAATCATACGCATGATCTCTCCACTATTTTTTATTGAACTTATTGGGGTGACACTGGTTAATAAAATTACATAGGTATACGATTCTACAACTCATGATCTGTATATTGTGTGTTCAGCCCTCAAGTCAGGTCTCCTTCCATCACCATTTATCCCCCTTTTGCTCTAACATTAACCACGCTGTCCTCCAAATGACTGCTGGGGTCACAGCAGTACCCCACACGTTCTACCCAACACCTGGGTTTTTTCCGTTGCTGTCATCACTAAAAACAACAACAAGCCCGCCGGCATGGCTCAGTGTCGACCTATGAACCAGGAGGTCACAGTTCAATTCCCGGTCAGGGCACAGGCCCGGGTTGTGGGCTCGATCCCCAGTGGGGGCGTGCAGGAGGCAGCCGATCCATGATTCTCTCTCATCGTTGATGCTTCTATCTCTCCCTCCCTCTTCCTCTCTGAGATGAATAAAAAAATAAAAATAAATAAAAATTAAAACAAAAACACACCAAAATGGAGCTACTGCTTGAAGCCACGAGAAGAATGCTGACCGTTATCCGCGGAGCACACACGCGGAGCTGGAACGTGTGGGGGAGCTTTAGGCGCTGGGCCTGGGAACTCACTCCACATTCCTAACCACATTCCTAACCGTCTCTGTCAGCTAGCGGGCTAGACACAACAAGTCAAGTAACACTTCTCCTGCCACCAAGGGCACCGCTGGGGCCTGGGGGTAGCGCTGCTGCCCCCTAGGGGTACAAGCCAGACGTGCACAGGGCACCTACACAACGTTATCTGACCCCCAACATTCACAGCACCGAGGGCCGGGAGCCCTGGCTCAGCCAGACGAGCGATCCCGCATGGAATATCTGCACGTGGGAAGGAGGGCTGGCCTCTGCTGGCTCACGTAGGCGGGAAAACTCACGGCCAAGGAGCACCGCTCTGCATGCGAGCTTACCTCTGTTCTGCGAGGTTTTGCATTTAAAGTCATATTCGTCTTGTAAGTCTTCTAGCGTCTTGATTTCATGCTCTATGCACTATAAATAGAGACATAAACAGGGTTGCTGCTGATCAGCTTCCAAAACTTTAAGAAGTCCCAGAAAACCATGGCAATAAACCTGCTCCCTCTGACGGACTAGACTCCAAAATCCGAGTCATAGACGTGAAATGATGACCGTTTCATTAATAAATATATGGTAACTTCATTTAGAAAAGAAACGACACAACCAGCCAGCGTGGCTCAGTAGCTGAGCATCGACCCAGGAACCAGGAGGTCACGGCTCAATTCCTGGTCAGGGCACAGGCCCGGGTTGCGGGCTCGATCCCCAGTGTGGGGCCTGCAGGAGGCAGCCGATCCATGATTCCCTCTCATCACTGATGTTTCTATTTTTCTCTCCCTCCCCTTCCTCTCTGACATCAGTAAAAGTGCATTTCTTTAAAAAAGGAGAGAAACGATGTCAGGACGGGCACTGACCCTTACTTAGTGACGGGCTCCCCCGGAGGCTGCGAGAGCTGCTCCAAAGAACCCGGAGCTTGGGAGGCCGCCGTCTGACGCCCCCACGCCAGTGTGACCCAGAGAGGGCCCGGCCCGCATCCAGCTGGCCTTTTCCACCGACACAGGCCTGGTGTGGAGCAGGCTGCCCTCTTCCCCCAAACAGCCCTGAGTGCAGGGGGTGAGCGGACCCCGACCCCCCCGACCCCCCCGCCCCCAGGCACTGGGCACCCCCGTTGCCACGCGCTGCCTCGCACGCTTGTCTGAAAACGACGGGTGTCCTGCTCTGATTGGAACCGCAGCGCATTGCCTCCGGGGAAATGCTTTCCTCCCAGCCACGTCTCAGAGGAAGACAGGTGCCTGAGCACGGGCACGTTCACCCGTGTAACCGGGCCTCCGGCTAGAGCAGGCCTGCCAGAGCAGCAACGCCTCGTTTCCCGGGTGACGGGCAGAGGCAGCGTCACCACACGGTGCTACGGGAAGGCAGAGCCAGCTCGGCGTTTGCAAGTCACACCAGGAAGGCCTCCGAGTCTACGCACTGGTGCCTCCAACTTGTTTGCTTGAGGTTTGGGGCCTCAGCTGAACTTTTCTCCTCCACTGTTTCAAGGCCTGAGATGCGTTGCTATGGTTACACTGGGGCCACTGACACCTTTTCCCTGCCCAGAGCGCGGCGGGGCACACGGTACTCACCATGACCTTGTCCTTCACGGTCCTGACTCGGGCGTCCAGCTCCTTCTGCTTGTCCAGCATCACCGTGCCCTGAACACTCCCCGCCTGAGCCTGTAACGGGGGCGTGACCAGCAGTCACCCTTTCCCCTGGGACTTGCCTGCTGGTCACACTCCAAAGTCAAGTCTATACCCTGTGCCCCCACGCCCTCCGAGACCTCCCCGAACTCCTTCCTAGGCTCCCACAGGGGTGCCTGTAGGAAAGCGTTCCGTTCCCAGGGCCCTGGAGAAGATGCTGGCGAGCTGGGACTGCTACGGAGGGACCAGGCTCAGTTCGTGCCTGAAATGAACACGGCGTTTCGGAAATTTCCACTGATCCACACAGCCGCAGGCACCACACACGAGTTTGTTTCGGGGTCTCAGATTCTGCAGACAAGTTTCTTCTTACTAACCCTGGACTCCTATGATTTCACTCATACGGTGAACACAAACAGTGGGGTGGTGGGTGCCAGAGGGAAGGGGGCGGGGAAGAAGGGGTCTCTAATATGAGGTGATAGGACACTTGACTCTGGGTGGTGGACTCACGGTGCAATATACAGGTCACCTGACACAGAAACCCCCACCTGAAACCCGTACGTTCACGTGGAACAATGTCACCCCAGTAAATTTAACAGAAAAAGAACCCTGTCCTTGTCTGTCTTAAAGCCTCGGCGTCCCCGTGTGGTCCCAGGCTGGCCGCCTCTCGCACCTCAGCTTGCTGGGAGGCAGGGCGGCGGGTCCTCGTCTGATTCTGACCCAGACACCCCTGGTGACCTCACCCAGGTGATGCAGCGGCATGACGATGCTGCTGCTGAGGCTTCGGGGGACACACCTTTCGCTCACTAGGCTGGGTACCTGTCAGACTAGTCAGCTTGAGTTTAAAACAAGTAACATGTAGCTTTGAATGCTTGTCCTAGCCCGTTTGGCTCAGCGGACAGAGCGTCGGCCTGCAGACTGAAGGGTCCTGGGTTTGATTCTGGTCAAAGGCACATGCCCAGGTTGCAGGCTTGATCCCCAGTAGGAGGTGGGCAGGAGGCAGCTGAACAGGGATTCTCTCTCATCATTGATGTTTCTATCTCTCCCTCTCCCTTCCTCTCTGAAATCAATTACAAATATTAAATTAAAAAAATATATATTTTATTGGTTTTTTTTTAAACAGAGAGGAAGGGAGAGGGAGAGAGAGTTAGAAACATCGATGAGAGAGAAACATCAATCAGCTGCCTCCTGCACACCCCCTACTGGGGAAGTGCCCGCAACCAAGGTACATGCCCTTGACCGGAATCGAACCTGGGACCTTTCAGTCCGCAGGCTGACGCTCTATCCACTGAGCCAAACCGGGTAGGGGTAAAAAATTTTTAAACTAAAAATAGATGCGTAGAGCAAGAAGGTGCATTCAGAGTGACAGGGAGATGGGGACACAGAGCCTGGGGAGGAAGCAGGGGACTGGCCGGATGCCCAGGACGTGCGTGGGGAAGGGCAGTCGCCACCCCTACTCAAAGACTCTCTCTCTCTGCTCCCACCATCTCACGGTGCCCGTGGGTCGTCTGTGAGAGATGCCCACAGCACACTCCGTGCACTCTGGCGTTCCCCCTCACACTGGAGGCGTCTCAGCCAGGACCACTCACACCACTGCAGTGTCACCACTGCCCGCCCGCAGGGCTGCTCCCACCACCCAACACTCAAGGAAGGAACGGACAAGTGCCACAGCCACTTTGAAGCTGCTGGGCCCTGGCCACAGGAAGTTCTGTATTAGATTTAACAAAACCAGCCTCAACAGTCTTGCCCTAGCACATCCCTGTCCCATTCTGCATTTGGCTGCCGTGGAAATGTAACAGGTGTCACAGCCCTACGTAAAGCACAGCTCCTGGCCTGGCCAGGGGGCTCAGTGGTTGATCGCCGACCTGTGAACCAGGAGGTCCCTGTTTGATTCCCGGTCAGGGCACAGACCTGGGTTGCAGGCTTGATCCCCAGTAGGGGGCGTGCAGGAGGCAGCTGACCAATGATTCTCTCCCATCACTGATGTTTCTCTCTCTCCCTCTCCCTGCCTCTCTGAAATCAATACAGATCTATTAAAAAAACAAAAACAAAGCTCTTCCTGGCATGTAGCATCGTTGGTTAGAGCATCGTCCTGGTACTCCAAGGTCTGGGGTTTGATTCTGGTCAAGGCACATGTAAGACTCAACCGATGAATGTATAAATAAGTGAGACAACAGAGCCCTGTTTTTTCTCTCCCCCTCTCCCTTCCTCTCTCTCTCTCTCTCTCTCTCTCTCTCTCAAATCAATAAATTAAAAACAAAACAAAACAAAACCCAAAACTCTTGCATGTCCCATCAACCAGTTCTCCTCCCAAAACCTCCTGTGCTGTCAAAGCCCTCCCCCTCCCTCCCTCGTCCTCCCCGGCTCAGCACACAGGCTCTCCCAGTGATAGTTACAGACCAGTCACCCCTGACCTTTCACTGTCTCACTCCCACGTCTGAGCCTTCACGACAAGCCCTTCGGTACCATGCCCAACACTGAACCTGAGTCTGCCCACCTGCCCCCCCCTCTACCCGCCCTGGGCTGCGGCTAGAACCCACTCACGGCCTGCCTGCCTCCTTACTGCCCCCGCACCTCCGAACAGTGTCCGGACCCTGACCTACACAGCCAGTCTCCCCCCACCCCCTCACCGTCTACACAGCACCCTGTCCGGTTATCTCCACGGCAATCCTTACTATCTGGAAGAACTGTGTCTATTCGTTGTCTCTTCCATTAGATCAGGCGCTTTCACGAGCCCTACTTCTGATTTCCCACTTCCTAGGGCTGCAACCTCAGAGGCCTGCTCACCACCACCTCAGGAATATTTGCTGGAAAAATAAATGCGTTTATTTTATTATTATCATCAGTGCTCAATTAGAAGAACAAGTACCTGATTGAATCTCTGGGCATTTTCCAGAATTTTTCTTTCCTCCTTCAGACAGTTATAGATGATCATTGACATCAGTATTGGGTCTTCCTGAAAATTATCCTACATACGGGTGGTTAGGACAAAAGTAAATTAAGTATCAGAAGGTTTAAGCCATTGTGCACTATAAATTGTTCATATTCACTGAGAAACCTCACCTCGCATTTATTAAATTCTACAGAAGTTAATATTTGGTAAAATCAAAATATTCTTTTCACAAATTCTGACAAAAACTGCTCTAACTTTCCAATTAAGTGCAGGTATCTCAATTACTTCTTGATTAAAAAAAAACAAGTATTTTATACATGGTTCCTATCATATTTTTGCTTTAATTACTATTTTTCTTTTATAGTCATGACCTTTAGTTAGGGTCCTCATTTCTGCAAGCGATGCAGAAATGACCCATGACGTTCCCGCTGGTCTCTGCTTCAATCAGACCAGAGACATTCTCCTCAATTTTTCTGCTTCCTTGCCAAAAGCAGTTTGCCAAATACTGGCAATCATGGCTTTTAATTTTTTATTTTTTTTAAAACAGCCATCATGGCTTTTTATAACAGGTGTATGCAAGCCGATAGGAGAACCAATGTTTATGAAGCTCATCAACTTCCTCATCCACTGGCACTATAAAACCCTCGACCAGGGGGTCCTCAAACTTGTTAAACAGGGGGCCAGTTCACTGTCCCTCAGGCCGTTGGAGGGCCGGACTATAGTTAAAAAAAACTATGAACAAATTCCTATGTGCACTGCGGGCCCGGGACGAGTCAGCTGCTAAGCAGGACAGGCAGCGGCACCCGGCGGGCCGGATCCATGTCCTCGGCGGGCCGCGTGTGGCCCGCGGGCCCAGTTTGAGGCCCCCTGCCCTAGACCCAGCCACAGAGGGAAAACAAGGTGCTCACGGCCTAAGGTGAACAGCTGTGTTTTTATGAAACAAGAAAACAACAGTGCTCGCTCAGAACAGGGGCGTTCCACTGACACCGCCGAGTAACTGTGAGAGCCAGACTTAAGGACAAGGGAGTGCTTCCGAGGTGACCCGAGGTAACCCCAAAACTCTGCAGCACGTTCTCTCCGGCCCGGAGCCCCCGGATCTTCCCTCGCAGGGCAGCCCACGAGAAGCAAGGCCAGGAGGGCCTCGTTCCAGTGCCCGACGCCCCGTGGGCTCCCGGGAGGCCGCACTGTGCTGGGCTTCCCTCCGCCGTAGAGCGAGGACTGAGCCGGGACGCGGCACCGACGGTCCTGTGAGCTTGGACATGGCACTCCAGCTCACTGCTCTTCAAATGGAATCTTTTCCCTTTGGTTTAAACAGCAACAACCTTCCGTAAAGCAGGTTTCCAGCATCACATTTTTCTCAGAGTTACAGATGCCTAACAAGGGAGACGCTGAAACCTGAACATTCCGTGTGTGTTTGCAAAACGAACTGAGGTTTCATTTCACCTGTGCTCTAAAGCCTTCGCCACGCGAAGGGACCGGATTGCCAGTCTCTGACTTTCCTCACTGCCAACGAGCGTGCTCAGCGTGTGGCGAATGGAAAACCCTCTCCCACGTGGACGCGGGCACGTCCCGACTAACGCACACCCCGCGTACCCCGCACACCCTGCGTACCGTACCTGCAGGTTGCGCTTGCTCTTCCTGATGTTGTGCTGCAGCAGGAAGTTGTTTTCCAGGGAGAAGCGGCTGTACTGGTCGTCCAGCTGCGACAGGAGGTCGTGGAAACGGATGGTGGCGAACGAAACATCGTTGGCGGCGTGCTCCCTAGATGGGAAAGTCACACACTTCATCTGGGGACTGTTTTAATCAGACAAGATCACCCCTGCCTCCGTGTGAAGCTGTGACAACCGTGGTGAGTGCTTCCTTGTTTGTATCGCTTTCCCGTGACACAGACGCTGCTTTCAGCGGCAGTCGGTACGATGTTTCTGTTATATACAGCTAGCCTGAGAAATTCTAGAACTCCGAGACTGTGCACGACACTGCTCATGGCCATCAACTCTGAGGGGAGAAGTCAGCAGGGGACTTCATTTTCTATGTCTGATACTCTCGGAACGTCAAAAGCATCCGCCGTCAGCAAAAAGAAATTTTAAAATAGAACCTGGACCACTTTTGAGCGAGATGGCCTGAATGCTATCACCTCTTCGTATCGCTAATCAATATTGTACCGTAACTCAGCTTTAATGGTGTCTTTCAACTTCTTTCTATGGCCTGTACCCTAACTCGGGAAGTAACGGGTGTCGCATCACCTAACGTATCTGAAGCATTTAGGAGCGTCTGTAATGCTAAAAGTATAATATGCTAATTAGACCGGAGGGCGTCCGTCCTTCTGGACAAAGCGCGGTGGGCGGGTGGGCGGGGGCCAGGGCCAAGGCCCTTGCACGCATTTTGTGCATGGGGCCTCTAGCGTGTCGTCACTGAACTGACAAGACTGCATGCAAGCCCTTAATGACTGATGTGTGCAGCTGTGCAGAGACACGTGCCACTCCTCAGATCAACAGCCTTCCGGAACAGACAACCCCAGTGGCCTCCGACGAGGTTCATCTTCTAGTCAACGCGGCTCCACATCACTGAATCAGCAAGGGCCGTGGAAAGCCCGGAGCAACGTGGCCCCCTCTCCAGCGCCCTCCTTACCAGTCCTGCTTTTCCAGCCACTGGGCCAGGTACTGGCGGATCTCCATGGGGAAGCTGTCATCGTAGAGCTGGTGCACCTGCTCCAGGAACTTGGCGTCCAGCTGCTGGAGCTCGTACCACTGGGACATCCTGGAGGGAAGCACACGGTCACAATGGAGTCAGGCTCCGGGACGCATGCTCAGCGTGGGGCTTCCTGCAGATGCCTTGCTTGAGCCAAAACATAATCTGCCTCTGAACTATACTGCTTCAATGGTGTCTGTATTCCAAAGCCCGTTTGTTTTGTTGCTGTTACTTTTTAATCTTTATTTTGAAAGTATTACATGTGCCCCGCTTTATCCCCCTCTGGCCCGCTCCCCTCCCCCCAAGGTCTTTGGTTGATTACCTCCCATCCACCCTCCCCTGCCTTCCCTCCCAGATTCCACACTTTTTTTTTTAAAGCAACTTCTTGCTTAAAAAAAAAAAAAGGTATATTTTTTATTGATTTCAGAGAGGAAGGGAGAGGAAGAGAGAGAGATAGAAACATCAATGATGAGAGAGAATCATTGGTTTGCTGCCTCCTGCACGCCTCACACTAGGAATTGAGCCCACAGCCCAGGCAGGTGCCTTGACCGGGAATCGAACCTGGGACCCTTCAGTCCACAGGCCAACGCTCCATCCACCGAGCCATGCCAGCTAGGGCCGCACTCTGTTTTTTAAATTGACTTTTGGAGTCAATATTTTTTTTCTTTTCCAGGAAACACATGGTAAAGTCTTTGCTTAAACTTCTTGGGGAAGCCCTTTCTGGCCACCTTATTTAAAGGGATACCACTCTCACCCTGGAAAATGCTATGCCACTTCCTGATGCATTTTTCTCCATAGCACTTACCACCATCTAACCTATCACGTATTTTCTTATCCCTTTTTTTTTTTTTAAGATTTTTAAAATTCATTTTAGAGAGAGAGGAAATATGTATTTTCTTACGTATTTTGACTGCTTTTGTTTTCCTCACACGAAGAAAAGTTTTTCAGGGGGTTTTGTCCACTGCTTCCAGGGCAGTGCTGGACACACAGTAGGTGTTCAGTAAATATGCCCTTTAAATAAATCTGTACTTTCATCAAACAAATAAATGCAAAACACCTAGATTTACTTAAGGACAAATCCTAAGAACTCTCCCAAAATCGCTCTTAAAAATTACAGTACCTTTGTAATTCAACTCAAGGAACTTTAAACGGGTATTTCACATTTTATGATTCATAGGTTAAAATGGATTACTTTTATTACATAGCTTTTAAAAGAGACGTGTTTTCTTCTTCGCCAACTGCAAACAATAAGTCTGGCACCGAATGTCTTAAATCTCAGTAATAACTTAAAGATCAAAACAACATCCTTATATACGTGGTAACTGGGAAGGATCAAGTAACACCATCTCTTTGCATACCCGTAAGTCAATTTTGCACAGCAATTCTAAAGGTTAACAATTAAGACAAAGCCTAACTGAGGGGGCCCGGACGTCCAGCAGGAGAAGGGGAGCCTCCCCTCGCCATGCAGTGTAGGGTTTGCACCAGGCTCGGCGGCACCGTGCGGAGTGGATGGAAGGGAGTGCTGTCCCGCGGGCCCGCTGAGGAGGGGCCCGGCTTTGCAAGCAGGGACGGGCTTGCTGGCGAGCACATGTGTGCAGCACCAAGTCATATCTACCCCACAAGCGTCCTCCCAAAGGAAGATGAGGACATGGTGGGAAGGCACGGGTGCCAGTAGGGACGGACCCGGCCCACCCTGTCGGCACGCTTTCTCTGGCCACTCGATGCTCACTTCTCATGCCTTGTGCCTGAGCAGAGGGCTCCACATCTGTGGTCCCTCCTTCCCTGTGATGCGTCTCAAGAGGATGTGCCTAAAGTAAGGGTGTGCAGAGGCTGGGACAGCTCTGGCCAGCCAAGTGACCCCAGGCCACTCATTGGCTGTCAATAGGCTGGTGGTTAGGACCCGATGAACTAGGTCACAGGCACTACCCGGCACCGAGCAGGCAATCAATCAGTTCTCACCAACAAAACCAGAATCCATCTTAACCTTCTTACCAAGCCTGTTACCAACAGAGGGATCGGCACGATCGTCCTCCAAGGACCTGGCTCCAGTCCCAAGAGCTCCCTACCTCCCGGCCTCCGACGCGACTTCCCAATCCGGCCTCTGCCACCCTCGGGTCGGACCACATCCCTCGTGTGTTCAAAACTGCCAGCGTGCCCAAGCTTAGGCTGACTTCCTCCCAGGCCTTCCCTTCATCTATGAGCACAGCAGCCCCGGCCCCCCGTTCTCCCTGGGTGTCTGCCTCTGCCCACCGTCTCGCTGTGCTCCAGCTGCTGCCCTTGAAAACAGTCTCCCCACAGATGTGTGCCTCTCTACACCCTACCAGCGTTCCGAGGGGGTGCAGACGCCCCTTCTCCAGAGAGCTGCCTGAGCCTGACTCAGAGACCACGGTGCTTTCTTATTAGACGTGAGCCCCGTGGCATCCTGTACCTCCGTTGGCGCGCCGGCCCCTGCCTTCCCTACAGAGCTCTGGATGAGTCCCCTGCATGACGTCAGCTCCACGTTGCAGAGACCATGCCTCAAAAAAAAAATTTTTTTTTTAAAGTCCTCTGCTCCTTGGACAGCGTCCTGCACATGCAACGTACGCCGTAACCGTTTGTGGAGTTGAAAATCTAGCGTATGTCAGAGAGCAATAGGAAGTACAGGGCGAACCATATTACCGCCCAACCAGTCCGAGTCCCGCACCCGCATTCAGCAACGGTTGCATTCTGGTTCATGGGGAGGCTCCAGTCTGATTTCCATCCCATAAAAGCAAAAAACCTCTCCAACCAACACAAGTAACACCGCACACCGATGCCTCTACCCCCAAGCTCTTCGATGCCAGCCAGGAAAGTTTAGGGAGGACTACCTGTATTCCTGGGGGGTTTGCAGGAAGGAAACGATCGCTTTCATATTCTAGGAAGACATTAAGCTCCTTCAGCCTTGAACACAGAGACACAATTAAGTTCCTGCGTTGCCATGGACAGTTACTGACCCATCACCTTATGCCCCGTGAGGGGCGGGGGGTTCGATCTGAGCAGCCGCTGCACACAGCACTTCAGCCGTCAGAGTATTGGGTTTGCGTGCACAGGACGCGAGCTTCTAACGCAGAAAGCTCTCCAGGGGTGGCCCACACCCATCAAAGCTTCCTGCCGACACTAGAACTCGTGAGTGCAGTGGGAAGGGGCGGGAAGGGTGGCATCGAGGGGGTAATGGCATTCCACATGCCATCTTTACTGCCAGGGCAAGGCTGGCCGGGCAACCGTGCCAGCACCGAGAACCGCACTTGAGACACTCTGGACTCGGGCCCTGGGGGAAAGGGGGCCGATACACCTGTCAGCGCGGCCCGTCCGTCCGGGCCCGGCGCCCCGCTGCCCTGCCCCGCCCCCGATCCGGGCGAACCCCACGCTCACTCACTCTGCGCGCCGGGTGAGCAGGGACGGGCGAAGGCGCCCCCGGGTCGCCTCTGCGGGGCCTGAGGTCCGACGGGTGTCACTAGGCCTGGGGTCCGACAGGTGTCCCTCAGGTGAGGCGGAATCTCCCTGCGGACTCAGCGCCGGAAAACGAAAGTGCCGGCGCGGAGAGAAGGCAGTGCCGAGCGCCCCGCCTCCTTTGCCTCCACCAATCAGGGGCTCCGCGCTCAGCCAATCGGACGCGGCTGTTCCGCGAGCGCGCTGCCTCCCCCCGGAGGCCGCGGATCGGCCAATCCGCTGGGTCCTTCTGTAGCCTTTGGGCGGGGATCCCGCGTGAGTGACACTGCTCTGTTTGGCCTCTTGGCTGCCGGACAGTTGCGTTTTTACCTTCTGGGGAGGAACTAAAAAGGAAGTTGCTTGCAGAGGCCCAGACTTGGCAATTTCTGCGTGTCCCGCCCCCCCCTCCCCCCGCATCTGAGAGCCTGCAGCTAAGGGCTGCCATTAAGAAACTCGGCTTGGCAGCTAAAGCCAGTGGGGGGCGTGCAGGGGCAGCCCGTCAGTGATTGTCTCTCATCATGGATGTTTCTCTCTCTCCCTCTCCCTTGCTCTCTGAAATCAATAAAAATATTTTTTAAAAATGCAGTACCATCCCAGTGCTGCAAGAACATATAGCAATGTAAATACATGACAGAAAGGGCGACGGGAGAGAGGGGAGTGCTGGTGGCTCTGAGTGGCGGGTTACTTCATCTTTTTTTATCATTTTCCCCCATTACACTCGCAGCCCCACCCCCTCGGGGACGCCTTTGAAGTCCGTGCTTCCTGGAGCGCCGCCGGGAGGGAGGTGGCCTGGGCCACGAGGCCGGGCTGGGGGCGGGGGGATCCCATGGCAACGGGCCTGCGCGGCGGGAGGGGCGCGCCGCGGGGAAGAGCCGCCCCACGTGCTTTCGGGGAAACGCTCGGAGGCCGAGAAGGCACGGAGTTGAGGGGAAACGAAAAGCGAAAGCGGGCTGAGCGCAGTGCGCAGGCGCGGGCGCGGGCCCGGGGCTTTCCCGCGGAGCCCGCCGCCCGCGGTGCCCACCGCAGCCCCCGGGCGGACACGCGCGCACCCCGCGCTCCCTGCCGGGGCCGCCCTCGAGAGGCGTGGTCCTTGCACAGCAAGAGGGTTGGAGGCGGGAGGGGGGGCGCCCTGAACCCCAGAGGGAGGGGGACATTGTCCAGTTGCTTCAGGTGCTGGGAAGCTCACCTGTCCCACTTCCACGTCTGTTCTTCCTTTGGGAACCCCCCCTCCGCCCCCAACCTCGCTTCTCCATCTGCACCATCTAGCTCAGGTCTTCCCGGTCCTAAGAGCTCTGCCCCTCCCAGCTGGGGTCCCTGACCTTGAACCAGAGACGAAGGAGGCTGGCTGTCTCAGGCTGTCCTTTCCCTGGACCCACTGAGGGCTTCCCTCTCTCCTGAGTCGCACGTCTCACGGCGATTATGCCAAGGGGGTGGGAGAAGCAGAATGGAGGCGGGTGACAGTCACTGGATCATGACTGGGAACGCGTGGCAGGCCAGGACAGCAGTGCAGGCTCTGCCTGCAGCCTGCGTGGCTCGTCAGAGTGGTTCCAGGAGACACTGACCTCATGTCTTGGGGCGCTGCTCACCCACTCTTAAAGGGCTCTGCCTCCTTAGGGTGGCCTAGGGGCCAACGGAGGACCTCCAGGGTGAGGGGACCCACCCCACTGGACCCAGCCTCCAGCCTGGAGTGAGAGCCGGGCCCCACCCTTCCCCTGACCCCCACAGTGCAGATGGGTGTGCGTCTTCTCCAGCTACAGGGAGAGGGCATAGGGAATTTCCAGCGCAAATGAATATGTGGGGCCCCTTTTCCAAAACGGATTCAGAATTTCAAGAAGGCAACCGCCGCAGAGCCTTAAACCAAGCCGGCCCCTCTGCCTCCCTGGCCCGGGGGAACTGTGCAGGGAAGGGAGCACCCGGAATTCCTGGTGCGGGAGCCAGGGGAGGGCCTCCCCTGCAGAAGGCTTGCAGACCTGCATCTAAGGAAGGGACAGGCCGGGCCACCACTCCTCCCTGTGGCACTGGTGTAAATCAGGCCTTCAGCGTTCCCTGGAGAGGCCTGCGTGCTCTGGTCTGCCTCCCTTCTTCTTTTTAATTGATTTTAGAGAGAGGAAGATGAGAGAGAGTGTGTCAGACGGAGAGATGGATGGGTCTCACGTGGGTTGGTGGCCTCCCACCCATGCCCCCAGCAGGGGCTGAGGATCAAAGCTGCAACCCAAGTACATGCCCTTGACCCGGTATTGACCTGGAGACCCTCCGGTGTGCGGCCCATGCTCTGACAACTGAGCAATGCCAGCTGGGGCTCCCCTAAAGGGCTGTAATGAGAGCGGCATTCTCCCACACCCTTTAACCTCTCCCCAGCCCCACCATGTCTAGACATCCTCTAAGATTCTTCCCTCAGAGGCAGCTGGTGAGACATCTATGTGGGTGACTGTGAAACCTTATGTAAGACAGTGTGGGGGAGCGTTTTACCCCGGGGGCAGGAGGAGTAAGGCCCTGAGTCTGATGGGAGGAGTTAGGGGGGAGTTTCTTGTGTGGGCACATGTCTGGGATGCCTGGCACAAATGAGATATCTAAATGAAAGGAAAGTTAGGGTAACATAATCAAACAGTGTCATTCCAGAGCATTGCTCCAGAGTTTGGAGGTTAAGAGTGGGGTGACATAGAAGGGAATCCCTATGTTGGTTGAGCAATAGCAAGTGTGTTTTGGTTATTCGGTTTGAAGTCTAATATTGGGGACTGTTCCATGATTTTGGAGTTTGAAGGCATTATGAACGGAATTCTAGCATAGTCTTGTAGACAGACCAAGGAGTAAAGGAAAGAAAGGAACTCATTACCATCCTCTATGTGTTCAGACACCACAGCATTAACATATTAGAGAGCAGAGTGCTAGAGTCTAGGGCAGGGGTCGGCAAACCGCGGCTCGTGATCCACATGCGGCTCTTTGGCCCCTTGAGTGTGGCTCTTCCTCAAAATACCACGGCCTGCGCGCGTCTATTTTGAAGAAGTGGCGTTAGAAGAAGTGTAAGTTTAAAAAATGTGGCTCTCCAAAGAAATTTCAATCGTTGTCCTGTTGATATTTGGCTCTGTTGACTAACGAGTTTGCCGACCACTGGGCTAGGCGAATACCCATGAACAAAGCCTTCTCGGTCCATGGACATACAGAGTTTGCAGAAAGTCTAATGAAGAAGGCAGATGATACCCGCTGCTGGGAGCTAGAGGATATGAATCAGGTGTGACGGGACCTGAGACATGTGTGTGCGTGCATGTGTGTGTGTGTGTGTGTGTTTGAAAGGAAGGCCTTTTGGAGCCTAAAGGATGGATGAACCTAATCCAGTAGATGAGATGGGGCTGGAGACTTGAGCAGATAGAGCAGAGGGAGGTGAGATGGAGCATGACCATCAAATAAACTGAAAGTAATTCACTCAGTCTCCTGTGTCTGATTTGGAGGCTGAGAAGCCATTGTTGGGGAGAAGTCATGAGAGATGAGTTGAAGCATAAAAAGAGACTGAAAAATGACTGTGGAAAGATCTGTTAAGAATTATGGTCCAGAACTGGGAACCTTAATTGTTTTTTGTGCCAGGAACCCCTCTGGCAGTCTGATGAAATCTATGAATTCCTTCAAGGAATAATATTTTTAGTCGAATAAAATACATAGGATTCACAAGGAAACCAAAACACTGATATAAAGATATTAAAATGGTGACACCAACCATGTAATATAGTCATACTAGAGGCCCGGTGCATGAAATTCCTGCATGGGTAGGACCCCTGGGCCTGGCCAGCAATCAGGGCTGATCAGGACCTTCTGGCTGCCGTCCGGGGCCTTCCTTCGTTCCGCACCGCCCCCTGGTGGTCAGTGCACATCATAGTGAACAATCAAACTCCCAGTCTCACTCCTGAGGGGACACTTTGCCTGGTAGCCTTTTATATATATAGGTAAGTGCTTCTTTATTAACGGTACTACATAAGATCTAGCAACGGGTCTGATGAATGCAATTTCAAAACCGTGCTTAGCATAAGCGATATTTTAAGATAAATGTGACAACCATGACGAACACGTGGTGTAGGTTATGGCTTGTTGGCTCTGTGTCTATCTAAAAGAAACTCCGTTTCAGCAAAAAGTTGGTAGAAACAAACTCCTAACTATTGCCATCCAAATTTACGCCTCTGCAGAATTCTGCTCATACTCTCTAGGCAAGCACGGCTAAGCCAGAGCGTCACGAGCCCTTTGAAGACTTAAAGCAGCGGCTGAAACGGTCCAGTTTACTCCCGGCGCTCTGCCTACCCCGGAAGCCACGCGGAGCTGTTCCTTGTGTTTACGGGAAGGTGTTGCAGAGTGTGTCCTCCTCACCCTGTTCTCATGGCGTCCCCTTTGGGAGGACTCGGGTTGAAATGCTCTATGTCTAACAGGGTGGTTCCGCACGGGGGTCTGTCAGGAAAGGGTGCGTGTTACTGTCTGAATTACACTCCCGCGAGCCAGACTTCGAAAGATGCCACCGTCAGCCGGTCACTGCTCGTGGTCAGTCTGATAGAAGCCTGCGGTCCATGTCAGAAACTGGAGTGTGCGCGCACAGGGGCCAGTGGGCCAAGTCTAGGCTACCGCCATCGGCTGCGAGCACTGTCCTGGGACGGCGTGCCCCCTAATTCTGCTCCTTCTACCGGGGGGAGTGCATGGGCGTCCTGAGCCCTGTGAGGTGAAGAAAAGCCCCTTGGGTTTGCAGACTCACGGTCGTACTTTAGGGCTCTTGGGGGACTTTCCTGGCTCCCTCAAGACTTTGAGGAAGCCCACTGGCAGCGGTCGTTCTTCAGACAAAGACACCACTACTCAGCACAGTTGTGGAGGGCAAGGAGCCATTGCTGGGGAGAAGTGAGGCGATGAGAGATGAGCTGAAGCATAAAAAGAGATTTGGAAAGCACTTTGGGAAGATCTGTTGAGGATTATGGTCCATAAGAAGAGATAGAACGCACCCTAACTCTCATCTGAAAGGGGGTCAGCAATGTGGGCACCTGTGCTTGGTGTGGGATGGGTGAGGGGAATGTGAACACATGACCAATATTTTTAACATCCGCCCTGTGTTTCATTAGATGCTGCTTGTTTGCTCCTAGCTGGCAGAAAAAATATTCCGGGGCATGGAGGGGCCTGATAAGACAGAATCTCCTGTTAGGAGATAATAAAAAAATCCTTTATTATTATTATTTATTTATTTTTTTCCATCCGACATTGGCCTCTCCCTGTTGGCTTGCCTGGGGGCCAGGAAATGGGTGGAAGTTCGAGAGGAGTCCTCAGAGGGAATGACATTTCCGACTGCAGTCAGCGCTCCCCCGTGGACACCAGCCTCGGCTACGGGAAGTCATGCAGATGCCGTGGCGTAGAGACCTGCCCAGGTCCTGGCACTCAGAGCAAGAGCTGCGCACTGGCATTGCTAAGCATCCAGTCTGGGCCATAAAATCAGTGCCCCATAGGCCACCAGGAGTGACTCTGGTCCCCACCCCACCCCTAGCGGTTTACTGCGGTGCAATACGGCCCCAGCGGCAGAGGCGTCTGGGAAATGTTGGATTCTTAACTCTCTGTAACCTCAGGCTTGGCTCACTGCCCAGAGACCCGGAAAGCCACCCAAAGATGAACGCCATGCTCCCGGGAAGGTTAACGACTGTCTAGCGTGTGATCGCTGCGTGATGTTATCTGTGAACTTAGGAGGGCACTGTTCCTTTTATGGTCTAAGTGACTACCCACCCTCTGGTTTTACTACAAACCCCTTATAAAGAGACCCTGACCTGGGAGGGGGGGGATTCTTCCCGCCCGGCCAGCAGCTGCCCTGCCCGAGTGTGTCAGTTCTCCTAATAAAGCTCTTACGGATTTGAAGAAGGCTACGTGTCAGTTCTTCAGAATCAACCCTGCATTGAGACTTTTGGGGCTTTCCCCCAACGGAGGAATCCCTGGCAGTGATCCCAGCAGCTGTGAACCCCGAAGTTGGGACCCTGTGGACATGAAAGTCCAGAGGCTTCATAGTTCACCCCTGGGTACCCAGCTGTTGCTGCCCCATTATTCCCGCCAGGCAGGGTCCAGTGTACGACTCTCAGACGCTCCTGCTGGCTTTTGAGTAATGCAGTGAGGCCTTGCTATTCTTGACCTACTCTGAAATATTTTTTAAAAAGTCATTTTTTAAATTAAATTTATTGGGGTGACATTGGTCAACATGATCATATAGGTTTCAGGTGTGGGTTTGTATGTTACAAGATCTGTATGTTGTGCCATATGCCCACCACCCAAAGTCACATCTTCTCCTGTCACCCTGTGTCAGGACCTCTATTCTGAAATCTTAACCTTGAGCCTTCTAGAGCCAAAATCATAAGTAACGCAGGAGAAACGAAGTCGGAGATGAAGCAAAGACGAACCAAGGAGTCTTTGGTTAATATCATATTAACACTTGGTTTTTCAAAGTCTCTCTTATCTTGCACGTTTATCTGAAGCTTTGGTGTAGGGGCGCCAGCGAGAGCATAGACAAAGCCATTGGGCATATACAAAGCCGAAGAAATAAGATGTGATTGCTGGCAGAGATGAGTCTTTCAGCTTCCTTTGCTTCTTCCCTTTGAGTGTCAGGGGTGGATCCTGTCATTCAGGAGAGTAGGGCGACTTCATCTGAAATTGAAAAACCAAAAGGGCCTTGAGGAAACTATTGCTTGGTAAAGAAATTGCTATTTCTCATGTGAACACCTACGGCTACTAACTACTCCATAATCATTGTTCCGGTTAACTACTAAGCATTCAGAAGACACCTTTAAGCAGAAGAAAACGGTTTTAAGAAGGGCCTGTTCATCCCACGAACAGTAAGAAGAAATGGGTGCAAAATGTAGCAAAAGCTCTCTTATAACGAAATGACTTAAGGACAACTAACAACAGAATGGCCGTCCAAGGAGAGTATGGGTTTTTCGTCCCTAGAAGTTTCCAGGAAAAGGACCAAAACCCATAGATTTATATAGTCAGATAGAAATTTCCTGGGCCTCAGAGTCCCTCCGAGAGTCTATTATGCTGACGTTTACTCATCGTTGTGCAAGGTTGGGGGTTTGAACTGCTTGACAATGTTGGGGCATAGGAACAGATAGAATGCGCCCTACATCTCGTTACTGCGATTGCAACGATGACACAGCCCTCAGAAGGGTAGTATTACACTGCTGTTGAGTTTTCTTCATATACCACTGGCAGAGGCTCCCGGGACGAACAATGCAAGCAACAATTCATCAAGAAGAGCGGAAACTGGTGGTGCTTGAACTGCTAAAGTAAATATTAGAGTAAGCTTATCGATATTGACTGATACGTGTGGTCTGCTCAAGTTGGGAGAGAGGTGGGAGAGAGGCATGGCCAACAGTGGACTTAGGGACGAAGCGTATTTGAGGGGCTCAGGAATATTCTGCCCGGTGGTGGCTTGAGAGGGGAAGAATTGAGAGCCACTCAAGCTAGTAAAGATGCCTGCTTTCAACACGGGTGAGATCAGCAGCACACAGGCCCACACAGACATCCTTGTGTTAGGCTGATGAGTCTGTTTCCTCACGGCCCTGGCTTCGCACGCCGCCTTTGCTCGCTTGGGAATGAATGCCCAGGACCCTGGAGAAGGGCCCGGAGAAGAGGGGGGACCTACTGCGGTTTCGATCGCCGTGGGACTCAGGTTTTCTCTCAGCACCGCATACACACTGGGAGACATCGGAAGAAGTTCTGACGGAGACTGTGGCTCGGTTGAATCGCTTCGGCTTAAAGAAATAACAAGGAAAAAAGCGAAGAGGATGAAACAGCCATAGCCCGTGTGGCTTACTGTGAGGAGCTCATTTCTAGGGCCTGATCTAGTTGTGACACTGAGATGCCTCCTGCGTCACCTCACACCACCGCATTCAGCCGGCTGTGGAAGGCGTGGCGTGTCACCGGGCCGCTCAGGAACCGCAGTCAGGGCAGACTGCGGTGTGTGCTGAAAACTAGCTCTGTGTGTTCAGGAAAAACGGAGGGTGAGCACTAAAGCGCTTACTTCTCGGGTGTGTGTGTTCTCTCCACCCTGAAGTTTCCTACAGAAAGGCTTCTTTTTGGGGGGGATGAGCTCAATAACAAACATTTCGCATGCGACGAAGACTACTTACATTGTCGAGATGGGGATAAAAACGGAAGGAACATAGCCTTTGTCCCCCTTTTCGGTTGGTCGCGAAACTGGGAAAGAGAGCGTTGGGAAACACGTTACCAATATTATTGATGAAGTTAGAAAAAAGTCTAGAAAGGTAGGAGTAATGCTGAAAATAGAGAGATGGTGCAAAAGCTTATTGATTCACGAAACTTTTTAGTTGAGTATTTTAGATGTGCAGACACTGTGCGAGAAGAGAAAAACACATCTTTTGGCAGGTCTAATCTAACTTTACGTATTAATGTGTTTAAAGTGCATGAGAAAAATTGGGAATCAGCCTGGCCGGTGTGGCTCAGGGGTTGAGCATCAACCTGTGAACCAGGAGGTCACGGTGCGATTCCCTGTCAGGGCGCAGGCCCGGGTTGTGGGCTCCATCCCCAGTGTGGGGCGTGCAGGAAGCAGCCGGTCCATGGTTCTCTCTCATCATTAATGTTTCTCTCCCTTCCTCTCTGAAATCAATAAAAATATCCTGTATAATAAAACGGTAATATGCAAATTGACCCTAACAGCAGAACCACCAGAACAACCGCTCGACCAGTCACTATGAGACGCACTGACCACCTCTCGGTCCCTTTCCCTGGCTGGCAGGCTCCGATCGCCCAATGGCGAACGGAGAACGTGGGATGGGTGGCGGGGGACACAGGTGGCGCCAGGCCCAGGCTCCCGCCCACCACTCACCCCACACAGAGGGCAACCCAGGGTGGGGTTGGAGCCGGCGAGTGGGCGGAACAGCCAACCTCTTGGTTCCTCCCCCCGGCCGGCAGGCTCCCATCACCCAATGACAAACGGGGAACTGGGGTTGGATGGCGACGGTGTGCAGGGCTGGTTGTGGGCAGCTGGGGAAGATGGGCCTAATCCCAGGCCACGCCTAGGGACCGTACCCACGCACAAATTTCGTGTGCCGGGCCTCTAGTATATATACAGTATAAAAAAGAAAAATTGGGAATCAACTATATTACTCGCTGCTCTGTTACATTTAAGTTTGATTGTAAGGACTGATTTATTTGTGTTGTAGGGGATTTAACATGATGCCGTTCTTTTCATGAAAACGGACACCAATCATAATCGTACGATTTCACCAGTTTCTGAAGCACAGGCGCCAGAGCTACTAGAAGTGCTACTGAGCTGTGGTCACAGGTGTGCAGACGTCCGCCTTGGAGCAGCCCACATTCCTCTGCTACCCGACGCTGGACTTGCGCTTGTTCCAGCTGTGCTTTGGACCAACTGTCATTTTTCAACTGTGATTTGTTTCATCGACATTTGTTTCATCATCATTTGGTCAGAGGTAAAGACACTTAGGGACGGTTGTTGTTTTATTTTGTTGTTTGTTTGTTTCACAAGGGGATGAAGTAGGGTGGCCACAGTCACCCGCTGCGAGTGACAACTGTAGGACAGTCCACAGATGGTGCTCATGGATTTAGTTGCTATAGATGAACATTTTAATGGATGGTTTATAATTTCATTAAAGAACCAAAATGGTGAACTTACATTACAGCTATGTAGCTAGTTTCATATATGTTCTTGCATAGACTCTTGTTTAACCAAATGCCTTCTGTGGCCAGGATTCTTTTAGGCCGGTAGCATAACCCAGGGAGGCAGGCATGTGGGGACTTGTTATTGGCAGGCCCGGAGGTGGGGGATGGTACGCGGACTCCCTGGTCCCCTCCTGGGCACACGAGTAACACCGAGTGGTGAGGTACAGTTACATTTAATTTTGATGATAATGACTGATTCATCTGTGTATTTATAATAAATGAATTTTTTTTCATTGAAACTGACACCAATCAAGACCTAGCTGGTTTGGCTCAGTGGATAGAGCGTTGGCCTGTGGACTGAAGGGTCCTGGGTTTGATTCTGGCCAAGGGCACATGCCAGGGTTATGGGCTCAATCCCCAGTGTGAAGAGTGCAAGAGGCAGCCGTCAATGATTCTCTCTCATCATTGATGTATCCATCTCTCTCTCCCTCTCCCTTCCTCTCTGAAATCAATAAAAATATATTAAACAATAAATAAACTGACACCAATCAGAATCATAAGTAAAAAATATATCCTATATAATAAAAAGCTAATATGCAAATCAACCGAATGGCAGAACGACTGGTCGCTATGACACGCACTGACCATCAGGGGGCAGATGCTCAACACAGGAGCTGCTGCCCCCTGGTGGTCAGTGTACTCCCACAGGGGGAGCGCTACTCAGCCAGAAGCCGGCTCATGGCTGGCCAGTGCAGCGGTGGTGGCGGGAGCCTCTCCTGCCTGCACTGCAAGCAGGGATTGGGCCTAAGCCAGCAGGTGGACATCCCCCGAGGGGTCCTGGACCGCGAGAGGGCTCAGGCCGGGCTGAGAGACCTGTCCCCCCAGTGCACGAATATTGTGCACTGGGCCTCTAGTATATATGGTATATAAAGCTTTAAGCCCTGGGCCTTTTTTTTTTTTTTTTTTGCAAAAAACAGACTTGCTGGACTTGTAATGGCTTTCTAATCACCTCCTCTTTGTTTGCCTCTCCCCCCGTCACAGAAGTGAAGGCTGTGGGTCCAGAGAAGGAAGGAGAAACCCAAACTCCGCAAGTGGCTGGAGAGGCCCCCACGGCCACGGCCACGGCCACGGCCACAGCCACGGTGAGGTCTGGCCACAGCCACGGGTCGGCCAGCAGGCAGTCCCTTTCCAGGAACCGCTGACACGCCACTTCCTCGCTAAGGTTTTGACCTCCACGTATTCCTTGGATCTTATAGCCAAAGAGGAACTCAGTTTCCCTCAATCCAGGGTGAGGCCATTTTCCAAAATACAAAGAAAAGAAAGCAAACGGAAGGAAGCTGACCTTCGCAGGGCTGGGAGCTGTAGTGTTTCCCAAAGGCTTTGTCCTTGGGGATGTCGGGATAGAGGTACTTCAGGGGGTTTTCAGGGACGTTCTCGGCCATAATAACCTTGTAGTCTCGAAGGATGTCGGCGAAGGGCAGCGCCGACAGCCGGCCCTTATTGTAGGGCTCCACCGAGTGGAACCTCACTTCTCCTGGGGAGACAGAGAGCAGGACGGTCAGGTTTCCGCGGGCATCCTCTGTGGCCATGCCTCCTGCCCACGCTGTCTTCACATCGCTGGTCACAACCCAGTGCCAGCCCGCTCTGCAGTCCGACAGGACAGATCGCCCCATGAGCGAGGAGAGAGGACACCGCCCAGGCTGGGAGGAAGTCTCGGTCCCTGTGATCTGGGACGACTGTACCACGGATATTCAAACCCACTGACAAGCAGAGTTGTTAGGGCAGGCAGAGCACACTGAAAATGAATTATAAGGAATATTAATTGTGCTCTGTGAACCACGATGGCTCTGTTCTGAGTAGAGAAAGCACATACTAACCCAGTGGGGAGCTGTGTGCCCTGGGACATGGGAGCTGACATCAGAATGCTGGCCCTCCTCCTCCTGAGAACTGCCAGTCATGATGGAATGATTGACAACCTCGTAGCCGAGACAATCTAGTCGGGAGGCACCTGCTCTTTACAACCCCCCAACCCCTATTGCCTGTAATCTGGTCCGGGATGCCTGGAGGCGTCCGCCCTCTGTGACCCCCCGCTACATCCCCTCCCCCCCGGCCCCCGCATGACCTGTAACCTGTGATGATTACCCCGTGCCTGCTTTCCCATGCCTTTAATGCCTACTTCCCACGTGACCTGTGTCCTTCTACCCAATGTAAGCAGCTGGCTGATGGTGGGGGCAGCGCAGACTTTTGTGGCTGACCTGCTGCTCAGGATTGGAATAAACGCGCGTGTGGTTTAACCCGGTCTCTGCTGAAGTGGCTCAGGTAGCGACAGGCAGCCCGGACCCCTGGGTTGCCCGGTTACAGAGCAGCACCGCAGGGGCGTCTGAAGGCAGGAACACCCGTGGCCAAAGCCCGCAGCCCCCCGCGGGCACGCACCGCTCTCGGCCTGGTCCACCCAGGTGAAGGTGATCCCTCCCAGGTGGCTCTCGCTGAACCGCAGCAAGAAGGTCCCAGGCGTCTTGTCCTTCAGCAGGAGGCGCTCCTTCTCTTTGCTGACAAAGCCCATGACACACCTGGAAAGGGAGCGATGGGTCGTAGTATGGGATCAAGGGCAGGCGCTGTCGCATCTGCGTTCTCCGTGAATGAGTTCACAAAGAGCAGACCGAAATTCGCTTTGGGAATAACTCAGTTGTGTCTGACGCAGAGTAAAGTGAACGTCAATGTTCACAACATCAGAGTAAAGTGAATATCAATATTCACAACATCAGAGTAAAGTGAGCGTCAATATTCACAATATCAGATAAAGTGAACGTCAATGTTCACAACATCAGAGTAAAGTGAACGTCAATATTCACAATATCAGAGTAAAGTGAACTTCAATATTCACAATATCAGAGTAAAGTGAACGTCAATGTTCACAACATCAGAGTAAAGTGAGCGTCAATGTTCACAATATCAGAGTAAAGTGAACGTCAATATTCACAATATCAGAGTAAAGTGAATATCAATATTCACAACATCAGATAAAGTGAACGTCAATATTCACAATATCAGATAAAGTGAATATCAATATTCACAATATCAGAGTAAAGTGAACGTCAATGTTCACAATATCAGAGTAAAGTGAACGTCAATATTCACAATATCAGAGTAAAGTGAACGTCAATATTCACAATATCAGAGTAAAGTGAACGTCAATATTCACAATATCAGAGTAAAGTGAACGTCAATATTCACAATATCAGATAAAGTGAACGTCAATATTCACAACATCAGAGTAAAGTGAACGTCAATATTCACAATATCAGATAAAGTGAACGTCAATATTCACAACATCAGAGTAAAGTGAACGTCAATGTTCACAACATCAGAGTAAAGTGAACGTCAATTTTCATAATATCAGATAAAGTGAACGTCAATATTCACAACATCAGAGTAAAGTGAACGTCAATGTTCACGACATCAGAGTAAAGTGAACGTCAATGTTCACAATATCAGATAAAGTGAACGTCAATATTCACAACATCAGAGTAAAGTGAACATCAATATTCACAATATCAGATAAAGTGAACGTCAATATTCACAACATCAGAGTAAAGTGAACGTCAATGTTCACAACATCAGAGTAAAGTGAACGTCAATTTTCATAATATCAGATAAAGTGAACGTCAATATTCACAACATCAGAGTAAAGTGAACGTCAATGTTCACGACATCAGAGTAAAGTGAACGTCAATGTTCACAATATCAGATAAAGTGAACGTCAATATTCACAATATCAGATAAAGTGAACGTCAATATTCACAATATCAGAGTAAAGTGAACGTCAATATTCACAACATCAGAGTAAAGTGAACGTCAATTTTCACAATATCAGATAAAGTGAACGTCAATATTCACAACATCAGAGTAAAGTGAACGTCAATGTTCACGACATCAGAGTAAAGTGAACGTCAATGTTCACAATATCAGATAAAGTGAACGTCAATATTCACAATATCAGAGTAAAGTGAACGTCAATGTTCACAACATCAGAGTAAAGTGAACGTCAATATTCACAATATCAGAGTAAAGTGAACGTCAATGTTCACAATATCAGAGTAAAGTGAATATCAATATTCACAACATCAGAGTAAAGTGAGCGTCAATATTCACAATATCAGATAAAGTGAACGTCAATGTTCACAACATCAGAGTAAAGTGAACGTCAATATTCACAATATCAGAGTAAAGTGAACTTCAATATTCACAATATCAGAGTAAAGTGAACGTCAATATTCACAATATCAGATAAAGTGAACGTCAATATTCACAACATCAGAGTAAAGTGAACGTCAATATTCACAATATCAGATAAAGTGAACGTCAATATTCACAACATCAGAGTAAAGTGAACGTCAATGTTCACAACATCAGAGTAAAGTGAACGTCAATTTTCATAATATCAGATAAAGTGAACGTCAATATTCACAACATCAGAGTAAAGTGAACGTCAATGTTCACGACATCAGAGTAAAGTGAACGTCAATGTTCACAATATCAGATAAAGTGAACGTCAATATTCACAATATCAGATAAAGTGAACGTCAATATTCACAATATCAGAGTAAAGTGAACGTCAATATTCACAACATCAGAGTAAAGTGAACGTCAATTTTCACAATATCAGATAAAGTGAACGTCAATATTCACAACATCAGAGTAAAGTGAACGTCAATGTTCACGACATCAGAGTAAAGTGAACGTCAATGTTCACAATATCAGATAAAGTGAACGTCAATATTCACAATATCAGAGTAAAGTGAACGTCAATGTTCACAACATCAGAGTAAAGTGAACGTCAATATTCACAATATCAGAGTAAAGTGAACGTCAATGTTCACAATATCAGAGTAAAGTGAATATCAATATTCACAACATCAGAGTAAAGTGAGCGTCAATATTCACAATATCAGATAAAGTGAACGTCAATGTTCACAACATCAGAGTAAAGTGAACGTCAATATTCACAATATCAGAGTAAAGTGAACTTCAATATTCACAATATCAGAGTAAAGTGAACGTCAATGTTCACAACATCAGAGTAAAGTGAACGTCAATATTCACAATATCAGAGTAAAGTGAACTTCAATATTCACAATATCAGAGTAAAGTGAACGTCAATGTTCACAACATCAGAGTAAAGTGAGCGTCAATGTTCACAATATCAGAGTAAAGTGAACGTCAATATTCACAATATCAGAGTAAAGTGAATATCAATATTCACAACATCAGATAAAGTGAACGTCAATATTCACAATATCAGATAAAGTGAACGTCAATATTCACAATATCAGAGTAAAGTGAATATCAATATTCACAATATCAGAGTAAAGTGAATATCAATATTCACAACATCAGAGTAAAGTGAACGTCAATGTTCACAATATCAGAGTAAAGTGAATATCAATATTCACAACATCAGAGTAAAGTGAGCGTCAATATTCACAATATCAGATAAAGTGAACGTCAATGTTCACAACATCAGAGTAAAGTGAACGTCAATATTCACAATATCAGAGTAAAGTGAACGTCAATTTTCACAATATCAGAGTAAAGTGAATATCAATATTCACAATATCAGAGTAAAGTGAGCGTCAATGTTCACAACATCAGAGTAAAGTGAGCGTCAATGTTCACAATATCAGAGTAAAGTGAACGTCAATATTCACAATATCAGAGTAAAGTGAATATCAATATTCACAACATCAGATAAAGTGAACGTCAATATTCACAATATCAGATAAAGTGAATATCAATATTCACAATATCAGAGTAAAGTGAACGTCAATGTTCACAATATCAGAGTAAAGTGAACGTCAATGTTCACAATATCAGAGTAAAGTGAACGTCAATATTCACAATATCAGAGTAAAGTGAAAGTCAATATTCACAATATCAGAGTAAAGTGAACGTCAATATTCACAATATCAGATAAAGTGAACGTCAATATTCACAACATCAGAGTAAAGTGAACGTCAATATTCACAATATCAGATAAAGTGAACGTCAATATTCACAACATCAGAGTAAAGTGAACGTCAATGTTCACAACATCAGAGTAAAGTGAACGTCAATTTTCACAATATCAGATAAAGTGAACGTCAATATTCACAACATCAGAGTAAAGTGAACGTCAATGTTCACGACATCAGAGTAAAGTGAACGTCAATGTTCACAATATCAGATAAAGTGAACGTCAATATTCACAATATCAGATAAAGTGAACGTCAATATTCACAATATCAGAGTAAAGTGAACGTCAATATTCACAACATCAGAGTAAAGTGAACGTCAATTTTCACAATATCAGATAAAGTGAACGTCAATATTCACAACATCAGAGTAAAGTGAACGTCAATGTTCACGACATCAGAGTAAAGTGAACGTCAATGTTCACAATATCAGATAAAGTGAACGTCAATATTCACAATATCAGAGTAAAGTGAACGTCAATGTTCACAACATCAGAGTAAAGTGAACGTCAATATTCACAATATCAGAGTAAAGTGAACGTCAATGTTCACAATATCAGAGTAAAGTGAATATCAATATTCACAACATCAGAGTAAAGTGAACATCAATGTTCACAATATCAGAGTAAAGTGAACGTCAATATTCACAACATCAGAGTAAAGTGAATGTCAATATTCACAACATCAGAGTAAAGTGAACATCAATGTTCACAATATCAGAGTAAAGTGAACGTCAATGTTCACAACATCAGAGTAAAGTGAATATCAATATTCACAACATCAGAGTAAAGTGAGCGTCAATATTCACAATATCAGAGTAAAGTGAACGTCAATATTCACAACATCAGAGTAAAGTGAGCGTCAATATTCACAATATCAGAGTAAAGTGAACGTCAATGTTCACAACATCAGAGTAAAGTGAACGTCAATGTTCACGACATCAGAGTAAAGTGAACGTCAATGTTCACGACATCAGAGTAAAGTGAACGTCAATATTCACAATATCAGATAAAGTGAACGTCAATATTCACAACATCAGAGTAAAGTGAATATCAATATTCACAACATCAGAGTAAAGTGAGCGTCAATATTCACAATATCAGAGTAAAGTGAACGTCAATATTCACAACATCAGAGTAAAGTGAGCGTCAATATTCACAATATCAGAGTAAAGTGAACGTCAATGTTCACAACATCAGAGTAAAGTGAACGTCAATGTTCACGACATCAGAGTAAAGTGAACGTCAATGTTCACGACATCAGAGTAAAGTGAACGTCAATATTCACAATATCAGATAAAGTGAACGTCAATATTCACAACATCAGAGTAAAGTGAACGTCAGTATTCACAACATCAGAGTAAAGTGAGCGTCAATATTCACAATATCAGAGTAAAGTGAACATCAATATTCACAATATCAGAGTAAAGTGAACGTCAATGTTCACAACATCAGAGTAAAGTGAACATCAATGTTCACAATATCAGAGTAAAGTGAACGTCAATATTCACAATAACAGAGTAAAGTGAGCGTCAATGTTCACAATATCAGAGTAAAGTGAATATCAATATTCACAACATCAGATAAAGTGAACGTCAATATTCACAATATCAGATAAAGTGAATATCAATATTCACAATATCAGAGTAAAGTGAACGTCAATGTTCACAATATCAGAGTAAAGTGAACGTCAATGTTCACAATATCAGAGTAAAGTGAACGTCAATATTCACAATATCAGAGTAAAGTGAAAGTCAATATTCACAATATCAGAGTAAAGTGAACGTCAATATTCACAATATCAGATAAAGTGAACGTCAATATTCACAACATCAGAGTAAAGTGAACGTCAATATTCACAATATCAGATAAAGTGAACGTCAATATTCACAACATCAGAGTAAAGTGAACGTCAATGTTCACAACATCAGAGTAAAGTGAACGTCAATTTTCACAATATCAGATAAAGTGAACGTCAATATTCACAACATCAGAGTAAAGTGAACGTCAATGTTCACGACATCAGAGTAAAGTGAACGTCAATGTTCACAATATCAGATAAAGTGAACGTCAATATTCACAATATCAGATAAAGTGAACGTCAATATTCACAATATCAGAGTAAAGTGAACGTCAATATTCACAACATCAGAGTAAAGTGAACGTCAATTTTCACAATATCAGATAAAGTGAACGTCAATATTCACAACATCAGAGTAAAGTGAACGTCAATGTTCACGACATCAGAGTAAAGTGAACGTCAATGTTCACAATATCAGATAAAGTGAACGTCAATATTCACAATATCAGAGTAAAGTGAACGTCAATGTTCACAACATCAGAGTAAAGTGAACGTCAATATTCACAATATCAGAGTAAAGTGAACGTCAATGTTCACAATATCAGAGTAAAGTGAATATCAATATTCACAACATCAGAGTAAAGTGAACATCAATGTTCACAATATCAGAGTAAAGTGAACGTCAATATTCACAACATCAGAGTAAAGTGAATGTCAATATTCACAACATCAGAGTAAAGTGAACATCAATGTTCACAATATCAGAGTAAAGTGAACGTCAATGTTCACAACATCAGAGTAAAGTGAATATCAATATTCACAACATCAGAGTAAAGTGAGCGTCAATATTCACAATATCAGAGTAAAGTGAACGTCAATATTCACAACATCAGAGTAAAGTGAGCGTCAATATTCACAATATCAGAGTAAAGTGAACGTCAATGTTCACAACATCAGAGTAAAGTGAACGTCAATGTTCACGACATCAGAGTAAAGTGAACGTCAATGTTCACGACATCAGAGTAAAGTGAACGTCAATATTCACAATATCAGATAAAGTGAACGTCAATATTCACAACATCAGAGTAAAGTGAATATCAATATTCACAACATCAGAGTAAAGTGAGCGTCAATATTCACAATATCAGAGTAAAGTGAACGTCAATATTCACAACATCAGAGTAAAGTGAGCGTCAATATTCACAATATCAGAGTAAAGTGAACGTCAATGTTCACAACATCAGAGTAAAGTGAACGTCAATGTTCACGACATCAGAGTAAAGTGAACGTCAATGTTCACGACATCAGAGTAAAGTGAACGTCAATATTCACAATATCAGATAAAGTGAACGTCAATATTCACAACATCAGAGTAAAGTGAACGTCAGTATTCACAACATCAGAGTAAAGTGAGCGTCAATATTCACAATATCAGAGTAAAGTGAACATCAATATTCACAATATCAGAGTAAAGTGAACGTCAATGTTCACAACATCAGAGTAAAGTGAACATCAATGTTCACAATATCAGAGTAAAGTGAACGTCAATATTCACAATAACAGAGTAAAGTGAGCGTCAATGTTCACAATAACAGAGTAAAGTGAATATCAATATTCACAACATCAGAGTAAAGTGAACGTCAATATTCACAATATCAGAGTAAAGTGAACGTCAATGTTCACAACATCAGAGTAAAGTGAGCGTCAATATTCACAATATCAGAGTAAAGTGAATATCAATATTCACAATATCAGAGTAAAGTGAACGTCAATGTTCACAATATCAGAGTAAAGTGAACGTCAATATTCACAACATCAGAGTAAAGTGAACGTCAATATTCACAATATCAGAGTAAAGTGAACGTCAATGTTCACAATATCAGAGTAAAGTGAATATCAATATTCACAATATCAGAGTAAAGTGAGCGTCAATATTCACAATATCAGAGTAAAGTGAACGTCAATATTCACAACATCAGTGTAAAGTGAACGTCAATGTTCACAATATCAGAGTAAAGTGAACGTCAATATTCACAATATCAGAGTAAAGTGAGCGTCAATATTCACAATATCAGAGTAAAGTGAGCGTCAATATTCACAATATCAGAGTAAAGTGAACGTCAATGTTCACAACATCAGAGTAAAGTGAACGTCAATATTCACAATATCAGAGTAAAGTGAACGTCAATGTTCACAACAACAGAGTAAAGTGAATATCAATATTCACAACATCAGAGTAAAGTGAACGTCAATATTCACAATATCAGAGTAAAGTGAACGTCAATGTTCACAACATCAGAGTAAAGTGAACGTCAATATTCACAACATCAGAGTAAAGTGAGCGTCAATATTCACAACATCAGAGTAAAGTGAGCGTCAATATTCACAATATCAGATAAAGTGAACGTCAATGTTCACAATATCAGATAAAGTGAGTATCAATTCACTTCACAGAGTAAAGTGAGCGTCAATATTCACAATATCAGAGTAAAGTGAACGTCAATATTCACAACATCAGAGTAAAGTGAACGTCAATGTTCACAACATCAGAGTAAAGTGAACGTCAATTTTCACAATATCAGATAAAGTGAACGTCAATATTCACAACATCAGAGTAAAGTGAACGTCAATGTTCACGACATCAGAGTAAAGTGAACGTCAATGTTCACAATATCAGATAAAGTGAACGTCAATATTCACAATATCAGATAAAGTGAACGTCAATATTCACAATATCAGAGTAAAGTGAACGTCAATATTCACAACATCAGAGTAAAGTGAACGTCAATTTTCACAATATCAGATAAAGTGAACGTCAATATTCACAACATCAGAGTAAAGTGAACGTCAATGTTCACGACATCAGAGTAAAGTGAACGTCAATGTTCACAATATCAGATAAAGTGAACGTCAATATTCACAATATCAGAGTAAAGTGAACGTCAATGTTCACAACATCAGAGTAAAGTGAACGTCAATATTCACAATATCAGAGTAAAGTGAACGTCAATGTTCACAATATCAGAGTAAAGTGAATATCAATATTCACAACATCAGAGTAAAGTGAACATCAATGTTCACAATATCAGAGTAAAGTGAACGTCAATATTCACAACATCAGAGTAAAGTGAATGTCAATATTCACAACATCAGAGTAAAGTGAACATCAATGTTCACAATATCAGAGTAAAGTGAACGTCAATGTTCACAACATCAGAGTAAAGTGAACGTCAATATTCACAACATCAGAGTAAAGTGAGCGTCAATATTCACAACATCAGAGTAAAGTGAGCGTCAATATTCACAATATCAGATAAAGTGAACGTCAATGTTCACAATATCAGATAAAGTGAGTATCAATTCACTTCACAGAGTAAAGTGAGCGTCAATATTCACAATATCAGAGTAAAGTGAACGTCAATATTCACAACATCAGAGTAAAGTGAACGTCAATGTTCACAACATCAGAGTAAAGTGAACGTCAATTTTCACAATATCAGATAAAGTGAACGTCAATATTCACAACATCAGAGTAAAGTGAACGTCAATGTTCACGACATCAGAGTAAAGTGAACGTCAATGTTCACAATATCAGATAAAGTGAACGTCAATATTCACAATATCAGATAAAGTGAACGTCAATATTCACAATATCAGAGTAAAGTGAACGTCAATATTCACAACATCAGAGTAAAGTGAACGTCAATTTTCACAATATCAGATAAAGTGAACGTCAATATTCACAACATCAGAGTAAAGTGAACGTCAATGTTCACGACATCAGAGTAAAGTGAACGTCAATGTTCACAATATCAGATAAAGTGAACGTCAATATTCACAATATCAGAGTAAAGTGAACGTCAATGTTCACAACATCAGAGTAAAGTGAACGTCAATATTCACAATATCAGAGTAAAGTGAACGTCAATGTTCACAATATCAGAGTAAAGTGAATATCAATATTCACAACATCAGAGTAAAGTGAACATCAATGTTCACAATATCAGAGTAAAGTGAACGTCAATATTCACAACATCAGAGTAAAGTGAATGTCAATATTCACAACATCAGAGTAAAGTGAACATCAATGTTCACAATATCAGAGTAAAGTGAACGTCAATGTTCACAACATCAGAGTAAAGTGAATATCAATATTCACAACATCAGAGTAAAGTGAGCGTCAATATTCACAATATCAGAGTAAAGTGAACGTCAATATTCACAACATCAGAGTAAAGTGAGCGTCAATATTCACAATATCAGAGTAAAGTGAACGTCAATGTTCACAACATCAGAGTAAAGTGAACGTCAATGTTCACGACATCAGAGTAAAGTGAACGTCAATGTTCACGACATCAGAGTAAAGTGAACGTCAATATTCACAATATCAGATAAAGTGAACGTCAATATTCACAACATCAGAGTAAAGTGAATATCAATATTCACAACATCAGAGTAAAGTGAGCGTCAATATTCACAATATCAGAGTAAAGTGAACGTCAATATTCACAACATCAGAGTAAAGTGAGCGTCAATATTCACAATATCAGAGTAAAGTGAACGTCAATGTTCACAACATCAGAGTAAAGTGAACGTCAATGTTCACGACATCAGAGTAAAGTGAACGTCAATGTTCACGACATCAGAGTAAAGTGAACGTCAATATTCACAATATCAGATAAAGTGAACGTCAATATTCACAACATCAGAGTAAAGTGAACGTCAGTATTCACAACATCAGAGTAAAGTGAGCGTCAATATTCACAATATCAGAGTAAAGTGAACATCAATATTCACAATATCAGAGTAAAGTGAACGTCAATGTTCACAACATCAGAGTAAAGTGAACATCAATGTTCACAATATCAGAGTAAAGTGAACGTCAATATTCACAATAACAGAGTAAAGTGAGCGTCAATGTTCACAATAACAGAGTAAAGTGAATATCAATATTCACAACATCAGAGTAAAGTGAACGTCAATATTCACAATATCAGAGTAAAGTGAACGTCAATGTTCACAACATCAGAGTAAAGTGAGCGTCAATATTCACAATATCAGAGTAAAGTGAATATCAATATTCACAATATCAGAGTAAAGTGAACGTCAATGTTCACAATATCAGAGTAAAGTGAACGTCAATATTCACAACATCAGAGTAAAGTGAACGTCAATATTCACAATATCAGAGTAAAGTGAACGTCAATGTTCACAATATCAGAGTAAAGTGAATATCAATATTCACAATATCAGAGTAAAGTGAGCGTCAATATTCACAATATCAGAGTAAAGTGAACGTCAATATTCACAACATCAGTGTAAAGTGAACGTCAATGTTCACAATATCAGAGTAAAGTGAACGTCAATATTCACAATATCAGAGTAAAGTGAGCGTCAATATTCACAATATCAGAGTAAAGTGAGCGTCAATATTCACAATATCAGAGTAAAGTGAACGTCAATGTTCACAACATCAGAGTAAAGTGAACGTCAATATTCACAATATCAGAGTAAAGTGAACGTCAATGTTCACAACAACAGAGTAAAGTGAATATCAATATTCACAACATCAGAGTAAAGTGAACGTCAATATTCACAATATCAGAGTAAAGTGAACGTCAATGTTCACAACATCAGAGTAAAGTGAACGTCAATATTCACAACATCAGAGTAAAGTGAGCGTCAATATTCACAACATCAGAGTAAAGTGAGCGTCAATATTCACAATATCAGATAAAGTGAACGTCAATGTTCACAATATCAGATAAAGTGAGTATCAATTCACTTCACAGAGTAAAGTGAGCGTCAATATTCACAATATCAGAGTAAAGTGAACGTCAATATTCACAACATCAGAGTAAAGTGAGCGTCAATATTCACAATATCAGATAAAGTGAACGTCAATGTTCACAATATCAGATAAAGTGAGTATCAATTCACTTCACAGAGTAAAGTGAATATAGATATTCTGTGAGGAATGGAAGACACTGCAGCGATTTCCCCTCCACAACATTCAACATGTTTAAAAAGAAAAGAAAAAGAAAACCCAACAGCATAAAAATAAACACCTAGTGAACTCGTATGCAAAATAGAACCTGTAACTCACCCGTCGATCCAAAGGGGAAGAATGTGTTTCTTAATGAGATCTAATATTGCTTCAAGCCAAGTCCAGAAGGTAAACGATTTACCAGGTAAGTGTTCCTATTGGCATGAACAAACACAGCACAGTAATGATTCCCGTAGTGATGCTGATGTCATAATCCAAGGCCCCTTTTTCAGGGGAAGGATTTCTTGAAGTGAGACAACACTTTATAGAGTTTCTGTTTAAAACAACCGTATCCAGAAAATCCTCAAAATCCAGATTACGATAGTCTTACAGAGGAGTGCTGTTACATCTCACCCATCAGATCTACACTATAAAAGTGATTAAGCCAGTGCTGGTGAGGACACAGGGAAACACGAGCTCTCATTTCTGGTCAGGACTGTCATTCAGACAAGTTTTCCACGAGGCGATTTGGCAATTGAAAGATTTAAGTATTCCTTTATCTCTATGCTTAACAGTCTTTTAGGATTTTTATCTGGAGGAAACATGTAGATGAGTATATAAAAAGGTATATATGAGATCCCAATGGCAACATTAAAAAAAAATAGCCCAAATTGCAAACATCAATAGTCAACTGGTTGTTTACGATGTATTTCCTCAATCTTAAGACATTCTTATCTTTCCAAATTAAACGCGTGCCGCAGGTGAGGGTAAAGGACTATCTACAGCTGCCAGCTAGAGAAAAAGGAGCACTGTTAAAAAAAAAACCTGTAAATACCACCCCCTCCCCCTTCCCCTGCGGGTACCTTGCAGAACTTGGACCAGGTGAGATGACCGTCACTGTAGCTGGACTGGACTAAAATGAAAGAAAAGAATGACATTTTATTAAACAACTAGACGCTTCGATTTGGTGCTCCATTTAGAGTTCCCTCCTTCTGTCAAACATTTCTCAAGCACCTGCTCTGCGTTTACAGTGTACTTAGTGCTAGAAACAGTAATCATAGACCATGTACTTTATTATAAAGGGGCGAATTCTTTCCCGTGGAGGAGCTAAAGATTGCTTTGGGAAGGGGGCAGGTGTCTAGGACCGAGCCCCCATGAATGGACAGGAAATACACTGTCCGAGGAGAAGGAGGGGCCCTCCAGTAGCAGGAATAATGGAGGATGAAGCATACGGGACGTGATTATGGTTCACATAGAAGACAGTCAGCCCTAGCCGGGCTGGCTCAGTGGATAGAGTGTCGGCCTGCGGACTGAAAGGTCCCGGGTTCGATTCCAGTCAAGGGCCCATGCCCGGGTTTTGGGCTCGATCTCCAGTGTAGGGCGTGCAGGGGGCAGCCGATCAGTGATTCTCTCTCATCATGGATGTTTCTATCTCCCTCTCCCTTCCTCTCTGACATTAATAATAATAATAATAATAATAATAATAATATATATATATATATATATATATAAATAAAAGAAGACAGCAGCCTAGTGTGGTGAGTAAACATAAAACCAATTTGCATAAGTAGATGACGCCGGAGTGCCAGGAGTGTTGACTCTTCCCGGGAAAAGAATGGACGAGCGATCTAGGCAATAAGCAGCCACTGACTGTTTTGATCCAGGGCAGTGAAAGGATACAGGAGTTTCTCTCTAAATTCCTTTCTTTCTTTCTTTCTTTCTCTCTCTCTCTCTTTCTCTCTCTTTCTTTTTCTTTCTCTCTTTCTCTCTCTCTCTTTTTACAGAATGGTGTTTTTGTTTTGTTTTAAAACATATTTTTATTGATTTCAGAGAGGAAGGGAGAGGGAGAGATAGAAACATCAATGACGAGAGAATCATTGATTGCTGCCTCCTGCACGCCCCCTACTGGGGGTCAAGCCCACAATGTGGGCCCTGACCTGGAGTCCAATTGTGACTTCCTGGTTCATAGGTTGTGTCTCTATTTTGCAAACGTTAGAAATGGCAAAACTGAAAAGTTCTGGCTAGAAGGCATTGAGTGCTACCTGGTGGGTTTTCATTTCTATTAGATCGTGTGGCTCTGGAATAAGCTCTTTTCCAGTTGCTTAAGGGTCACTGTGATATGAATGAGAGATCCAGGCGCCATCAGGACTGCCCATCATATTCGGCGAAAATGGCATAAGAGCACCCTGGAGGCTGGAGTGTGGGGTGGGAAGGAGGGGGCTTTAGACCCGGACAGGCCTCGCCCGTGTCTTCACTCTCCTACGGAGCGGCCACGCAGCGGTGGCACGTTGCGCACCTACCCTCCTCTCTAAGATGCATTGCTCTGCCTTCAAGAACCCTTGAAAGATAGCAGAGCACTCAGCCCTGTGCCTGGCCCTCAAGAAATCGTGGCGATCGCCGTTCTGATGAACAGAAGCAATGTCACCCTGGCGCCTCACAGCACGTGCGCGCCACCCGCAGGGCTCAGGCCTGGGCACCTGGCACGCACCTGTGAGCTTCTCGGCCAGCATGGTGAGCTGATCGGAGTTCAGGCCACGCCCCACGTACGAGGAGAACTGCCAGCTCATCACTTCCAGGAGCTGGCTCAAAGTGGCCGGTGGAGGGTTGTTAAAGAAAACCAAGTTCTGAAACAGAGTTGGAACGCGGGTTATAGGTCACACCGAACGCCCTGTGAGCCCACCGATTCCTGATTTCAACTCTTCCGGCCAACCCAAGGGAGCAGTAGGGAATACAGAAGGGAGACCCCGAGTTAGTTTGCAGGCGCGACGCTAAGTGGGCTGTGCAGCTGTTTCAGGAGCTCTGTGTGAGCTGCATCTCCTGTCCTCCGCCAGGAGCAAGGGGATCTGGGATGGCTGGGCTGAGTGGGAGGGTGGCTTTCTTAAAGAAGAAGGATGGGGGGGAGGGGGGAGGTGGGCAGGCGTGCAGCCCCAGGGCACTCGTAGGCTGGAGAACAGAGAGGAATCCCACATCCTGGAGGTGGGTGAAGCGCTCTGAACGCGTGGAGTCCCTAGGCAATGACGTTTCATTCCGGGGGTGTTGGCTGTTCTTGGCTTTAAAGATGGGGTGAGTTCTCTCGTGAGTTCTGTCTCCTCACTGCGGGCAGAGAGGACGCCAGCACAGGCGCTTCAGCGCAGCCTTCCTGGGCAGCTAGTCTGTCTCAGAGCCAGGGCCAGGAAATCGGGAAGGAATCACGTAGCGCTGAGTCATTTCCCATGCTGTTGCCCCATCCGGCACGCGGAGTCAGAGGGAGAGACACCGGGAGCTGACGCAGCGTGCCTGTTCTCGGGGCTGGGCCAGGTAAGAGAAATCGTCCCTTCGGAAGGAACGCTGGCTTTGAGTTAAGAAGAAGCGATGCTGTTATTTGCATCTGACCTATTTTCTCTAGACCCCAGCGGTTTCCAGGACAACGCACTGAGGTTTTGTCAGAGGGGTCGGGGAAGTGCTTACTCATCTTTCTTGCCACGCCCTCCCCGGCCTGTTGGTTAAGAGAAGCATCTGTTGTCTGCCGGCTTTGTGAACTTGAGGCCAAGTTCTGATCAATGTCTCAAGGAACCACAAGATGGCATGGAAACCCACCTGCAGCCTAGAGTGGACTAAACCTGTAACGAACGTCCACGGATTAAAGAAACACACCACCAACTCGAAACCTGAGCCGCCCAGTGCCGTTAGGCGACACCGACGTGCATTCCAGTTACTTGTTTGGAAAGCAGCTCTCTGCCTCCGCAGAAGCGTCTGTGGGAGGTGTGGCCAGAAGCAGTGAGGAGACAAGCCCAGCAGCCATCCGTTCTGGAGCACGGGGTCCCCCAGGGCCCAGTCAGCAGTCGGCATGGTGACCCCAGGGCTCTCTCTGACGCACCTACGGGGGAGCTGACCAGACCCTCCGTCTGTCCCCTTTGCCAGCCTGAACTCTCTCGGGGTCCGTGAACATTGGAACACAATGCTTTGAATATGACATGAGAGAGGACTCATACAACGAGGGAGACTGGAGTTCTGAAATGAAGCAACCCACGAGGCATGCTGACATTTTATGGACACACACATGTTTTTTTAATGCAGGTGGGGCTGGTTGACAAAGCAAATCCAATGGAACTGAAGGAGGAGAAATGGGAATAGAGACTCTACCTGGGAATCGTTGGCTGACACGTTGTACCAGATGATGGATGCCCAAGCATTAGGTAACTGACTGACATTGGAAATCATCACCACGGGCAAGGAGCTGGTCTGTTTTAAAAAGAAAAGCATAGTTAGTACAGGGAGGTGCGCCTTTATGTCATTCTAGACTCAACCCTCTCCCCTCGAGCGCCTTCCCCCGCCAACCCTGCTGCTCCCATCCTGGTCTCTGCGCTGCCCCGGTCACTACGGTGACCTGTGAAGGCCCATAGGTGCTTGCCGAGCACAGGTGAGTCGAGGTTCAGGGAGGAAAGAAGCTGTAGACACAGGAATCCTTTCTAAAGTGCTCGGCCAGCCAGCTCTTGAATATCTCCCCTGAGACCACGTGAGTGTTTATACTCTCTGACATCAGGCACTGCCTAAAATGCAACTAATCCGAGCTTGTGACCATCTAGCCACTGTTCTCTCCGTCAGTGACATGAAAGAATCGAATTTGAAGTTTCTCTCTGAGACGGATCAATATGTTCAAACTATGATCTGACATCTAACGTCAGCACTAGACATGGGAGGTGTAACTGTAGAAGGTGGTGAAGTAAGCTATGCCGGAACACGAAGCATTATGGGAGACGGAGCTGCGTGGCCTGTGGGCGCAGAACTGAGCTCAGTACTTTTGGAGCTGCAGCTTTGCGCCTCCAGGAATAAAGAGACCTGCACAGACTAGCCTGGGAGACTAAGCAACTTTCACCGGTCCCTCCCCGTAACAGAGGTTAGAAGGCCGTGGACAGTGGGATACCCAATTGAGGAACTTCACAGCTCATGGAAACAAGTTTGGGGAAAAGAGAGGAGTGAGGAATCCGTGATCAGTTTTATAAACGTGTTTCCAGTCAGTAAGACAGAAAAGCAAAGGCAGAGCTCTGAAATAATACATCCCACACGTAGGATCATATTGAGGGTGCGTGACACTGCGCTTATTCATTCATTTGCTCAGCGCACGTTGAGCAGCTGCTGTGTGGCAGGCACTGAGCTGGGCACTGGGCACGGAGGACCAACGAGGCATGAGGCCCTGCAGGGTGCTCACAGGTGATCATGTTCACTGTCCCCAGAGTTTCTTTATTCCTTCTTAGAGGTCAATGGTGAATGTTAAAAGAGGGTCAAACACCAAAAGGTACCCTTGGTGTTCCTCTTATTTATCTTTACACTAGAAAAGTCTTTCTGAGGGATTTGTAGGTAGGAGTTAAATTTTTGAAAAGATACCATGACGTGACATGGCTCCAGGACACTGGTTTCTCTTCAGGCGTCCTCCTGAGTACCCCCGACTCAGGAAATCCCAGGAAACAAAACAAACTCACAATCTTCCCAGCAAATTATTCACTAGACACGGGTATGGGATCCCTAATGCCCGTGAGATTTTTATCGCTCAGGTTCAACCAGAGGAGTCTATGTTGACTGATTCGTATCTGAGGTATTGATTTTCTAAATTAAAACAAACAGAAGGAACAGGGAGGCTCTGAGACCTAGAAAAGACAGGTCTTACTCCACAGATGCTGACCGGTGCTGAAGACGTGAGTAGGACAGAGTGGATGTTTCTGGAAACCCCTACCTCCAGGTCTATCGTCAGGCCGTAGAGGCAGATCTGTGCTTCAAACGTGATGGAGTGAAGCTCCTCGGTCACCATGTGGCAGCCCTGGGGGAGAGAGACACGCCTTCACTCCGACAAGCAAGCCCAGACTGCCCTCTTCACAGGCCTGCTTCTGAAGACCAACACATTCGCGGAGCGTGAGCGCCCAGACGTTCCCCAGGGTGCGACCGCTCCTCCTGTTCTTTTACAAGTTGTTTAGAGTACCCGGTACAGAGCTTGAGGGACCTTCATTTCCACAAACAGGATCATTTTAAGCCTCCCAAACAATATAATTTCCAGCTTTTACACTTCCAGCATAGTTTCGTCGGTTGAAATGCAGATAAATAGCTCTTTACTTTTTAACTTTCGGAGATTAGTCGTTGGACTTACCAACGAAGAATAAAAGCAAGCCGTGTATGGGTAGCTACAACAGAAACAGCTCGGTGTGTCATAATGCATTTGTTTAAAAAGAAAGTAACATTTCCTCTGGCTAGAAATGTCAATAGCATCACAGCTGGGGTTTTGTTTACTTTCCAATAGGTTAAAACTCTAATCTAGATCTCCCAGGGAGAGGTGTGTGTGTGTGTGTGTGTGGGTGGGTGGGTGGCGGGGGGGCGGGGTTTGAGATGGCAATGGGCGCCCTGTGCCCCTGAACCGGGGGTGGGAAGCGCTGGGCCCCTGAGGCTTGAGGGTGAAGAGGGCCGACCAGGAGGGGCAGTTATGAGCCCCAGTCCATGCAGTGAGGTCCCATGCCTCCCCAGCCCCGGGGAGGGCAGGGGTTGACTCCCTGGAGCCCATGAACCACAGGGACTGAAAGGGCTCTCTGCATTTTGGATACAAGGTCAAGCGGAAGGCAGGAGTGAGGTGCTGAAGAGAGGAAGACGCGGTAAAAGTGTACAGGAAAGCCTGGTGGGCGTGGCTCAGTGGTTGAGCGTCCCCCTAGGAACCAGGAGGTCACAGTTCGATTCCCGGTCAGGGCACAGGCCCGGGTTGTGGGGTCCATCCCCAGTGTGGGACGTGCAGGTGGCAGCTGATTAATGATTCTCTCTCATCATTGATATTGCTATCTCTCTCTCCCTTCCTCTCTGAAATCAGTAAAAAGATATATTTAAAAAAAACACACAATTTTATTGTTGAAAGTATTACAGATGTCCCCGCTGGCCCCCTCCTAGCCGCCCCCACCCCAGGCCCTCACCCCACTCTTGTCTGGGTCCGTGGGTTATACACCGATGCATACAAGTTCTTTGGTTGACCCTTTCCCACCGCCCTCCCTGGTCCCTGACGAAACTTGGCAGCACTTTGCCCTGTGCCGGGACCTGCAGCTTTGTCAGCATCGAGAGCTTGCTGCCCTGACCCCAGGCCTCTGAGCCAGAATCTCAGCCAGAACCCCGGTGGAGTTTGTGAGAAAACCATGCTCAGTGTGGTGTATCCACGTCAGCCTCAAAAGGGATGTGAGAAGTTTGGAGATGGTGTAGGAAGCTTAAGCAATTTTTAAAAACCATCCCCGTGGGAAAATGAAAACGGAAGTGGAGTTACTTGACTAGAAGAGTCTGGGGGGGGGGTGCGGGGGGAGGCGGTTTGTGGGTGCAGGGTCAGCTCTGGGGGAACGGGGGTCTAATACCGAATGTGCGTTAATAACAGGGCAGAACCAATCTGATTACATTTCAAAGATTAAAAATGGTTATCATACGGCGGCATGGCTAACAATTACATGAGGAAGATTTCCTGACAGCAAGGGTTAAACTTCGGCTTGGTTACGGAGCAGGAAGTACAGAATTAAAAACGCCTGTCTCTCTCGGGTTCGATCACTGATACCCTGCGTTGCCTGCAGGTCGTTAGAGTCACTAGAGTGGGTCAGTGGAAAGTTATGTCAGGGAAAATTCTGCTTAAAAACCCCTTAGGCCACCCTAAAAATCACTCCCAGCGCCTTCAGCACGCCGAACAGACAGCCCCACCCCCATGTTTAAACAAACAAACAAACAGCTGCTTCTTTGGTTGAGCGTGAGATAAAGTAGTTGGCTTGTGTTTAGGCACAAAATGGAACAAAAAACCCCACATATTTTAAACAACAGAAAGACTCACTGCCCTATGCGATCCACAATCTCCTGGCCATTCCCACTCTCACTGAGGTCAATGGCAGCATGACGCAAGCCGGTGCAGGGCGGGCGAGAGGCCGCAGGCCAGCGCCCAGGAGACCCACATACCGTCTGTCTCAATACTGAACCGTTCTAACTCGAGTTAACAAACTGTGGGAGTATGGCCAGCCTCCTGCTTTGCCATCTAAGCTGCCACGTGACCTCAATGGCCAGTTTTAACTTGTGCAAGTTTCCTGGGACCATGTGGCCTGGGGAGAGAAAGGTCATCCTAGCCTATCGCCCACCCCACGCTCCTCCACCTCTGTGAGGGCCTTGCAGGCCACTGTGGCCTCCAGGCCCCTGTGCTAGTGCCTAGAGATGCTGGCGGTGCTGGTGACCCCCACGCTTGGCAGAGTAAGTCAGAAGAGGCCCTCGCAGGCCCTGGAAGCAGGCTGAGGTCTTCCGGGCGGGAATTCTGGTCCTGGGCTCTGGGGGAGCAGGTTGCCTTGAACCCAAAGACCATTCCCTGTAGAGGGGCGTGGCTGGAAGACAGCCGAAGGGAGCCTTTTTGAGTCGGAGGTCTCGTCCCCACCGGCTTCTAGCCTCTAGTTTAAATAATATGATTCAACGTAAGTGTGATAGGGTCATTCATCCTGGTAAGTATGACATGGTCATTCATTCCTCAGACCTCTGAGTTATGGCAGCCATCCGAGGTGTGAGAGCCCAGGCCTCCACAGACACGCAGGGCTGTCCATTCCCTTCGGAAAACGACGTCATGCATCAGGGTCATGTCACTGGACTGGGATGTGGGAGGTGAGAGGTTTCCTCGGTGATTCAAACCAGCATCTGATATTTCCTTAAAATCCCTAATGCCACCGCGAGGCACGCTTAGGACAAAACGCACCAAGGCAGCTGACTGACACTGCACACGGCTGGGGAAAAGTGGCCCCGGCCAAAGGAAGCAACGTCAGTTCTCAAAGCCCGCGTGGCCCTCGCTCACAGTCTCTCTCACTCTACCCGTGTGGTCCACGCCAGGACCCTGTCCCGCTCCAGCGCCCAGGATTCATTCCTTACAGACCAGGCAACTGTCACAGGTAAGATGCACCATTCAGGTCTGATTGAAGGCCATTCTAACCGTCTGAGGTGATTAGGGGCTTAAAAGATCCACCTCCATGCGACTTCTACGACATTGAATACGCTAAAGGGCTGCTCCTGGGGAAAAGCACAAGCGAAAGAAAGGCAGGTCCAGGTGCTGCCATATTCTTCTTCGTCCTTGCTGCTCATGCGTCATAGCACACTCTGAGCTCCTGGGACGGACTGACAAATGGCTTTGGCTCTTGGCGTGAAAGGGACCCTCTGCTAAGGAAACAGGACTGGGTGGGGTAAGGGTGATTCTCATCTAAATTTCTGGCCATCATCTATGATATTGGTGCCCATGGAAAACCATACGGAATAGGCCGTAATTACAACGCCTCCGCTGCCTTTTGGAGCCTACTGTTATATATCTTGTGACTCTTCCATTGCTCCCATAGCACAGAAAGCAATGTTCAAGGCTACGGCTTCTCTTCACTGCACATCGGAGTCATATTAAAATTCTGTCAACAGGGGGAGCTCAAAGAATAACGTAAAATAGAATTATTCTGATCTGATAAACTTGAAAAAAAATAGAAATGAAAGGATTCTGATGTGTACTGTATAGTTTTGTTATTAGTTGGAAAGTAAGAGGAAATACATTCAAATGAATGTAAGTAGACAGTGTTAATAAGACTGGTTGATTTTTCTGTAGTTTTCCGTCTCCAGGGAAACCCAAGGTTTTGTTTTTACATCCAGAAGGACGGAAATGTATTGATTGTTGAGCTGTTTACATTTTCCCCATTTGATTTAGTTGACCTACTAAGAGTTCAGAAGCATTGTGCTTCGTCTATTCAGACTTAGTCAATATTACTCAGGGATGCCAGGCAGCATGAAATGTCAATCATAACTCCCACCCCAATTCCAGTGAGACGGGCTTTCATTTATCATGTACTAAAGTTTCAATCAGGAAATGTGGAAAACCTTGATGGGTTTCTGGACGGTAGGAAGACTAACTCCCACTTTTTTGGTTTACTGGAATATTCTTAAACTCAGAAGCTCTGTTCATGTGACATCTGGGTGTTCGAAGCTCTGCCCTGCGCCAAGGGTCTACCCTGGGAGAAGGCTTAGCTCATCTTTGGTGGGGCTGCGAGATTTGCCAAATGATCTTTCCGACAAGATTAAGAGAGTGAAGCATTCTGGGAAGAAAAAATGTGGATGACGTGATGGATCTGTGTGGTTTTGTGGGGGGGGGAGGGGGGCGGTTAGATGGTTTGTAGTTGAACGCAGGATTTATAAAGTGCTTTTTTCTTCCAAATAATGCAAAGAGATGTTGCGTAGGAGCTGTGAGGTAGAAAGCCAGGAGACAAGAGCCACACACCGGTCATGCCAGAATCCAGCCCCGTTGCTGTATAGCTGCCCTGTGTGGATGGCCTTACGTCTGCAGCATCTCTGAGTAGAGAGCGTTGGGCAGTCCTGCCCTGCTCTCTGAGAGGGAAGAAATGCAGTATTTCTCCAACGGGTCATTGGTCAAGGATCGCAAGTGCGGTCGCTGCCAGAATGGACTCAGACCCAGGTTCTCTAGTTCTAAACCTGTAGGGCACAGGCATATGCCCCGGTATCCAGGCCAACAAAACCGATGGTCTCCAAGACCGCCCCGGTATCCAGGCCAACGAAACCGATGGTCTCCAAGACCACTGCCAGCCCAAGATCTGGCCACGCTAGCATTTACTGACTCAAAGGTGAGTACTTGGACTGCATTCATTTGTCCTTTTAATCAACTCATTCAGTGGAATGCAGACCTTAAAGAGAAGGGCAAGGTCATTGATACCGTGAAATTACAGAACTGTTTTCACCTTGGTTTTCACATCATCTGTCATGATGTTTGAGACTTAACTCTTATTGGAGAAAATGAGTAATTTTAAGATACTTTATAACGAAGGAGGAGTGACTGAAGAAAGAATGGCATACCTGTAAAATGAAATACAATACTATCACGTTAAGCCATGTTCTCCAAGAGTGTTTAAGGTTATGGGAAGCTGTTCACCACACGCTGCTATGTGGAAAAATAGCAGGTTATGAAGCAATGTATCTATATGAACTATATATAAAAAGTCTAGAATGATGTGAAGCGAAATGTTAATAGTCATTTTCTTAGGAGGGTATTATTATATGTAAGTTCCTCTTGGTTAAAACAACATCTCTTATATTGTCTGCAATGATCAAGCTTTACATTTGTAATCAGAGAAACATGAATTTGACTTTATATCTATAATAATAAAAGTGTAATATGCTAATTAGACCAGACGACCTTCTGGACGAAGCTAGGGCTGTGAGGGGAAAGCCCAAGTCCTGGGTTCCAGAGGGAAGCCAGTGCCGGCAGCCAGGGGAAGGAAGACCTACTCTTGCACACATTTCGTGCACTGGGCCTCTAGGAAAAATATAAAGGCAGCTTAAGGGCTTTATAAAAATAAGATGTTATAGAATTATTTCCTAGAAAAAACTCCAGAAGAAAACATTTCCTACCTCATTTCCCTTGCTTCCAGCAGTGGACTTCATTTCCTTTGGTTGCTTTGAAAAAGAAAACAGTGTTTACATGGAGACATGCTATCAGCTACATAGCTAGTTGGTTGTACCTACGTTAGCGATTTTCTTGGTCACAATTCTGACAGTAACCCAGATGTCTTCCAACTCATGGAACCCGACAGCTGCCCACATCACAGGAAGCAGCTTCCTGTGTGGATGCCAGTTCAGAAGCTTCCATCGAGCTCAGTGAGGAGGTTGGCATACCATCAAGATTGTGTTTTTCAGCCAACATTTTGGAAAGAGGAAAGCATGCTGGATGTGCTCAGATTTATTCAGCACGCCTTTGTACCTGGGAGGGGTCATCTGAGCTGAGCTGTGAGGATTCCCAGGCCCTGTGAAGCCCGTCTAGCACAGAGGACTGGGGAAGGAATGACAGGTCACCTGTACAGGAAGTACCAGGTAACGTTAGAGGACAAGGAGACTTCCCGACACAAACATGTTGATGATATGGATCACTTACTAAAAGAACCCAGCAAACCAATGACATACTGTGTACAATCTCATCTGGCTTTAAAAATAATGAAAGCAAAAATAAGGGTGCAAATAGTGTCACCTCAAGGTGGTGGGATTACAGGTGATTTTTTAATTTAAACATTTTGCTTCTCAGATACCCTAAATCGACTTTTATATTAAAAGTGCTTAAAGATATTATGCAAAAGTACATAAATGCTTTGCAACTAGAAGAGCAGTGTAAAAATTAAGGTTTGGGCCTTTACTGCTTTACTAATTTATTAGCAAACATTGTCCATTATTAAAAATTCCTTGAAGACCGATATTAATCCTAAGTGAAAAAAATAAGTGCTAGCTATGAGGATGTATAGCATGTGACTCCTCGTTACATTTTATTTAACAGTCTCACGTGGTAGGAATTCAGTTAAAAGGAAATGCCCCCTTCAGTCCTGAAGACCGATCAAAAACAAAACTAAACACAAAAGCCAGCATGAACTTGTGTAGGCAGGTACCGTTCTGTTAACGTGAATTTCGTATCTCTTAGAAACTAGGCCTTTTGAGGCTGACCTGGTAGCATCCCAACATTCAGGGATGATACTTCCTAAACGTTAACCAACCAGATGAGCGACAAGTTTCTGGCAAGACCAGCCACAGGGTCCCTGGGAATCTAAAAACGATGCAAAGAACGAGAAAGAAAAGCACGAAGAGAACTCGAGGTGGAGAGGAAGTGGTGAGCACCAGAAGCAACAGGATGCGGCTGGCCAGGGCTTTCTAGACATGCCAAGGCGAACCCCACAGCCATCATGCCAGGAGCACCCTGCCCCCAGCTCGTCGACCTCAAGTGAATGTGTCTTGCCGTTCCTGGATGTCATTTCTTGGGGGCATTTAAAAAACAAACCCAGGAATGGCTGCCCATTACAAGATGGGTTACTTTTGTCATTATTACCAAAATCTGGGGACCAATTACTATATACACTGAGTGGCCAGGTTATTATGATCTCTGAACACATAATAATCTGGCCACTCAGTGTGTGTGTGTGTGTGTGTGTGTGTGTGTGTGTGTGTGTATACTATATTAGAGGCCTGGTGCATGAATTCATGCATGGGTGGGGTCCGGCCAGCCTGGCCAGGGGGAGGGGACATGGGCAGTTGGCTGGCTTGCCTGCTGGTCGAACTCCTGGTCAAGGGGGCAATTTGCATATTAGCCTTTTATTATACAGGATACTATATAGGATATACACTGAGTGGCCAGATTATTATGCGTTCAGAGATCATCATCATCTGGCCACTCGGTGTATATTTAGGTACACTTCACTGGTAAGAACTCAGACCTGAGCTTAGCGTCGGTGTTCCTTCTACCATTTTTAATTCTTTACTGATGGCGTGTTGTCTCAGCTCAACACATCCTTTCATCTCACACAAGAAACATGAAGAAACAGCATGCATGGGGTTCCAAGGCCTATCCGTAAAGGTGTATTTGACTTGAGAAAGAAAGAAGAAGCTTGTAGAAGTTTACTGGGCACAGGTACTCACCAAGTGTCGGAACTCTACCGAGAGGCTCCCGTTGGAAGACTCTTCGATGGACATGGCTTTGACGTGCGTCCCACAGAGCACAAACCTGCGATTACTGAGGAAGAAATTTCAGCTGTGGACATGGTCTCAGGGAAAACAGATTTATGACAACAACAAAAAGTTCCAAAGTAAAGGGCTTACCTTAGAGTTGAAACGTTCCTGTAAACGCAAGAAGAAGATTTTTTTAAAATAAGCGACATAATAGACCTAGTAAAACTTTTTATAATACTTGAAAGAATAGCATGCAAACCTTCATTTCCAGTGTTTAGAGCAAAATTTAAAAAATAAGCCTTCAATGGAGTTCTGTTAAATAGTTGCACTTTGAAGTCTAATATTTGAAGTGCATTGATATGTAATGTTAGAGAAATAAATGTAAACGTTTGAAATTATTCTATAAAATAAGGACAGTTCTTTTTAAAGAATCTTACATTTTCATGTTTCAAAATGAAATTAGATACTTACTTGTCAATTGATGCTTTCACCTTTACCTGATAATTTAGTTCTGGCAATTTTATTAGTAGTCTGGAAAGACACATAAATAAAGAATCAAAGGTAAAAATCACAAGTTCTAAAAGCCTTTTTTACATTTAGAGATTTAGATGTATTTATAGCATATACACATAAATCAAATTACATCATCTCCCGTTACGTTGGTGTGTTCTAAACACGTCCAACTCCTCTTCACTTCTCCATGTTACTAATACTGACATCAGCCACTTAATATGTTGACAAACACTGGGGAAGTGTTTCCATATTGCTGTAGTTGATGTGTGTTGGATAATACCTTGGCTAGGTCAGAAAAATGGCTATATATTTTGGTTCAAGCCAAAATTTGGGTTAAATGTATAAACATAAGAAAAATCAAAGTCTATTGATATGGCTTCATTTTATTCTTGTACTAGAGGCCCAGTGCACAACATTTGTGCACTGGGGGGGGGGGGAGAAATGCGGGGGGTCCCTCAGCCTGGCCTGTGCCCTCTTGTAGTCCGGGACCCCTTGGGGGATGTCCGCCTGCCAGCTTGGGCCCGCTCCCCGCATGAGCCCAGCTTCTGGCTGAGCGGTGCTCCCCCTGTGGGAGTGCACTGGCCACCAGGGGGCAGCTCCTGCATTGAGCGTCTGCCCCCTGGTGGTCAGTGCACATCATAGTGACTGGTTGTTCCACCATTTGGTCAATTTGCATATTAGCCTTTTATTACATAGGATTTTAAGAACACATTTTATAAGCGTACTAAAACTAAATGTTTTGATGATAACTGTTTTATGGTAAAAATACCGAGAAAGACCAGGCCTCTGGTAGAATATGGAAAATTCACACTTCAATGCATTTGCAATCTTTAAACGTACACTATTTAAGTAACAGCAAAAATGTTCATAATTTAAAAAGACATAAATTCAAGTGATTATAGGTCAGAATAACTTTCTTTAATCCCTTAATCTGGTGAGGGCCCCTTTTTTCTTTTGCTTTCTCCATCTCTTCCGAACTGTACCCTCTCTCTGTGGGTTCAGTTCAGTTTCTGAGATAATCACTCACTTACTCACTCATTCATTTACTTATGCCCTGATCCCAAACTTCATCCATTCACTCAGCATGTATTGAGCTCCTCGTACATATTCATTACGTAGTCTAGGCACTGGGGTACTGGGGTAGTGAAGACTGGGAAAGGGAGAGGTGTGGACACTGCTATCCATAAAAGGAATCACATACATGGAATACAGAGGATGGTGGAGCAACTGATTGGCATTAGAGACATATAGTCATAGATACTAAACAGCCCGAACCAAAGGTGGGTAGAATGTCGTGAAGGTCCCTTCAATGTCCTGCAGCAGGCACAGGATTGAGTTCAGGGTTTGGACTAGGATAAGTGTGTAGTGCTGGTAGCAAGGGCTGGTATGCAATAAGGCCAGATGGTTTCCCTCTCTGCCTTCCTCTCTATCCCTCTTCAGGGAGGGATCTGATTCACGTGATGACCTGAAGGGAGTGCTCTGTGACCTCTCCCTTTGGAACAGAAGAATGCAGTGCTGTGGTAGAGAGGGGTTTAAGGGAAAAATCTGAATACTAAGTAAAGGTTCATCTATTCAGACAGTGGGGAACAGGGTACAGAGAAGACAAATGGGGACTCAGCCGTCAGGTAGAAGAGAAGAACAGAACACTCACACCAGGGACTAAAGGTCTTTGTCTCATGCAACCAGTTCAGACAATGTGCCAGGTGCCATTCAGGGACCTCTTCCACTCAGAACTCTGTGTCAGCTGTCCCTACTCACCCCCCTTTTTGTTCCAACGAGTATCTTAGACTTAATATATCATTTATGGCAGTGTCTCAAGGAAAAGTACGATGTTCACTACCCCTCAAATTTTACTTCCCTTTAGTGTTATTGTCTTCTGGGTGACATACAGATGAGAGGATGAAGAATAAACAATTTTTGAAAATTATAAAAATTTTAAAAGGAACTTGGCCTTGGCTTTAGTTCTTAAGTCTTTGCCAGGAACCACTTCCAGCATGTCATAATTACAAGAGTTGCATCAAAAGGTTGATGAAACTTAGACTGAACAAGGGCTGAGTCACATAATGTGATTACCTGTTGGAACGGCTCAACGGCACTTCCCCCAAACCTGATTGCTTGCTACAAGACAGCTCAGGGCATTTTAATCTACATGTTATTGCTTCCTGTTGGCCAAATACCTGAACAGCTGTAGGCTATTCCCCAATCTGACAATGCTTCTGTAAACCCTACCCTTTGAAACCCTACCCTTTTGAAGTGTATTATCTCCACCTTGCCTTAGGACTAATTGTGTTAATAAAAAGCACTGCGTCCTGAGTCAAGGGGTAGTCTTTAGCTCCTTTAGCTGAAGCTCCTCTGACCCCCAATGCCTTTCAAAACTATCTTTCGTCCTTGGACTCCTTATTGAATCTATGCATCAGCTCCTTTCTCCAGATCGCTGAAACCCTTCGTAATGCTGGGACAAGAACCCTGGCAAGTCTTGGTGCAAAATTCACACAAGGAAATGATCAAGAATTGTGTGCAAAATTCACACAAGGAGAGCTTTTGAAATGCAAATTGAAGACAAATGCCTTCCCTGTAAAAATTCAGGGATGATGAACGTTAGCTAAATTTATTATGATGATCATTTTGCAATTTCTGAATGTCAAGTCCTTATGCCGCACACCTTAAACTTATACAGTACTGTACGTTAATTATATCTCAGTAGAACGGAAAGAATAAAATAAAAATGGAGTTCCAACAGTGACATGTGATCAGGGGCCCTATTATGGCGTCCTATTGCACCTTGGCAGCATTACCTCTGGTATTAATCTAGAATTTCAGCTTTCTGGAGGTGAATGGTGATTAGTGATTTAAAACTGTGGGGCCCTGTAGATTGAAGCAGGATGCAAAACCTTTGAATGTTTCAAGTCAAACTCATGATTTTAAGTGCCATTAGGGACAACGCTACATTTTGGTTGCTCCTGCTAATGGAAAGGATCAAATGCATCCAGGAAGCAACCATACACACAAGTCCTATCCATAAGTAAGTATATACCGAAAAATGTGGTGTTGAGTGTTTTCTCAGAAAATCTAATAGGCTGGTTACTGGTAACACAGGGGGAGACCGTGCCATGTATGCCCTGATTAGGACATTTGAAGCTTTCCCTAATCTGTCCCCAATCTGTCCTCCTCACCCCCTCTTCCTGCTCACAGGCTTAGGCAACAGGCCTCGGAAGCCACGCTTCCTTAGGCGTCCTCCCTGCGAGCCTGCTCTCCTCTCTCTGCTCTTGCCTCCAGGGCCTCCCTCAGTGGCCGCAAGGCCTTCTCCGTCTCTGCAGGCTTCGCTCACGGCAAGCTTTCCAGCCATTCCTTCCCTGGTGCTCGATGTGATTTCAGGCTGCCGCGCGAATGCCCCTCCCTCTCATCGTCCCACTTTTTACAAGCAGGGCCCTCACCTTCACATTCCTGTGGGTGCTGACCGCAGCTTAGCGCTGGGTAAGCAGGAGGCGCTCAGCGAAGAACAGGTGGAGGAAGGCACAGGGGGAGACCCTGGCCCAAATCACACAGTGGCTGTGGCCCCATGAGCGTCTGAGCTGAGACAACGCACTCTGCCTACCTTAGCTTTACCGTGAACTGAATGAGCGTTTTAAGCACCATCGGCCTCTGAGGGTGGGTTGGCATGCATGGCTGCCGTTCAACCACAAATGAGCTAGATTCAAAGGAAATAAAGAGTGTCACTTGAAAACACGGAACATATCGACCGACTACAAACCACAGAGGAACAGGATGCTGTCCTCCTCTAAGGTCCACGTTTCCCACACTTAGAAGACATTCACACCCCCAGCAAAGCTCAACTCTCTCCAAAGATGTCTCATTAATACTTACCAGGAGAGGGGAATGGCCTGAAGACCACCCCTACGTAACAACAGTGATGCATTCTTAATCGTTAGAATTGAGTCAAGAATAAAAGCCCTGTCTATTTTTATCCTACTAAATGTAACATGGAAAGTTAATTTCATGCTATTTTTGAAGTAGATAGTAGGGTTTCTGGTACATACTAGTATTTTTTGGGGGGGGAGGGGTGGCGGATGAGCTTATAAACAAAAACATGTTCTCCAGCCTTCCTTTCTTAGATAGGCGCTTAAGAAATCCTTGAAATCCTCTTTTTCTAAATGTTGACAAATGAACTTCAGGTGGGTGATGTGCTTGGTTCATGGAAAATGGACTCAGCTGTGGGGGGGGGGGGGGAGGGCGGGCGGTGGGGGAGGACAGTACTGATGAGTAGTGAAGAACAGAAATGTTTCTGGAACTCTCTGGCGCTTTGTTCAGCTCACCCCAAGGCTCACTGTCTAGTTCCCTACCACCCCTTCACATGAACGCCAAACCCCCAGAGGGCGTCCCTACAACTGCACAGGACCGAAACGGCCGGAGGCATTTGACGATCACGCTTACCTCTTAAAAAGGCTGTGGATCAAGAAGGTGACTCTTTCGAGCAGGTGGGGCCTCTGCATGGGGATGGGGTCCCCTTCGTAAGTCACCTTAGAGGACTGCTCCTCCAACTTCTCCAGCTGCCTTTTGAGTTGGAACAGACTTTCTGCCAACAGTGTGAAGCTGTTGACACAAAGGACAATCACGGGTAGTTTTCCCACGCCATCTCCTGTTTTTTTCCTACCTACCATTTTAACTATTAACTAAACTTAGCAAATAGTCAAATAGGGAACTAAATCAGCCCCTCAACGGTTAGCGACAACTGCTCACATTTTTTTTTTTTTCTTAACCTGTGTTTTCCTCTAAGATGCATGAGACAGTGTTACACATTTGCAACGTTTTCTAATGTAGACCTTCAGTTACGGACAAGAGACGCCTGGTAATGACCCTCTGCTTCACACAGATTGGTCTGTGGGACGTGTACGTGAAGAATTTGACACTCACTAAGCAGCAAAGGAAGGCATCCTGAAGCTTTAAAAACACATGATGGGAAGCATGTTACGTGTAAGAGTCCTGAAGAAGAAACAATATAAAACGAGCATATATGCTTGTTGTGAGTCCTAGGATTAGCCTGGGCTTATGGATGGGGATGCCCGGAGAAAGGGGTCTGTGTTCTCCAGTGCCGACGTGCAGCGGGGAGCGTGGGCCGGGGCCTTAAGGAGGGAGACCGGATGATGGAGAGGGAAGGGGCCTCCCGCTGCCTACCGAGGAGGCTGCCTTCGACAGACCGGGCATGTCCGTCCCTTAGCCCTGACCCTAACCCTAACTCTGACCCATCCCCTAACCCTGACCTATCTCTTAGCCCTGACCCTAACCCTAACCCTGACCTATCCCTTAGCCCTGACCTGTCCCTTAGCCCTGACCTGTCCCTTAGCCCTGACCCGTCCCTTAGCCCTGACCCGTTCCTTAGCACTGACCCTAACCCTAACTCTAACCCTAACCCTGACCCATCCCCTAACCCTGACCCATCCCTTAGCCCTGACCCTAATCCTAACCCTGACCTATCTCTTAGCCCTAACCCTAACCCTGACCTATCCCTTAGCCCTGACCTGTCCCTTAGCCCTGACCCTAACCCTGACCCTGACCTGTCCCTTAGCCCTGACCTGTCCCTTAGCCCTGACCCATTCCTTAGCACTGACCCTAACCCTAACTCTAACCCTAACCCGTCCCTTAGCCCTGACCCGTTCCTTAGCACTGACCCTAACCCTAACTCTAACCCTAACCCGTCCCTTAGCCCTGACCCGTTCCTTAGCCCCGACCCTAACCCTAACCCTTTTTTAAAAATATATTTTTATTGATTTCAGAGAGGAAGGGAGAGGGGGAGGGAGAGGGACAGAAAATCAGTGATGAGAATCATTGACTGACTCCCTCCTGCACACTCCGCACTAGGGATGGAGCCTGCAACCTGGACACGTGCCCTGATGGGGAATCCAACCGTGACCTCCTGGTTCATAGGTCAGCACTCAACCACCGAGCCACGTGGGCCGGGCCCGAGGATATTTTTCTATGGATTTTCAGAGAGGGGAAAAGACAGAAACACTGAGGTGAGAGAAACATCGGTTGGTTGCCTCCTGCATGTGCCTCAACCAGGGCCCGGCCGGGGAGAAGCCTGCAACTGAGGTGCATGCCCCTGACCGGAATCGAACCCAGGACCCTTTGTCCACAGGCGGATGCGCTATCCACTGAACCCATCTGGCTAGTTAAGCTTGGTATGTAAGAAAATTAAGCAATTCTTAAGCGTTTTATAAATGTCTAGGATGCTTTCCTCTTCTGCACAGAGGAATAAAGCCAAGAACGTGCGTATAATGACGTCTGCTGGTTTTCAACTATAGAGCAGCCCCTGCTAGTGCGCCATGCACCCTGGGTGAGCCGGCACTCTGGCCTGAGCGGCTTTCTCCGGCTGGGTGACGCCCAACAGGGGCACGTCCCCTGGCTTTCTCTAGACACGGAAGGCAGCTGTCTCACCAGTTCTGCAGCTGGTCCAGCCCGCTGTGGAGGGGGCCCCCGATGCAGGCGACCTGCTGCCGCCGCTTCCAGTCCTGCAGCTCCTCCGCCAGCATGCTGCTCATCAGCAGTTCCGTTTCGTTCACTATTTGGGTCAGCTTGCTGAGCGCTTCCTAGAAACAGAGGAGCCTGCTGAACTGGAGGAGCTGCAGTTCAGCTGAGTCATGAGACACAGCCTAAGCCACTCCTAACTCAACCTGGAGAACAATGCGTCCGACCTCTACCACCTCCTATCTGCCATTGCACTGCCGTTGCCAACCATGAAGGTATTACAGTCGAATGATGTCATGAAAGCAAAGCCCAGCCCAGGGAATGTTCTCTTAATGTCTCAGAATACGCAGAGACCATCCTAGAATGTGTGAGTCCCGTGACCATCCTATATAATAAATGCCTAATATGCAAATTGTCCCCTGGACCCGGAGTTCAACCGCTCGCTATGATGTGCGCTGACCACCAGGGGGTGGCGCGGAACGTGGCAGGCATTGGTGATGGGGCACTGGCAGTGGGTGGCAGTGGAGGTGCTGCCAGCCCCGATGGGCCCCAATGAGAACAGGACTGCAGCGGGATGGTGGAGCAGGTGAGCAGGCAGCGCCAGGCCAAGGCAGATGCAAGTGGGGCCTGATCATCCCCCCAATCGCCCTGTAGACGGCAACCAGCAGTGGCGGGGTGTGTGTGTGTGTGTGTGTGTGTGTGTGTGTGTGTGTGTGTGTTGCTGCCCGTCTCCCAGGCGCGGAGGGAGCTGGGCAGGGGCCTGATGACTCAGGCAGAGGAGGGTGCCTGGGGGCCCAGGGGCCCAGGTGCTGCCCAGGGCCCAGAGTTCAGTTGGGACCTGCCCTTCCATGCCAGATGCTCGTACTTCAATCGCCAGCCAGGCCTAGGGATCACACCCGTGCACAAATTTCATGCACGGGGCCTCTAGTATTGAATAAGGCCATATATCTGCTTTTAAAAAGATTTATACATTGAATTAATGTTCTTTTAAGCATGTTTACTCATTTATTTTAGAATGTACCGATGAAAATGTGAGCCTTTCTGTGTTAGTTGTTGTTAGTACTTTAGCTGGATTTTGGAAGGTATAGTGGAGAAGTGTAACTGTTAAAGGCCTAGGAATGCCTACCCTGGTTTTGCCACAAGCTGTATGAATCTGGATAAACCAATGAACTCGGCTGGAACTTGGTCTTATGATCTAAGCAATTGTTTCCAAGGTTCTCTCTCTCCTTAAAATCTTACTCCTAAAGTTGAATAAGATGGCATGCATCAAACATGTAGTATGCCATTATTATGCATAAAACATTAAGTTTATCTTGCATTAACCATCTGCATGTTTAAAATCTATAATAATAAAAGCATAATATGCTAATTAGACCAGATAGCCGAACAACCTGCTGGATGTCATTCCAAACAATCCTTCCTGACGGGCGATCAGGCAGGCAGACAAGTGGTTAGGGGTGTCAGGAAGGCAGGCAAATGGTTAGGGGTGATCAGGCAGGCAGGTGAGCTGTTAGGGGAGATCAGGCAGGCAGGCAAGCAGTTAGGGGAGATCAGGCAGGCAGGCGAGCAGTTAGGGGTGATCAGGCATACTTGCAGAGTGGTTAGGGGTGATCAGTCAGGCAGGCAGGCAGAGTGGTTAGGGGTGATCAGGCAGGCAGGCAGGCGAGTGGTTAGGAGCCAGCAGTCCCAGATTGCGAGAGGGTGCAGGCCAGGCTGAGGGACCCCCTTCCCCCTCCCGTGCATGAATTTTGTTCACCAGGCCTCTAGTCTGATATATAACTGTTTACATTTATAATTTAGGGTAAAATTAAGTTTTACATTTATTTGTGCTAACACAAATTCCTGCATAAAAAATGGAGAGGAACTTTCAGAAACAAAATACTGATTTATCCTACTTAATAAAATAGGACTTATTGAAAATTAAAATGGAGATGTTTCCCCCTCCTTTAAAATAGTTCATTGAGCCAGAAAAATAGTCCCTCCTCTCCTTGGAAGGAGGTTAGATCGAAAAATTCAGTCTGCAGTAAACTGTCTGGAAATCCAGCGCGAGGTCATTTTCCAGCATGGAAACTGGAACACTTAATTTTCCAATAAAATTTTGGTGACTTCGAGTAATAGTTTACATATTTTAGCTATACATATGTCGTGGGACCCATCTCAGCATATGATGTACAGCAGCTAAAAGAGTCACGTCTGAAATAGCGGCGAGTAAAAAAGCAGGTGAAATGTTTACCCGGGCATTACTGGTAGCTACAGTCCATGTGCCACGCATGCACGAGAAACAGACTCCAGAGCAAGCATGTCACACGCGCATGCTGGCTTCGTAAACTTAGAAGCACAGCAGGCCGTATGGCCCTTTTCCTGGAAACGTTGCCATTTCTTCATTCCGCATAAATGGAGCGCGTGGAATCCAAGACCTTGGTTCTTTTCAGTGGGACTAGATGCAGGAAAAGGAGAAAAACAGCCAACAGGCCAAGCCACAGCTCGTCACTGACCTTCCTCTTGAAGTCGAGGCTGTTGAGCATTTCTTGCAGAGTCAGCACCTCCTGACTCATCAGGGCATTGTTCTTGTCACCCTGATCTGCGAAGGAAAAGAGAGCGGACTTAGAGTCTCTCCAAGACCAAGGTCTCGGCCCTGAAAGCCCAATCAGCTGCAATCTGCCCTCCTCAGATGCAGGAGCCCAAGCGGACCCGTTAGGGAGACGAGTGTGGAAGTAAGTCTGCTCCCTTTGCCGGGAAGGACCCCATCCCAGCACGGAGCGGGGAGCTCTACGTTGCAGACCTTGAGGGAAGACCGTGTTCCCTTTGGGGATGGGCCGAGAGGAGATACGAAAGTCTGTATCGTGGATTCCTGATCGGATTCCGCTACGCTGATGATAACCCCGGTTGGCGGGCATAAGCAGGAAAGGAAGGGGGCCTCCCCTTGCGCCCACGGTTAAATCCTGTTTGGCTCCTCCTGGTGCTCTACCTTGTACCCAGGAGTTAGGAGAAACTGCCTGGTGGAGTTAGTGTTTTGTCTCCTTGGCCTCGTGAACTAATAACAAAGACGAAGTCCTGAACTCCCCCCTCCCCCCTTTTTTTTTTTTACAAAATAGGGAGCCTCACAGTAAAACTAGGAGCGGGAGAGAGTTGCAGATTTTCCAAACATCTCTAACGGAAGAAAACCCAAAAGGATGTATCCTCCTAAACGGAAGATGTGCAAGGAAAATTGTATTATTTAATTTAAACATCAAATTTTATTGGTATAGAGCCGTGGTCGGCCAACTGCGGCTCGCGAGCCACATGCGGCTCTTTGGCCCCTGGAGCGTGGCTCTTCCACAAAAGACCACGGCCTGGGCGAGTCTATGTTGAAGAAGTGGCGTTAGAAGAAGTTTATGTTTAAAAAATGTGGCTCTCCAAAGAAATTTCAATCATTGTGCTGTTGCTATTTGGCTCTGTTGACTAATGAGTTTGCCGACCACTGGTAGAACAAGCGATGGTTTCTACCAGCCACTCACATCTATGGAAAGTGAACGCCGGGAACGCTGATCTGACTCATGTATTTGAAAAAGAGGCACCAGGACAGCAGTGTGTCAAATTCCCTATAAAACAGCACTAATACCCCAAAAGGCATCCCTGGTTGCTTTATTTATTTTAAAATGTATTTTTATTGATTTCAGAGAGAAAGGGAGAGGGAGAGAGAGAGATAGAAACATCAATGATGAGAGAATCATTGATCGGCTGCCTCCTGCACCCCCCACACTGGGGATTGAGGCTGCCTCCTGCACCCCCCACATGGGGATTGGGTCATGTGCCCTGACCGGGAATGGAACCGTGACCTCCTGGTTCATAGGTTGACACTCAACCCTGAGCCACTCCGGTCTGGCCCTGCTTGCTTTAATTCACAAATTCACTAACTGCTAAACCCCATGTGTAGCAAAATCTTGGTTACACAGCATTTTATCAACACAAAACTTCATTAGCTGACATTTCCCCATCTTCACAACCAAGGATAGAACTTATTTTCCATGCAGCTTTCATTTCATTGCACTTAGAGCCAACAAAACAAATACTTGATTTAAATGATAAGATGATTATTTTTATTCTTCATAATTCTCATGGAGCACTGAAAGGTATTAAATTAACTCTAATTGCAATATATTAAGTTCAAAGTAATTTTATCACTTAATGTATTCTGTTATATCCTAAGTAGAGGCCTGGTGCATGAAATTCGTGCATGGGTAGGGTCCCTAGGCCTGGCCAGCGATCAGGGACGATTGGGGCCTTCCTTCCTTCTGCGCCGCACACATCATAGCGAGCGATCGAACTCCCTGTCTCCCACTCGAACTCCTGAGGGGACACTTTGCATATTGGCCATATATATATATATATATATACATATATATATATATATATATATATTTATTTATTTCTCAGAATATGAAATTTAGGATGAGGCTGCTTTCAATGAGCTGTAAGGCTTGATGAAGTTTTCAGCCCTTAAATTGCTTTAGGATTGCGTACCCCTTTGATAATCTGATAAAACCCATGTTTGTGTCATTTCTTCTGAAGGAACACATTGACATACAAACAATTATAAACATTTTAAATAGCACTTCATAGGAGTCAAGACATCCTGAAGATGCCAGAAGAACATATCACTCCTTACCTATGCCAGGAAAAACTAGTTTCCTAATGTTCTCTCTTTTATTTTTTAAAAAATGTATTTTTATTGATTTCAAGGAGGAAGGGAGAGCCGAAAGGAAACCTCAATGAGAGAGAGACTGATCAGCTGCCTCCTGCACACCCCCTACTGGGGATTGAGCCTGCAACCCGGGCATATGCCCTGATTGGGTATCAAACCATGACCTCTTGGTTCATAGGTCGATTCTCAATCACTGAGCAACACTAACTGGACTGACAATGATTCTTTAAAGGAGAGATTTAGATCCAATTTTAAAAAAATAATTTTTAAATAATTTTAGAATTTAAAAGATAATAGAGTTCCCATATATCCTTCATCCAGCTTCCGCTAATGTCTTACAATGATCAAAGTCAATAAATTAACACTGATACAATCCCATGGACTCATCTAGACCTAATTTGAATTTCTCTAATTGTCCCACTAAATACAACACACTTGAAATGATCCATTATTACTTGTAAATCTGAAACCTAGCAAATAGTCTCATTCTTTCCTTCCATTTCTTAAAAAACAACTAATGTCAATGCTTAACAACAAAGAGATAATCAAATAAATATCAGTATCTTTACTGTTTGATATTTATATAATTATTAAAATTATGTTTTGAAGAATTTTTATATGAGGAAATACTTAAAACTTCAAACTGAAATATACAGAACTATGTACAAGATTACCTCAGTATTTTTCAAATAAATAGATATGTGTGCATTTGAACATATAAGACAATGGCTTGAAGGAAGTCTACTACCATTTTGACTGTTTATCTATATACAGTGGGAATTTGTGTGATTTTTATTTTTTTACTAGAGGCCCAGTGCACGAAATTCATGTACCGGGGCGGGGGGGGGGGGGCGGTCCCCCTCAGCCCAGCCTGTACCCTCTCCAATCCAGGACATTCCTCTCACAATCTGAGATCACTGGCTCCTAACTGCTCACCTGCCTGCCTGCCTGGTTGCCTCTAACTGCCCCCCTGTCAGCCTGGTTGCCCCAAGCAGCCTGCTGCTCAGTTGTGTTTGGTCGTCCCTCACTAACCCCCTTGCTGGCCTAGTCACCCCATGCAGCCTGTTCAATCGTCCGTTCGGCTGCGATGGTCGCTTAGGCTTTTATATATAGAGATTGCTTTTGCCTACTTTCCAAATTTCCTACAGTGAGTCACATTTCTACTTTATAACTTTAAAAATTTGTATTTTAAAAAACTCACCTAGGATGACATGACTAATTTTCTGGCAACTATAATTACTCTTTTTAATTGTGATAATGATGTTTTGCTTCCATAGGAGAAGGTACTTTGTGTTTGGAGCTGCATGCCAGCGTAGAAGTGCCTTCTCGCCAGCTTTATCACTGACTCAGAATTGGTTAGTAGGAAAAAGGACGAAACGAAAGAAGCACTCCTCTGGCGAACCCTCCCTTTAAAAAACACCGTTCGCCTAGGGAAGGAGACCTGGTTATCAGTCCTGTGAGGAAAGGGGCAGCCCTAGTCATGTGGCTTTTACATTGCTGTGCGGCATTACAGAGGAAACAACAACTCACCCATCATCTGAATCGTTTTATACCTGTAGTCAAATTCATCTTGCAGGTCTTCTAGATATTTGGTGTCTTGTTCTGTTATCTTTTTACAAAAAGAAAACAACAAGCACATACCCGCTCAGTTGTTATAATTAAAGCATGTCAACGAAACATCACCAGTATTCCAAAATAGATCGTTTTGTTCTTCTGGTTTCTGGTAATATCGTAGACCAACCGTATAGAACCTGCCTCTACGAAGAGCCCGTCCCCAGGGAAGCTGAGTGACACTGGGAGGACCAGGCTGCATTTGCCCATCCACGGCCTCCACCCAACTGGAAACTGTCCTCCTGTGTCTCAGTGAGTGTCCAGTGGTGCCACCAGTCTCCTTTCCACCCCGGAAGGTGCCCCTGCCCCTGTCAGTTCCATACAGTCCTGTTCTGTGCACCAGTGGTCATTTTGCTGGGAGTCCCCTTCCCAACCCGCTGCAGTTTATGACAATTCAGTATACATTTCCCCTCTCTGCGTCTTAGAAAAAAAAATATTTGCTTCCTCCCTGTCTCCTGTTCCTCTCTCTGAGATTTTCACTTTTCTCTTCTCTAAACCTGCTGCTGCCTTTCTGCTCAGACACAGCAGGTGTTTAGTGTCAAGACCTGGGCTCTTCCGATGCGAGCGCCTGTAGTCACAGCGACCCCCCGATGACGGTGGCGGTCCCTCCCACAGGGGAGGCAGCAGAGGTCTGAGATGTGAGCTGACCTACGGGCCCGCGGCCACATGGCTCCGGGGATGGAGGTGGTGGGCAGACACAGACTCCGGTCACTGAAGTTAAAAAGCGTTCCCCAGAGAAATCTCCTCTAATGTGAACACAGCGCGAGAGACTCTGATCTCCCTGGCGACCGCACGGCCCCGCCTGCACGCACCCTGGACCACAGCAGCCAGGAGCAGTCAGGTGCGTGGGGCCACAGCCGGCCGTGCCTGGTGGCCACGCTCACTCACCTGCACGCTGTTCTTAATGGCGGCCACCTTGTGCTCCACGTTCCTCTGTCTTTCCGAAACGGAAGAGCTTTGTAAGGATTTCTCCAGAGGTCCCTGGAAAAGGAATGTCTTGATGTTTCAATGGTGTTGACTAAACAAGGTTTATGATGAATGTGGTATGTGTACTTTGAACTGAGGTTTGGATCAATATGGTATGAAATACTCTGTAACCGTTAAAAATCATGCTGTAGGAAAATATTCAATGACATGTAAGTAGTGTTATGTTGTTAAAAATACAGGAGATTATGAAACACCATATACTTATGATCTCTATTACTTATGTATGTATGTATATGTACATTTACATTCATATATAAGTAATAGAAATTTAGAAATCTATGGATATATGTACAGACATATATACTCAAGTACATGTGATTGGAAGAACACCCCCCTAATGTTATATATGTTATCCATGAAGAGTAAAGTTATAGGTTATTTTATAGTTAAAATTTTTTCTTAATTTGCTATAATAGACCTATATTACTGGTGAAATTCTCTAAAATGAATACTTGTAATTTAAAAAGCAGTATAGTGAAACTCCATTAAGTTAGACTTAAATTTAGAATTAGACTTAAGTTCAGTTGAATCTGACAGCATGAGAATTATTTTTACACTGGAACAAAGGGAGTTTCCGAAAGAATATGTTAAAATGTTAGCTTTGTTCAACAGAAAGGCTGACCAACTTCTCCAAGCGCTGGCCACTCTAATAATCCGATATTAAATGTATTTGCCTCCTGCACATGCCCAACCAGGGCCACAGATTGAGTCTGCAACCGAGGTCCATGCCTTTGACCGGAATCGAACCTGGGACCCTTCAGCCCGAGGGCCAACGCTCTATCCACTGAGCCAAACCAGCTAGGACAGTCGTTAACCATATTCTTGAGCCAATGTTGTAACACTATGGGCCAGAGCGTGACCAGGAGAGAAAGAAAATAATGTACAGATAAGATTCTACAAACAAAATGCTGGAAGGACGTGGTGATTATCTCAGCCAGAAGCAGAGAAAAGGGTCGCACTCGAAGAGGACCCTGGGTCTTGATTACAAGTGACCTGAAGGATGGCGGCATCACTAACACAGAGAAGAAGCTCATCCGCCAGAACAGATTTTCGGTTCGGAAAAATTGAGCCCCGGGAGGTAACAGGATCACGGGTTCAGAAAGCCTTACCTGAACGGGCATGTTGGCCGCAGCCAATATTCTCCTCTCTTCCCTTAAACAATTTGAAATAACCACAGCTACGTGCATTGGGTTTCCGTGAAACTTTCCCTGGGAAAAAGGGAGCAGAAGCAACACAACAGCGTCAACATGTGCATCATACAGAAACATCGCTGTTTGCAAATTAAAAAAAAATGACATCCCAATAAATGTGGGAATCACCTGGGGCTTGTTCCAACTCCTACAGAACCACAGAAAGTCATATTGTGAACGTAGACTTCTTCGAGGCATATTGTTCTGTCTCCAGACTCATGCTACTTTAGGCTTAGGGCAGGTTTTAGGCAGAAGAGTTAGTCATGACGAACCACAGCTCCTCGCTAGTTCACTACGTGCTTCGCGGGCTGCTTGCCACGCGTTTTCTGGTCCCTGTTTGTGCTGTTCGTGTTGACCAGCTGGGGGGTTTGTGTAAGTATTTAAAACACACTCACCCTCCGGGGAGCATGTACCACCACGGGTGCCTGAGCGCCCACCACTCGCCTTACCTGCCCGGCCCCTGCAGGTGTCTGTGTCTTCTTGGTTTACAAGTCTAATTTGATCAACCCCATCATTTCAGTCACAGCATTAAACTTCGTCATTACGAGACTCTTTCCAAGGTAGGATTAACGCAAGGCACGATAAATATAGACAAATGCATTTACTCTGCCCCCCTCTCCGAAGGAGGTGCCAGTTACCTGTGAAATGGCCAAAGGATCAATAATAGGAAAAATAAAATAACCATCTACAAAGTGGGAAATTAGCAATTAACCAAAAGTCGGTTATACAGATGAGTAGACCAAGGGGTCTTTCTAAGAAAGCAAGGAGGTTATTGGTCGTAAACCTTTTTATGGCCGTGATTTTTGTTAGATGATGAATGTCAATCAGCACTTGTATTTGTAAAACTGTCCTACCTAATAAAACCCTAGTGTGCAAATCGGCCAAATGGCAGAACGACCGGCCGCTATGACGCACACTGACCACCAGGGGGCAGACACTCGACGCCGGCGCTGCCCCTTGGTGGTCAGTGCGCTGCCTCAGGGGGGGAGCCAGCCTGGCTTCTGGCGGGCGAGCGCAGCGGCTAAGGACCCCTCGGGGATGCCCGAATGCCAGGTTAGGCCCACTCCCGGCCAAAGGAAGGAAATGAATCGACAGCAACTCCTAAGGTAAATGAACGAAAACAATTCTCCTTTTACACAGGGGGACCACCTTTCTGACTTCTGCACGCTGACACTTCCGATTCCTTCCGGTTAGAACGCGGTCCGTGTCCCCGGTGTTCATTTTCACACTCACTGTTTCCATCCGCCTTCCAACAATCACCGCTTCGTCCTTGTTTTTCTCACGGCCGGAGGAGCTCTTCCCTGTTGATACCGTCTTTCAGCATCTCTCAGCTCCACGGGGGACGCTTTTCCGTTTTTCTTTCCTGCTTAAACTTCTGTTACCTCCCCTTGCAGAGTCAGTTTCTCGCCAGGCTTTGGCAGGTTAAATGGCTCATCGCTTTCCTCCTTTTCTAAAAGCCGAGAATCACCAGGCTGTGTCTTCGCTTCGCTTTGGCACTCCTCCTCAGTCCCTCGCTGAACGCACGAGACAAAAACGTCTCGTGGAAAAGTGATCACGACAGAGTCAAAACCGAAGGAGCACTTTTTATTTGTGTACGTTTCCAAGGTGTCGCCTCTCAGGAGCTACCATATGTATGCATCTCAAAAAAAAATAAATGAATAAAAGAGCGACAACACGACAAAAGTGAAAAACAGAAACCCTCCACGTGTGGCCGGTGGGAGGGAGGGACGCTGCCTTTCCGCGTGTCCGTGTTTCTTGTGTACAGACCTCTGCCCCGTGGCTGGTCTTCTCTGTCTCACAGCGCCAAGAAAGAGCAGTTTCACATTTGAATGAAGTCAAATTCTCCCCTTTATGGCGAGTGCTTTATACGACTGAAGAGATAGTTCCCTAACTTGTAATCATGGAGGATTTTTTCCCTCCCATTTTATCTTTTTAAGTCTTTACACTAGTTTTTAAAATAGCTTTTGTTTATTTGAGAGAGAGAGAGAGAGAAAGAGAGAGAGAGGGAGGAAGGAAGGGCGAGAGGAAGGGAGAGGAAGATAGGGAGAGAAACATTGACATGAGAGAGAAATATCAGTCAGTTGCCTCCCGCACGCACCCCGACCAGGGAGCCCGCAACCTGGTTATGTGCTCTGACCGGGCATCGAACGGGTGACCCTTCCGTGGAGGGGTGGGACGGCATTCAACCAGCTGAGCAACACCGGCCAGGGCTAAGTCTTTATCCTTTCGCCCTTGATGTTAATTCCCATGGAGCTGGTTAATAAAGAGAGGTCCCTTTCTCTTTTTCCTATATGGACACTCAGTGCCGGTGATACTTATGGAACGTTCTGTGGTTTCGCCACTGCTCTGCTGGGCCAACTCTGTCACATCGCAAAGTCTGTATACGAATGGGTTTGCTGCTCACACCCGTTTCATCCTGTGGTTCTGTTTACCAGCAAACTGTCTTAATTACTAGAGATTTCTAGTGGGTTTGATGGCAAGTGGAACAGGTCTTGTTTGCATTTCCACACAGATTTTAGAATCAGCTTGTCAAGCTACACAAACACACAACCACATCGAGAATTTGAACGGCAGTAAATCTTCAGATGCATTTGGGAGACTTGGCATCCTTATCATTGTGTGCTAGTTCATTTATTTAGGTTTTCTTTAATGTCTCTCTATGAAGCACTGTAATTTTCCACAGCGATCTTACACATTTTTGACATGTTTATGTCTATGTAGTTGCTAGTTTTGATAATGACGTAAATGGTATCTTTCTTTCCTAATTGTTTTCTAAAAATGTATCTTTATTGTTGAAAGTATTACAGATATCCCCTTTGCTTCCCATTGACCCCCTCCACCCCATCTCCTGCCCCCACCCCACCCCCGGGCCTTCACCACACTTGTTTGTGTCCGTGGGTTATGCATATATGCATGCAAGTTCTTTGATTTTGAATTTGGCAACTTTGCTAAACTCTTATTGATTCTAATAATGCGTCTGTAATATCTCTTATCCTACACATTTATCTGTAGATTCCTTTGGATAGGGTTTGCATATACAAATCATAATAAGTATAAGACTGTATAAATACTGATAAATTTTTCTTCCTTTTTAATAATCTAGTTTCCATCAGGATTTTCACCTTCATCCTAAACACTTTTTAGAAATATGTTGGTTAATTTCCAAACATAGGGATTTTCTATTTATCCCTTTTCTGAAACTGATTTTTCTATAGATTTAAAAATTCTGATCAGAATTGATGTTCTGAATTATTTTAATTATTTCCGTGGCCCAGCGTACGGCCCTGTTGTGAACAGATGCTCCCTGTGAGCTTGCGGAGAACGGGAATTCTGCAGGTGTTGGGTCAAATGTCTTATGCAGGGTCATTAAGCCACGTTTGTTAATTCTGCTGTTCAAATTTCTACATCTTTGCTGATTTTTTGCTTGATTCATTGAGTCAGTTATTGAAAGAGGCATGCTAAAATGTATTTTGTGAATTTTCTCTTTGTGGTTCTGTCAAAAACATTCAGACTTGTTATATATTATTAATGAGTAAAATCTTTCACTGCTATAAACTGACCTGTATCTCTTATAATGCCTTTTGCCTGAAGCAAAAAGATCAACTACGACCTTATTCTTTGTATCACTCAGAATTTTATTGAAATAATACTTTTCTTTCAACATATTTAAAGTCGCCTATCAGTATTGTGCATATAAAAGGGTAAGTATACATGAAACTTCACATATTTAGAATTAACGTTTTCTTTTAAAAATATATTTTTAAAATAAAAATGGATTTCAGAGAGGATGGGAGAGGGAGAGAGAGATAGAAGCATCAACGAGGAGAGAGAATCATTGATCAGAGGCCTCCTGCTCGCCCCACACTGGGGGCTCGACCCATGACCTCAACCACTGAGCCACGCAATTTTCTGTGTTTTTTTTTAATGGCATCAGGCTGCAAGTTAAGTGCAGTCTGTTCCAAGTCAGCAGGGAGCTTCTGGGAAACGGACATTGTGCCTCTCAGTGATAGTCCTGTACAAGGCGAGTTGCTCCCTCCAGCCTCCTGTTGCTTTGAGATTTCGCTCCTCTATTGTGAGCAATGTGGCCGTTTCTCTTGCCACTGCTGCTTTGTGTGCGATAGGCAATCCTCCCGCCTGCACCTCAGTATTGAAAGGTAATACTGCTTCTTCTGTTGGTGGGCCTCTTTCTTGCCTCTGGCATCCTATGGAGCACGGTATTGTTGCTTTCCCAAGAAAATATGGCATTTAGGGTTACCCACCTAGTGACCAATAACTTGCCGAATATCAAACTGATGCCCCGCTGGTTTGCTGCCTTCCATTCCGCACACGTGATAACCATTTGCTTCGGCCCTGAATCACGGTGCTCTCCTGATGACACTTGACACAGCGGTTAAGCTCCGCATGTGCTGCAGCAGCAGTGCACACACTTCACCCGAGGGGACAACGTGACTCCGTTCCACACCACAGGCAATGACAATGACATTGTGATTGCCACCGATAAGAGCAGCTCAGAAATGCTCTTGGTGATAAGATGCAGTTTGATCTCAGAGGGTTAAAGGGTGTGTGGGGGGAGGCATCTTGCATCGATGAACACGTTGTTTTAATCTTCCTGCTACCTTATTCCTGCTACTAAATTTCTTGGCTTTCCCTCGCGCTCTTCTTCGAATTTAAAGTCCCCTTTCATCTAACTCCTACATTTGACTTGTCACTAAAGAGCGACTAGTTCACCAGCTTCCCCTCGGCCCCCAAACGACCCTAGGGTCCCAGTCAGAGGGGAAGGACCGGAGAAGACTTGCTTAGAGTGACCTCCTCCGCCCAGGGGCACAGACTCCGAGTTTTCACAACTAGGCAGTCCCTCCTTTGTGCTCTTTCCCCAAGGGTCCCCTTTACCATGCAAACACATGCCCTGGCCGGTGTGGCTCAGGGGACAGAGCGTCGGCCTGCACACTGAAGGGTCCCGGGTTCGATTCCACTCAAGGGCACATGCCGGGTTGTGGACTCGATCCCCAGTGTGGGGCGTGCAGGAGGCAGCCAATCCATGATTCTCTCTCATCATTGATGTTTCTCTCTCTCTCTCCCTCTCCCTTCCTCTCTGAAGTCAATAAAAATGTCTTTTTTAAAAATGCAAACACACGAGGGAGACTTGACCCCACGTTTCATTAGTCTCCCGGACGCTGTGAAAGGGGTGCCACGGGCTGTGCTCCGGCTGCAGTGGCCTAGCACCTGCCCTGCCGAGGAGAGCGATGGGGCCCAGGACAGGGAAGTGGGGGCGTCTCAGGAGAGCCTTGAAAGACAGCAGCCAAGGTGTGGGGGCGGTGGATTCTGAAGAAACATGTACCCCACAGCTGAGCTTGGGCTCCTCCAAAGGCTAACCCTGGGACAAGGGTTCTAGTGCGAGAAGTAACTAGTGTCCCCCCTGATGCGAGATATTAACAGCAGGGAAACTCTGGTGCAGGGGAGGGAGAGGCCAAGGGAGGCCCTGGGAAGCCTCTGTACTTTCCACTTGGTTTTTTCTGTCAACCGAAGGCTGCTCTGCAAATGCAGCCTATTTCTGAAAGCTGTCTTACGAAAGTCACAATTCTGACATATCCTTGTGCGACTCCTTTTGCCAGGAATGAACAAATTCAAAGGAATAGAGATGCCTACCTCTCTTGTTCAGTTCGCTTTTTTTTTTTTTTTTTTTTTGGTAAGCCTCACCGGAGGCTATTTTTCCACTGATTTTCCCCAAGTGGAAAAGAGAGGGAAACACAGAGAGAAACATCCATGTGAGAGAAACACATTGATTGGTTGCCTCCTATACCAGGGCCTGGGCTGGGAAGGGGCCTGCAACCAAGGTACGTGCCCTTGTCCAGAATCGAACCTGAGACTCTTTGGTCTGCAGGCCGACAGCCAAACCGGCTAGGGCACCACAAAGATTTTCTTGATGAAAGAGAAGTGAGTTACCCATTCTCGGTGGAGAAAAATGATTCATGCCCCATGTATGTTACTAATACTACATGGATCTCAAAACAAGCTAGCTAAAAATTAACTACATGTATATACAGTTTATGTTAACTTATTTTTAAAAGAAAATACTTCTTTTTATATATATATATATATATATATATATATATATATATATTATTGAGTTTTTACAGAGAGGAAGGAAGAGGGGTAGAGAGTTAGAAACATCAATGAGAGAGAAACATCGATCAGCTGCCTCCTGCACACCCCCCACTGGGGATGTGCCCGCAACCAAGGTACATGCCCTTGACCGGAATTGAACCTGGGACCCTTCAGTCCGCAGGCCGACGCTCTATCCACTGAGCCAAACCAGTTTTGGCAAGAAAATACTTCTTAAAGGTACCAACTCCTGTGTCTACAAATTCTGAGTATATTTCCTGACATGTTCTATGTCTGGGAGGTTTAACTCACCCGAGACCATTGCTCTGTGAATTACTTGCCATGTAAAATCAAGGGGATTAGGCTTGTGATGGTTACCGTGTGACCTTAGGCAAGTCACTTCATAACCTTCGTCACTTCAATTGCCCTATTCGTTGGTTGTCATGCACCATAGGGTCATTGTGGGGCAGGCCAGACAACTGAGAAAGAGCTTCAGAACTTGTAAAGCCTTTATATAAGTATAAGCTGCAAGTATGTCAAACTCACGGCCTGCGGGCCGCATGCCTCGTCTATTTGGCCCATGTTAGCCTTTGAGTTTGACATGCTTGGATAAGGAGTTTTCTATGTTGCCTGATGGGGGCGTTAGGAGAACTTAAAGCTCATAAATGGTAAATCAATAAAAAACAGAAGATAAAAATCTTCCTCTTCATTTCACAGAAGTGACCAAAGCGAATTATAAAGCCAATGAAGGGCGAGTTGTGTTCCAGGAAATATATGTACACGAATATAAAAGAAACTCCAGGAAAAAAACAAGATGATGTCTTTGGGGTTTTCAAAGCCCTAAACAATGGGGACTTTCCTGGCATTTCTGTGGGACTAACTCTCACAGGCACACACACACATTAAAAGCTGCTTCGAATAAAAAATTAACCCACACAAGCTAGCAATTAGAAATAATAATGCAGTGCGCTCACCCAGCAGAGCATAATTCCTATCGTCTCTGGGAAAAAATGATCAATACCATACTTTGGGTGCATAGAAAAAGGCCTGGGAGGGGACATGTCAAAATGTCATGAATGATCACCCTTGAGGAAAAGGGATGGGTGGGATGGGTATTTACACTTTCACCTCAATTCTTTGGTATTGTTAGACTTTTAAAAACAATTAAGCATGTGGTACTTTTATGATTAAAACCAAACAAGGCGAGAAATGACACACGTATCAGATCTTTCTCTGATTCACACAGAGCTGTCTTTAAAGGTGTTGGCGTTGAAAGATGGTCGTCCAGGTGAAGAGAGAAAAGAAAGAGTTGGAGCCTCGTGAAGTCACATGATCACTACAGTGAAGTCACATGATCACTACAGTGAAGTCACATGATAGTGAAGTCACATGATAACTACAATGCAATGCTCAGGGGGGCAGTCACCGCCTCGGCACGAAGAGATAAATGAACTGCTTAATTAACCATGACAGGAAGGGAACAAAGTAGATGCTTGCCGACTCTACTTATCCTCAGTATGCTTGGACATAACCTGCATTTACTGAACTCCTCTGGTGTGCAGGGTGCTTCCTAAGCTTTGTGTTAAAACTGGCAGCAGCCTGCAAGGTCCACATGAGGAAGCCCAAGGGCTGTGTCACTGGTGAAAGGTCACAGGACGTGGAAGTTAAGAAGGAACTCTTCAAGCTCAGGTGGCTCTCACTCCACAAACTAGGACTTTTCCAAATCACAGCTGTCTTTTGAGAAATGCCTTCTTTCTCGGTTTCAGCAGAGCCCTTGAGCCACAATTGCATTACATTTTCTGTTCCCTGGAAATGGTGAACTTGCTCATGGACCAACCATTCCTTATGGAACCTCAAGAAAGCTGCAGCAGTTAAGCCAACAAAAATATTCCATGTGCAATGACAAAATTATTAAATCACTTCCTTGGAGACTACTTAGGTGGTGGTTGTTGTTTTTAAATCCTCCCTTGAGGATATTTTCCCATTGATTTTTAGAGAGAGTGGAAGAGAAAGGAAAAGACGGAGAAAAATATGGATGTGAGAGAAACACATTGATTGGTTGCCTTCTGTACGTGCCTTGACCAGGGCCCAGGCCGGGGAGGAGTCTACAACCAAAGTACATGTTCTTGACTAGAATCCCACCTGGGACCCTTCAGTCCGCAGGCCGATGCTCTGTGAGCCAAACTGGCCAGGGCAAGAGACTACTGAAGTTTTAATACTCCCGGCAGTTGTATCTGCTGTTGGTAGAGGCCCCTGCCAGGGACCCTGGGTATCCCCAGTGATCTTGATAGACAGGCCAAGAGTGCTAGGCCTGACCGTTCTTCAGGGCTGCGTTTGCAGAAAGCAACCGTAAGTGATGAGGCCATGCCTCCCCGCAGCTGAAGAGCAGGCTTGCTTCGCCCAGCTCTTAAAGCAGCGAATCCCTCAAGTTCAGTCTCCTGGTACACAACCCCCTGAGTGCGCATGGGACCGTGACAGACCCCTGTGTCACCGTGTAGGATGTGGGAGAAGTGGGGAACCAATGCGAATGAGCGTGAAGCTCTGAGCCCTGCCCTTGCTGGGGATAATCAAGTCCTTGCCTCCAATCAGGAAGCCTCACGTCTTTTCTGGCCGCCAGAACACAACAGCACGTTCATGTGGTCGCTGGAAAGGAGTCAAATCCCGGGCCCTGCATACCTCTCGACACCTACTTATGTGTAAAACTTCTCCCGTGGCCTTTCCATGATTTATTTCTATGTCTTATTCCCTGTCTAGACTGTATCTTTCCTAAGCAGAGATTGGTCACCTGAGAGGAACCTCACTAATGCTTGCTGGGTGGCCACACGAGAGGATCAATTACAACGATCCTCTCCTAACTGAGAGAACAATAGGAAAAGCATACTGTTCGGTCTCTGTGGTGGGAGAGATGTCTATCATGAAATCCTTTGGGAGGTTTTATTAGTCACTTGTCCCTCGTAACCAGGGAGAAATGGAAGTCTTGAGAGTAGCGCGAGAGGGCAGCGAGGTATGAACTACCCCTGGAGATGGAACTTTGCTTCTCGGAGGCCCTGGCTGACCAACGTCATTGGCAGTGAGGCTGCCTTGGGGAGGCTTGGACGGTGAGGGTGTCTCCCCAGCGGTGAGGACACTCGGAATCTCCTGCTTTCTGTAGACTCTGATACCTCTTTTACTAATGGGGAAGGGAGCTGTGCCCTTGGCTTACGTCTGGTAGGACCCTTTAGTCACCCTGGCTCTCGTGATAACAAGGCTACATCCTCATAACTAAAGAGTTCAACAAGAGCGTAAAAAGTAAATATTGGTAAAGAGAGTATACACACCTCTCGCAATTTCTGGAATAAATAAGAGATCCTAATAAAATAATTCTGGACTAGATTATCAAGATAACACGCTTTTGTCTACACTGGCAAAGGCCATCTAGAACTTGAAATGGGGAAAATGTTGCCTATCAAATAATAAAAATAATTTTTTGAACTTAGGAGTACCTTTGACAAGAAAAAGCACAAGTCTTACAGGAGTTGAACTGGGGTCCTATTGAAGACTTTAAACAAAGCCTATAGGGCAAAAAATTTAAAAATAGCATAGAATAAGCATACTATAGAATTCTAGGGCGTGAGACTTACTATCATAAAAGTATTAATTGTCCCCAAATGAATACATGTATGTGAAATTGAAGTTAGACTCTCCAGTGTTGCTTGTGGAGGGTTTGGGCTGAAAGCAAGAGTCAATGAAGCCCATATGGAAGAAACGTTAGGAAAGTGACCAAGGCTAATGGGTTTTTCTGTGCTTGGTGTCAGAAAACTTGCTGGGTTTTGTTTCGCTTTACTTAGCCTTCACAACTGTTTGAGGTGATACTAGCATGGACTTCACCAGGAACTGACAGAGAGAGATGTTAAGTAATTTGAAGCCCGGATTCAATTTTACTCCCGAGTGCAGTTATCAACCAGTTAACCACAGTCATTGTAAGTTGGGGAAGGAGGACTTACCATACAAGATTCTGAAATGTACGATAAAGTGTAGTATGTTTATAAAGCATAAATATAGTACAAAATACACATTATAATCAATAGCATTCACAGATACCCAGATTTGCAGATTATAACAGAGAGGGGTGGAAAATTAACATATAAGATAATGAACATATGAAAAGGTAGTGTTTCAGCTCAGTGGTAATGATTATTTAAAAAATCTTGCTGTTATAAATATCTGTCAATCCTTAAGAAAAAGCTGGATTCCTATACAAATAATTCTATGTAAATTAAAGACTGAAAACTTTTTAAAGTTACAACAAATTCATGAAAACATGTGTATAATGGGAGACTTTAAACCAAAGCAGGACTCCCAGAAACGATATAAAAAAAGATGAGTTTTAATTATTTAATTATTTTTGTGTGGAAAAAGATGTCATAAAGCCGAAGGACATATCACAGATTGAGGAAAATATCAGTAATGCATATGAAAGAGTGTTTGCTGGGAAAGACATTTTTAAAGTAATCTTTTAATATATAAAGAACTATTTGAAGTTGACGAGAAGGCCCAATAGAAGAAAGTGAATGGAAAGTTGGCAAAAGGGCACATCCAAGAAACCAATACATGAGAGATGCCCAGACTCACAAGCAGTCAGAGAAAAGCACATTTAAAGTAAAAAAAAAAAAAAAAAAAAAAAAAAAAAAGAGAAAGAGAGAGAGAGAGAGAGAGAGGAGGACATTAGTTCCCAACAACCAGGTGGACAAACGTGGAAAAGAATGAGAACACCTCCTGCTAATGGGGGTCTGCTCATGACAACGGGAGTCTTAACAGCCTACCTGACAACATCTCTTACCATTCCCAATATTTATATCTCTGACCAGCAAGTCCATGTCTAGGCTCTATCCTGTAAAAGTAAGAGCACTAGCCCATAAGAATGCATGTACAAAGCTGTCTGTCACAATGCTGTTTATGGGCAGCGGTCCAATAAATTGTGACCTACCCGCTCCCTGGGCCATTTGCTACCATTCAGATCAAGAGATAGAGAAATGAGTCATAAAACTTCATTTGTTAAATGGCAAAAATCCTGGCTTCCCCATGTATGAAATTCCCAAAACACACATCACACACATGGAGATAGAGCACCCATTTTCCCATTTTATTTAACTAGTCAGATATAGAAATGGAAGAGTGCGCTTTGGTTGTTAACACGGAGGTCACTGGGGGTGATGCCATGGGGGTGATGGCACAGAGGCAGGTAGGGAAAAGGGAAGGGGGAAATGAGTTTGGAACAAAAAAGCAGCGTGTGTAATGTCCAGTTTGTGGTAAATTACATGCGAGTGTTTATGGAGTGAAAGTGTGAAAAGATGGTGACCAGGATGTTCATGGCGGTGATCTTATTTTGGTGGAATGTCAGGGGATTTTTACTTTCTTCTTAGACTTTGCGTTATCGTTTGAATTTTTACAAAGATGTGTGTTATGAAGGAATCGGAAAAAAAGTCAAAAAGCTATTTTCATCATAACAAAGATTCCATCAGTAAAGGCGTCTCTATTAATTTACATATTGTGCAGAGATTAGAAAGTTAACAGCCGCTGAAGCAAGAGGTGGAAACACCATCGCAACGTGAAGAAATAAAGCGGGTCTCTGAAGACTGCTGACCTTTACGAGGCAGCCCTCACAGGGTCCCTGCGCACTTTCCATGGAGCAGAAGCCTGAAATCTATCTGCACTGCAGCGAAGCGTCACGACCATCGAGCCACCGCGGGAAATGGAAACTGAAGGATGGCTGATGGCTCATCAACAATGGAAGGTGGTGCCCTACTGACCTAGTTTCTCAGCTGGGACCTCGAGGCAGGACCCAGAGCCGGTCCTAAAACTCAATCCCAACGTTGGTTTGCAGACACGCAGAGTGATGCTTGCAGGTGGCCCTCAGGCTGGCCTCCGGTGCAGGGCTCACTCACATGTGTATATTCTAGTGACTTCTTCTCTCATGACCACTCTAGACAACACACTAACTAGGAAGAATTTGTCCCTCGGGTGCTAGCGCCTTAAAATTGACAGTTCTGGCTTCCATGAACTAGTCAAGTTCTACTTTCAGCTTCCATCAAAATGTGCTTGTCTCATTCCCTCCGTTCCTACTTCACGTAGAACTAATTAATCAGATGTAGTCGCCTCTCACTCCCCTCACCTTAGTCTACACTTAGACGAACAGGCCCTACTGAACTGCATGAGTTTATATATTTTATTACTTCGGGGCCTTGATCACTTGACATGCTGAAGCAGCTGCATTTGTTTAATTTATTTTTTTTAATCCTCACCTGAGGATATTTTCCCACCGACTTTTAGAGAGAGTGGAAGAGAGAGGGAAAGACACAGAGAAGTAATTAATGTGAGAGAAACATATCGATTGGTTACCTCCTGCACGGGCAGGGGAGGCGCCTGCAACCGAAGTACGTGCCCTTGACTGGAATCGAACCCGGGACCCTCAGTCTGCAGGCCGATGCTCTACCCACTGAGCTGCACCCGGCAGGTGAACCAGCTGCATGTAAACAAGGTCCTTGTGGAGACGTGGCTTATCCCCCAGCATGCACTGGGAAATCCTCAGGATACGAGGTCAGAAATCCAGGTTCTACCCCAGCCCCGACACTAACTATGACATTGAAAATAAAAAGCCCCGATTTCCTCCCCGGGAAAACCTGTACCCTGCCTTTTCCTCCCAAGCTGTGAGAATCAAGTGGGATGCTCATAAGATCACAATCATTAAGCAAAGGTCAATTATGTTTTTCTCTGATTGTAGAGGACAAAATGTCCTTTGAAAAGAGATTTTAAATGCAAACATCGCCAAGAAAATAAAAATCACCCATAATCACGAGATCTGGAGGTAACCGATGTTAGCATTTTGATGTGCCCATTTGGTTTCTTTTCTCCGTGTGTATATTTACAATCAATATCATTTTTAATAGCTGTTTAATGGTTATTGTAGCCCGTCTTATTTATTTAGTATATTCTCTACTGTTGACGTGTAGATTTATTTTTCACCATTAATAGGCTGTGATATATTCTTGGTTAAATCACCCTCATTAAATTATAATATTTAGATCTTGTTCATTTATGGATTTTCCTTCTTGATATGTCAAAAACTGAGAAAAATGTATTAAAATGTCCCACAAGTACTTTATTTTTCTCATTTGTTTCTTGCATTTATAATTTTTACCTTATATTTCGATTCAATATTAGTTGATGCATACTGATCCATGAATGTTAATATTTTATTTGAAACTGTTTCTTATTTTAATACGATGTTTGTCCTGATTATGGCTTTTGGACTGAAATTTGACTGTCTGCCAAGCCCATAAGCATCATGAGAGACGTGCCAAAGGCTCCACAGAGACAGAGTAACTGCTGGTGGAGGAGCAGGGGTTGGAGAAGAAAAGGTGAACTCAGACTTGTATTATTTTCAAGGAGGAGACCTGCTTTACCCAATGTTTTTTCGTTTTATCACAAGTTCTATTGACTATATCCATGGGACATCTTTAAATCCCCACCCTAGATAATAAAAGCCTAATATGCTACGTGTCTGACTGTTTGTTCGCCCGTTCAGCTGTTCGACCAGTCGCTATGACGTGCACTGATGACCAGGGGGCAGACGCTCTGACCGGTAGGTGAGCTTGATGCTGGGATCCGGCCAATTGGGCCTGGGTGAGACAGGCTGGACATGCCCTGGAGCCCTCCCACGGTCCCTCCCCAGCCCCGATAGTGCACCGGTGGGGTCCCTCGGCCTGGCCTGCACCCTCTTGCAATCTGGGACTCCTGGGGGGGCGGGGGGATGTCGGAGAGCCAGTTTCGGCCTGATCCCTGCAGGCCAGGCCAAGGGACCTAGTATAATCAATAATAGTGATACTGTTAAAAGCTAAGTTAATTCATGTCACTCCTTCACCAAAAGCTTCCAATGGTTTCTCATCTTAATAATAGAAGGCTAATACGCAAATGGTTGTTACAAGCAATCAGCAGGAGCCTTCATCCCCTGCCCGGCAGGGCTTGATGGGGGACCTGAGGCTGCATCCCCCACCCGGCGGGGCTTGAGGGTGGTGGAGCTGAGTCTTGCTCAATGGGGGTGGGGCCAGCCGGATCTGGGTCTCATGTGATTTTGAGTCATGCGTGGGTGGGGGGGGGGGGACTTGACTCGGGGTCCCGTGGCGTGCCTGAGACTCTGACAGGAGGGAGATTTTCATATACATTTTACTAATTTTCTTTTATCTCTGACTCTTCCATTATAGAGAAAGAGCAAATAGCAATATTAAAATATTTCCTCTAATTAATTCCCATTTAATGTGCACGAATTTTGTGCACCAGGCCACTAGTTTCAAAATAAAAGGCAGTCCTTACACTGTCCTACCCATGCCAAAGGCATGAGGCAATGGCATGTACATCATGCACCATGTCCCTGCTGACATGTTCTTTCTAAAGAGGGACAGTCTTTATAGCTACCAACTCTTCTCCCCTGTTGATTATAATACATTGGGTTCTTTGCAATCATATTCTTTGCCCTTTAGATGGCAAACAGAATCCTTATCCACTGTATAAAATGTATAAAACATGAGAAAAGTACACATGAGAAATTAAAATTATTCCCAAATTTAACCATTACATATAAGTAACATTTTTCATGTATTTACTTCCAGGTTTTTAAAATTATATTTTTTCCTTCCTATATATAACATAAAATTGAGATACAGGTGTGTATTCAGTCATTTTCATTTAGTAAATAGCAAATCAGGATTATTTTTCCATGTCATTAAATAGTCTTCAAAAACATAACACTGAATAAATACACTGAGTGGCCAGATCATTATGATCTCTGAACTCATAATAATCTGGCCACTCAGCATGTGTGTGTGTATGTGTGTGCGTGTGTGTATTAGAGGCCCGGTGCATGAATTCGTGCATGGGTGGGGTCCAGCCAGCCTGGCCAGGGGGAGGGGACGTGGGCGGTTGGCCGGCCTGCCTGCTGGTTGAATTCCTGGTTGAGGGGACAATTTGCATATTAGCCTTTTATTCTATAGGATAGACACTGAGTGGCCAGATCATTATGCGTTCAGAGATCATCATCATCTGGCCACTCAGTGTGTATGCTCCTGAAGTATCTGGCTAGGCCGCAACCTATGGAGATAGTTTCCGTTACGTACACTCAGATGGTTGCTCATTTCTACATGTAGTAAACATCGATCAGCTATTATAATTATCCTATATTTAAGTGCTAGTGGCTATAAACTGATGACAAACAGGCCCTCCCTTCTGGGTGGAGCTGGTGTTGGCCTGAGGCGAGGGGCCTGAGAGGGTGTGAGGTGGTGGGGGAAGACTCTGGCCTGCTCTTCTGTTCCTGAGACCTCATGGCCTCGACGGAGCCATCGGTAACAGGAGGGGTCAGTTTAAATGGCGTTAGCATCCCAGCTCTCCTCATTTTTATTTTGCCATCAACCTGTCTCCAGCCCCAAACCGTGAGCCACCCATGGGCCAGAACACAGCTATCACACAAGAACTGGGACCTGGGGCCTCGTTGGTGCGCTTCTGGCTTTGCTGGCAGGTAAAGCCCATGGTGCTGGGACCTCTCCAACCGGGCAGAGCAGGGGACACGCCCAAACGCTTGCCGAGCACTGCCTACGTCTCACAGCTCAGCGGCTGCTTAGAAGGAAAAAAATGTCTGATTTGAGATTTCTAAAGAAAAAAAGGACACGAGTCAACAAATCATCTCGGGAAAAGCAAACACCATCTCTCGGGGGCGGAATGAGACTGCCACCCGGGACAGAGCGCCTACGTGGCACGGGATTAGCCCAGATGCGCTAGGAACGCTCCCGGGTGGGGAGGAACCCCCTTTTCACGAGACCGCCCTCCTGGGACCCTCCAGGTGAGAACGGCGTGTCCCACAGCAGACCCTGCAGGGACGCGCTGTCTGCAGAGGCCATAGGCTCAGTGCGTGGCGATACCCCCCGCGTGTCCGTCAGGTGGTGCTGGACTTGATGCCGACAGGGGTCTGATTGAGTTCCAGTGTCCCTGCCCTGGAACGGCAGCAGCAGAGGCGTGCGGGTGCACCCGTGAGCACCGGTGCTGGCTTCTCACCTGTGCCCAGGGAGAACACTGTTCAGAAGCGTCAGAGGTCAGCCTCCTTGCTCGCCAAATAATTTGTATTTCTTCTTTTTAAAAATGCTTTCGATCCCAGATTTAAAAAAGTTTTTTAAAATTGATTTTAGAGAGAGGAAGGGAGAGGGATAGAGAGAGAGAAACATCGATCAGCTGCCTCCGGCACGCCCCCCTCCCCCCCGCCCCCTGCCACTGGGGATTGAGCCTACACCCAGGCATGTGCCCTGACCAGGAATCGAACCGTGACCTCCGGGTTCATGGGTCAACACTGAACCACACCAGCCGGGCTATTTCGTCTTTAGAATTCTCCTGCCTGCTACTAATCTTAAAGAAACGTGTCATTTACACGCAGGCCTGGATCTGGTCCTATTGATGAAATAACATGTACTTAGGGCTTTCTGGGTGCTAAGAAGCTGCGCGCGTGAATTCTAAGGGGCACAAACTGTCACTCTCCCATTTGACAGGGAAGGGACAGACGGGGAGGCGCAGGGGGACTGAGGAACTTGTAATGTCGAGCAGGCAGGAAATCAGAGCCAGGGTCCCAGCCAGGTGGCCCGACGCGGGGACGCACGGGCCGGCCGGCACTGTGCTCTGGGTTCTGTCCCCACCGTCGGGGTCTGACGTGGTGCTCTGTGTTTCCCTGGCCAAGTGGAAACAGCCCTGGCACCATTTCTTTGTTTTCCCACTCGGCTGACCGCCATCCCTTCCTGCTGGTCTCACGTGGGGCCACAGGGAGAGAGTGGTCACGATCGCTCTAACTTTTCAGCAAGTATTGATTATGTGGGGAAGTCGCAAACTCTCTATAGGGCGAAGGGCCCCGATTTTTATAGGATTTTTTTTCTTGGCTGATGCCCACATTTTACAAAAAAAAGGGGCGGGGGGGCGTGTCCATGACCTCCAGAAACTATGATGACAATTGATGAGGCATACCGAGGACGCGAGAGAGAGGTCATCCATGGGAAGGGGATGTGTCTGGAAAGAAGCGGAAATGTGCTGCTGGTCACAGCCCGGTTCTTGTCCATGCGTGTGCTTGGGGAACATACTTGTTCGGGCACACACAGAGATGCTGCCAGAAACAGACTCGGAAGCGGACGTGGGAGGGTTCAGGACGAAAAAGTCACGTATGAACTGAACTGCAGGGAGGAGGCGGAGCGAGGAGAGGAGAAGGGGCAGGTGACACGCGGCTCGTTGCGCTCCCATCCACGCACACACGTTATGCCAAGCCAAGCCGGCGCCTTTTTCTTACGGAAGAAAGCAAACCTCTGGGTCAGCATCCATAGGACGGGGTAAACGCAGAGGCTAACAGGAAAAGAGGAAGTTTGCCCCGGGGCAGGGTGAAACCAGCAAAGATCACCCAGCCCAAACGCGGCAACGCGCCCATGGGAACTCCCCCGAAACGCTAAACAACGCGGGCGCGCCCTTGCACGGGGGCTGGAGATGCGCCAGCAAAATCGCTGTGCGTGACAGAACTTTCCGCACCTGCCCAACCACCTGCCAAGAAAACTGCGTGTGTGGCCAGCTTTTTTCCGCTTGGCAAAAACAGAACCCTCTGGGTTTCTGTTGGAAAAATCACACACGCCCGCTCTCTTCACGCTCCTGTTTGCCAAGGAGGCGCTCCCCTGCCTGAGCTGCTCGCCCCCCCACGCCCCCCATCAGCAGCAGCCACGGTGTGTCTCTGCCCGGAAAGGGGCGCCTCCCGCGGGCGGGCACGGAGCACTGCCCCCTCGAAAGGCTGGTGGAATTCTCCCCCTTTTCAGATAAAGAACAGAGGCCCAGAGGGACTTCCATTCGTGTTGGCCAAAACGTGCTCAGCTTTTCACAGACACTTCCACACGATGATGCCATCCTTGCAGACAGAAGCAGGGAAGCCAGGGCGATGCTCTCCATCTGCACAGCAGAGTCTCCCCGGCATTCGCTCACAAGCCTCCTGAGCACCTGCTAGGGGCCAGCTTCTCTGTCCTCCTCACGGCACGTGTGTGCTCCTCACGGCACGTGTGGGCTCCTCACCACACGTGTGTGCTCCTCACGGCACGTGTGTGCTTCTCACTGCACATCTGTGCTTCTCACCACACGTGTATGCTTCTCATGGCATATCTGTGCTTCTCACCACACATGTGTGCTCCTCACCGCATGTGTGTGCTTCTCACGGCACATGTGTGCTCCTCACGGCACGTGTGTGCTTCTCACGGCACGTGTGGGCTCCTCACCACACGTGTGTGCTCCTCACGGCACGTGTGTGCTTCTCACTGCACATCTGTGCTTCTCACCACACGTGTATGCTTCTCATGGCATATCTGTGCTTCTCACCACACATGTGTGCTCCTCACCGCATGTGTGTGCTTCTCACGGCACGTGTGTGCTCCTCACGGCACGTGTGGGCTCCTCACCACACGTGTGTGCTCCTCACGGCACGTGTGTGCTTCTCACTGCACATCTGTGCTTCTCACCACACGTGTATGCTTCTCATGGCATATCTGTGCTTCTCACCACACATGTGTGCTCCTCACCGCATGTGTGTGCTTCTCACGGCACATGTGTGCTCCTCACGGCACGTGTGTGATTCTCACTGCACATCTGTGCTTCTTACCACACGTGTGTGCTTCTCACTGCACATCTGTGCTTCTTACCACACGTGTGTGCTTCTCACTGCACATCTGTGCTTCTCGTGGCACGTGTGTGCTTCTCACCACACGTGTATGCTTCTCATGGCATATCTGTGCTTCTCACCACACATGTGTGCTCCTCACCGCATGTGTGTGCTTCTCACGGCACATCTGTGTTTCTCACTGCACATGTGTGCTTCTCGTGGCACGTGTGTGCTTCTCACCACATGTGCATGCTTCTCACGGCACATCTGTGCTTCTCACCACACGTGCGTGCTTCTCACCGCACATGTGTGCTTCTCACGGCACATCTGTGCTTCTCACTGCACATGTGTGCTTCTCACTGCACATGTGTGCTTCTCATGGCACATCTGTGCTTCTCACCGCACGTGTGTGCTACACACCGCACATGTCTTTCTCACCGCACGTGTGCTTCTCACTGCACAGACGATGGCGGAGGCACGGTCTAAGCACACCGGCTGATGGGGGCACCGCCTTGCCATTTTCTCTCCCTAACTCAACATGGTCAAGTCCAGAGCATTTCAGGCCTCACAGGGTGTCTGGCTGGACTGCCCAGAGACTCGGTTGCTCACCGCGGCAGGGTGCTCGCTGCACCATCACCAGGGGCGTGCCGGCTACCCGGCCCTTAGTAAGCTGCTAGGCTCCCCAGGGCCCGCCCGCAGAGAGGCCGCGGTGAGCCCAGTAAGCAAAGCGCTGGTTTCCAGTCGGAGCCATCGCCTCCCACCAGGACCCAGTCCCCTGCACGTCGGCGAGGTCCCCGCAGGTGCCAGCCACACAGCAGCCCCCTGCCCCAGCGACACGCAGCCTCTCGTGGGAATGAGGCCACAGGGCCTCTGCCCGCCCCAGGGGCCGCGTGGCTGCCAGGGCCGGGGGAAGGGTCTCCTTCGGGACTTCACGCAGCAGGCCTGCCAGGGGCGGCCACGTGCCCCGCTCGGGGCGCCACGCCGAGAAGACAGATGTGACGAGGGCTACAGCGAGGCCGGGCAAGGGAAGCCTCACGCTCCCGGGAGCCGAGGACTCCTTCGGGGAAAAGGACGTGGGAGGCGCAGGGAGGGCAAGCACCATCTGTACCATGGGCCACGTGCCGTGTGCTGGCACATGCCTCCTCACGTACAGCCCAGCGCAGCCCTTCCCGAGAGCGACGGGCTTGGCTTTACAAACAGCGAGCTGGAGGCCCAGGGAAGTCCGGCCCCCGCCTGCGGGTCCCCCTGCCACGCCGTCTGGAAGTGGCTGTCACGTGTCTCTCTCTGCAGTGCGCTCGCATGGAATACCCAGATCGGACGTGGGAGAACCTATTGCCCATCCACAACTGGATCGCCGGAGAAAGGATGCCTGGATTTCGACGGGTACCATGGAAGCGCGCTGTCGCTGCGTTTCGGTAGTGCAGAGCACCGCCCTGGGTTACTTCGATTTTAAACGTATTTCAAATGTACGCCTTCATAGACCAAAGATGAGCTGTCGGCTTTCTACGCCTGCATGCGTAACACGTCAGCGTGAACTCACGGCTTTGAAAGACTAGCGTGATATTACCTCTGGGAGACAAATTCTCACCCATCGCCTCCGCTCCCCTCTCGGAAGCCCCGCCTTCTTTCTCCAGGTAGACAGACATCCACTTAATATTTCAGGGCAGCCTGCTGCTGTCTTACAAAAATGTAATTTAAGGAACAGAGCACTGCTTTGCTTCCTTCTCGCATATTCCAGAGGACGGAGAGTTATTGAAATGACCATAAATAGGCATGTCACGTAGTAGAACCCTACCAGCAGCAAACAGGAGCGAACTGTTGATACACGCACAAATAGGGAAAGACCCCAGAATAACTGCTGCGTGCGGGAGGCCGGTTAGAAAAACCGAGTGCACGATGTATGATTCTGTTTTGATTAAAAAGGCCAACGAACCTTTAAGCAGGTCAGTGGTTGCCTGGGGGTGGGAAGGATTCTAACAGGAACGTTTAGGGGTGGTGGCTATGTGTATTATCTTGATTGTGGCAATGGTTTCATGGGTGGATAGGCTATGCCCAAGCTTGTCAAGCTGTACACTGTGAATAGGTGTTTGTTGTATGTCATCACACCTCAATCAAGTTGCTAAAATGATCGCAATCTATCTATCTATCTATCTATCTATCTATATATATTTTTAAGAGAAATGTTAACACAGAATGTGGAGATATCACCTACCTACAGGTGCATAATATTTGGGGCGCAGGCCTTGGATTCAGAAAAACTGAGATTGTCTCTTAGTTCTCTCACCTCTCAGCTCTGTGAACTCGCGAAGCCTCAACTCTCTCATGTGTAAAATGGGGGGACAGCAGCAGCCTCCCCGCAGGACTGCTGTGAGGAGTAGATGAGCTAATGAAAGCCATTAGCACAGGGCGCCCAGCCTTCACCGAACACTCTCCTGATGCTGAGATGCACACATGCACAGGCATGAACACCCATGCGAACACAGGCGGGCAGAGGATGCCGACAGCGGTTCACATGGAAACCACTGCACTAGACAATGAAGAGTGAAACAAGAGAGAACTGTGTTCTGCACACTCACCACTGTAACCCTCCCCTGCCACACCCTGCGTGTAAGCATCTGTGCTTTCTACATGAGCGATAACGGGGCACGGTGCATAGAAGAGTGACGAACCCCAAAGAAGCCATGAGTCAATCAGTGAAAAATGAATCTTTTATGATTACTGTTATTACTTTCCCAAACATCCACCTAATTTTTAATGCTTTTTTCTAAATATATTTTTATTGATTTCAGAGAGGAAGGGAGAAGGAGAGAGAGAGAAACATCAGTGATGAGAGAGAATCGTGGATGGGCTGCCTCCTGCACACACCCACACTGGGGATCGAGCCTGCAACCCGGGCGTGTGCTCTGACCAGGAATCAAACTGTGACCTCCTGGTTCATAGGTTGACACTCGACCACTGAGCCACGCCGGCTGGGCAAACATCACCTAATTTTTCACAACTATGTGAGTTGTCTTATTATTATCTCCATTCTGCAACTAAAATAAACCTGAAGCAGAGGGAGGGCGAGGCCAGCTAGTGAGGGGGTGAGGCCAGCTAGTGAGGGAGGGGGAGGCCGGCTGGTGAGGGAGGGGGAGGTCAGCTAGTGAGGGAGGGGGAGGCCGGCTGGTGAGGGAGGGGGAGGTCGGCCAGCCAGCTACTTAGCGGTAGAGCTGGAAGGGACACTCCAGCTTCAAGACAAACCACAGGAGGAGACGCCAAGGACCTTTCTCAAAACTAGTTCATACTCTTCTGTGACTCGGATGAAACACCATTTCTAGTCCTCCAGGGGGGCGAGATACGGAAGAGAATCTCTCTGGCCCACCCCCACTGCCCGTTCACCGCGTCCTCCATGGAGGGCCTTCCGGAGCTCCCGCCGTCCTGGCCCATCTTCCCATGACTCATGTGTGTGCGCCAAGGTGCCCGCAAAGCCCTGGCAGGCTCCTGTGGCTCTCCCATCGCTTTCCCGCCTCACAGGGCTCTGTCACCTGTGACTCCTGCCCACAGCCCTGCTGGTAAAGACCCTGCCAGGCTGGCCGACATCACCGACTCCACTCATTCATGCGTTCGTTGTTCATGCATCCCACACATCTGAACTGAGCAACGGTTATTACCAGGCACCGATCGGGGTGCTGAGAAAACCACACCGACAAGCACCCCTCCTCCATCTCTCCTTCCTTGAACCTGACCTTCTTTCTTAGTATCGCTGGTGGTGGTGTTCCTCAGCCCTCGTGAGCTAGGGCCGGGCCAGGGAGCAGGGCGGCAGACCCGGGAGAAAATCTCTCACTCAAAGGCATTCAGTTCAGAATAAAAAAAGTAGTGGGTGTAAATAATGCTCAGAGACTTCCCCAGATGTGAGGAAGGCTGACGTGGGGCCCAAAACTCCAGGAAACCAGCAGGTGTAGGAGGGCACCAGCGCCAACGTCTGCCTTTTGCTGTCACTTGGGAGAGGGGATAACCGGGTAAAGAGAACATTCAGAAGGTGATTCAAATGAGAGTTTTAGCAAAAGGACCAGGGTAATGGCAGAGAGGAAGACTCATGGTGGAAACTGGGCTAATGAAGCCCTGTGGGAATTTCTATTTTAAAGTAACTTTCTCACAGAAGACGTTCTCCAAAGGTCCGCGGGGAAGGCCGTAGAACGCCCGGGTTTCCGTAACAGAGAAAGTGACGTGTGTGTGGAGAAAATGTGCTCGTGCGTGTTGTTTTTGACATGCCTCTCCCTTCCGCTCAAAGCTACCACAAGCAAGAGGTTCCCCTAGAGTTTCTAGCCCACCGGATCACATGTTTCAAACACACTGTTTCTCAAGAAAGCTGTGGTCTGAGAAAGGTGTGAGCTACAGGAAGCTGCTGTTACAACTTAGTCTGGGCTGTAACTCTTCCACAACTTGGGTAGCTTTTTAAGACTTCGTTTGTCCAGCTGCACTGCAATAAAGCTAGGGAATGAATTACCAATGAAAAGAATGAAAACCTCAAGTCTTACGCATTGTTGTACTTAACACTAAGGTACTGATATCGAGTTTTAAAGCCGAACAAGACATGAAACTTAAGAAAATGTTATCGAAGTCATGGTAATGAGACCCTATGTCAAGAGAACGTTCCTTTCCCTTGAGTTGTTTGGTTTTTTGTTTTTTTTTGCCAGTTATTTCTGCATACATATTTAGTACTAGAGGCCTGGTGCACCACCTTAGTGCACTAGGGGGTGAGGTCCCTCAGCCCGGCCTGCGCCCTCTCGGGAGATAGCCGGCAGTCGGACACCCCCCAAAGAGTCCTTAGTGTTGCTTCGGAGGTGGGAAAGGCTCCCGCCACCGCCGCTGCGCTCGCCAGCCGTGAGCCCGGCTTCTGGCTGAGCGCACTGACCACCAGGGGGCAGCTCCTGCCCTGAGCGTCTGCCCCCTGGTGGTCAGTGCGCGTCATAGCGACGGGTCGTTCCGGTGTCCGGTTGATGTGCACATTAGGGTTTTATTCTGTAGGCTGTCTAAGGTCTCTTCCCTAGCTAAAGCGTTCTCTTTCTAAGATGCTCACACGTGTCATGTAACATCGGCCTGCAATGCAGTTCGCTCTGTAGAGAGTCGCGGGGGCGGGGAAGCGCAAGCAGCAGCCGCCGCCGCACGCAAAGAAAGCGGCCTTTCGGAACAGTTGCCCTCTGACGGCCGCTTTCTCACCTCCTCCAGAAAGCTTAACAGGAAGTCACAGCTCGTGGGGGCGCCACTCGTGTTTTCCATCCCCGGCTTCTTTGCAGCTGAGCACTGCGTGGAATTAGGAAGTCAGTGCCAGGGAGGACAAACCTTACCGCCGGTGACATCGCTTGCGTCTGCGATCGAAGCCCCAGGCTCTCCTCCCCAAATAGTTCAGGTGCCATGAGTGCCCCCGGGGCACTCCCAGGAGGAAGGGCTGCCTTTGGCTTGCGGAGACAGCCGTCTGAGGACCCAGAGGACGGAGCTCTGCGTCCCACTCGGTTCAGCAGCCGCCCAGTGTCGGCTGGGCCTGTGGGAAGGTCTGTCCCCACCCCCCTGGCACCACGTCACGTGCCTTCGCTCTCTGATGTCACCAACGCGTTTGTTAGGTTTTGGTCTCAGAACGGATGCCCTGATGTACGTTCGTTTGTGTACTTAAAAGGGTAAGTGTGTTAGTACCCTCTCTGTATTTAGATTTATTTTTTTACAACGGGCATGGAAGTGTATTCCTTTTATCAAGTAGAAATGGAAAATTTGAAATACACCTTGTGGTCACGGAAAAAAAACTTTGAACCCTGTTGGATTGTCAGAAAAACGGCATTTCCTTGGGGAACACTCTGCTCAGAGATGATGCGGAGCACTTTGGGAAGGGCCGGGGCTGGCACAGTGGAAATCTCTTTTTTAGGGGAGGGCGGAGGTCGGGAGAGAAGCATCCATGTGAGAGACATCCATGTGAGAGACATCCATGTGAGAGAGACATCGATTGGTTGCCTCCAGTTCTCACCCCGACCAGAGCCAGGGATCAAGCCTGCAGCTGAGGCACGTGCCCTTGACCGGGAATCAAACCCATGACCCTTCGGTCCTCAGGCCAAGGTTCTCACCGAAGACCCGAACGGGCCGGGGCCCCAGCGCACATCTTGATGACGCCTTCCTGTTGTTCCCGTTTCTAAGGAGAAGCGAAGACCACACAGGCCTTCGTCCCCTGGGGCTGGCATGGGGGAAACGGTTTGATCACGCACAGCGCCTGCAGGCCTGTGGTCTGGGACCGCCTTCTGTGTGGGATCAGACCACCCACTGCGATTCCAGCCTGGACCAGGGCCTTGCCCGTTGGTCCTGTGGCTGTACAATCACTTTGCAACGTGCCGTTTCGAGAAAGAAGAACCCGCCCAGTCATACTGAGAAGTAGCCAGACGGAAGTTGAGAAATGTCGCTTCAGGTGAGAAAGATGTGCCTAGAAAAGTGTCTTGTCACAAAACGAGTGCCGATTTCGAACACACGAGGAGGACCAGCCTCGTGGAATCAGAAGAGGCTTTCTCAGCGCACTGCGTTTGACTTAGGCGAGGTGGCACATGGTGGGAACGGCCCCCCACAGTCAACGCGCCTGGTCACAGCAGGACACCCCGGGAGCTGCTCGCAGACTCAGCGCCAGGGCCGTGATCACCTGCGTTGTTTCATTTCCACGCCCTTGGAATGACACGCGTCGTGAGGCATTATCCCTGCGTCAGCCGGACTCCTGGCAGAGAGCCTCGTCAATCCATACTTGTGGAATGAATCAAAGTAAATTTGCTTGGACAGATTCTCGCAAGTGACCAGGGTGTGGAGGGAGAAAGTGTACGAATCTTAAGAACCCATCACTTCTCCTAGAAAAGCAACTCCAATGATTCCCTTTCCTTAAAATGGCAAAGAATGACGACATATAGATGCGAGAGCTACACATGATTTGTTTGCATTACTCTGGTCGCATCATGGGTCTTAATCTTGGCTACACATGCTAATACCTGAGGGGCTGGGGAAAAAAAATCCCAATTTCAGCAGAACGTGGGTGGGGCTGGGCGCGTTTGCTCTTTAAACACATCTCTGCTGGTTCCAATGAGCAGACGATGTGGAGAGCACTGGCTGAGGGGCACGCTCTCCCACGTCCATCTGATCAGAAACCAGCAGGCTGCTCAGGCCACAGTCCGTTTGGAAGCGAAAAAGCGCCAGTCTGTTTTGACGGAGAAGCGCGTGTTTCTAATTCTTTCAGGCTGTCGGACTCCAAATGTCGCCTTCCATCGTGTTGCCATTGCCTCCAATTTACTGTCCCCACAGAGGGAGTTTATTGCAGGATTACTTGGCCCGTGATCCTCGGCACTTCTTCTCATCCTGAAATGGTACTTTGACAGTCTTCCCAGGATGACATCTTTGTTACTGTGAATCGATCCCATCTTTCTAGAGTAGTTACAGTGTGTGATGGAGTGTCAGGATGAGTTGTGTGGTCGCTCAGTGGGCGAGGGAGGAGGAGGGAGAAATCGATGTGGATTTTAATGACGCGTAGAGAGGACATGACTGGCGCTGGCTGGATGATGGGAGGAGAGGGGAACTGTGCCCTGGGCAGAGGGCATGGCACACCATGAGCAAAAAGTCTGTTCTCGAGACACAGAACACCCAGGTCACAGGTTCACCGTCGCTTGTTTCTCTCCTGATGCCTCCTCCTGGGACACATCTCTTCCTTATAAACTCCGAATCTGACTCCTCCGATTCACTTTCCCAACCTCACCCTTGACCTGTTCCATCAACATTGGAAGCAGGGGACCAGAAGCCTCCATTTTTAACAAGTCCCCCAAGTGATTTCTACCGCGAAACATTACCTTGGGAGAATGAATCTACCTACACAATTCAAGAGGAAGACAGGGGCCACAGAACGTTCCCCAGGGAGAACCAAACGCAGCAGACTAGCACTTCGGTCCACATCCATCGGACGCACCATTTTTCATTTCTCAAACTGGCAAAGAGGAAACCACCGCGCACCGCTCAGGGTGATGATGGAAGGAGCTTGTGCGCACTGCTGGTGGGAACGTGAATTAGCGCATTACGGAAGGTCCATCTGGCAACTCTTATCAAAGCCTTCATCTTTCCCATACCCTTTGACAGAGCAGGAATGTATCCTCAGGCTGTGGGCTCAACGCTGCTAACTTTTCAGAATCGCTTAGGAAGCATTTATGAACGACAGATGCCTGGGCCCCACTCTCTGGAAAGTCTGGTCCTGTAGATTGGGCGTGAGGTCTGGGAATCTGCGTTGGGAAAATTCCCATGTAAGTTGGGCTAACCCTAAGCCTAAGTCATGGTAAAGTTAAAAATTGGTGAGAGCGGCATCCTCCACTTTGTCTCCTCACCCCTGTGGGTAATCACACAGGACATGTTGTTCTGTGTGTGTTTTACTCACTGACGTATATTATAGCCATTCTTTCACCTCCAGATATTCACACCTAATATCTTCATAGTTGGATAGCATGCAAGAAAGTAATTCCATTTATTTAACCATGTAGGCCAGTGGTCGGCAAACTCATTAGTCAACGGAGCCAAATATCAATAGTACAACGATTGAAATGTCTTTCGAGAGCCACATTTTTTAAACTTAAACGTCTTCTAATGCCACGTCTTTAAAATAGACTCGCCCAGGCCGTGGTATTTTGTGGAAGAGCCACACTCAAGAGGCCAAAGAGCCGCATGTGGCTCGCGAGCCGCAGTTTGCTGACCACGGATGTAGACATTTAAAGATGGACAAAAACAGTAAGTATGCTTGTATAGATACCCTCTCTTACTTGCATGAGAATTTCTGTAGGCTAAATGTTCAGATATGGGATTGCTGAGTCACATTAAACTTGGACATTGACAAATGGCTCTCCAAAATGATTTTACCAAATGGGGCAGACATACCTAATTGCCTTCCAAAGCTCCTCCCCACAGGATGTCCTGGGAAGTGGAGGTGGCAAGCCATGGAGAGATCACACTTCCCAGGGTTCCGTGCATGGTGCGGGAGGAATGTAACCGGTTCTTGCTACTGGGATGCAGGTAGTGTGTGCTGTGTCTAGGCCAACGAATCTCAGATGTGGCTATGACTTCATGCTCTTTCTCTTTCTCTCTCTCCTCTCTGTCTCCGAAGACATCCAGACCCCTTTGGAAAAGCCCAGCCACATTATGGAAGGAACTCGGATCCCCAAATCAGAACGAAAAGGGGCCTGGTCGGCTGAGCATCAACCTGTGAACCAGGAGGTCAAGGTTTGATTCCTGGTCAGGGCACATACTCGGGTTGTGGGCTCAATCCCCAGTGTGGGGTGGGCAGGAGGCAGCTTATCAATAATTCTCTCTCATCATTGATGTTTCTATCTCTCTCTCCCTCTCCCTTCTTCTCTGAAATCAACAATATATATATATAAAAGGAATGAAAAGGGAAGTCACTTGACCTACAGAATACCCAGTGTTACACTGTTATGTGCATGGTAAATGAAAGTCTGTTGTCTAATAGTTTAGTTAATACAGTAACTAGCGTGATCCTCATTAATAGATCAGTTTACACTCATGTCACAGTGCATATTTATATTAAAAACAACAACTTTGCAAGATATTTTGATGCATGAAGTTAAGTCCCATTGTCCTAACAGAATAATCATAAATATGAAGTTTTAAAAATCACTATGTTTCCTTCACTTGTTTATATTGGTGAAAAGTTGAAAAAAGCTATAAATGTCCAATTAATGGGTGAATTGTTAAAAAGATAATATTTAATCTCATAGAATACCATTCCATGGTTAATTGATTATTTAAGTGAATGTATTAAGCTTAGAAAGAAAGTTTAAGACAATAACAATCCTTAAAATAAATTAAAAATATTTACGAGTAGAAATATTAGCAGGAAATATACTATCACGTTAACAGTGGTTATCGGTTAAAGATGGAATTACAGATTATTTTTTCCCATTTTACTTATTTATATTCCCTAAACTTTCTTATTGGATATGCATCACTTTTGTAAAGAGAAAGTTCTTTTAAAATCAGTAGGTATGATATTAAGCTAATTAGTAAAAAGATATAACCTACAGGACTCAGAGATAAACCACCTACGTGGCTCTCGATTTGTGTGGTTTCAGGCGTAATAGCTACTGAACGTCGGCCGCTGAGAGAAGAGCTGAAACCGAAGTGGTTCCCCTGCGTATTAAAGGGCCTTCGATAGAACAGTTCACCAGCAAGGACATGTTTCATTGATTAGCAGGGCTGGGGAGGAACCTTGCTAATCACTATGAGCTAAAAAGAGTTGTGGACCTGGGAGACTCACAGTCCTACACACTCAGTTTCCGTCTTGCAATGCATGGCGAACCATGTTTCAAAAGTAAGAACCAGATGTTCTTCCATTCCCTGGTAAGTTCTCGGTTCACTGAGACGTGAACAAGGAGAAGATGGGTTTCAGTGACAGCAGAGTGACAAAAGAAGGCATTGCTTGATGGCCATGTCACTAGGACTCTGGAAGGACCACGGAGTCTGCTCGTGCAATGCCCTTCCCTGGAGATTTTGAATAACAGGAAACAGATCGAGGTGGTTCCGTTGTGGTTTTAAAAACCAAAGGATGGGACATCCTGGGGGGCCCTCCTTTGCCCTTTGACTCCTCATTGGTAGATGAGAACGGAGGAGGGGGAATGAATGGTGTGAGATGCCAATTATAGAAGTTAAGAGTGATGACTATAGCACTTACTAATGACAAAGGTTTTAAATCTCATTGTGCTTCTAAAGAGGCATTGAAATAGCCTGACCCACGTGGCTCAGTGGTTGAGCATGGACCTATGAACCAGGAGGTCATGATTCCCAGATGTTTCTCTCTCCCTCACCCTTTAATGTCACCTCAACTCTTCCTTTATGAAACAAGACACTGAGCCCCTCATCTGTGCTAGAGATGCAGAGGTGAATGTGCCCAAGGAGCCCACAGTCTTGCAAAGAAGACAGGCAGGTACATAAACATATCAGTTCCAGTAACTTCCCCTTAACTTCCGACTGCACGCCACTTAGAATTTATCATCCTGTGCTCCCACCTCCCTCTCCAGACCTAATCTCCATTATGCATTAACATCCATGTAATAATCCAAACTAAAACCATCAAGCCATCTCTCATTTCTCACTCTCTCACAATGAGATACTCATTTCCCCCCAAAATAAATCTTGACAAAGATTGGTAAGTTATGAAGATCTGGTAAGTAGAAAAAGTAGCTAGGTTTTTAAAAAAATGTGATACGACCTGGCCCGTGTGCCTCAGGGTTAAGCATCGACCTATGAACCAGGAGGTCACAGTTTAATTCCTGGTCAGGGCACATGCCCAAGTTGTGGGCTCGATCCCCAGTAGGGGGCTTTCAAGGAGGCAGCTGATCAACGATTCTCCCTCATCATTGCTGTTTCTATCTCTCTCTCCCTCTCCCTTCCTTTCTGAAATCAATAAAAACATATATCATGTGAGGTTTGATAACTTGCGAATGGATTATCATCTCATGCCCACACAAAAATCTGCACATAAATGTTAATGTCAGCTTTATTCGTAATTTCCAAAAATGCATAAACAAATTATAATAAGTATTCCCCACTTATCCGTAATGGGTGTGTTCCCAGATGCCTGAAATCACAGGTAGGACTGAACCCTGCATGTACAACTGTAAGATGGAAAATATCGTAAATCCAAATGCCTCTAATACACCTAACCTCTTGAAAATCAGAACTCAGTCTAGCCTACCTGAAACGTGCTCAGAACCCTGACACTGGCCTACAGTTGGGCAACACCATCTAACATGATGAGTATACGGTAGACCACCGGTGGTTTTCCCCGATCGCGTGGCTGCCTGGGAGCTGTGGCTCAGGACCAGCATCACAGAGAGGATTGTAGTGCATATCGCTTGCCCAGGAAAAGATCAAAGTTCAAACTATGCATTTCTACTCAATGCATACCCTAAGTCAAAAAACCCTAAGTCAAACCATAGCACGCCGGCGACGTTTGTACAATGTTTTTTTCTTTACCTCCATCCCTGGGATAAAGTTGAACTTATACGGTAGGCACAGTAAGAGATGCACAGCAATAACTGATAAGACAATGGAACCATGATACCAATATACTGCGGTAAAAGTTCCGCGAAGGTGCTCTCTCGTTCACACAGCGTAACCGATTGCTGGACTCACGTTCACGCACAGGAAGCACTTGATGGCTTCTCTTTGGCATATGCAGGTTGCCATCATCCCTACTCCTGGGCGTGGGCCATGGCCAAGTCAATCACTTCTACCAGGACCCAGCACTGCGACCCCCCGACAGCAGAACCCGGTCTGATAACCGAGCCGGGTTTAAGAGACGAACGCGTGGGGCGGGCAGTGCTCAGCGTGGAGACGCTGAGCAAAGGGAGGGCTTACATCTGCAGCAGGTGGAGTAGGACCTGTGAGGTTTCACCCTGAGAATGGCAGGTGGGCCATTTAAAACTTGGGAATTATTTCTGGAAGTTTCTGTGAAATCTTTCCGGTTGGCTGCAGGTAACTGAAACCACAGGCAGTGAAACGGGGCAACCTGTAATGTATCGCGGTAGGTTCATAGTTGTAACACAGAGCACACCAATGCAACACGACAGACACAGAGCCGCGCAACTGAGGACGGGGGATGGAGTGGGAGCACAGAACTTTCTGCTCAGTTTTTCTATAAAACTAAAACTGCTCTGAAAAATGAAGTCTCCTGTGTGTGTGTGTGTGTGTGTGTGTGTGTGTGTGTTTAAGGCCCAAGAACAGGACAAAGCACTCTTGAAACTGGAGCAGGTATTTGTTTTGAGCAAACCCTCACGTAGCCTTGCCACATGCTTCAGGCCAGAGAGGGCAATGTCTTGCCCTGGGACACACAGAGAGGAAGTCACAGAGCCAGGATTCAACGGGAAGTCCTTGCTCCTGACCTTGACCTGAGGCGGCCTCCCGTGGAAGGGGCTGAGCCAGCTGCACATCAGCACTCCCAGCTTCCCGTCTCAGGGCTAGCCTTGACTCTTGGGTCAGTGGTTTGGTTTAATTTGCCTTTTATAAGAAGCCATTCTAAAATCCTGTAGGAAGTAGGTGTGATATCAAAAAGTAACCTTAAATATTGAAATTGGAGACTTCAGTTCCTATAAAAAACGAAAATAAATCTCCCTTATACCTGCTTAGTTCTCCTGGTACCATATTGTTTGCTTTTCTTCTTCTTCTCTAATAGTTAAAATAGATTGTATTTAAAATCCCAGAGGATGGTGATGCTTAGACCAGAGAAGCACAGTGGCAATGACCTTTTGATGTTCTTTTTCCCTCCTTTTGGGGTGCACTGTGGTTTATCCAAAAGACTTCACTTATCCAAAACCACAACAAAAGAACAAACAGAACCCTGGGAATCTGCCATATTGAAAAGAAGCGCAAAGTGCGGGTGTGCTTAGGTGGAAGACCTAGCTGACGACGTTCTGTACTACTATTTCCTCCGTGTTCTGGATTCATGTAAACGCCCAGGAACGAGAGCGTCTAAAACGAAATAGGCGGAAGCACGAGAAAGAAGCAGCCAGTGTTTCTGTCGATTCAAAAATCTGAACGAACCACATGACTTTGCAGGCTCCCAGGCTGCAGCGGAACCACGGTGGGTGCGAGAGGGCGGAGAGTCACAGAAGGAGGTCAGGTTCTTACCCTCAAAGGGCTCGGGACCTGCTTAGACACGTCCAGCCCAGAAGTCTGAGATGCTGGGTACCTCGCAGCCCGGGCCCGTGGAGGCTGAGGATAGGGCTGTCGGGCAGGTGGTGGCTTCCTGCTGCCCGGGACCTCCACTGCTCCTCTAGGGATGGATGGGAATTGGACAGGGCAGGGAGAAGGGATGGCAGAGCACCCCTGGTCATGGGCCATCAGGAACAAAAGCTCATAGTCATTCAAGAGTGAGCGTGGGGCGTTTGGGAACAAGGAGTAGATCATTCCTCTGGGGCAGGGATGTTGGGAAAGGTCTACAGAGACAAAATGTGAAAGGACCAGTGACATAAGCAGAAGAATTTGTGCTGGAGCTGAAATGGGACTGGGAGGAGCTGGGATGGGAGTGGGAGGAGCTGGGATGGGACTGGGAGGAGCTGGGATAGGACTGGGAGGAGCTGGGATGGGACTGAGAGGAGCTGGGATGGGACTGGGAGGAGCTGGGATAGGACTGGGAGGAGCTGGGATGGGACTGAGAGGAGCTGGGATGGGACTGGGAGGAGCTGTGATGGGAGTGGGAGGAGCTGGGGTGGGACTGGGAGGAGCTGGGATAGGACTGGGAGGAGCTGGGATGGGAGTGGGAGGAGCTGGGATGGGACTGGGAGGAGCTGGGATGGGAGTGGGAGGAGCTGTGATGGGAGTGGGAGGAGCTGTGATGGGAGTGGGAGGAGCTGGGGTGGGAGTGGGAGGAGCTGGGATGGGACTGAGAGGAGCTGGGATGGGAGTGGGAGGAGCTGGGATGGGACTGGGAGGAGCTGGGATGGGAGTGGGAGGAGCTGGGATGGGAGTGGGAGGAGCTGAGATGGGACTGGGAGGAGCTGGGGTGGGACTGGGAGGAGCTGGGATAGGACTGGGAGGAGCTGGGATGGGAGTGGGAGGAGCTGGGATGGGACTGGGAGGAGCTGGGATGGGAGTGGGAGGAGCTGTGATGGGAGTGGGAGGAGCTGTGATGGGAGTGGGAGGAGCTGTGATGGGAGTGGGAGGAGCTGGGGTGGGAGTGGGAGGAGCTGGGATGGGACTGAGAGGAGCTGGGATGGGAGTGGGAGGAGCTGGGATGGGACTGGGAGGAGCTGGGATGGGAGTGGGAGGAGCTGGGATGGGAGTGGGAGGAGCTGAGATGGGACTGGGAGGAGCTGGGGTGGGACTGGGAGGAGCTGGGATAGGACTGGGAGGAGCTGGGATGGGAGTGGGAGGAGCTGGGATGGGACTGGGAGGAGCTGGGATGGGAGTGGGAGGAGCTGTGATGGGAGTGGGAGGAGCTGTGATGGGAGTGGGAGGAGCTGGGGTGGGAGTGGGAGGAGCTGGGGTGGGAGTGGGAGGAGCTGGGGTGGGACTGGAAGGAGCTGGGATGGGACTGGGAGGAGCTGGGATGGGAGTGGGAGGAGCTGTGATGGGAGTGGGAGGAGCTGTGATGGGACTGGGAGGAGCTGGGATGGGAGTGGGAGGAGCTGTGATGGGAGTGGGAGGAGCTGTGATGGGAGTGGGAGGAGCTGTGATGGGAGTGGGAGGAGCTGGGGTGGGACTGGGAGGAGCTGGGGTGGGAGTGGGAGGAGCTGGGGTGGGACTGGGAGGAGCTGGGATGGGAGTGGGAGGAGCTGTGATGGGAGTGGGAGGAGCTGTGATGGGAGTGGGAGGAGCTGTGATGGGAGTGGGAGGAGCTGGGGTGGGACTGGGAGGAGCTGGGATGGGACTGGGAGTTACTGCAGGGTCTGGAACTTCCTGGTAATCTGAGACCCACCCAGAAAAAAAGATGGGCTATACCAGTGGCCCAGCCGCAGTTTGCTGACCACTGGGCTACACACTTCCCCCTGAGATGCTAAGAAGGCCCCTAACAGCAAGAAACATTTATTGGGAGCCAATATTTTTCCAGAATCAGAGCCCTAGTCTTCCTTTCAGCTTCAAAAGGTAAGTAACCACTGATTTCAGTTATATGATAGCCATGAGAATTCAGGAAGATCACGTGACTTGTCCAAGGTCGTATTTTGAGAGCCAGAATCCTCAAAGGTCACGCACCGCCATTTCACCCGTCTTTGCCCCTCAGCAAAGTGTAGGGTCTTCGCTTCTAGGCCAGAAGTCAGCAAACTTTCCCATGAAGGGCAAGATCAGTTCCGCGCGCACACACACACACACACACACACACACACACACACATGAGGTGCCACGGCGCAGGCGAGGTGGGGCGCCTCAGAAGCAGCGTGCGCTTTGCCTGTGGCCCTGTGGGACCGGGGCTGGACTGCGGCGGCGAAGAACGTTTGTTAAGGAGGTGAGATCTGAACCCAACCCGGGAAACACACAACACGAGGCCTGTGTCTATGAATGGGAACAACACCCACGCGAAATCATGTAAGAGACGGAGGCAAGGGAGGCCGGGGCGAGCCACATCTTTCCCACCCCGGCTCCAGCATCACAACCACCGAGCACAGCCACCAAACAGTCACATGTCCATCACACACGCCCTCCTCCCCACGGAGAGTGCATCTCAGGTTCAAAATTTCATGAGAAACAAACACACCACTGAGCATGAAATTCAAAATGGCAAGAGAATTCAGGAACTTACCTCTTTCCATATGGTTTGAGAATAACATGTGGGTACATGTTTGATTTCTGTAAACGGAACCTAAGACTTAAAAAGCTGAGCATTGGGGAAAAGTAGAACGCCTTCTCACCTGCAGGACTTTCCGAATCCTTTTCAGATTGTGAATCAAGAGCAGGTTTTTCTCTTTGGAAACGCGACCTAACTGGTCATCCAGTTGTATTAACAAGTTTTGAAGAAGAATGGTTGCCATACTTTCGTTGTTAGAAGCCGCCTCCCTAAAAATAATAATAATAATAATAAGTGCTATTACACAGCGGGAAACAGCTAAGTAAGACGCCTGCCTTCCCATCACACGGATTTTAAAGCGATAACCCTATTCCGCAGTGATAAGCACTGAGAGAGTTTTGAAAATTAAATTGTACACGTGGACTCCACATCACTCATCAGGAGGGGAACGCAAATCAAAACACCAGGAGATACCACTTCACAGAGATTGGGATGCAGTTATGCAAATCACAAAAAAGCATTGGCTGGGGAGGAACTGGTCCCTGGTGGGTTGCTGGGGGCGGGGGGGATGGTAAAATAATGCAGCTGCCAGAAAAAAAAAAAAAAAACGGCGCTGGAGAGGCCTCAGGTAGAAACAGAGTCACCCACAGCAATTCCTCTCTGGGAAGACACCCAGGGGATTGCAAGAATGAACAGGTATGTGTACACCAATGCTCAGAGCAGCTGTAGTCACAAGGGCCCCAAGGCAAAGACAGCACAATGTCTGCCCTGGCAGATTTTATATATATACCAGAGGCCCAGTGCACGAATTCGGGCACAGGTGCGGACTCCGGCCGGCCAGGCCCGATCAGGGCCGGGCTGGCCAGGGGGAGGGGCCGTGGGAGGCTGGCCAGCTAGCCAGCTCGGCCCCCAAGCAGGCCAGTGGGCTGGGCACAGTGCCCGTCATAGTGACCAGTCGTTGCTGTCGTTGGGCTTTTGTAATGCACACACACACACACACACACACACACACACACGTTTTATTAATGTTATTCAGCCTTCAGCAAGGAGGAACATTTTGGTACATGCTACGTGAATGAATCATGCTAAGGGAAATCAGTCAGTCACCAGAGGACAAATGTTGGGTGCCGATACTTCCATGAGGGACCTGGAATGGTGTGGTTGCGGGGAGGCTGGATGGAGAGAATGAGGAGTTCGTGTTTAAAGGGTAGAAAGTGCCAGTTAGTGCAGATGAGAAAGCTCGGCAGATGGACGGTGGCGGCGGCTGCGCGACAAGGTGGGTATACTCAGTGCCACGGAGCTGCACGCCTAGAGATGGTTCAAGCGGTAAATGTTGTGTTACATCCATGTTACCGCAGTAAAAACACGAGACAACTGTTGAAAGCCAAAAAAAGTGTAAGTTGCGCAATGCGAACAGAGTTTTAAAGAATGTTGGTAAACTACACTAAGAAAAGATATTTACTTACATCGAGTCTGTGATAGAGAATTGATATTAGCAATTGACTTACTTCAATGGCTTTTTAGCATTTAGAAAGTTGTTGCCTTTTTGGCTTACAGAAAAACGAAGCACTAGAAACCAGAAAGAACTAGCATTCTCCTTTGAAAAGGTTTTCCGAAACCTGGCAAAACTCTTTTATCTGACAAGAATGCACCTATTGACCGAAAAGTGAACCACAGAATCGCCCCGCCTGGAGAGAGCACGAAGCATGTGTGCATGACCTGGCGGAGAAACACCACGGCGGACCCTACCAGTCCTGGTTCTCAATCCACTGGGCCAGCAGGTGTCGGATTTCCATGGGGAAGTTGTCGTCGTAGAACTGGTCCACTTGTTCCAAAAACTTGATTTCTAACTGCTGGACTTGATTCCACTGAGACATACTGCAAAACAAGGGCAAAGGCAGAGTTTGAAAGCAGTAACTGTGGCGCGTCTCATTCTTCCCTTAGATTTCAAACACAGACACTGTTGTCTCTTAGGCAAGTCACTGAAGAACAGTGACTTTTGGAAACAGTCACTCAATGGAAAGAGAAAACGCTTTCAATGCAAAGAATAAAGCCAATGTAAACTTCTGTGTAAGCCCGTCATCCCTCATGAAGGACACAGGACTCTCCCTCTGGCCCCAGATCACCTCCTTCTTGCCCTCCAGGAACTCGGGTCCAGCCTTCTCTAGGGGCTTTCGCTCCCCCCTCAGCACCCCTCTCCCCACCCACCCCCATCTCTCCACACCAATATGCGTTCCCAACATGCTCCCTCCCCACCCCTTGCTCCTCCTACCCCGCTAGACTTTGAGCAACTGCCAGGCAAACAGCATACGCAGCTACACCTCCTGAGACCCCTAAGGCTCTAGAGGTGAGGAATACCCAGGACAAGTTTAGTTTCTTTTTTTAAAAAAATATATTTTATTGATTTTTTACAGAGAGGAAGGGAGAAGGATAGAGAGTTAGAAACATCGACAAGAGAGAAACATCCATCAGCTGCCTCCTGCACACCTCCTACTGGGGATGTGCCCACAACCAAGGTACATGCCCTTGACCGGAATCGAACCCGGGACCCTTCAGTCCGCAGGCCGACGCTCTACCCACTGAGCCACACCGGTGAGGGCCAAGTTTATTTTCGATGAAAAGGCCCAATCCCTTTGTCTTCGTTTCAGATCTGCCTGGCTTCTAGCGTCAGCCTTATGCCTGCAGCTCAGCTTCATGAAGAGCTGATGCTTGCCTGTTCGTGGGTTCGATTCTCTCACGTCAAAGTACCTCTGAGCCCACGCACAGGGCGAATCCTCTCCACGGCTGCGAGGACCGAGGCGGCTGGGCAGAGCTTTCCACGTCTACTTTTCATTAGTCTCTGACGCGCACGTAGAAGTGGTTCCACCCCCAAGTGACTTGAGGACGAAACCACACTTGGTGTGTCATTGGCGACCTGCCATAAAACAAATCGGCGTGTTTCCCCCACAGAAGCCCGCTCTGGCCACCGGGCGCTGGAGCCACACGTCCTCACTCGGGAAAGCCAAGACGCCTCCTTGAAGTGACCACACTTGGCTGTCTCAAAAGTCACATTTTCGCTGTTTCGTCAGCAATTCCAGATCAAAGGGGAAAAGTTCCATGTAACTAATAACCACAGCGTTTCCATCTGTCTTGTAGGTGAGTTCGGGTTTCGTTGTGCCTACAGAACATTTGTGATAATAAATCTCACAGGCACTTTTTCCAGGTTTCTGTTGACACCCTTTGGGGCCACCTTCTTCCTGCCGTCTAGGAGGAGCTCCCGGGGGGGGCAAGGATGGCCATGTTTTGCTGAGAGGAAGCCACCGGGGAAAACGATGTCTCACTCGCACGCACATCCCGTTACGTTCATGAGGACGCTCACGCATGACAATTCCAGGCGTGGTGCGGGCGCTCAGGCCCTGCTGTCCCGTGAAGGCGTGGCCCTCGGATACTGCTGTGAGGAGGGCCGGTGTTGCCTCAGCCTTAAACATGAAAACACCCGGAGGGTCGGCAATGAGTCCTGCCCCAGGGCGCAGCACCACGGATGGACCGGAGTCGCCGGGCCCCAGACCTGCCTCTCTTTCCAGATGCCGGTGTAGGCGTGTCCCACGGGAACCTGGCACCCGCTCCCCGGCCGCTGGGGACGGCGCCCTGCTGGCTCCCATCACTTCAGCCAGTGACCAGAGAGACCTGAGCAGAGAACAGCATGACAAGGGCAATCGCTCCCACGGTGGGACCTGCTGTGATGGGTGCACATCCGTTTGCTAACCGAGACTTCACTGAAGGCCAGCTCCCGCGTAGACGCCTCGCCCCCCTTCCAGAGAGCTGGGCGCGCGGCTGAGGGACGGAAGGACCAGGCAGACCCTCTGCGGTCCTGCTTCCCCCCCGCAGCCTCCGCCCCCTCGCACCCCTCCTGGCTTTCCCTCTCTGAGGGCTCGCTCCCCCGTCCCCAGACAACCGCGCAAGTTTCCTGTGTGCTCTCTGAACGCCTGGCCCTGGGACACCTGTGGAAAGGGGCATTTTGCTCCACGAGGGGCAGGGGAGCGGACGGCGCCTGGTGGGCTGGGTGACCCAGAGCTCGCCAAGCACACAGAGGATCTGCCCCGACATGTCCTGGCTCACCATGGCCAGCGTCACCGGCTCCCCTCCGGCGGGCTTCTCCCTGAGACCCAGGAGGCAAGCTAAGGCCGGACATCGCAACTCACAGGAGCTGATGGAAGGGAAGCGGGATGGGTCCCCTTCCCCACCTGCGGGGCACCCGTCTGCGGCGGCCACATGCGTCCCACCCGGCGGCCGGAGACCTGCGCCCCGCGCATCTCTGACCCGGAGCCTGGCTTCTGTGTGCAGCCCCCGCCCGCCCGCAGACAATTAAAAGGGGGGGGCTGTCACGGCGCCCAGGGCCCCGGCCTCGGGGCCCCCACGTGCGCATCCTGGCCCATCTTCTCCGCAGGCCGCGGCCGGAGGGAGAGAGGGCACCTGCCCGCTTACCTGGCTCCCTCGCCCGTCCGTCCCGCGGTGCTCACGGCCAAGGCCAGGCTCCCGCTCACCGCTCACCGCAGGCCAACACCGCCGGGGGATTTGCATCTCTCCTCCCCCTGAGGCTTTCCTGTGCGTCAGCGCCAGCCTGGGGACTTTACTGGGTCCTCCCACCCACTCTCTCCTAGAAACCCCAGAGCCCACGGGGCTGAGTCCGGGCGGGCGCCCCCCTCCTCGCGTCGCCACCGCCACCTGTGGCTGCAGGAGCCCACGGTGGGGAGGAGGTGGGGAAGTGGGGGGTGGGGGGTGGGGGGGAGCTACTCCTTGTCCTCAGAGGTCTCCCCAGGCAGCCGGACCCCCTGCAGCTTACTCACCTGGAGCCCAGTTCCTGGCTTCCTGCTTTCTGCCTTCAGATCGGCTCCCCCAGGGCAGGCAGCCGGCAGGGTGGAGGGTGGGGAGGCAGGAGCAAAATACCACAAGCAGCCCCGCCCGTGTGGCTCAGTGGGTAGAGCGTGGACCTAGGAACCAGGAGGTCACAGTTGCATTCCCGGTAAGGGCACAGGCCTGCGTTAAGGGCTGGGACTCAGTGGTCTGCTCCCCCGAGAGAGGGCAGCAGCCTGCAACCTGCCACAGGCCCGCCCTGCCCTCCTCACCCTGCAGCTGGGGGCTGCGGCGAGCCCTTCCCCTCCCATGGCACTGGCTCGGGACCAGGAGCTGGAGAGAGCTGGCTCACCTGGTTCCCTCCGTGCATAGCTGAGGCCTGCGGCCCACGGGTGCCCGGAGCTGCTGGTGAGTCCCTGCTGAGCCAGGAAGAACCCAGGTGCTCCCTCTCCCTCAGGGGCCTGTGCGATCCCCTCCTGGGAGCCAGGTGGTTAACCCCTGATGCACGGCAGGAGTCCATGAATGCTCTCGGAAATAAAGGCAAAAATAAAGACGCCCGGAGAGGTAGAAAGACGGCTGGGTCTGCGGGTGCCACGCCAGAACAGTGCTGTGCGCCCGGGTAAGAAGCAGACCTGCCCTCACACACCTGCAGCCCGGATTCTCCTCTCCCCGCGACATGTTAGCACATGTTTTCACGTGTTATCACGGGCTTCAACACCGCTGCTCTCCCTCCCTGGGAAAAGGGAGTCCCCGGCCCCCAAGTGACCGCTGGACAGCAGTCTCAGATCACCGGGCAGGTGGGCCTGGGCCTGGCCGCTCGCCCACCCGGCGTTTCCCGGGCGCCCAGGTGTGCCCGCCCGGCGGAGAGAGGGCCTGAGTCAGGCCTCCCATCCCCTCTGGGAAGTCCTGTGTTCTTCTGGGGAAGCAGCCACTGTCCATGGTAAAAAGACCCAATTCTTGGCACTCAAACGTCTGTCCAACGTGGTCCCGAGCGACCCGGGAACCTCTGCCCTGCAGAAGCCCAGGCACCAGCCCCCTCCGCTCCGGACTCGCCTCTCACGGTCAGGACGGCGTTCCCTTCCCCGGCCATTTCCTCCCCAACTCAGCTCCCGTGGAAACCGTGTTCTTCTGGGGGAGAGTCCCCTGCTCTGGCTTCTCAGCACACCTCCATCCAAACTAGCGCTGTTCAGAGAGATGAAACTCGCGCCGCGTGCAGTGAAGCTTTCCAGTTCCCACATGGAAAAAGGAAAAGGTGAGATTAAAAACCTTTTCTGTTCAAAGTATTCCGTGTGTCCCCTTTTCTCCCCCATCAAGCTCTCCCAGCCGTTCCCATCCCCGCCCCAGGCCTTCACCACCCGATTGTCTGTGTCCTTGGGATGTGCATATATGCGTGCAAGGTCATTGGTTGACCCCTTCCCACTCACCCTTCCCTGACTTCCCTCTGAGGTTCGATGCTTCTTTGTTTCTGGGTCTATTTTTGTTCATCAGTTTATGCTGCTCATTAGATTCCACATGTGAGTGAGGTCGTGTGATACTTGTCTTTCTCCGACTGGCTTGTTTCGCTCAGCACGATACTCTCCAGGCCCCTCCATGCTGTTGTAAATGTAAGAGTTCTTTTTTTTTTTACAGCTGGGTAGTATTCCATCGTGTAGATGGACCACAGTTTGTAACCCACTCGTCTTGAAATCAGTTTTCGTGCTGTAGATAACCCAATTCATGCAGAATATTGACCTTTCAGTCTATAATCCACATAAACATGATTGAGATACTTTCACTCCTGGTTTCAGCCTAAATCTCGGCGGTCTGGTGCGGATTCGCATGTTCAGGACATCTCGGTTGGACCGCGGCCACACGTGGCTGGTGGCTGCCCTACAGGATGGCACAGGCCCAGGCCACTCTCCTCGCATTTCCACTTCCTGCCCGAGCCACAGTCAGACTGGCTTTGCGTGTCTTTGCCATGAGTGTTGTGTGTCTTCATTCCACCGCTGAGTGTCTGCAGTGCAGGCAGAGGCTTCCTTCCCTGCTTCCTCTAAAGAGCCTCTTCCTGGGGCGCCCCCAACAAGTCTCCGACTGTTTCATCTCATGACACCTTCATCCTCTTAAAAACTGTTGACAACCCCAAGATTTTTGCTGTTGCTCTTCTTTTAATGGATATTTGGTGTATCCATTACAAGTGGATTCTTAGAAAAAAAAAATCAAAATATGTGTTCATTAGAAATGACCACTCTAAACCCATGATGGGTTAAAACAAACATTACGAAAAACAAGTACATTTCCCATCACACAGAAAATTAGTGATTAACCACTTTGAAAATCTCCTCAGGGTCTGGCCTGAGAGCAGACATCTGGATTCTTCCATCTGCTTCTGCCTTTGGTCTGTTGCAAACCATGGTCTTGGTGGAAGTATTTGAAGAACATCTGGACTCACACAGATATGTCATTGGGAAAGGAGAGAGCTTAACAGCCTTTTCAGAGCTGTGGGCAGCCTTCTTAGATGCCCCCTCAAATCCCAGCAAGCGGAGGTTCCTTCAGGGCTATTTGCGTTGTGGAATGTGACCACATCAGTGAACTCTGTATGCACAGTACTGCCCCCCAATCCACTGTGTCTTGTGTTTTGAATGGAACTTCCGCCCACACATGCTATCACACATCGGTCATTTGGAAAATCCTGGCTCACCAAATGATGCAGATCTCCAAAAGCCGATACCCTATCACACACTATGAGCAGGTCACAGTGGTGAGTCTCACCAGTGATCTCCTTAGAAAAGTATTTAAGCATGAGGAGCTGTACGCTCATAGTGAATACACATGTTTTACGCAAGGTCTACTTTTAGCATTGGAAACAGATACTGCCACTGGGTTTCCTTGACATGGCAGGCTCATTTTGTTCATTTTTAGGAAAAGGTTTTCCAGATACCCGAGTCTGGATACCACAGTCTGTCGTTGTCCTTCCGCGTCAAAATGGTGTTCTGTGAGGAAGAGTGGCCAGGACGGCAGGCAATGCAATTGTGCAAATGCTTCCCACCCACCCTATCTCCGTCCCCCCAGGCCTTAGTAAGTGTGCTTCCATTTCCTCGCACAGAATGTTAAGAGAGATGTAGTCAGGTCTGAGATTTCATACAATTAATTTTCCTGCCCGTTGAATACATTCTCTCTATATATATTATTGATTTCAGAGAGGATGGGCGAGGGAGAGAGAGAGAGAGAAGCATCAATGATGAGAGAGAATCATTGATCGGCTGCCTCCTGCATGCCCTACACTGGGGATCGAGCCTGAAACCCGGGCATGTGCCCTGACCAGGAACTGAACCATGACCTCCTGGCTCATAGGTCAACCATCATCACCCACCATTGCTTTGGCACCATCTGTGTGACATCAACAGAGTGAAAAGGCAAAACAGCATTATTATGAAAAGAATTTTAACTTCGCTGACCCCCTGGAAGGGTCCTGGGGCCCACCCCCAGGGCTCCACAGACAACACTCTCCACACTGCTGCTCCGTCTACGCGTCCTGCCTGTTGTGCTCAGTTTAGCCAGAGGGATGCGGCATGAGGGACTCGCCACCCACATGCACACTTTTCCCCTCGGTTAAAGCATCTGCGTAACCCTGTCTCCCTTCCTATGTCAAGAACTGAGCCCGGCTTCTAAGAAACGATATCGCTATGTCCGTGTTGCTTCTCTTTCTTAGAATCAAGTCTAAGTAGCTAGGTCCCCACGTGCTTGGCTCTACACTGGCCTGCCTTGGTCCCACAGGCCCCTCAGAATGGCAAAGAAAAACCCAAAGCAAAAACACAGAAAAACACCCCAAGCTGAAATCCCCAGAAGTGTCCCAAACTCAGAGGCCACCAGATCCCTCTGTCCCTCCCTGCAAAGGGTCTCTCAGCTGTCCTAGTGAGAAGCCCTACACCATTTTGTTTCCTTCTTCTTAAGAGGGAAATCCCAAACTCCCTGTAAAAATGGGGCTATTCTATCCCCCACAATCTAATGTGAGAAATGAGATCAGGAAAATGCTGGATAATAGCTGTTAGTAACAGACTAATAGGCAAGTTGTGAGAAACTTTGGAGGTTCCTAGGCTAACTCCCTTCCTCCCTCTGGAACTAGAAGGGGTTTCAAATGGAGGTGAAGGGAGACGGAGTGAGGTAGACAGGTTTGCACCGGCCAGCCCCCGGCAGAGAGGACTCAGAGTCAGCTCTCTGCTGTGCTTTCCCCACCAGCTAAGCAGAGCTGCGTGTGTGTGTGTTTCAATATTTTTATTGATTTCAGAGAGCAAGGGAGAAGGAGGGGGAGAGAGAAACATCACTGATGAGAGAGAATCATTGGTCAGCTGCCTCCTGCACACCCCACAACCCGGGCCTGTGCCCTGACCCAGAATCGAACCGCGACCTCCTGGTTCATGGGTCGGTGCTCAGCCACTGAGCCACGCAGGCTGGGCAGAATTGCTTGTTTTGGGGCAGCGAGAGAAGAAGAGAGGGGAGATCCGTGCCCTGCTGCTGGCTGTCAGTCAGCTTCACCCTCTCCTGGCTCTTGTATGAAGGAGAGAAACACGGTTGGTTTTCATTGTTTGTGGCAGCATCTTACCTCTCCTGTCCAAGCTTCCCCTCTTCTGGGTCCAGAGGAAGCTGGAGAGGCGGAGTTGGAGGCTGGACAGACAGAACACGTACCTACAGATAGGTAAGCTGGGTTTCGTGGTGGCACAGGCTGGCACCCGAGTGCCTAGCGAGGCTGACTGGGGCAAGGCAGCCTGGGGTGGGGCTCGGCAGCTCCTCTGTGTGCGGGTCCTCAAACTCGGTCGCCACGGACGATGTCTTGTGCTAAGGGTTTAATACTGTCTATCCTGTTCGTTCCTCAAACCCGGTTCCCAGTGGCAGTGCTCCCTCTGCTGCCCCCTCAGAGGCACGACAACTTCCACGTCAGCCTTCGTTCCTGTCGCAGCCCTTGGTCAGCTCAAGGCCAGGACACACAGGGAGCTGAGAACTTCATGTGCCTTGTTGGACCTTAGCCTCACACCACATCCCAGGATTAGGGATCATCCTTGCCTCCGATCGTCAGACAAGGACAGTGGCTTCATGAGGCCAGAAGACCTGTTCAGGGTAACCCGATGTCAAGGGGTAGGTCCCGGCTTCAAACTCAGGACCATCGGACTCCAGAGACAATGCTTGAACCCAGGAAGCATCTTATCTGCTCTGATAAGAAAAGCAGTAATTTGCTCAGTGAGCTACGGAAGAAGTAAGCTTAAGACGATTCAGCTTTTGGATTCAGATGAATTCCAAAACACAGAGGCTAACCGGTCCTCGCTGGTGAGAGATGATGCGTGGGCCCTGAGTCTCCAGCTTGCCCGTGGGGCATATGGACAACGAACCGTGCATGTAAAAGTCCTCACAGTATCATCATGCCAACAGGATTCCAGAACACTCAGCGAATCATGTGGTTCTATAGCATCTGGTTATACCACACACACATGGTGACTGTTTCTGCTGAGTCACAAATTAAAAGAAGATTCGACAGCAGGCCAGGCCAGTGGGCGGCAAACTCATTAGTCCACAGAGCCAAATATCAACAGGACAACGATGGAAATTTCTTTGGAGAGCCACATTTTTAAAACTTAAAATTCTTCTAATGCCACTTATTCAACATAGACTCGCCCAGGCCATGGCATTTTGTGGAAGAGCCACACTCCAGGGGCCAAAGAGCCGCATGTGGCTCGCGAGCCGCAGTTTGCCGACCACTGGGCTAGGCTATTTGAATGGCAGACTCTTAAAAAAACGTCTTGTTTTCTGGTCAGTTAAATAGCCTATCACCACCCTATCCTATTTAGGTATTCTTCATGTAGTTCTCACGCTCTGAACTGAATACATAGAGGGACAGGAGTGCATGTTATTTCTGTTTGTGCTTTGGTGTTCAGCCCAGTGCCTGGCCCAGAGCAGGCATTCAGGTGTGGTAGCCGGCAGAGCGCTCCATTCTCAGGGTCCCTGGGAGGGCTCTTTCTGGGGACAGGTCTTGTCTAGGCCTCTCATTCCCACCACGCCGGTCACTATGGCACTTATGGTAATGTCTCGCATTGACGTGTTTGTCTATAATTATATAAAATGTAGTGATGTATGGGCGTGAATTCCTGCCCAACGTGACTCTGGCTGCTGGGAATTATAATAACGTCTCCCATTGGCGTGCTTGTATATAAAAGCCTAAGTGACCACTCGACCAGTTGCTATGGTGTTCACTGACCACCAGGGGGCAGTTGCTCAATGCAGGAGCTGACCCCTGGTGGTCGGTGTACTCCCACAGCCAGAGCGCTGCTCAGCTGACCGATGGGCCCCAGACGCAGGGCTCACGGCTGGCCGCAGCCCCGGAGACCTCAGCAAAGTGGCAGCAAGCCTACCGAGCAGTGGCGGCAGGTGCAGGAGGGCCAGGAAGAGCGGGAGTGGCAGGCAGCGTTGGACTGCTGGTTTCGGCCCGATCCCTGCAGGCCACGCCGAGGGACCCCACCAGTGCACGGATTCATGCACTGGGCCTCTAGTAATTATCTAAAATGCAGAGATGTGATGTGCATGGATTCTAGCCGGACGCCGCTCTGGCTGGTGGGGATGAGAACAATGCCTCGCCCCGTGTGAGTTCCACCTGCTCTTTTGTGATGTTTCTCCCAGCTGCGGGTGGCTGGCTGCACACACATGCCCTCGTCAATGCGCAGCTGGGGAATTCAGGGGCGCCTCTGTGGTCTCCTTGCCGGGGCTCTGCCTTGGAATTCTCTCCTCTTTGGCCTCTTCAGAGGCTCAGTTCTGTCTGCTCCTCTCAGGGAGACGGCTGGGCTGTGGGTCCCCCCTTTCTGAGCTGCTGCCTGGGGACTTTGTCCAGAAGATGAGTGGGGGCGACCCTAGGAGGGCCTCACTGCTGCACGTCTGTAAGGACCATTCTTTTGCACGGACTGTTCGCCAATGTCTGAAACCATTGCTTCATTTATTTTTCTGTGTGTGTGTGTGTGTGTGTTTAAGTTGTTTAAGGTTGCCTGGCCAGTGTGGCTCAGTGGTTGAGCATTGACCTATGAAGCAAGAGGTCACGGTTTGATTCCTGGTCAAGGGCACATGTCCAGGTTGCTGGCTCAATCCCTAGTGTGGGGGCGTGCAGGAGGCAGCTGATCAGTGATTCTCTCTCCCCATTGATGTTTCTATCTCTCTTTCCCTCTCCCTTCCTCTCTGAAATCAATAAAAAAATATATATATATATATTAAAAAGTTGTTTAAAGTAAGAGGGTAAACCTATCCCTGGAAGGGTTGTCAGATTTAACAAAACAAAACAAGACTCTCAGTTAAATCTGAATGACAGACCAACAATGAATAGCTTTTTAGTACATGCATGACCCGTATGTATAGTATAAGCATGTCTGTTATTCAAACTCAATGGGGCTTCTGGGGTTTTACCTGTAACCCTAATCCCTGTTCCTCCATCACGTCCAAAGCAGGCGGCCTCAGAGACTCTGTCTGGTGCCGGAGAGGCATGCTGGCTTCATTCAATTCAGTATGAAATACTGACGGAGCTCCCGCATTGCCCTCAGCACAATGACCGTAACTGAGGGAGGACCCCCTGGAGGAGGGGTCAGCGGGGCAGCGAGGACAAGATGCGCCGCGGAAGCTAACAAGCGCTCCGTGCCTGCAGCGCTAAGCGCGACGCCACGGGAATCAGAAGAGCTGGAGACCAATGGGCTGAAGTCCTCAGAAAGTCCAGGAGCGGAGCCTGACAGCAGCGGGCCGTGAAGGATGGAAGGCCTGGAGCCAGGCAGGTGAGGACAGGCGCCCTCAGCCTGCCCAGAGAAGGCGGGCGCGGACTCGGCGTCCTTCAGGACAGCGAGGAGAATGTGCGGAGCGCGGATGCTGAGCGAGCCGTTGTAAACAAGGCCCGCAGGTCCCGAGCTCAGGTCGCTGTTCTGTGCGGCTTGTTGGCTGCACCAGGGGGACTGGCTGGGACGGTGGTGGAGGACTGACATCTGACCCTCTCTCACTCCCAGGACATGGACCCCGGCGCAGGGCCGCACCATCCGAGGAAGGGGTGCTTTCTTCTGATTCTAGGTCCTTTTCGGGGGACATCGAAGGTCCTAGGGGAGACCGCAGGGCCTTCCTTCTGGGTGGTCACGGTATAGTTACTTCTGTGCCTCTGACTCGGACTCTTCAAGGGGAGAGTCACTATGGGGAGAGGAGAGGGGAGATGTTAGAAGGTGCATCGTGTCTGAGCCACGGGCCTTTCTGCTGTGGGGGGACGAGGGCGAAGGGACAGTGAGGTTTGTTTGTTCCTGTGGCGCGTGCTCTCTGGTTGGGGGGAGCAAAGTAAGGAGTGAGACGGAGCTGATAGGGTTTCGGGTGGATGCTTGGGTAGAAGCTCTCCGACGCTCAGCACCTGCACCCACTGGCCTGTGTTTTAGCAGAAATCCTCTGAGTGAGGAACAAATGGCCTTACTCCAGCGCTGTGAACGCAAAGCCCCCTGGGTAGGCAGGCATGTGGGGAACCTTCTTAACAGGCACCTGGAAATCTCTCTCTTCACCCAGAGATTTTCAGGAGAAGCTACACATCTGAACGTTTAAGAAAAAACCTCCTGAATTTCAAATGTTAACATGACCAACCACACATGTACCCCACAAAACACACTGTAGACTTACACTGTTCTAACCAAATAACACACATCTGTAGGTGTAAAAGCTACGAGGGTGCCTTCTCTGTCCTAAAGCAATATTTTCCACCCCCAATTAGTCTATATACTCTCTACATTATCTATGGGGGTCCCCCAAAAAGGGAAAGAGGGGAAGGAGAACCGAGGCAAATAGTACCCCACAGAGCAAGAGGGGGGACCTACGTGTTTTGGAGGACATGGACTTAAACAGCTACCTTCTTTCCTCTTACTTATCAATTTGGCCTTTTTTTTTCTTTTAAGGAGGCAACCAGATGTAGATTTAACTAACTGGAGCACTCGTTTCACACTTAGTTTTGTCACTAACATTGCAGGCTAAGATCTCTGTCTGGAGACGGTGAGGGTGGTTCTAACAAATCTTTACAGAAAATGGCTCCAGCCCTGACCGGTTTGGCTCAGTGGATAGAGCATCGGCCTGCGGACTGAAGGGTCCCGGGTTCGATACCAGTCAAGGGCATGTACCTGGGTTGCAAGCACATCCCCAGTGGGAGGTGTGCAGGAGGCAGCTGATCGATGTTCCTCTCTCATCGATGTTTCTAACTATCCTCTCCCTTTCCTCTCTGTAAGAAATCAATAAAATATATTAAAAAAAAAAAGAAAAAGAAAAAGGCTCCATCAGATCTTCTCCAGCTTGGAATCCCTTGCTACAAGCAAAAATAACATAAATCAATATTCCCAAGGAAACAATCACCTGGAGCAAATTCCTGATTTGTGAAAACATTGTCAGTAGCGCATGGCACCCCTTCTCCATACATAGCCCTCACCAAGGGCTCTCAGTGCCCGGCCAAGCGAAACGGAAGGAAACTAGACGAAGCAGGTGCTTCACGGGAGATGCGTGTAGGGATGGAGCTCCGCTGGGTGTGAAAAGAATGAACTAATAATGCAGGGTTGCCATCGTCTTTCTCTTAAGAATGGTCTGCACAAAGGTTTGGCTTTAGCCTACGTGCATCTTTCCATGTGAACTGCCGAGTTCTTAGTTTTATGCTACATGTAGGTGAAAAGGACAGTTTTTAATGGAAACACAATAGGACAGTTTTTAATGGAAACGAGATGTTTTAAGGACAGTTTTTAATGGAAACGAGATGTTTTAAGGACAGCCAGTCATATTACATAAATCTTTCCTTAGCCAGCGTGCAGGCTAGAACATTGACGAAACACCAGGGGGCACTATTCTCACAGGGAAGCCCACCCACAGCCGGGCTAAAAAAATGGAGGCCCCTGAGTGATCTGTAAAAAGAGTTCTTTTCACATGTAAACGAGGCGTGTGTTAGTCTGAAGGCCTTTGTCATCGGTGATTGTACAGTGGCCTTATCCTTGAGACATCGTAGGGTTTATAGATTCTATAAAGTAGACCTGCCAACTTGCTCCATGGCCGTGGCAAGTGTGTTGGATAATACTTTAGACCAGGATGAACACGGGGGAACAGAGAGTGGGGGTGAACAACATTTAGGTCAAAGAATTATGAGGACTTATTCCTGGCTTCGCTTAACCTGGAAACCTGAATGGCGACATTGTCCAATTCATACCTAAGAGAGATCTAAGCCAGGAATTTAGCCAATTTAGATAAAGTTTTTGTTTGGACTTCATTTACTTAGGGCTGTTCACACACCGTGATAATTCCAGGAGGTTAGGGATCGCCTACTAGTTCACAGCATCCACCGATCACCTCTAGAAGACATACCGGCGGAATGAATGTGGAACACCTGCACTGCTCAGGCTCCTTTAAGATGAGTCCCCATTGTCCCTCCCAAACAAGTTGCCTCTCACACCCTCCCAGAGCCACTCTGCCCGCTGGATGGGTGGGTGGGTGGTTTGTCCAGAGAACTCTCTCGAGTAACTGAAGTCACTTCTCATAAGACAAGGCCCTCTGATCCGCTATTTCGTTGCTACAAGGAGTGGACAAATCCACAGAGTACTTACAAGGACAGAAGCCATTTTTATCAAGGGCTGCTATGACATAAAAGCTTAGTTAATAAAGTCACATTCATTCTCAGAAATAACTCCGGGATTTCAAATGTCGGCAAGACCCCTGGTAATGTCCCAAAGAGCTTTCTGCTCAAGTTCCCTTTGAGATGGAGTTGCACCTGCAGATTCTCTCTGGGCGGAGGGGCTGGTCCTGTTTGACCATAGCAGATGCAGCTGGTGGGTCAGAGGCAGCATGAAATGTGGACAGGATCGCACCGTGGCAACGTGTCCTGTAAGCGGATTGTCCTCGGGGCCACACTCGGCAATGCTGCCCGTTGTGAACACGATGTCTGGCTTCCCGGGGAGCCTCTGAGAATATTTCAGCTCAAACAGCAGCTGACACCTTGGGGAAGGCTGGCCACCCCATGTCTGTGTTCCGCACTTCCTGGACCATTCCCACGGCCGCGGGGTGCTGCTTAATCCTGACAACAATGGGTTACTCAGAGCCGTTGGCAGAGGGAGAAGAAACAATTAGATCATCAGCCAACTGGTCTCCCCAGTCAAGGGCAGCACCCCAGGTGGGGGCATCTCACACTGCCCTGCGGCGAGGGGCCACACAGCGGCAGCCACACTGCCTCCCTGGGCTGAGGGCACCGGGCTGTTTGCGTTGGCTCCTCGTGCCCACTTGCTGTCCCAAACAGGAGCCTCCCCCTCAGGGTGCCGTTTCCCGGGGAGACAACCGATGGAGTCAGCGCTGTCCCTGGAAGGCAGTTAGCTCTGGTACACGGTGCCGGCCCAAACACAAGGCCAGATGACCGCGGGAGCGCCCTGATGAGGCGCACACAGGACAGGTCTCCCGTGGGAGGGCCCCGCCCCGCTGTGCGCTGCGTTGTGCATGCTCTGGCTCAGAACGGGCCCTTGTTTAGGGCTTATCCGCTCACCTGGTGGACTTCATTCAATAGCCACCCCCTCCCCCTCCCCACCGAAACGCTTGGGTCCTTGCTCTGGGCTCCGGTCCTGATACCAGCTGGAGAGTCTACCTTGTTTCTGGGTGTACTTTTGTTGTTGTTGTTAATCCTCACCCACGGATTTTTAGGGAGAGTGAAAGAGAGACGGGGAGACAGAGAGAAACATCGGCGTAAGGGAAACACATGATGGCCTCCTGCCCGTGCCCCAACCAGGGCCCAGGCCAGGGAGGAGCCTGCAACCGAGGTATGTGCCCTTGTCCGGAATCGAACCCGGGACACTTCCGTCCACAGGCTGATGCTCTATCCACTGAGCCACACCGGTCAGGGCTGTTCCCGGGTATGCTTTCTTCTCAAGTTCAAATAGATGGCTAATTCAAATTCTCACAGTGGATCTTCTACTCTCTGGGGGTGAGAGATGAGCTACCCACTCCACTTCGGGCCTTGTGTGAGGAAGGCGCAAGTCTCCACCCAGAGCACAGTCCCCACAGTGATGCTGCTCCGACGGACCCACAGTGGGGCCCGGATGGCCGGCCCCAGCAGCCAGTCCCTGTGGGGCGCTATTTGGGGGATTGTGAGTGGGAAGGGCCAGGGAGGCCTGGACCTCTCAGTGGGTTCTTCCCTTGTCGAAGGAAGAGATTGGAAAAGGCCAGCGTTTGTCCCTGGACCAGTCATAGCGAGAGCCCTACACTCCTGGGCTTCAGTTAACCTGGAAAATGAGTTCCTTTTTTAAATTAAATACGTTTTTATTGATTTTAGAGAGGAAGGGAACGGGAGAGAGATAGAAACACCAATGATGAGAGAGAATCATTGATCAGCTGCCTCCTGCACGCAACCTCCCCCCCCGCCCCGCCCCTACTGGGGATCCAGCCTGCAACATGGGCATGTGCCCTGACTGGGAATCAAACGGTGACCTCCTGGTTCAGAGGTTGATGCACAACCACTGAGCCACACCAGCTGGGTTTCTTTTTTTTTTTTTTAAGTAACTTGGAGTTGAATGTCAGAAGCACCCAGCATCCTGATGGGTGGAGTATCAAAATAATACCACACGATGGCCTAGAAATGAGGACAGCCCAGAAGGAGAACGCGAGACTGACGGTAGATTGCTTGTAAAGAAGCCGCACGCAAACTTACCAGGACCAGGCCTCACTCCACAGAGGACTTGCTGAGCCGGCGGACGCTGGCAGGGTTACATCTGCTCTGCTTTCACGTTCATGATGGCCTGGGAAGGGCCAGCACGCTGGGCAAAGAGCCGGCAGGAGATGGTTGTGTGATGAGAGGGAAAGCTGTAGCCCTGGAAAGTGAAGACCTGCAGGCTCAGCTTCTACAGCAAGGGGGCCATTGCCGCAGTGAAAATGTGAATGGGGCGACATGGGGACTGGACAGGAGCAACATTTTCCCGCAGACCGATGGCGGGTGTCTTAGGTCTGTGTCCGAGCTCGGACCCCGCGGCGCAAAGCTGAAGAAGCCGTGACAAGACTGGAGTCTCAAGGTCCGAGTAAGGGAGGCAGAGACCAGAGCTGGAGACATAGCTTGTGCCGGGGTCTAACACTGAGGGGCTGAAGGTCATCGAAGAGGCAATGCCGTCTTCTGTCCCTCCAAACACTGGATTTCTAAGCATGGCCCTCTGAAGATTGCTCAGGTCCTTGGAGCACTGTGTCCACCACTCAGGCCACTAGGTGACTGCTTTGCACATTGTTATTTATTCATTCTTTAGTCATTCACTCACTTACTTAATACTGTGTTTGTGCCAGGCACCTTCCGAAGTATCTATAATAATAAAAGTGTCATATGTTAATTAGACCAGACATCCTTCCGGATGACCTTCTGGACAAAGCCAGGGCTTTGAGGGAAGCCCGGGTGCCAGGTGCCTGCCAGCAGCTGGTGGGAAGCCGGTGCCAGCAGCCGGGGGAAGGAAAGCCTGCCTACTCTTGCACGAATTCCGTGCATTGGGCCTCTAGTAAAAACAATAAACCTAACAATTGCTTAGGTGTTTCTCCAATGAGGACAGCTGCATCGGGAGCATTGTAGTCATGATCTAATCGGTGCTGACCTTGCTACTTAAAATTTCTTTTCAAGGGAATAACAGTTAAGTTGTAACTAAGTCCTGATGACTTTTTCCCATTACTTGAAGGTTTGCTATATGCTTGGACAAAATTTCAAAGAAGAATGGACGTCTTAAACAGCTCTGCAAATCATGGCTTGGCTTCTTCGGGGCTGTTTTGCACGTCAGCCTTCTTTGTAGACTCCTGATTCCATGAAGTCCTTTTCTGTCTGCTGCCTTATTCAGTTCCGGTATACTGCCAGTGCTGTCATCTTTTATCTGCAACTTTGTTAAGGTCAGAAGCAAAACAAACAAACAACACATACGGAGAAAAGATTGCTTCAGTTTTTTCACTGTTCTCTTCTATTTTTACTTTCCCTATAAATCAGTAAACTTGAAAGCATGTTTCTCCGTCACTCCCATTTTCGGCGGCTTTCCATTATTGCACATGTTCTTTTGCAAAATAACTCATTAAGAGAGCTTCATTACAGACCTCTGACTAGCTTCCGTGTCTTAAATGAACTCTCACTTTTCACTTATAAGCTTAATGTAAAACATCCACTAGCAATACCTTTAAAGCAGTTATCACATAATTTCCTTATACTTACAGACGGGTGTCTACAAGCGGAGTCAGAGGGTGGTTTATTTATCTACCTATGGATTCTGCAAATGGCTGAGAACAACACGGAACAATGAGCTGCGTTAAGGTAAGGCCAGGTGAGACGCCAGTGTAAGGCCAGGTGAGACACACTCCTGCTCTCGAAGTTGGTCCCAATGACTGGGGGAGACAATGCCTAGTATTGAGCATAAATACCACAACAAGGCAAAGGGATTCACTGCCAGAGCTGACAGGCAGACCCTGAGCGACGGAAGGATGATGGATGACTCTGACACACGGTTCTGTGAAAGAGAGGCTAAGGGACTGCTTGGCTAGAGGCACCAAACAGCCAAGTTCGCCTGCCTCCTCAGGCTTGTATTGTAACAGCAGCTTGAACTAAAATTCACTATGAGGCACTATCAGCGGGGTAAGCACCCTCGAGAAGACACCTGTGTCTGCGGTGTCCTTTAAGCAGGGACGTCTGAAGACGAAGCATACAGATTCCAGTAAACGCCTGGGGGCTCGGACTTGTTTGGAAAAGTCAAGGCAGGTTCTGCTGCCTTTGGCAAGGGCCCCCTAGAGGCCCCCGACCTTTTGGAGATTCCTCCTTCCAGACTTTCCAATCAAGTCCTGTGCTTCCCCACAATTCCTAGCAGGTCATTTGAATAAACTAAGGAGGATGGGGCTGGCGAAGATGGACCCTAAAGGGTGGTTAGGACTTTCAGTAAGTCCTAACTAACTGGGAGAAGGCATTCCAAGCGATGAGAAAGGTGTGAGTCAAGGCTGAACAGAGCGGACGATGCAGTGTGTTCGGGGGAAGGTAACCTGAGGCACAATGGCAGGAACAGAAGGTTCCTACTGACAGGAAGAAGCGAGTGGAGCTGGTGAGCGGTCCGAGGGCCGTGCTGTGAATGTCAGGAGCATGAATTTGGAGAATTTCTAGGACCCAACTGGCCTCCCTGACGTCATTCTCAGCAAAAGAGCACGTTAGCAGAGAATTCCCGTGCTGAAGATTCTGCAGGGGATTTTAAAGGGCTGCGGGTCCCTAAGCCCACCCCAGGGTGGGGGGTGTCTATGAGACTATGTACATCGAACACCGAGACGAAGGGTCCTCTGGCTGAGCTCGGCCTGGTGGCGCCCCCGGTGGCCCTGCCTGGCCTGGGAGGGAGCTGGGTAAACAAAACCCTTCTCTAGCCAAAGCGACAGCCTCAGACGGAGGTGGAGAAACAGTACCTGCGGTGCATTATGCCACGGCAAAGGGGCTGAGCCATCTCTCTGGGGGAGGGAGGGTCATGCATTCTCGGAACGCTTCCACAATGGTGCTGGATGTGATGGCCTCGCCGAACGCAGACAGACCTTCCCACAGCTGTGCCAGATGCACAGGGTACATGCCTCCAGTCTCGGTGCAACCATACCCATCGCGTGAGATTTGGATGGTTCCTTTAAATCTCATTTAGATGTAATGAACACATTCGCATGACGTAGGGTGGAAAGCAGGGATGGATCTATTCCTCAGGAATTGTTACCTAGTTTTATGCGTGTGATTAAGTAACGTTATGATAAGAATAGTTTACGTAAATACCGAATTTGCACTTTTTTTTTTTACTTTAAAGGAGTTATGGGCCTTATCCACGTAGGGGGAATAACATATTTTAAAATCACCCCTGCAAGATAGTTATTATCCCCACGTGATAGACGAAGACGCTGAGGGCCGGGGGGACGGGTGGGGGGGGGGTGGGGCGTCAGTCATTTACACGAGGCCCAGCAGCCACGAAGTGGCAAAGCTGAGATTGTAACCCAGTTCTGTTCAATGACAGTTTCTCCGCACACACAGGTTCCAAAGTCATCCTGAGAGCCAGGAGGGTGGAGTTGGTGAGTGAGCATTCTGGACACAGAGCAGAGACGTGAGGGACCGAGGCTCACCTACCACACCTAACGTCAGGCTGCCTCCCTTCGGAGGAAAACGGAGGATCGTGGCCTCACCAGAGTGAAGGATTACCTCTGATGACTTTCCTTTTTTCTTTTGGAAAACGTATTTTTATTGATTTCAGCAAGGAAAGGGGAGAGGGAGAGAGAGAAACATCAACGATGAAGGAGAATCATTGATTGGTTGCCTCCTGCATGCCCCATCCTGGGGATGGAGCCCGAAACCCAGGCATGTGCCCTGACCAGGAGTCCAACCGTGACCTCCTGGCTCCTAGGTCGACGCTCAAGTGCTGAGCCATGCCCTCTCCAATCTCCTCTCCCCCCCGTATGTCTATGACCCTCGCAGGTTTCTGCTGCTCCCGAACATCGGGTTCGAGAGCCGTGTTGGAACAATGAGGAGCCCCTTCACGTTTTGCAGGAAACGCCCTTTGTTTACAGGGATATGTGCCTGACTCCCCAGCACACCAAAAGGAAACTCCAAACACCATTCCCTCTGCTTCTTTCCGTCCTCACCTCTTTCAAAAAACCAGTGACAACAGCAACGAAGCCAACAGAACGAGGCTCTGGTCTCTGGACGTCTCCGCCAGGTCGGTTCTCGGGGTCCCAGGCCAAGTTGGGAGGCGCCGTCAGCTGGTCACAGCCCCCCGCTGCAGAACAATGGGAAGGGAGCGCTTCCAAATTCAAGCCGGGCGTTTGGTAGGAAACAGCTCCCCCGGGGGCTTGATTGCTAACGAGGCGTCCTGCTCCCCCCCCCCGCGACGTGGACAAACACAGGAAGCCCGCGGGCCTGCATGGGGAGAGGTGGCGCTTCGCAGGACAAAAGGAGCCGCATCCGCTGCTGCCAGGAATCCCGCGTCTGGGCCGCATCAAAGGCCAGGCTGCGAGGGGGGCTCCGTGTTAGGGCCTCACAGGGAGCCTTTTCTTTTCCGGGAACCTCCCCAGAGGGAGAGGCTGCGCAGAACTCTCCGGAACGTAATGAATGTCAGTCAGCACATTCCCAGCTCAGCCACACGTCCCCTTCTTATCGAGTGAAACTGACCTCTGTCCCAGCAAGTTCTTGTTCATCACGATGACTAATGTCAAGTTCACAGTGAGGTAGGTTTTTAGATGAATTGCACAGTCCACTCAGACAGCAAGTATGTGCTTCTGGAATCTCCTCGCCCTGGCGGAGGGGTCCGCGCTACCTTGCAAGAATGAGGATTTCAGGAACCATTGGCTCATGCTCCACTCTGCATCTTGTGGAATGCTGGGCCCAGACTAGCCTCTCTCCTCATAGCTGGCAGAGACCTGCCCTTCCCTACTCATGCTGCCTAATCCCAAGTGACTCAAGTGGGAGTCACCACCAGCGGGAAAACGATGAGCACACAATTCAAGGTTTTAAAGTATTTTTTTCAGCCAAAGGAAGCGACCAGGAGCAGGCTTACCACTAGCGATCTCCAAGCGAATGGCCCCGAGCCGTGCCATGCGCTTCCTCTCGGGATCTAACTCCTGTGCCAGTTGTCAACACCGTGGAAGGGAAGGAAATATGCAAAAGAAATGCAGGGCAGAAGCCGCCCTTTGCCGTGCAGTTCTGCATCGAAATGGTTGTTTGCGCTCAGGTGTCCTCCCCAAACTTTGGTGGAGGCTCCGAGTGGTCCAGGTCACGGAGCTGAGTTGATTCACGTCTCCGTTTTTCTCCCTCTTCAAGACTGAGACGTTTTCTTAGAGCTCAAAGTAAACAGGAAGTTCATTGTTCCTGTGTGCACCCAGGCAGTCCACGTGCCCCCGAGGACTGAAGCCTCGGTTGAGGCTTCCACGGAGCCGTGGGAAACATCCGGTGGGAGCCTCCAGAGGACCTTTGGATGTAAACGTGACCAAGGACAAGGCCCTGAAAATTCAGGAACAGGGTCTGGGGGTGCCGGCCTGGTTGCCCCCAACTGCGAACCTGGTCCCCCACAACTGCCCTCCCTCCCCTGCTGGCCTGATCCCCCACAACTACCCTTCCCTGCCAGCCATCTTGTGGCAGCCATCTTTGGCCACATGGGGGCGGTCATCTTGTGTGACGGCGTGAGGGTCAATTTGCACATTACCACTTTATTATATAGGGTTCCCCCAATTCAGTCAGTGACAACACACCTGGGAGTTCCGAGATAAATAGAAAAGAGTCCTTCTCACCAAGGAGCTCAGGGCCTATCAGCAAGGTAGGAGCTTTGAAATAAGCTAACACAGCTGAAGGAGCGGAAAGGCATCATCACAGAGGTGATTGTTGAGCTCCGTTTCCAAGGCTGCGTCGGAGATCGCCCCAAACAACAGAGAAGGCTGACAAGGTAATTGCAAAGGGAAGGGCCTGTCTGCCACAGCAGGAGTGCGAGAGCCGAGTTCCGGATGCGGGTAGGTGTTGCAATGAGGCCAGCCTGGTTGCACCAGATCAGGAAAGCCAGCTGTTTCATAAACCAAAGGATGAGGTAGTGTGATTGGCAGCCGTGTGGTGGATAGCCTGGGGTGGGGAGAGTTTACAGGGAGAGGGATCCGCAGTGGGGTTGTGGCCATAGTCTCAGCAAGTGTTGATGAAGGCTGGGACCAAGGTACCGACAGCAGGATTAGAGGGGAGAGAGCCACACGTCAAAGACATTTTTTTGAGGTGGAATGAACAAGATTGGATGTGGCTGATGAGTGAGAAGTCCACAGTGGTTTCTAATTTGGGGGACTAGGCTGATGGACTAGTTCTGAAAGAGGTCTCTCTCTCTCTCTCGCCCCTCCCCGTTTCTCTCTCTCAGTCTCTCTTTCTCTGCCGCTGCTCTATCTTTCTGTAGACCTCCATTTTCCTCCATGACACTCTATCTCTGCCTTTGTCTCGCTCTCTTGTGGTGCCAGCTTTTCTGTGCCCACCCCCTCTGTTCTCTCTCTAACGGCCAACTTCTTCACCGCCCGCATTCGCTCTGCTCCCGGGTGACTTCCGACGGCAGGTGCCTTTGACTGCAACCCCCCTCCTTCAATCCCATGAACTTGTCACTTTCCCTTCCGCTGTTCACGATCAAACGTGTCGCACGTTTCTTCATCCAGACCTCCAGCAGGGTCTAATTAGACCAGCTTTCCTTTCTCCGTGCGTCCAGGGAGGCGTCAGCCTCGCTGCTCATCAGAATCATCTGAATCATCTGAGGGACGTAAAAAAAAACAAAACAAAAACACACCAGTGCAGGGCCCATCCTAGACACTGAATCCGGATCTAGAGGACAGAAAGCCCAGCATGTGTGTTTGTGCTGAGACCGATGCCCAAACGGGGCTAAAGCCACCGGACATGACGAGTCATCGTGTACGGTTCCCAGCAAAGGCTTTGGGTCTGGTGCTCATCATTATTCCAGCTTCACCTGGGGAGAGGGGGGGAGGGTCACACTGAGCAAATCGTGGCCTTCCAGGGGCTCTGAGTGGAGACGGGTCCTCTGTGGTCACACAGGCAGCATGAAACGCGTTTGCTCAAAGCCTTGGGAGGGGTCGATGTTAAGGCAATCCACAAGGCCTCCTCGGGGGCCTCTCCTCCAGGAGGAGGAGGAGCCTCCTGGAGAGGTGACCCCTCAAGAGAACTTTGGGGAACACAAACGCATCAGCCGTGTGAAGATGAGGGTGGTGAGCATCGTGAGGGAGCTGAGCGTGGGCGTCCTGCTGGCAACGCGATGGTGGCCATTCACAGGCGGAGAGGAGAGGCCTGCCGGGACCCTGCCCCGCGGCCACTCAGATCTGATGTCTTCCTCTCCCCGGAGGGCACGCACAAGCCTCGTCCTTCCAGCTGAGGCCAGGGGTGGCCTCTTCAAAGGCTAAAGGTGAGCAAAGGAAGCGGAGGCTGCAGCTGACAGTCATCACTCCCTTCTCTTGAGTTTTAGATTTTTCTTACCCTTAACCAATTTTTTTTTTTAATTTAAAAATTTATTTTAATCCTCACCCGAGGATATTTTCCCATTGATTTTCAGAGTGGAAGAGAGAGGGAGAGACAGGGAGAAACATCCATGTGAGAGAAACACATCCACGGGTGGCCTCCTGCACGAGCCCCGACCAGGGCCTGGACCGGGGAGGAGCCTGCAACCCAAGTACAGGCCCTTGACCGGAATCGAACCCGGGACCCTTTGGCCCGCAGGCCGACGCTCAATCCACTGAGCCACACCGGCCAGGGCGTGACCAACATGTTGGTCCGGTTTGGTCGCTCCGTCCTGGGGGGCACAGACCTGCATTCTGAGGGGTTTCAGCATCAGTTGCCTTTTTCTTATCAAGTAAGTGTTGATGCCATTCCCTTAAGACAGGATGGGACCCAGGGCCGGGGAGGAGCCCCAGGGACTCCCCTGGTACTAGGACAGCAGTCCTCCTCCCCCGCCAGCAGCCAGGCTGGCCAGGGAGGGCGCCTCCTGCCTCCCTGCTGCCCGCGCCCTCCCCCCCCCTCCCGGCAGGGCCAGGGGCCGGGCGGCTGCAGCTCCCGGGACCCTGGAAACCCTGGTGGAACAGCTGCCACCCGGGACCAGGTGGGGCGCACCTGGCTCAGAACCCTCCTTCTGTAGAGGGCCGCGTTCCTTGGAGGGGGCTCCTTCCTAGCCCAGGGGCTGGGCAGGCTGACGGGGGGGGGGGGGACCCTGCCCTGCGCCCAGTGCCCCTTCCCAGCACCTCCACCCGGAGGCCAGACCCCCCCCCCCCCCCCCGTCCCTGGCACCCTAGGGCGCTCCTTGTTCGCAGTTCCTGGGGGAGGAGAGGAGAAACGCCTCTCGTCCAGGTCTGTTTCCTGCCGTGGCGCAGGGTGGCAGCGCCCACGCTCCAGGTGCCCCTGCGGCGCCCACTGCCGAGGCTCCCGGAGTGTGGGGGGGCGTGGGGGGGTGGGGGGGACCTCCTGGCTCGGGGTGGCCTGCTCCCAGGAGGGGCGCCAGGCAGGCCTGCAGGGAGCGGGAGTACACCCTTCCCGCCCCCGACGCGGAGCCGCGCAGAACTGCCCCCTCCCTTCCCTTGACCTTAAGGCAGCTTGCTGAATGCACCACTTCTCAGGCTGGGGGGCGGGGGCGGGAAAGCAGGAGAAACGGGGAGGGGCAGTCCCCACGCCTCTGAGGCTATTGGGGGGCTTTCTGCCTCTCCTCAAACACACCCTTAGAGCACAGTGGGTCCTACCTTGTCTCCGCGGCGAGGAGAGATGTGAGGCGAGGATGGGTGCGAGGTCAGGATGCGTGTGAGGCTAGGATGGGTGTGAGGTCAGGATGGGTGTGAGGTCAGGATGGGTGTGAGGTCAGGATGCGTGTGAGGTCAGGATGCGTGTGAGGTCAGCATGGGTGTGAGGGAGGATGGGTGTGAGGCGAGGATGCATATGTCTCTAAGTGCACACTGGAGGGGGTCTCTAAGTGCACACTGGAGGGGGTCTCCGACCTCCTACATAAACACAAGTGCAGAACAATCTCTAAAACCGGGAACAAGAACGCACTGTGCACTCGGGTAGATGAACCACGTCTCGTACAGAAATGTACAAATGTGACACGCCAGGGTGATGCTATCATGAGGACAGTGACATTGTTACAATCGCCTCATCTTTTGCACATGTTTTTATTGATTTTTAGAGAGAGGAAGGGAGAGGGAGAGAGGGCTAGAGACAGCGATGGAAAGAAACACCGTCGACCGGCTGCTTCCTGCACGCCCCCGACTAGGGATTGAGCCTGCAACCTGGGCCTGGGCCCCACCAGGAACCACACTCAGCGTCTTGGCTCACGGGTTGATGCTCAGCCGCCTGAGCCCGCCGGCCGGGCCACGTGGAGCGCCTCTCCCTGTGCTGGCTTCTGTCTGTGTAGCCTCTCGGATGAGATGCCCTTCAATGTCTTTATGCCCATTTTCTGCTTAGATTGTTGTTTTACCTCCTGAGGTCTGAGAGTTCTTTACAAACGATAGATACTAACCCTTCGGCATTTATGTGCTTTGCAAATATTTCCACCGGGTCGGTAGCTTGCCTGTCCGTCCTCTTCACACGGCCTCTCACAGAGCAAACGTTCTAAATGTTCTGAGGCCCAGTTTGCTGATTTTATTCCTTTTATGGATTGTGTTTTGGACGCCACGTCTAAGAACTCTTTCCCTCGTCTTCGGTGGCAAAGACTGTCTTCTGGTTTTGTTTCTTCCTGACGTTTTCCAGTTCTGTGCTGTCCGTGTAGGGCTGCGCCGCATTTGAGTTTATTTGGGTGTGAAGGGTGGGCTTTAGGTCAAGACTCTTTCTTGCACGCCTGTGCTGTCACAGGGAGAGACGCTCCACGTGGCCCGTTGAAAAGGTGATGCCATAGACGGATGAACAAGGACAGAACCAGAGACTGAGAAACATCGACCAGAACCTCAAACCTCAGGGAAGGAGGGGGTCGGTGGGAGTGAGGGGGAGAGATCAACCAAGGGACTTGTGTGCATGCATAGGAGCCTGATCAATGGACACCGACAACAGGGGGGCGCGGCATGGGTGGGGGGTGGGGGTAATGGGGGAATAAGGACACATATGTATAAAAATAATAAAATAAAATAAAAATAATAATAAAAGAAAAGGTGATGCCATCCCCTGAGTTGCCGCCACGCCCTCGTCAGACACCAGCTGGGCGGATCTGCGCGGGTCCGCTTCTGGATGTCAAGGCCGTTTGGGCAGCACCTTCCTCACACGGAGAGACGGAGCGTGAGAGCGGCTGCTTCCCTGGGCGGGAAGGGGAGGCACCTCGGTGGGTTCTTGGTGTAACTGAGCCCAGTGGAGACGAGGGAGCGAGCGAGCACAGACCCGGCCCGCGGAGGAGACATCTGCCTGGTAATCGCGGCAATGTCATCCTGAGCTTCCAACAAAATCACTCTCGCGTAAGGCCTCATCGTGCAGGAGCCCGTGGCGCGTTCTCCGCCTCCCTGTCATCCGCCTCTCACTGGTTCATCACGGAAAGGCTTGACTTCTCACTGTTTTCTGCTACAGATGATCAAAGACTAACTTTTAGGACATCTCGTCCCACGCTCAGTGCCTGCCGGAGGCTGCGGTGACCACCTTCAGAGTAGATTTCCTCCCTCCTCTTACCACCCCCTCCCCCACCCCCCGCTGCCCGTGTCTTTTCCGGATGCCTCTCAGGACTTTTTCATGCTAAGAGGGCACCGTGAATCTGGGGGACCCCGTGACTCCTTTTCCAGAAACCTAGCCCTCCTCACTTTACCTCACGCTGGTTCTCGGAATCAGGATAACACGACTTTGTCTCGAACTTGCTCACAGGCTTTGATCACGTGGAGAGATCGTTGAAGGATGAACTGACTGTCACCTGGGACGCTCTCCGGCAATAGCTGCTTTCACCTTTACTCTCTCCCCCTTGTTCTCAAGAATTTAACTCCTTTTAGCTAGAATAATCTCCAACATGATGGGTAAACCCAGCAAACACTTAATTTCTTAGGAAATGAGTCACCTTTCTCTCCTCCTCCTCTGTAAGACACTGATGCTACCCGGTCCTTCGACATTCCCCCTGGGAGCCTCTGGCTTCCCTGTTCCTGCCAGAACACACACAGGGAAAGTTCTCTCTCTCTCTCTCTCTCTTTCCCTCTCTATGTGTCTTCTTCCTCATTATATTTTAATTCTATTTCTTCTGGTCTTCCTTTCTGTAGGAGTAATGAATTATAATTTTTGTAGTTTGAAATATTGATGCGGACTGAAGTACATGTTTCTATTAGAGATCCTTGAGGCTGTTGGCCTGGAGAAGCTATTGTCCAAGAGAAGCTGTAGACATGGAGAAGCTATTGTCCACGAGAAGCTGTAAGCATGGAGAAGCTGTAGGCATGGAGAAGCTGTTGGCATGGAGAAGCTGTTGGCATGGAGAAGCTGTAGACATGGAGAAGCTATTGGCCACGAGAAGCTGTAGGCATGGAGAAGCTGTAGGCATGGAGAAGCTGTTGGCATGGAGAAGCTGTTGGCATGGAGAAGCTGTAGGCATGGAGAAGCTGTTGGCATGGAGAAGCTGTTGGCATGGAGAAGCTGTAGGCTCAGAGAAGCAGTAGGTGGACTAACCAGAAGTAGAGCATCCTATGTCATTGGCTGACGGAGCATGTTTGGCTTTCTGGGGTTGACCCTAAGTTGGAAGTGGGGACAAAACTTATGAAAATTGTCCGATATTAATCAAGTCCTGACCACCTGCGGCTGATAGTTACAGGGGTGCTGCTTGGTTTCATGGACTGCTTGCTAGAGACAGGGGTCTAATTACTAGGACTGGTTACTGTGGATGATAGGTTGGCTTTCCAGCCTGGTTGCTGCAGATTGTGTGTGAGAGTTCGATTTTTATATAGAGTTGGACCATGTTCATTTCTATAGTCAGTCTCTCAAGAGTTTAAGCAACCTGTACATGAATAGATGACATGTCCTGTGGGGAGGGGCAGTGCTTTCTATCAAGAGTCAGCGTACTTGTCCTAAGAGGGCCATTTGGTAAACAAGGCTTCAAACTGCATAGTCTCAGTTGCAGCAACTCAGTTGTAACCTGAGAGCAGGCCTGCACAGAGAAGTGGGCATGGCTCCATGCCAACCAAACGTTGCTGGCAAACACGGTCCGCCAACCCAGTGCCTGTAGGCTGCTGATCCCTGCTCTGCACCACCCTCACCTCGGGACTCGGGACTCACTGGCGGAGGCTCCCTCCTTGACAGTGCCAGCCATCACGGTGGCAGGAGGCACCAGGGTCGCAGAGAACCAAGCACAGCTCCTGTGTGCTTCCCCTGACGTGACCGTATCCCTTACGCTCACATCTTATTGAGGTAGCAGCCGCGTGGCCTCACCTAAGCCCAGCAGACGGAGGTGGGGAGCAGGCCTCCTAGGCCCAGGAGGGGAGAGCAGAAGCTCTGACGGCGGCAGAAATGCCTGTCGCACTGTGCGTCATTCTTGTCTTCGTCCCTTTTTGTGGCTGCGTTGTGCTGAGGAGGAAATGAGTGATGCAGCTGTGGTGTACTCTGTTCTTACAGGTTTGTTACTCAGCTTCTGGATCAACGGGGCCTCTTTTCCTGCTTTTCTTGTTCAGCCTCCGGGCGTGTTATTGCTCAGCAACCAGAGCACTGAAGAGCCAGAGGGAAAGTGATGTGGAAAATGCAAATTTGTTCACCGCAAATGCGGCGCCTGGACCTTGTACCACCGTCCAGGAAAGTCCCTTCTGAGGGCGCCTGGTCAGGCTTGGGTACAGAAATTTGCCTATGATGGATTCGTATTTAATTTACACAGTCTATTCAAATTAACCCTTTATTCTTTGGGGCAATACCTGGCCTGTGTTGGGCAGCTCTGTATATTAGAAGTGTGTGTGTGTGTGTGTGTGTGTGTGTGTGTGTGTGTGTGTAGGGATGAATATTCAAGAACCAATTGGGTCAACTTCTGGAACATAGCTCCATTTACATCACCACCTTCTTTTCTTCTCTACCTTTTTCTCTTCCCTTCTTCCTCACGCATCCTGATGTTTTCAGAGAGTGAAAGTTAGGTTGGAGGGAGTGGGGATCACGGATAATTTTGTGGTTCAATTTCCCTTGCCTATGTGCTTAATCAAACCTTCCTCCGAATTTCTTTCTCACTCACCCACTCATCTACCCATCCAGCTTCTCTGTGAGGACCTGCTATCTGCCAGGCCTTCTGCTAGGTCGGTCATGGGGACGTAACTGTGAGTAACAGCCGCAGAGGCTTTGCCCTCATTGAGCTGAAAACTTCTGTAGGAAAAAAAATAAAAAAGGTGATGATGGATAAGAAACCTGAGGAACCCCGGGGGGCTGGGGCTGGTAAGGGGCGTGAGGTGGGGCCTCCCTCTCCTGGAAGGTGAAGCTTCGGAGGGCAGAGTTCCTGCCGCCCGCCAGCCCGTGGGCAGGAAGGCACTCCTGCGGGTTTTATTCAAATGTTTTTGTTCTGTAACCTCTGTGCCCATTGTTCATGCTGCTGCTATCTTTAGCTCTGTGTGGAGCAGGCAAGTCGCCAGCCAAGTAGCGTTCCCATCTGTAATAGGGTGCTCACTACTCTGGGCTTGGCTGGAAGGTGAGATTGTGCTCAGGCCTGCTTCCTCCACTCCGCTCACCTGAAGCTTGCTCAGGTGAGAGTTTCACATGATTTGAATAGAAGAACGGAAACTTCCCAGGAAATGGAGCAGGGAAGGCATCATGTCTGTATTTTTGTTGTCTCCAAGGCTGGAGATTGAGGTGTTGTGTTCTCTATCATTTCATGTTTTCTTTTTGTGTAAATTTTGTATTGTGTAGGGGAAAAAACGTATGTTCAGTTGAAATGCTGCCCAAATAAGATGAATACAATACTGAAAGGTAAAGGCACTTTAAGAAAATGATCCTTACCAAAGATCAGCATAACATTCAAACCACCAGAACCTCATACCGTGACAACTCATGTACTTTGACGCGGGACAAACGTGCTAGGCCATACCACAGGACTTCCAGACAGCGGGCTCCTCTGCCTTAGGAGCAAGAACCGAGCGTCTCTCCATGGCTCCGAAAGGAGTCAAGGTTCACACGTATGTACTCGGGCCTACATGCGTGCCAAAAGGCCTCCTTTCCGTGCCTCCCCGGCCCTCAAGGCTGCTGTCAGGCTTCCCCCACCTGGGCTTCCCATGTCTCCCTCTGAGCCTGGGGACAGATACGGTGGGAACTTCTGTTCTCTCCACCACCCTGCCCCCGGGGGTCGCCCAGAGCCAGCGCCGGGAAGCAGGTGTGGCTGGGAGAAGCAGAGGACAGAGCTTGACCTCCATGGCCTCCGCTGTGAAGCTTTCTAGAAAGGTCCCTGTTTCTGGGGAGAGATGGCCAAGGTCTCCATTCCTCCAGAAAGCGTGGAGCCCTCTCCCAGGCCCGCTAGGCAGCATGACCCCAGGTTACAGGAATGGTGCCCCGGGCTGTGCCGTGCCCAGCCTGCAAGGCCACGGGGGGGGGGGGGGGGGGGTGGTGACTCCTCCCGCCCCAGGGATCCTGAGAGTGGATGGAATCGGTGCTGCCCCGTCACCTCTGGCAGTGGCAGGGGTCGAAGCGCTAAAAACGACCAAGCCGAGGCTTGTTCATGTGCTTCTGCAGAGAGTGTGGTTTTCCGCTGTCGTTGCTCTGCCCTCGCACATACCTTCATGCTGGGAGGGACCCGGGCTCTCAAGGATCTCCAGTCACCGGATGTCTTTAAGCTCTGCAAATGGCAATTCGCCTAAGAAGTGTAATTATTTATTCCAGGCGAATGCTGTTTTCACTCCCTTGAATGTCTACATGTCCTCTGGGAAGAATAGGTGAATAATTCTTCTTATTTTCAAGGCTAGCTTGATCTAGTCTGCTGTGGCCCCAGCGTTTGCAAAATCACTGAAATTAGGGCTGAAAAGTTCAAGGTGTCCCTGAAGGTTTCCAGGCAGTAAAAAGGATTTTTCCGTGATTATTTAAAATCTAGCAGCCCTGGCTGGTGTCGCTCAGTGGATAGAGCGTCAGCCTGGGGACAAAAGGGCTCCTGCAGGCTCCTCCCCGGCCCAGGACCCTGGTCGGGGCTCGTGCAGGAGGCAACCAATCAATGTGTTTCTCCCACATCGATGTTTCTCTCTGTCTTTCCCTCTCTCTTCCACGCTCCCTAAAAATCAGTGGGAAATATCCTCGGGTAGGAATTAACAAAAAAAGAAGTAAAATAAAACCTAGCAGTGGGCGATGCAGGCTGATATTCAAGAATGTGTAAGTGAGCGGTACTCCAGGTGTGGCTCCTGCCAGACCATTACCTCATGTTCCTGATGAGACGAGGGAAAGATTCCAGTCAAGAGAGAAAGTGTAGGGAAGTAGCAAGGATCTATTGGCCGCAGCAAACACACTCAGGACGGCGAAACAAGGAAGGACATAGAAGCAGCAGGAGAGCGGGCTGGGCTGCTCTGGCTCACGGGGCGTCAGGGCAAAGGGGGCCTTGGAGACAGGGTCGGGGGGAGCCTGGGACGAGCAGCTGCTGCCCATGCTGCCCATTCCTTCATGCTGAGTGAATTTCTCTCTCTCTCTTGCAGGTGGGAGTCCTGGGGGCACTCTCAGGGGGAGGTCTCAGTAGAATATCCATCAGCTTCCAGGGGTGCTCTTTCAGTTGTGGTCTCCACTGATTGGTCGGCGCCAGGGCAGGGGTTCACTGGTCAGTGCAGCTGGTCCTGAGGCAGCCAGGGGTCACCGGTCTGGTTTTTCTGCTTTTCTGGGCCTGGAGCTGAAATGCAGCCTCGGTCTTGCCTCGATGTTATCTCCAGGGAGGAAAGGGCAGGGGTCCAACCCGCATGACCCCCGCGATGTGCTCAGGGAGGAAGGGCACCCTGGGGGCGAGGTCCTGGCTGTTTCAGCTCTGCCCCTCCCAGGCCCCTGGGCCTTTCTGCCCTGTGAGTGTCTGTCCCTGGCCCAGCGTCCTTGCTCTGCTCCTGTCTGTTGAACTGCCCACAACACTGGGAACTTGTTCGAGACGCCAATTCTCCCTTCCTCCTCCAGGCAGACTGAACCAGCACCTCGGGGAGTGGGCCCAGTTGACAAACTCCCAGGCAGTTCCCCTGCGGCTCACCTTTGAGGAGCCGTGTTCTAGGTCCAGGAAGGCATGCTCAGTCCTGGCCGCACATAAGACCCCCTGGGGAGCTCTGCAAAGTCCAAGGCCCAGGCCACCCCCAGACAAGTCAGTCCCTGAGGGTGAATCAGGCGGAAGTTCCCAGGGTCACAGCATGATCCAAGGGTGAGAACCTCTGCTCGGAGCATCCTCAGACTCCCTTACGCGTGGAAGCGACTGGAGGACGGGTGACACAGGCAGGGTCCCCCGGAGACGGTCACCCACAGTGAGGCCTGCAGGCATTTACCTTTTGGCCCACTGTCCAGGTGATACTATTGCAGAAGGTCCTTGGGCCACTCCATCCGGAAGGTGACTGCAGACCCAGGTGGCTTAGCGAACCGTGGCTGTACTTACGGTGGGAGTTAAGAAGCCGTAGCTCTGAAGGTTTAAAGGTGGAGGTGAAAGGAATTCAACTAGCGATTGACAGGGCAGGAAGTGAACTGAAGCCAGGCGGCAGGCTGTTTCATGATAACGTCCCTGTCGACCATTGCTTCCGTTGCCGGGGGAGCTAATGGGCTCCTTCGTGAGGGAGATAATGAAGTCACGGTACCAGGAGGTCGATCAGATGGCCTCGTGCATGAGCTGGTGCTGGAGCTGGCACATCCTCATGTAGGGAGCCACGGGCCAGAGCGGGCAGCAGCAGGGACGCGGCGGGCCGAGGGCAGGCGGGCCTGAATCTGAGCGGGATCGCACCACCTGCTGCTCTGTGGCCTTGGGCAAGTTCCTTATATCACCGACTCTGGGCTCTGTCCTGTCAGACGGGATATTGATCCCTGCCTCCCCGGTCATTAGGAAGATCAGCATGAAAGGCACTTGGCACCCACCAGCCTCGCCATAAGGAGTAGCTGTTGTTCTCTGCTGACCATGCATCTGCTCAGGCAGTTGTCGGATTGATTGTGCTGGACACCGGCCCATGGTCTTGACGTCCTGAGAACCCCCCCCCCCCCCCAGCTCCCCTGCAGGTCCCAGAGTTCACAGGCAGAGACACGAGGACCTGCTATCGCCTTTTTTTTTTTAATTCATTTTTTTACAGAGAGAAAGGGAGAGGGATAGAGAGTTAGAAACATTGATGAGAGAGAAACATCGATCAGCTGCTCCTGCACACCTCCTACTGGGGATGTGCCTGCAACCAAGGTACATGCCCTTGCCTGGAATCGAACCCAGGACTTTGCAGTCTGCAGGCTGATGCTCTATCCACTGAGCCAAACTGGTTAGGGCTGCTATCGCCTTTAAAAGTAAGAGAAAGCCCCTGAAAGTCGGGAACTGGGGGACGGTTCTATAAACAGCCCTGGGCTTGGTTCCGGCCGCCACGCTGTCCTCGCTGAGCCCATTGAGTGGCTATGCCCACAGCCACTGGGTAAAAGGGTAACTTGGGGGGAAATCTTCCTTTCCCGGCTGTTCTGGCTGCTTGATGAGAAAGAGTGTGCGTGCGCGCGCGCACACACACACACACACACACACACACACACACACACCCCTCTTCTGCTGGGGCGACATGGTCCGTGCTGCGGCAGAGGCTTCTAAGTGGTTGAGGCCATGGCTCCTCGTTCAGGAACGCTTTTCCTAAATGTCCCCTGATGAGCTCACAAAGAGGACAGAGAACCTGGTAGATGCAAACACTGAGAACTCGAGTTGGGAGAGAATTCGAGCAGCCACCTAGTTCATTTTTTTTTTTTTAAATATATTTTATTGATTTTTCACAGAGAAGAAGGGAAAGGGAGAGAGAGATAGAAACATCGATGAGAGAAACATCGATCAGCTGCCTCCTGCACACCTCCTACTGGGGATGTGCCTGCAACCAAGGTACATGACCTTGACCGGAGTCGAACCTGGGACCCTTGAGTCCACAGACCGATGCTCTATCCACTGAGCCACACCAGTCAGGGCTACCCAGTTCATTTTTTTTTTTAAATATATTTTATTGATTTTTCACAGAGAAGAAGGGAGAGGGATAGAGAGATAGAAACATCGATGAGAGAGAAACATCAATCAGCTGCCTCCTGCATGCCTCCTACTGGGGATGTGCCCGCAACCAAGGCACATGACCTTGACCGGAATCGAACCTGTTGAGTCCACAGACCGATGCTCTATCCACTGAGCCACACCGGTCAGGTCTACCCAGTTCATGTTTTGAGTTTTAGACAGTAGTCTCGCCTGCCGCCCTCCCCACGGCCTGAGGCAGATGAAGGCTCCTGTCCGGGAAGCTCTTCCTTTAGGAAGAACCCGCTGCCTCCTCCTGCCCGGCGGGAACACGGCGCAAACACGGCGGTTTGGGAGGGGGAGGGCTGGGCCGGCACGCCATCGTAACTGCCCCTCAGACACTTGGAGAGGACGGCTGAGTCATCCTCTGGCCTCTTCTTCCCAGGGAACGATCCAGTTCCTTCCGACTTGCCCAGCGGCCCTGTCCCCAGCCTTTAATCAGCTCCTCCTGTGGGCCCTGCCGGGTCCTGCCGCTCCCCTCAGCGTCTCTCAGAGATGGGGGTCTGACCCTGCAGACAGCCTGGGGAAGCCCCTCTGTGTCCACGCTCACCAGTGAGCCAAGAGAGGAGCTAAGTCATTCCCCAAGACCTTGCAGGCATTGTTCCTGGACATGGAGGGTGCTGCTGTCCCGTCTCCTCCCCCCGCTGCTGCCTCCCCCTCCGACCCCCCCCCCCCCCCACCAGGTGGGAAGTGATGGGATGTGAGGATGGAGGCGGTCAGGCCAGGCAGCCAGCGCACTGGCTCCAGGGTTCCGCTCCGAGGCCACTGTCGCCCGGTCTTCTAATTTTTAAAAAATTTACTTAATTTTGATTTACTTTTAAATTGAGATCTAATTGGCATATCTATACTAATAAGAGTGTAATATGCTAATTAGACCAGACAGCCGAATGACCTTCTGGATGTCCTTCCGGATGACCTTCCGGATGAAGCCAGGGTTGCGAGGGCTGAGCCCCTTGCACAAATTCCGTGCATTGGGCCTCTAGTGGCATTGTATTAGTTTCAGGTACACGGCGTCCGCCATGCTGAGCACCTGAAACTAATATGCAGTGTTGTATGTGAGCGACACTCAGCGAGAAATAAAGACACTGTGAACGGCCAGGACTTGGTTTCCTGTCATGTGACAATGTTGCTTTGTAATTGGAGCATTTTGGCAAGTTGTTAATGTTGTTACTGATATTGCTGGACGTGTGTCTGCCATCTTGATCTCCATTCTGCTTGTCTGTTCTGCCCTTTGTTCCCTTTGCCCACGGCCTGAGACACTTCCTGGAGCAGTTCCTGTCGGACCCCTCCCTGGTGATGAGCATTCCTACGCTTAGCTTACCTGGGTTTCTGGGTGTAGGATTCTGACGATTTTCTTTCCTTTCTCCCAGTTCTTTAAAATGCCGAACCATTGTTCTGATCTGCTTCCCTGTGTCATCCCCTTGCCGCCCCCAGGATTACCACTAGTCTGTGTTTTGTGTTCATCATTCCTTTGTTCTTTGAGGAATTATTTTATCTCTTACACATAGACCCATAAACAGTGTTCTCTCAGCTTTGTTTAGTTTTGAGCTTTCGATGTTGCATTGTGACCACCTCGTGGCAGGAAGATTGGGGCAGGAGCAGCCTGAAGGCAGGGAGACTGTTTAGTGGTGACTGTCATCGCCAGAAACCAGGTGACGAGAACCCGCATTCGGCCAACAGAAAGAGGAGAGGACCAACCCCAACTTTTCCACAGACAGAGTGCTCAAACCAAGGGATTGTTTTTAAAAATCTATACTAATAAAGGCCTAGGTGGCCCTTGCACGCGACATCACAAGATGGCCGCCACAAGATGGCCACATGCACAGCAGACGCGGGGCCTGATGGCTGCTCCGCACAGTGAGGCCTGGAGGTCCTGCGGCTCCACACAGTGTAGAGGGACCAGTCCCAGCGTCTCTGCTGCTTCGCCCGGAGGAGGCAGGTCCCAGCGGAGGAGGCGGGTCGTGGCAGGGGAGGGCAGTTGTGGGTGATCAGGCTGGCAGGGGAGGGCAGTTGTGGGTGATCAGGCTGGCAGGCAGAAGCGGTTAGGGGCAATCAGGGAGGCAGGCAGGTGAGTAGTTAGGAGCCAGTGGTCCTGGATTGCGAGAGGGATGTCCGACTACCGGTTTAGGCCCGATCCCTGGGCCTAAACCGGCATTCTGACATCCCCCAAGGGGTCCCAGATTGGAAAGGGTGCAGGCTGGGCTGAGGGACATCCTCCCCCCACATACACGAATTTGACGCACCGGGCCACTAGTAAATAAATAAAAGAAATGTAAGCCCTGGCTGATGTGGCTCCGTTGGTTGAGCAGCATCCCATGTACCAAGAGGTCACCAGTTCAATTCCTGGTCAGGGCACATGCCTGGGTTGTGGGCGCATCCCCCACAGGGGTAGGCAGGAAGCAGCCAGTCCATTTCCCTCTTTCCACCAACCTTCTGCTCTCCCTAAAAATCAATGAAAACTTTTTTTTTTTTTTAAAAAGGGAGATATAAAGGAAGAGCTTCTTTAGAAATCTGCCCTCTGATATCTTCAATACTAGAAATAGAAAACTGTTTGTTTACTTTATTGACATAAATAGCTTGCATTTTGACCCTTGCTGTGCTGGTGGTTCCCTGTGGTTGCCAGGCAACAGGGAAAAGCAAACTCGTACCCTTCCTTCCTGGGAGGTCTGTGCATGACGTTTAAGGGTAAGTCAGTAAAGTGTTCCTTTGAGCGGCATGTGGCACTTCATGGTCCTACTGAGCAACCGCTCAGATCTTGGTTTTTAACTCCAAAAGCAAGTCCTGCCTGGTAGGCCATCATGTGTCGAGTTTGCTTTTTTAATTCGGCCACACCCAGACTTTTCTCCGATTTGTGTTATTATACAAACATCTCACCGTCTTTTTCTAACTTGTCCATCGAACATGGCCATTGTTTTCCGAGTCGCTTTCTTAAAACCCAACGATTTGAGCCATTTTTGCAAATGGTAGTTAATTTGAGGCTGTCCACCAGAGGGGAGGTTTTTCACTTTAAAATGAGACGTTGCATTAGCCAGTTTTGTTGAGACCAGAGCAATTAGCTTGTAATTTGTGGTTGGCTGGGAACTGCCTCTTGTTGGAGGGGGAGTCTGAGTAGCTGCAGAAGTCCTCACGCTGACCTGGGTGAGGCCAACTTGGCCGAGCAGGGAGGCTGGGACGCGGCCTGCTCCAGCGGGGGCCATTGTGCTGGACCAATTAGACTTGGAAACTGGTCGGACTTGTTGGATCAGAAAACAACTAGACAGCAAGAGTTTAAAAAAAAAAAGTGATCACATGGGGAAATATAGATGGAATGCAGCAATGGTCAGATTAACTTGTCATCTTTTATTTATTTAATTTTTTCTTTATTTTTTTATATATATTTTATTAATTTTTTACAGAGAGGAAGGGAGAGAGAGAGTTGGAAACATCGACGAGAGAGAAACATCGATCAGCTGCCTCCTGCACACATCCTACTGGGGAAGTACCCGCAACCAAGGTACATGCCCTTGACCGGAATCGAACTTGGGACCTTTCAGTCCGCAGACTGATGCTCTATCCACTGAGCCAAACCAGTTAGGGCATATATATATATATATATATATATATATATATATATGTATTTCAAAGAGGAAAGGAGAGGGAGAGAGAGATAGAAACATCAATGATGAGAGAGAATCATGGATGGGCTGTCTCTTGCATGCCCCACACTGGGGATCGAGCCTGCAACCGGGCCTGTGCCCTGACCGGAATCGAACCATGACCTCCTGGTTCATAGGTCGACGCTCAACCACTGAGCCACACCGGCCGGGCTGCCATCTTTTGAGATGATACCCACTCCCAACTGCCCAGACATCCGGGTGTCTGCTGGCAGGTCCCCGCGTCCCCCTGGCGGAGCGTGTCTCGCTGGCTCTGCCCACCTGCTCACTCTGCCCCTGGGCTCCGCGAGTCCTGTGGGCACAGGCTCCTGGCTCTCACCGCGGCCCCCAGCCTTTCTCGGCGTAGAGAGACTCAGGAAACCCTTGCAGGGTGACTGGACAGCTCTCATCCATAATCTCACGCCTCCTTGTGACGGGGGAGCTTCCCTCTGACGCCGCCCTGTTCTCCAAAGGAGGGCCGCTGGAGCCCGGCAGAGAGAGAGATGTCCTCTTTGTCTTCGTGCCCTAGAGGGTGAGCGCCCGGCTTCCCTGTGGGTCGGGACACAGAACAGACACGTCACTTTAGTGCGTGCTTCTGGCGTGCTGCGGACTGGCCTCGCACTGCACACGGCCTCCTGCCTTTTCTCCTCGCCACAGCCCTCCGAAGCTAAGGCTGTTATTGTCACCGCCGAAAAAAATAGAGAAACCGAGGCAGGGAAGTCAAGCCGACTCGCATGTAAGTTCCGCCTTCCTTATTATGGAAAAGGGGGAAAAGCGCTGAGTGGCAACGACAGAAGTTTCTTCTATTTGTTTTCTTTTTAAATCAGACTGCAATGTAGACTCGGTAAAATAAATGCAATGAGAAGGACAGAAGGGGAATTCACCCCTGGGTAGCCTGGCATAGCGCTCATCATGCGCAGCGTTGCCTAGCAACCTATCAACAGTTCCTGAAATCCAGGTGGACGAGGACCTCTGTTGAGGATAAATATTAGGAAGGATCCAAGCAGCACAAAACTCATCTCCACCAGGTGGCACTCGTGCCCCCAGATGAGGGTCCCGGGTGGGCCTGGTTCTGGTGGTGCTGGCAAAGCCCTTGGTAACAAGATCCAAAGGCTGGCGGTCAGCCTCCGAGGCCGCAGCGGGGGTCCAGGCGGCCTGAGGCGCTGAGGCACCTCGGGACACGCTGCCTGTTTCGCTCTAAGAGGAGTAGGTTCTCAGGTAGCACGGTCCCTGTGGTGTCGCGGATAGACGCGGGCCTGTTTCAGATTCTGGTTCAGGCTTCCTCAAATCCCAGCCCAGCAGTTACCACCTGTAGGGCCCTGTGCAGGTGACTTAACCGTTCTGTGTTCCGGGATCCTCCCCCGGGTGCTCTGCATGCCTGTGGGGACAGTGCTCCGCTCAGAGGCCCGAGTAAGCGCTTAATGAAATGGCATTCTCAGCGTGCACTTCCAGAGGCCGGGAACGCCAATGCAGTCAGCGTTTTACTGGCTCAGGACGTGCCATCAAGGAGAGGACCCTGAGTTTCAGTTTTAAATGCTCGTGCGGAGCTGTGGCTACTGACTACATACACCGAGTGGCCAGATTATGGTGATCTCTGAACGCATCATCATCTGGCCACTCCGTGTATTTGTATCTCAAATGGGTACCAAAAGTATTCTAGACTTTTGCTGGAGATCAACCACCGCTTTGCCCTGAGCTTTCTATCAGCCAATGCAAAGGGGAACACTGATCAGGTGCACGATTTATAGTATCTGTGATATCAAATAAATGAGGTCCTCAAGAGAAGTACACTGAGTGGCCAGATTATTTTGTGTTCAGAGATCATCATAATCTGGCCACTCAGTGTAGATGTTAGATGGTCGTTAGGAGAAGAAAGAGAGGGTTAGCCTCTCCAGTGAGCTAGTCACTTCTAGGTGCTGCTGCTGCAGAGCTGAGCCGGGCAGACACTGCCCTCAGGAAGCTTAAAATCCAGCGAGGAGAAGAAACAGTCAACAAGTAATGACATACATGCAATCCCCTGCAAATGTGCAGAGCCCCAGGTGTCACAGGAATGCAGCCCAGAGGAACTGAATCTGGTCTGGGAGTCAGGGAAAGGCTCAAAGAAGAAGTGACTGGGAGAGGTCGTCAGGCCATTCGCCAACAAGAGGGTGGGTGCGAATTCCAGGCCAAAGAAAGAACATTTGCAGAGGCCCCTAAGTGGGAAGGAACTTGCTCAATTCAAACAACTAAGAACATTCCAGAACGGCCGAGAGGAAGCAAGAGCGGGCAGAGAGGCTCGAAGCTGGAGAGGCTGCCGGTTGAGCAATAGGACCATGGAAGGATTTTACTAGAAAAGCGACATGATCAGACGTGCATCTTGAAAGGTCTTTGTTAGGACTGGAAGGGAGAAGCTGGGTTGAGGCGGGAAGGCTGGTGTGGGAGAGACCAGGACAGAGGCCTTTGTATTATTTTAGCCGAATGGTGACGGCAGCCTGAGCCAGCGTGGCCCGAGGTGATGCTCTGAGAGACACTAGGTGGGCATCGGCGGCTTAGCTGGCGAGACGGCGGAGCCCAGGCTTAAACTGGAGGATGGCGGGCTTGCCATTTCCCAGATGGAGGACACTGGACAAGCGGCGGTGGCGAAGGGAGGTTCAAGTTCAGGATATTTTGAGTCTGAGGCACTTAACAAATATTCAAGAGGAACTCTTAAGAAAGTACTTACGGCCCTGGCTGGGTGGCTCCGTTGGTTGGAGTGTCGTCCTGTACACCAAAAGGTGGCGGGTTCCATTCCTGGTCAGGGCACATACCCAGACTGTGGGTTCCATTCCTGGTCAGGGCACAGACCCAGGCTGTGGGTTCCATTCCTGGTCAGGGCACAGACCCAGGCTGTGGGTTCCATTCCTGGTCAGGGCACAGACCCAGGCTGTGGGTTCCGTTCCTGGTCAGGGCACAGACCCAGGCTGTGGGTTCCGTTCCTGGTCAGGGCACAGACCCAGACTGTGGGTTCCATTCCTGGTCAGGGCACAGACCCAGGCTGTGGGTTCCGTTCCTGGTCAGGGCACAGACCCAGGCTGTGGGTTCCATTCCTGGTCAGGGCACAGACCCAGGCTGTGGGTTCCATTCCTGGTCAGGGCACAGACCCAGACTGTGGGTTCCGTTCCTGGTCAGGGCACAGACCCAGGCTGTGGGTTCCATTCCTGGTCAGGGCACAGACCCAGGCTGTGGGTTCCATTCCTGGTCAGGGCACAGACCCAGACTGTGGGTTCCGTTCCTGGTCAGGGCGTGTGGGAGAGGCAACTGATCAATGTTTCTCTCTCTGCCTCTCTCTCTCTCTCTTTCTCGTTCTAAATATCAATACTTTTTTTCCCCCCAAAAAAGAAAGTACTTACATGTGTGGAGCTCAAAACAAAACAGATTGTGGTTGTTTGTGTAGTTCTAGATGTTCTCAGCGGACAGATGTGAATGGAAACTGTGATGAGACCTTCTCAGGAGAGCGTGGAGTGAGAAGACAGGATGTGCTGGGACAGCACCCAGGGGACCCACTGTTTTCTAAATTGTAGAGACTAGGAATCTGGAGTCAGACCTGAAAATAGAGGAGCATCAGAGAGGAGGACAACCAGGAGGCTCGCGCTCCCCCCCTCCCCGCCCCAATCCTTAGGAAGGGTTCGGGGTCAATGGTACTGTCCGCTACAGAGAAGTCAGGGAAGCTGGGAGCTGAAAAGCTGTCCTTTGCCTCTGGGGACAAGGAGGCCACCGGTGACTCTGGTGGGATCAGCTCAAGGCTGACTGCAGGGAGTGGAAAAGTTAAATGTGAGGCAAGGAAATGGTGATAAATACACTATAAACATTTCCTGGAAAACTGGCCAGGGTTGGTGCCTGTTATTTTAAATAACACTGCTAAAAGTGACAGATGTTCATTTGCGAAAATTTGTCAAATTTAGAAGTAAACAGATTGATTACACTCAAACTTGGAGCCTCTAAAATGAGAAGTAGTCAGTGTTAACATTGTGGTATATACCATTATTAATACACCAGAGGCCCGGGAGGGGGGTGTTACTGAGCCCAGCCTGCACCCTCTCCAATCTGGGACATCTCCCTCACAATCCAGGACTGCTGGCTCCCAACTGCTCGCCTGCCTGCCTTCCTGATTGCCCCTAACTGCTTCTGCCTGCCAGCCTGATCACCCCCTAACCACTCCCCTGCCAGCCTGTTTGCCCCTAACTGCCTTCCCCTACAGGCCTGTTCACCCCTAACTGCTCTCCCCTGCAGGATTGGTCACCCCTAACTGCCCTTCCCTGCAGGACTGGTCACCCCCAACTGCCCTCCCTTGCAGGCCTGGTCCCTCCCAACTGCCCTCCCCTGCTGGCCATCTTGTGTGTTGGAGTGACTGTCAATTTGGAAATTACTCTTTTATTAGATAGGATAGAGGCCTGGTACACGGGTGGGGGCCAGCTGGTTTGCCCTGAAGGGTATCCTGGATCAGGGTGGGGATTCCCTTGGGGTGTGGGGTGGCCTGGGCGAGGGGCCTGTGGTGGTTTGCAGGCCAGCCACGCCTTCCGATGACCCAAGTGGAGACCCTGGTATCTGGGATTTATTTATCTTCTATAATTGAAACTTTGTAGCCTTGAGTGGAGTCCAGGGCCAGCCAGGGTGTGTGTGAAGTTTGGCTTCCTCCATTGCTGGGGAAACCCAAGCCTCCTGCTCGCTCCGTGGATGCAGCCATCTTGGTTGGGTTAATTTGCTTAGTCGCTCCTGATTGGCTGGTAGGCGTGGATTGTGGGTGTAGTGGAGGTATGGTCAATTTGCATATTGCTCTTTTATTAGATAGGACTAGAGGCCTGATGCATGAAAATTCATACAAGAGTAGGCCTTCCTTCCCCCAGCTGCCGGCACCAGCTTCCCTCTGGCACCCGGGACTTGGGCTGGCTTCCCTCTGGCCCTGGCTGGAATGATGTCCAGAAAATGTCTGGTCTAATTAGCATATAACCCTTTTATTATTATAAATGAGAGGCCCGGCGCACAAAATTCGTGCATGGGTGGGGGTGTCTCTCAGGCCGGCCTGCACCCTTGACAGTCGGACATCCCCCTCACAATCTGGGACTGCTGGCTCCTAACCACTTGCCTGCCTGCCTTCCTGATTGCCCCTAACTGCTTCTGCCTGCCAGCCTGATCGCCCCCTAACCGCTCCCCAGCCAGTCTGATTGACGCCTAACTGCTCCCCTGCCAGCCTGGTCACCCCCAACTGCCCTCCCCTGCAGGTCTGGTCCCCCCGCAACTGCCCTCCCCTGCAGATCTGGCCGCCCCCAACTGCCCTCCTCTGCCAGCCATCTTGTGGCGGCCATCTTGTGATGACGTTGTATGAGGGCGTCGTGCCACCTAGGCTTTTATCATATAGGATTATAGAAATGTAGCCTGATCTGTTGGAGTTGGCTATTTAAAGAAGCTCCTGATATATTAGGGTGTGTGTGTGTATGTGTGTGTGTGTGTATGTGTGTGTGTGTTACTTTTGCTTCCTCCTTAAAAGGGGACAGTGGTATGGGGAGTTTCAGTGACCAAACGTATTCAGTGACAAATCTAGCACAATTGGTGAAGGAAATGTGGACAGGTATTGCAGATTAGAAAAGGTTGAAACTTAGGTTTTTGGTAGCTGGGTGGGGTGGAAAATGAAACAGAGTGTATACTCGATTCTAATCTGTGACATACCCATGGAAATAGCTCTGTTGACTGACTCAAATGTCGTTTCCTTCTCAATGCATCCCCGATCTTTCCTGGGCAGTCTGATCTAGCGAGTTCCTCCATGCTCCTAAGAGTGCTACTACCTATGTTTAACAATATACTCAGGATTGCTCTGGCTGGTGTTTCTCCATGGTTAGACTGTCAGCCTCTCACCAAAGGGTCCCAGGTTCGATTCCCAGTCGAGGGCACATACCTGGGTGGCAGGTTCGATTCCCAGTCGAGGGCACATACCTGGGTGGCAGGTTCGATTCCCAGTCGAGGGCACGTACCTGGGTGGCAGGTTCGATTCCCTGGCCCAGCGTGTGGAAGGCAACCAATCAGTGTGTCTCTGTCACATCAATGTTTCTCTTCCTCTCGCTCCCCGTCCCTTCCACTCTCTCTACAAATTCATGGGGAAAAATATCCTCGCGTGAAGATTAACAACAGCAAAACAAAATAATAATAATAATGTGCTCATTATTTTAATAAAAATAATATATACTCCGTTTCAATATTATGCTTTAAGGAGGCAATCCGGTGTCGTGGTTAAGAACATAGGATTTAGGTTTAAACAGCCCAAGTTCAATTTCCAGCCTTTACCATTAATTAGTTGTGTGACCCGGGACGAGCTAGTTAGCCTCTCTAACTAGCTAATTAATGGTGTCCTCATTTATAAGTGGGAATAATTGCACCTACTTAATGGAATTGTTGTGAGAGACAAGTAGGACAATATTTGCAACATCTGACCCGTCCCAAAGCACAATCGATAAATAATGGGCGCAATTATTTTTATTACAGAACGTGCCACGTGGCCCTGCAGTTCCGGGGTGGGGCGCGCTCTCCGGTCTAGACTGTGAACGCCTCCGAGGCTCCGAGTCCTGGCCCAGCCTCTCGCCCGCCCCCCGGAGCAGCTCAGACACGGTAGCCAGTGCCGACGTGTTTGCTGGGAGACACTGAGCCAGGGAAAGTGCCAGATCAAATGCCCACCCCCCGACACACACACACACACACACACACACACACACACACACACCCCACCACAGGAACTCTGACTTTCAGAATAAATTCTAACTGCACATCGTGAACTCTGGTGAGCAGTACCTAACAAGGCCGTTTCCACTTTGAATGCAGGCGCGTTGAATGAGCACTTAGTCCGCGGCCCGTTTTGTCCTGGTGCTTCCCATGGTCTGTAAGCCGCTTTCTGAGCTGAGCTGGGTGTTGTGTCTTCTTTAACAGGAGGAGACCGGGGCCCAGGGGGTGCCTGGACTCTGTCGTTCCTGGGGTTTCGGGGGGGCCCTCAGAGGAACCCCCGAATCCCCTTCTCCCCTTTGGGTTCCCCAAGGTGAGGAGAAGCAGCAGCCTCAGCGTTTCTTCTCTCCTTAGCAGGATGTGTCTATTTCACCGTCTCTTTTCTCTTCTGGACGAACAAACAGAAGAAAGCCTCGCTTCCTTCGGGATGGCCCCCTGCTGGCCCAGGCAGGCCCCCTGCAGAGCCCTGCTCGGGATGCCAGGCGGGATGCGGAGCGGGGAGGGTTACGGCACCCCACGGAGGGAGGGTCCGGGCAGGAAGTGTGTTCAAGAGGCGTCTGAAACAGGCGTTCAGTACAGGAAGATGATAGTAACGGTCATTCCGGTCTCACCCCGGGGTGTAAAATCAACCAGGTCGCCCGTGGAACCGTAAAACCAGCGGTAAGCTACGCAAAACGGGGAGTGGAAGGCAGGAAGAGTTCCTTTAAGCAGCGGATGGCCGTCAGAGAGAGCGTTTCGGGCCGTGTGACCCGCGCTGCGGCGCTCACGCCGTTTCTTGCTCGCCGGCTCTGCTGCCTCCGGGAGGGGACCAGACGCGCTTCCCGACCAGAGGAGCCGGGCGGCTGTCTCACTTCCAGGAAGCTGCCTGGCGCCTCTCCAGATCCCACATGTGTTCCTCTGGACCAGAGGCCTCCTGACTTGGGAAAATAGTTTTACTCCCCTCCTCCCTTCTCTGGACGTCCGGCAGAGACCTGAGCTGGGATGGGAAACATTTTCTGGGTCCCAAAGGAGCCTCCATCCGCTGGGGAGAGCGCGCGAGAGCTGAAGGGAGCTGGGAGGGCCGTCAGGAAGGGGGCCAAGATGCTGGCAGAGCGTTCCGGAACATTCCGCCTGTAAGCACACTTTCTTCATTCACAGTCCCCTTCCACCCCACGACAGACAGAATGGGACCCTGCAGAGTGTGGCATTATTTTTCCCTCGCGTACATCACAAAAGGTGCAAAACCCGCCCCGTTTCAAAGGACAGCGGCACGGCGCCTCGCCCATTTATTCCTTAGACACTTCCCGGTAGTCCACTTTCAGGACTGGGCACAGAAACAGCAGAAACCGCTCTGCCAGCTTGAGATCAACTGCTCTGCTTCTCTGAGGCTATAAATAGGTTAAAAGGAGGCGGGGGGCGGGGGGAGGCCACATCCAGGACACAGGCAGGTTGCCTTATTTTGGCTCCCATTTCCCCAACAATAATCTAAAGCACGGTAAGTAGAAAAACGGTTCCATCGGATGAAACGCGCTTCGGATGCCCTAAGAGGAACCCACGCGTGAGCGAGGCCGCGGGTTGGTCTCCTTGTGGAGCGAACGGCGTCCTGAGGGCACGCGGTGCTTTCGGCAGAACTCTCTGGGGAAACAGGCCGCGCTTCCCCGGAAAAGCCTTTGGAAACCGCTACCAGGGGAGCACCTTTCTGGAATGGAGGGTGGGATCGCTTCCAGACTCAGCTCTTTGGGGGGGAGACAGTATTCTGAATGGAGGGACTGCGTCACGCGGTGTCTGCCGGGGGGTGGCTGGCTGGCCCTGGGTGGCTCAGTGGTTGGAGCTTGTCCCGTGTACCGAAGAGGATGGGGGTCGATTCCTAGTCAGGGCACACACCTCGGGGGCAGGTTTGATGCCCAGTCAGGGGGAGCAACTGATTGATGTTTTTCTCTCTCTCTCTCTCTCTCTCTCCCCCCTCCTCCCTCCTCTCTCTCTAAAAATCAATAAACATTTCCTCGGGTGAGGATTAAAAACAGTAAAAGGCCCAGTGGGGTGATGCCTTCATTCAGGATCCATCGAAGACACTTGCTAAATGCTTGATCGATACACGTTGGGGGTGCTGCCAGCTGTTGGGGTCACACAAGCGGCCGTTTGGAGCCGTCCAGAAGCAGCGAGGCTCACCTCACCTCACAGGCGGAGTCCGTCTTCCCTCATCGCCCAGGGCTGCCTGCAGGCGGGACCGGGCCGTGGGGCTGGGGATAGCCGCTGCAGCGCATCTCCAAACACGGGAGCAGGGCGGGCAGCACCCCTGCAGGCCGGGCAGCGGCCTCTGTCGCTGGCCCGTGGCCTTGGGTCGGGCCGGGCCTCCTAGGAGAAGCAGCCGCACGGGAGGGCCTCTCTGGAGCTGCTGTCCTGCCCGTGTCCTGGGCTGAGTGGCTCACCCCTCACCACCTGAAGCTCTCCGCGAGGAGACAGAGCTTGGGCGAGGGCGGGGAGGTGCGCCGGATCTGCGGGGACGGTAACCGGATCGCTCACGTGTCCCTTAGGAGCAGCTCGCTTAGGCGGCTCGGGCTGTAGGCGGCTGGGCTGCGTCTGTCCGAATACTCGGACCGTTTACGTGGACAGACTTGTTGGGGAGCAGTGAGAGCTGTGGTTGGTGGTATGGAGCAGTGATTCTGTAGCACGTCCTGTCTCCCCCCCTCCCCCCCTCCCCCCCCGCCCCCCGCCCCCCGCCCTGCTGTGCCTGCATAACTGAGTGAGAGCAGGGCTGGGGCTTACAGGCCCTCCCCCACCTGACCGTTGCCACTTCCCGGGCGGGCGGCTCTTTAAGAGGGGCCGGCGGTGTCCTCCCGCGTTCTAGGTTGCGGTGGTCATGCTTTGCTCTTCATGGTTGCGGTTTTTCCTCCATGCGGACGGAGGGCGCTGAAGTCTGGGTTCGTCTCTCGCCCACCATCCTGCTCAGGCCAGGCCCGAAGGCATGGACAGGAGGGGGAAGTCCCTAACCGAGATGGACTCGGCATCAGCCTTAAGCCATCTGGGCTGTTGACTTAGAATTCACACCGATGGTCGATGCTTGGATGCTATCGCACGGCTACCGTGGGGTCTGTTTCCCAAGTGGCCCGTTGTCGTGTGGACCATGGTCACCTTTGCTAGGAGCCGGCGTGACTGGGCCCTGGTGACCCCAGGGGGGGAGCGAGCCCAGCCAGCAGCACAGGGGGTGCCCACCCCTCGCTGCTCCTCCTCCTCCGGGCAGGACCAGGCCGAGCTGGTAACAGCAGGGGGGCGGACAGCTGGGAGGGACAAGCCCAGGTGCCCAACTGCACGCCAGGCCAATGGAGACACGCTGCCAGTGCATCTTGAAGTACAAATCCGGGCACCGTGGCGTAGCTGTGACAGGACTGGGGACACCTGGAGCAGGGGTGGGGAACGTCCAGCCCACGGGCTGCATAAGGCCCTGGAAATCGCTTGGTCTGGCCCGGCCAAGGCATCAGGGGTACATTAATCAAATGTTTGACCAAATATAGCAGCCTCCTCTTTCCCCCTTATAAATGTAAATTATTAACCATAAATACAGAAAATTAAGTGTTTGGTAAGTAAGCGTATATCCAAGTGGACAAGGCTTCCTGTTTGCCCACTTCTCTCTGCTCTGCCTGGTGCTGGGCGGAGCCAGGCTCAGCTGGGCTTTCTGCCCATCCTTGCTGACTTATTTTATTTATTGTTGATAGTATTACAGATGTCTCCCGCCCCTCCCCCACCCCTGCTCCTTTATCCCCCCCCTGCCCGGCCCCTGCCCACCTGACTAATTTTTAAGTAGATAATTGTGTATGGCCTGAGAATGATGTTATAAATATCCACATGGCCCTTGGCAGAGAGAAGGTTCCCCACCCCTGACCTAGAAAAAGACACTGCAGTCAGCAGGGAGGTGGCTGGTGGAAGACGGGTGTTTGGTAGTCTGTGGATTAAAACCAGGACAGAGCCCTGGCTGGTGGCTCAGTTGGTTGGAGCATCGTCCTGTGAACCAAAAAGGTTGTGGGTTTGACACCTGGTCAGGGAACATACCTAGGTTTCTGGTTCAATCCCCAGTAGGGGCATGTACAGGAGGCAACCAGTCCATGTTTCTCTCTCTTTCTCTTACTCGTTCCACACTCTAAAAACCGATGGAAAAAAATATCCTCGGATAAGGATTAAAAAAAAAGAGCACGGGCTTTGAAGTCAAGAGTGTGAATCCCAGCTCACGGCTTAATAATTGTGTGACTCTTGTGAAAATTACTTAATCTCTCTGAACCTCAATTTCTATTTCTCTCAAACGGGCATGATTAATTTCCCTGCCACTTAGGGATTTTGTGAGCATTAAATGAAGTAAGTGCCTGGCTTATCATAGGCACTTGCAAACTTACCTATATATATAAAAGGCTAATATGCAAAGTGTCCCCTCGGGAGTTCGACCAGGAGACTGGGAGTTCGATTGCTCACTGTGACGTGCGCTGACCACCAGGGGGCGGCGCAGAATGAAGGAAGCTGGGGAAGGAAGGCCCTGGCCAGCAGCTGAAAGGCCCCGATCGGCCCTGATCACCAGCCAGGCCTAGGGACCCTACCCATGCACGGATTTTGTGCACCGGGCCTCTACTAGGTATAATAACTACCTTTTTAAGGCGCTTTAGAGGTAAAGAGAAAGGAACCACAAGGCTAATAACTCATCGATTACTGACTTAGCTGATGATCACAAGCATCTTAAAGCGGGAGGGGTCTCTCAGGCTTACGGCGTGCCAACATCTCCCTCCCTTCGCGCGGACCCGTGTTTCCATGAGCTTGAGAAATGTGGCCTGTAAGCTACAGCGAGAATGGCTAAGAAGACATGTTTCAGAGGCGGCACGTTTTCGGCGTTTGAAAAGGTAGGGCTGAAGCTACTATTTTAGGAAATGCACGTAAGAAGATCAGCGTTTCATCGGCTGTGTGAGGGGGAGGCATCAACAGGAATGGTTGCCTCGAACTACTTCCTCTTTATAACTCCGCTGATGCGACGGAGTATTAAATGGGAGTTTCCCCGCAGCAATATTCTCCTCCAGGGGCTCGGAAAACAGAAGCGAAAACGCAAACGGTTCCTAGATGAGGCCGTCCGGCTGGCGAGATGGTTTTATAAGACACTCGGCGCTTCGGGAAGGCGTTCTGCTTCCGTTCGTGTGCAGCCGAGCGAGGGCCGGTCCAGCGGGATGTGTGCAAACTCCGGCCCACGGCACCGGTGTGCCGTGCGTGGCCGGCGCTCCCGCTACCTGCGCTGGAGGCTCCACTGGACCCCCAACAACCGCCTTCTTCAAAACGGTTACCCGTTTCCACGGGGACCTTCTGCTGCCACGCTCTTACCGAAGCGCATCGCTGGGCCAAGACGCTTTGCTGCTCTGACAACCCTCGCAGACGCCGGCCCACCAAGCGGAGGCCACAGGAGCGCAGTGCCGGGCCTTCGCGGCTGCTGAATGGTGCCTGAAAGAGTCGGCGCGGACTCCAGGGGCGCCTGGCTTGCTGATTCTAAAATGACACTCGTTGCCCAGCCGGTGTGGCTCAGTGGTTGAACGTCGACCTATGAACCAGAAGGTCACAGTTCAATTCCCGGTCAGGGACAGGCCTGGGTTGCGGGCTCAATTCACAGTGTGGGGCGTGCTGGAGGCAGCCGATCCCTGATTCTCTCTCATCATTGATGTTTCTCTCTCTCTCTCTCTCTCTCTCTCTCTCTCTTTCTCTCTCTCCCCATCCCTCTCTGAAATCCATGAAAATATGTGTTAAAAAAAAAATAAAAAGACATTTGCATTAAGGAAGTGATGCTTATTTCACTACACGAGCAGACAAACAGGACCTGTGAAGAGAAATAGTGCAAATCGGGGGGTGTCTCTTTTTGCAAACACACGAACACCGCAGAATCAACAAGCCAGGTGTGAGTGTGAGCAGACTTTGCCCACTTACTGCAGGCAGAGCTGTGCTCTTAGCAATAGTCTCCTTACTGCTCAAGGAGCTTCCTTATTTATCCCTGGATCCAAAATCAGTGCTTTCATCTGAAACAGCCATGAACAAGTATGACTGGAGAAGTCCCTGGGGCTCCCTCCGCCCGCACCCTCCCCCCACACCCGCATTTTTCTGCTGCTTTGCCTCCTCCGCTCTCTCTGCCTCCGTGCCCTGCACGAGGACCCGCCGTGGCCTGGCTTCCTGAAATCCCTTCCCAAGTCTCCTGAAAGAGCGCTACGTTCGGTGTTGACAGGAAAGAATTAAATTCACATCAGTATGAATCAGTGATGTATCAAATCCGAACGCACTTCAGTAGCATCCAAGTACGGACTTCAGTTCCCTCGCTGCTGCTTTCTCCCATCCCGGCCGCTCTGTGCTTCTTGGGGCCCGCTGTCCCAGCGCCCACTGTTCGGGGGTAGCCGCGGGGCCCTCTGGCCTGAGCAGCGGCTCCTGCCCCCTGGGAGGGCGCTCCCTCCTCGTCTCGTCCATCTCCTCCCGACTCCCCGCCTTGCCACCCCTTTCTCCTTCCCTACTTTCCTTCCTCGGCCCTCCCTTCCCTTGCCCTTGATCCCGTATCATTAGCTCGTTAATACTAACAGGAAAGAGGCAAAGGGGATGTCAGGCGTCAGGGGCTCGTCATTTCGGCAGCGTGGCCAGGAAGCTGGCGTTTCACACGGCGCCAGGGACCCAGCAATGGGGAGAGAGACTCACACCCGGGAAAGTTGGGGGGACTGTGGAAGGTGCTTGCTGTCCGTCACGCCTGGGAACAGACGTCACTGGCCAGAATGGGTGTGGCCACTGCAAGGGCTGGTTCCCTGGCATCCACCCCACGGCCCCGCGGGCCCCGCGTGCAGGGCACTGCGGCGAGCCTGATGCTGGCCCGGACCCGGCTCCAGCCTGGGAAGGCGGCTCTGGACACTGGCTCTGCTCCTGGCTCCACGGAAGCCCCGGCTACACATCTTCTATGGCTGAACCGAAGCAAAGTGGACTTGGGCAACCCAGGGGTGTAATGCCCCAGAAACAAAGCTTTCGACCACCTCACATCCTCCCGTGAGAGTCTCGGAAAATTCCTTTCCTCGGGATATCGCAAGCAGTCCACCCCCAGCAGCAACGGGGAGACGAGGCGCGCTCCTGTCCGGTGATAACAGCCTTATCCTCGAGGCATTCCTCAGCCATGTGGCTTTCCTCCTGGTTCGTCTCAACGCCATGGTCACGAAGAGGCGTGTGCTGATGGCTGCCTGATGGTTCCGGCCTGCGCTCTGCTCTCGCTCAGCGGGGGGTGTTTCCAGCTCCCTGCTCTCTGGCTGCCCCGTCGGCCGAGTCCCCGGGAGGCCTCATGGGAGGCCTCATGGGAGAGCGTGGGGTGAGAGGAGGAGAGAGCAGGGAGTTCCTCCCCCTCTCGTTCTGGTGAGCCGGTTCTCTGGCCTGGGCTGCTTCTCGCCTCGCGTCCAGCTGCTGTCGGCTAGCTCCTTCCTTTGTGGCCTCAGGGCTGCCAGGAGCCGTCCCTCCCTGCCGCTGCCTTCTCTCCGATAGTCCGTGTTCCAGGTTCTGATAACACCACCTTCTCTCTCCAGCCCTGGGAGGGGTGGGGGAAGAAGGGGGCAGGGGGGAGATAATGGCTTCTGATTGTCGTTAATCTTCAGGTCACCTCCAACATCCCCACTCAACTCCTTGGTTCTAGTTCTTCCATCACGTGGATGACAAGTTCCTGTATTAAATTCCTCTGTTTGAAACACCTACTGTGGTTTCTGTTCGCTTAACGGAGCCCTGACTGGGATAGAGGGCTCCAAACTATAAGAGCCCTAGCTGGTTTGGCTCAGGGGATAGAGGGTCAGCCTGCAGACTGAAGGGTCCCGGGTTCAATTCCGGTCTAAGGCTACATACCCAGGTTGCAGGCTTGATCCCCAATAGGGGGCCTGCAGGAGGCAGCCAATCAATGACTCTCTCTCATCGTTGATGTATCTATCTCTCTCCCGCTCTGAAATCAATAAAATTATATATATATATATATATATATATATATTTATGAAAAAAAGCCTATAAGAAGAACAAACAGCAGGAGCTTCCTTCTGGGGCGGTGACCGCATGGAGGCAGCGCCTGTGCTGAGAAGGCCTGGACGCCCCACGGCTCTGTCTGCACACCTGGTCCTTGGCGTCTCTCCCGCTGGCTGCTCCTGAGTGCTAGCTTTTTCCGATACACTTCCATCTAAAACCAGCTGAGGAATGATAACCTCGGAACCTCTCCGATCTCAGGTCTTGGGAAGTCTTCGCAAGCCCAACCCGGGTGACAGAAAGTCCTTATCATTCCAGGGGACAGTCGTTAGAGGGGATGAGCCAGGCTCCTAAACCACCTCACGGAGGAAGGCAGCCTCCTGAACAGGGAGGCCACCTTCCAAGTGGGCCCTGCACGAGAGAGGAGCTAGGACCGCGGTGGCGCCGGCACCGTTTGCGCTGGTGACTTGTTGTAACGGTGGACACAACTCCAGGAGAGAATAGGAGCGGTGGGAGAGGAGACAACCCTCAAGCAATCACTGGAGTCTTGAAAGTGCGCTCCACGTAAAGAACACTCACAGGACCAATACACAGAGTTGGGTTGACGGTCGCCCTGAGGCGGTTGGCAGGTGTGTACGGGGTAACGGACCCTTCCTCGTAGGCGACTCAAGTCATCCACGGAAACGTGCAGACGGATGTGTTCGTCGTCGAAAAAGACCGAAAACTCCTGGGCACGAGGGGCTGATCCTAAGTTTGACGTGGGAAGACCGTAAAGGTGGGAAGAACAACTAAAACGAACAGGAAAAAGGCCAGCAGCAGCAGCAAATGCCCAGCAGCAGCTCAGACCACAGTTCCTGGGGGGGACGTGCTGGGCACGATCTGATCCCGGGCTTCCTCCCGGTGTGTACGCGCTGTAAGCCTCACCCAGCTGACGGCGCTGTGGCCGGGCCTTAGCCAGCGCTGTGGCCCAGAAAGGGGTTCTATGAGACGTCCCTCACAGAGTCACCCAACGGGGCTGCTTTCCTAACTGGGCAAGCATGGTGGGTCGTCATGCCCAGGCCTACAACTTTCTTAGTAAAAGTTTACTGTTGTCTTAGGCAAGCCCTGTCCATAGTTTCTGTGCAGGTGGGCAACTTGGAAATACCTCTTGGTCGACCCCTCCTCCTAAGTGTGACCACCCTCGCCCTGGCGGGGTAGCTCAGCTGGATAGAGTGCCTTCCCGATATGCCAAGGTTGCGGGTTCGACCCCCGGTCAGGGCACACAGAGGAATCAACCAGTGACTGCATAAGTAGGAAGGAGAACAACGAATTGATGTATCTCTTTCTCTCTCCCTTCTGTTCCCGCTCTCAAATCAATAAATTAAAAGGAATGCTCATGTTCAAGTGTGACCTCCTCCACAGAGCACCTCGGCGTGCTGCCTCTCCTGTCACCTGGTCCTCCCACCTGCACGGAACCTTCCTGGCTGCCCTCGATTCCGAATGCAGAAACGAAGCTGCGGACGGCCGTTTCCCGGGAGCCCGTGCTCAGCCTGGGGGGAGCGTGCTTCCAGGCGTCCTCCCTGGTTGGCTCAAATAGACTTGTACGAAATTCTCCACGGGCTTGCGTGTTTCCTACATTGAGCGCTGTCCAAGCTCAATGTCAAGGGTAAGTCTGGGCTGCGCCTGAGGGGTGTGTGAGGGAGGCAGATAGCGTATCTTCCCCTCTGCGCACCCAGGACCCCTGCCGCTTCCTCTCCTGAGCCTGGAGAGGGGTTTCTGCCCCTGCCTCGCTAACAGGGCTTCACAGCAAAGGGCTCTGGGAGACGGTGAGGGCCTTTCCCCTTCCCCTCGGGGTGGGCGTGTCCCACCTGCTCTGCACCGGGGCCTGGGGACGCCAGTGACGTGGCCGGGACCATCGCTGTGGTCAATAATCCTGAGTCTCACCGGACAGCAGCACGTCTTTGCTAGCGAGTCTGGGAAGTACCTGCCCTAGAGCAGTGGCTTGTAACACTGTGAGTCCGAGTCCTTTTGGGAGAACCCTCAGGTGGGTCAGTCTCCTTCCCAGAGAAATATGTGTAGGTGCCACGAGTGAGAGTGAGCATGCTCACACACACACACACACACACACACACACTGACATACATCTCAGCAGGCTTGCTGATTCCAGATGAAGAATCCCCTGGCCCCTGGCCACACGGTGTTGGTCATATATGCTTCTTTTGGGTGCTGTCTGTGGATGTAACTGGTTTTTCCAGTAACTGACTTTCTCTCCATTTACCTTCTTTTAGATGATAAATTCAATGTCAAAATGCAACATCTCGCCCTGGCCGGCGTGGCTGTTGGGAAGAGTGGCGTCCCCCACACTGAAAGGCTGCGGTTCCATTCCTGGTCGGGGCGCACACCTAGGCTGTGAGCTCAAGTCCCGGTCAGGGCGAGTATGGGAGGCAACTGATCGGTATTTCTCTCTCTCATTCTCTCTCCCTTCCCCTCTCTCTAAAACCCATAGGCATGGGCCAGCGGCGTGGCTCAGTGGTTGAGCGTCCACCTATGAACCAGGAGGTCACGGTTCGATTCCCAGTCAGGGCACAGGCCCGGGTTTCGGGCTCGATCCCCAGGGGGATGGGTGGTGCAGGAGGCAGCCGATCCATGATTCTCTCTCATCATGGATGTTTCTACCTTGCTATCCCTCTCCCTTCCTTTCTGAAATCAACAAAAATATTTTAAAAATAAAATCAACAAGGATGTCCTCAGGGGAGGATTAAAAAACAAATATTTGAGCTTATTCGGAAAACAGACAGAAAACAGAACCTGTCGGCCACTCGGGGAAGTTCCGCGCCTTACCTGTGGGGCCTGCTGTGCTGAGATCGCTCTCTCCCGGGCAGCACGAGACGGCGCCGTGGGGCAGAGATTTATGGGGTGCTATTGCCGAATGTGTGTGCACGCTGCTTCCTGCGGGGAGAGACCCGTGACCAAAGACTTCCGTTTGGGGATGGATGGGGGGCCCAGCATAACGAGTCTCCTGTAACGAGGCACCGCAGAGGCGGCCGAGGCGGCCCTGCCGTCCCTGTGGGCTCGGGCTGCACAGAGCTGCTCATCCCGCCGGCCTTTGCTGTGGCTGCCATGGCCGGACTCCTGGTCCTAACTCTGAGGAGTGCCCGGTCGTGGACAGGTACTAGGAGATGAAATGCCATCGGTCCTGAGCCATTGTCATCTTCCTCTGCCCTGAGAGCAAGAGAGAAATGGCTAGCGTGGCCCCATACATCCTCCGGAGCTTACAGGTTCATTGACGAGTGTATTTATGGACTGACCTGGGCAGGAAGCCTAGGAGACGGGTGTGTCCTGGCTCTGAGGTAGTGCTAGAGATCGCAAGGGAATGTTCCTGGTAAGCCCAGTGTATGTGTGCTCACAGGAATGCGAGTTCTTTAGCATTAAGGTCTGAGAGCATAGACCAGAAGAACAGGAGATGGCAGTTCCATGGTTGAGTAAAAATAAGAAATTGCCTTTCTTTTTCATCATTTTTGTTCTTATTTTATTTTTTCATCACCATTTACCCCCCACCCCCCATACCCTCTTCCGCTTCCACCCATCCCCCATCCCCCCAAACTGGCTTTCTTTTAAACATTTGTTGCTATTTGTTGTGGAACAACAAATGGATGTTTCTCGCTCTCCCTTCCTCGCTCCCCAAAACCACCACCACCAATCATAGTAATAATAACAATAGGCGGCAGCTGGAAGATCGCTGAGGTTGGTGGCCAGCTCAGTTTTAATGCCGTCGTAGGAGCCAAGGGTGGCGGTATGAAAGAGAGGTGAGAAACCATTACTGAGTTTTCCCAAACTTGATGGTGGGAGAGAGCTTGTAAGACCCAGGCTCCCTTTGCAGTAAACGTAAGAAATGCAACCTGATTCCCTCAAAATTCGGGTCAGATAGAGCCCCCTTTTCCTGAGGACCCCAGCTCAATCTTCTGCACCTTTCCACCCACCCAGCACACTTTTTTTCTAACAATATTTTACTCACAATTATCTTTTCTTCTAGGAACTTGCTGACAGTCCAGTGTACAGCATCATCCACTCCTCAGGGCATTGATGGCTACCACCCCCTGGGGTGACCAAGGCGGGCTTCACCGGGACACCTCAGCACAGTGACGGGGACTGGGGTTTTCCATCGTTAAACTTCAGGGCCCCTTTTATGAGCAGAGAGTCATGCAGGAGCTGTTAGAGTGGAACCCAGGTAGAGCTAAACTGGCGTAGGCAGCAGCTCATCAGGAATCCGCAGACTCCACAGCTAAGTTCTCACAGGTGCGTAGTGGGCCACCCCGTTTGGAGGGCTCTCGCAGACACAGGCCCCTGCCCCCATCCCTGGCAGCTCTACCCAAAGACCTTGACTGTATTCTCTCTTCTGCAGGAAGGCAAGGTTGTCACCTGGGCCCATGGGGCCTTAGACGCCCTGCACTCAGCAGATTGTGTCTTCTCAGCGGTCATTCTCCTTTGAGGGGCCGTCATAGCCAACCGGCAGGCTGGGAAGGAGGACTCCCCCCCCTGCACCCCATCCACTGCGGGAGCCTCCCACACATACATGCCCACGCCCCGGGGACCCACGGCTTATGAACTAGAAAGAAGGTCCTCTTCCATTAAAGAGCATGCAGTGACAATGCTCAGCCGGAGTGGCTCCATGGTTGAGCGTCGACCTATGAACCAGGAGGTCGTGGTTTGATTCCCGATCAGGGCACATGCCCAGGTCACGGGCTCCATCCCCAGGGTGGGGCGTGCAGGAGGCAGCCGATCCATGACTCTCTCTCATCATGGATGCCTCTCTCTCTCTCTCTCCCGCTCCCTTCCTCTCTGAAACCAATAAAAATATATACATTTGTGAAGAAGACTGTGCAACTAGGAGACCCGAGGACCTTGCAGGCGAAGCTGCGGAGCTGAACTGGCAGCGAGTCCTCAGCACGCGCTGGCGCTCGCGGGAGCGTTTTCAGCCTTGCTCCTTCCTAACACGTCCCCATGGAGACCGCCCAGCGTGGCCACGGCTGGTGGAGAGGCTCGAGAGCAGCGGTTCTCAACCTTCCTCACGCCGCGGCCCTTAACACGGTCCCTCACGTGGTGGTGCCCCCAGCTATACAATTGTTTCCGTGGCTACTTCATCACTGTGAGGTTGCTGCTGTGATGAATCGTCATGTAAATATCTGTGTTTTCCGATGGTCTTAGGCTCTACAGCAGCGCTTCTCAACCTTTCTAATGTCGCGACAGGCTGAGAACCGCTAGCAGGGTCGCCTAAGACCACTGGAAAACACAGATATTTACATGATGACTCATCGCAGTAGCAACATTACAGTGATGAAGCAGCCACGAAAATAATTTCATGGCCGAAACCGGTGTGGCTCAGTGGATAGAGCGTCGGCCTGCGGACTGAAAGGTCCCAGGTTCGATTCCAGCAAGGGCATGTACCTGGGTTGCGGGCACATCCCCAGTAGGGGGCGTGCAGGAGGCAGCTGATCCATGTTTCTAACTATCTCTCTCCCTTCCTCTCTGTAAAAAATCAATAAAATATGTTAAAAAGAAAAGAATTTTATGCTTGGGGTCACCACCACATGAGGGACGGTGTGAAAGGGCCGCGGCGTGAGGAAGGTTGAGAACCGCCGCTCTAGAAAAGGTATGCGGCAATGTTTATCTTCTCACGAGGGCCGATTCAGAGAAACAGCCACAGAAGTTGTAGGGCTACATGTTCTGTTTAAGATAAAAATAGCTTTGTTATTTTTTTCCCTGATTATAAAGAGTTCATGTTTATTCTCCCCCAAGACCTGAACATAGTTTGTGTGAAGAAACTGTCAGCACAACTTGGAATGCCGCAGCCCACAGGGCCCCGGTTTAAAGGAGACTCCAGTTTCTTCAGCATTTGACATCTTTGTCTGCGACCACGTCAGGGACGATTGTCATGCACCCACGGGCGGGGGAGGGTTGGGGCAGGTGCGGTCGGGGCCTGGCGAGAGGACCCCGGAGAGAGAGTCTGAGACTTGGGCCTGCTCCCTTCGCTCAGCCGCCCTGACACAGGTGGTGTCTGCCGGGAAGGGCCCCGCGTGCTTTGGGGGCTGCTGGTCCGCATGGCGAGCTCTGACGTTCCGGTCTCTGACGTTCTGCCTGGTCAGAGGCGAAGGAGATGGCCACTGTGACCCCTCAGCCAGGACCCGCTTCTGCTCGGCCCGCTGCGGGGAGTCTTCAGCGTGGCGCTGAGGTCCATCTGGAAACGGCGGAGACTAGAGGGCGCCTCCACTTACCGAAGATGGTACCAATGGGTGGAATGGCTTGACAGCTCAGCGATGTTGACTGAGCGCCTGGTGTGTGTGTCTAGGCGCTGGGGACGCAGCAGCGGGAGAGACACATGTCCTGCCCTTGAGGATGCGCATTGTCCCCCGAGGAGGCGGGCTGAGAGCCCGGCTGACACGCGAGTGCACCTGCTCGAGGCCCTGGCTGATGTGTCCGCGTTCCACGTTGGTTCACGTTGGTTCACTGAGTCAGTGGTCCCTAAGCGTGGCTTATGTGCTATCTTGGCTGTGAATACGTGGAAATGTTTGTTGTTTGTCTGTATATATTTTATTGATTTCAGGGAGGAAGGGAGAAGGAGAGAGAGAGAGGAGCATCAGTGATGAGAGAATCATGGATCGGCTGCCTCCTGCAGGCCCACACTGGGGATGGAGCCCGCAACCCGGCCTGTGCCCCGACCGGGAATCGAACCGTGACCTCCTGGTTCAGAGGTTGGCACTCAACCGCTGAGCTACACCGGCCGGGCCGTGAAAATGGTTTTGGGTTAAATAATTGTCTTTCGGCAGCATTTCCACTTGCTCACACCTGTGAGGATGTACGCACCGGCTCCATCCAGTAAACAGGTGTTTCGTTTGAGGGACTGAAGCAGAAATAGGGATCCCCTCACACTTCGCTGCCCGCCTCTTCATTGGGTGTGGAAGGCCAGTGGCTTCTCCTTGGCCACATTTGCTTTTCCTGCGGTCCTCGCGGGTCTCCTCAGCGACGAGATGACGGGCGCCAGCTGTCGTTAGAAACATGGAAATGCTTTTATAAAAAAAGGTGGGAAAAATGCCTCGTCGTTTTTTAGATCGATTTATTGTTTAGCAGCAAGCGTTGGCCATAGCGGTGCTAACTTGCTACAGCTTGAGAGGAAAGAAAAAAGACAATTATTTTTACCAGTTGAAATGACAAAATGCTAAATTATAAAATGTCAACGGAACACTCGACATTTAAAATGACACGCAACCATGGAGGCACACCAGCCGGGCAGGGAAACCATTTGAATTTTTCAGTGGGTCTGTCATTTATTTGAGGGATCAGTGTTCTGAGCTGTAGAAAAATGCATTTTGTGAACAAAAAATTACACTTGAGTTTCTCTGCCCGATTTCAGTGCTCAATGCCAGGGTTATGTTTTTATAAAGAAAAGTTGTTTTTTATTTTCATAGAGTCTATAGTACCAATAAAAAACCGCTATCAGGGAGCTCTTCCAGTTCCTCTCCTTTTACCTTCCAAAAGATCTAGTGATTTTCCCAGCCTGGGAGAAATCCTGTCAGTCTTTTTATCCTCTCGCATTCTTGTTTTCATTTATCTACTGTAATAGTAAAATTCACTTTATTTTTCAATTGATGGATAATCGACATTCATTAGTTTTAGGAGTACAATGTAATGATTTGGTATTTATAATATGTTGTGAAGTAATCACCACAATAAGTCTAGTTTACCTAATCATCAAACTAGTTACAACATTTATTTAATTTTTTTAAAATGTTTTTTTTTTTTATTGATTTCAGAGAGGAAGGGAGAGGGAGAGAGAGAGAAACATCAACGATGAGACTCATGGGTCGGCTGCCTCCTGTATGCTCCCCACGGGCGATTAGGCCTGCAATCCAGGCCTGTGCTCTGAATGGAAATGGAACCGTGACCTCCTGGTTCATAGGTTGAGACTCAACCACTGAGCCACACCAGCCGGGCAGATACATTTAAACTTTTATTGATTGATTGATTTTAGGGGAAGGGAGAGAAACATTGACTTGTTGTCCCACCCATTTATGCATTCACTGGTTGATTCTCGTATGTGCCCTGATGGGGATCGAACCCACAACCTCGGTGCATCAGGGCAATGCTCCAGCCCACTGAGCTACCTGGCCAGGGCTGAGTTATAACATTTTTTATTTTTCTCTTGTGATGAGAACTTCCAAGATCCACTCTCCTAGTTACTTTCCACCTACCCATTTTTAAATACGTTGAGTAAGAATTGTGATTTTGTTGCCGAGTCCTAGAGGCTGAAAATGCTGAAATATTTTTTGTAATACCGAATTTGAATTTCCAATAACATTTTAAGCATTAACCCATTTATTCCTAAGGCACTCTTTAAGTACCTATGAAGATTTTCTTTTGCACGAAGCTGAGAAATACGCATTCAGTGCTTACTGCATTTGGAGCACGATTCTGGACTAGGGGCTGTGTACTAAAGCAATCAGACAACACAGATGGCCGTACATATTGCACGTTCTTCATCCTGGGTTTCAGCCAACCGCGGACTGAAATATTTGGGAAAGAAGGCAGCGTTGTTGCTGACGCGTCCTGACAGCCAGGCCTGCGATGGTTGTGTCTGTACCGAACACGTACAGACTTCCTTTTCTTACCGTTATCCCTATCCCTGCACGACACAGTACAAGAACTGTTTCCGTAGCACTTCCGTTAGGTGTTAGGTGTTGTAAGCAACCTAGAGATGATTTAAAATATACGGAGGGTGTGTGTAGGTTACATGCAAATGCTACGCCATTTTTTATGAGGAACTTGAGCATCGAGGGGGGGGGTTTGGTATCTGAAGGGGACACCGCGGATGACTGTACCGGTTTTCAAAGACAAGAGGAAAAAAAAGAGCTCACAGATGAAATGCTCACGGATGTGAGAGGACGTGGCACATGTAGCTCTGAGGTAAGAGACTGGGCCTGAAGCTAGACTGACTAGATTCACATCCTGGCTCTCATGTTATTATTGTGTGACCTTAAGCAAGTGACTTAATTTTTCTCTGCCTCAGTTTCGTCATCTGTAAAATGGGGTACTGTAGTAATAACAACGTATCGCATTGGGCTGTTGTGAGGGTTACATAAATGAACACACAGAGCAGTTAGAACACAGTCAGCTCCGTGAAGCATTCTTATTTTCATGCCCCTGGGGTTTTCAAACTGAATTATTCCTTTAATCTAGAGGCCTGTCATCTAGTGGCATTTATAAGAAAACGACGGGAAAGATTTCACAAACTGGAGCAAATTAATAGGGTACCACAAGGACGTGGCATCAAGATGTTACCATGGTAACAAAAGCAGAATCCAATTCAAGAGGATGGTCAGGAAGAGGCGAGAACTGAGTTTGGCCTCAAAGGGTATGTAAAGTGGGTGAACGTTGTTTGTAGGTAGCCAAGGAGAGGGCAAAAAGGCAAAAACAAAGGCAGATTTTTTTTTAGAACAGGAAGGCCCTTTGCTCATTCAAGATGATGTACCATAACTAAGGACGAGAACATGAGCCCCGGCTGGTGAGACTCGGTGGCTGAGTCTCACCAGCCGGGTGACCTATGAATTAGATCACAATTCCCGGTCAGGGCACATGCCCGGGTTGTGGGCTCTACCCCCAGTAGGGGGCGTGCAGGAGGCAGCCGGTCAATGATTCTCTCTCATCAACGATATTTCAATCTCTCGCTCCCTCTCCCTTCCTCTCCGAAATCAATAAAATATATATATTATATATATATAAATATATTTTTATATATTTACATTATATTAATATATATTACATATTAAATATATATATATTTTAAAAGCTATACTTCCTTTGACAACCTAGAATCAAAAGTCACGTAGCATCGCTTCGGCTCCATGGTATTTGTTAGAACCACGTCACAAAGTCCAGCCCATAGTCAAGGGAAGGCATTGGCCTCCACTCCTTCACGGGAGGAGCGTTAACAGCTGGGCGGACACATCTTGGAGCTGCCATAGCCGGAGTAGCTGGAGGACCTGTCTGTTCTTGGCTTTCCTGGCCTGGAAGCAATGAGAGTAACTTACCGCCCAGGGTTTTGTGAAGATGAAAGCAGGAAAAGAAGCCAGAGCCTGGCGCTCAGCATGCCTTGCGGAGACCACTCTCCTGCCTTCTGCAGACCCGGATTGGTCCCTGTTGGTGTCATCGATGATGGGCGATCCAAGCAGATGCCGTCTGGGGGGGATCTCCGAACTCGACGGGCGCCGTTTGACAAACCCCGGTGCCTGTGTGCTGCCGCCGGTGGGCAGGGAGTTGCCATATATGGTCTGATCCTTGGTTCAGCTCATTGTACCGACAGTTTCCAGATATAGGTCAGTCCATTTACACCTGGCCCCGTTTACGGCACCTCATTTCATTAGAGGGCAAAGTAGCCTGAGCCCTGAGTGACGCTTGCTGAGCCCACGGGGCCTTTAACACGGGAGTCAAGTAATCCTCAACTGGCCCGCTGAGTCAGTTGGGATAGGCACCCTCCCTCCTGGGGATGAGGAAACCGGCCCCTGGGTCGGGCGGCTTGTTCTGAATTCCACAAAGAGGTGATGCTGCTATTAATTTCTCCTCGAGTCTCTCTCTGTTCTGTCGTGTTGAATCATATGAAAGGAATAAAAAAAAATAAATAAATGTAGTTCAATAATGTATAGGAATCGGAACAAGTTTAATTAAAAAGAAGTCAAATAACCATTTGGTTAGTCTGCATGAAGTGGCAAACATGAGGACGTCAGTTTCAATGACATAACCTGAATTCAGTATTTCAGCACAAATGTTTTAAAAAGGCGGGGGAGGGGGGCTGGGCGGGAAGAGATGGCCGAGGACCTTGTATGCATAGATGCTTAACCCACGGACACAGACCACAGCGGGGTGAAGGCCTGGGGCGGGAGACTGGCTAGAAGGGGTTAATGGGGGGGGGGGGGGGTGAAGGGGACATAGGTAATACTTTCAATAGTAAGGATTTAATAAATAATTAACTAATAATAAAAATAAGTAGATTCTGCAAAGAGGCAAGAGGCGGGCTGGAGTGAGGGCTCAAACGTGTGTAGGTGACATGCAGATGGCTACCCCGCCATGGACACACTAGGTTCAGACACCAATGGGTATTTGAACTTTTCACCCATCTTTTATGTTCTCTAACAGAATTGGCCAGTGTCTGCTTAGCATCATGAGAGATTAAGTGGGTTAACCGATATTAAAAACCTTACCAGGGCCCTAACCGGTGTGGCTCAGTGGATAGAGCGTCAGCCTGTGGACAGAAGGGTCCCAGGTTCGATTCCGGTCCAGGGCATGTACCTGGGTTATGGGCACCTCCCCAGTAGGGGGCGTGCAGGAGGCAGCTGATCGATGTCTCTCTCTCATCGATGTTTCTAACTTTCTATCCCTCTCTCTTCCTCTCCGTAAAAAATCAATAAAATATGTTAAAAAACAACAACCTTACCAGTAAAAGCACACTTTGCCATCAATACTTTCCCCCTTTATTGGTTAAGTGACTATTTTATGATATTCTTGGGTATTCAAACATTTTAATCTGGAAGAGGAGGAAAGATGGAGAACACGCCCACTCTTGGCAGGCATGTGCTCCAGGCTGGCTTCTAGCTGCCAACCTTCCCGCCCCCTCCCCGCGCCCGTGGTTACAAGAGAGTCCGCGGGTAAAATGGGTACAAGGACCGCGCCTTCCTTTGGGGTGGCGGGGGTGGGGTGGGGAACGGACGCCTCCCCCCTTCCTCTCCCATTTCAGTCGCATCTGGGCTCGCCCCGGGTGCGGAGCTGCCCAAGGCGCTCGCCGGGAGGCGCTGTGCGGCCGGCACCGGGAGGCCGGAGGTGAGCGGCCGGGAGGCGGCGGCTCGGGTCCCGCGGGCGCGCGGAGGGGCGAATCCGGCTGCGAGGTCGCCGCCCCCGCCCCTGGGCCGGCCCCGCCGGGAGGGAGTGGCCGAGCTCCCGCCACAGCCCGCGCTCCGCGGCGCCCGCACTCCACTCGCCGCCCAGCGCGCACCGCAGCCCCGGCACCGCGCGTGGACGGAGCCCGAGCGCGCAGGGGGCGCAGCTGCGGGACAGCGCCCGTCCGGCAGCCTCGCGAGCCGCCGCGGAACCCGCAGCCTCTCGGTGGCCCGCGTCCCGGTGCCGCGGAGAGAGGACGACGAGGAGGCGAGTGGCGCCCGGCGAGGTACGGAGAGCTCGCTCCCTCTCCCCTCTCCCCTGCCTTTCCGCCGGGTCCGCGCGGCTCTCGGGGGGGCGGTGAATCGTGCGCCCCGCGCCTTTGTGCCCGGGGTGCCCGCGGGGCGCGGGTCGGCGGGGTCTGCGGCGGGGACGAGGCGGCGCTGCGGCGAGACCCCGCGCCCCGTGGAGGGAGCGCAGGGTGGGTGACCCCGCAGTGGCTTCGGGGTCTGGAGCGAGACGAGGGGGCTCGTAAACGAAGTTGCTCTCACTTCGCCCCGTTCCCCGCGTCCCCGTGGGCACAGGACTCTGATCTTCCTCGCGCTCCCCCGCACCCCGTCCATCTCTCCGGCCCACGGCTGCTCCCTGGCCCCCCGGTTCCATGAAAGGGCGCGGGCGGCCTCCTCCGGGAAGGAAGGCGGAGGGAGAACAATGGGGAGGGAGCGGGGTTCAGGTGCGGCGTGCCCCGGCGGCGGCGAAGGGGCCCAGGGCCGCGGGCTGCGCGCGGCAGCTGCGCTCGCTCCTTTGTTCCGCCGGCGAGGGGCTGCCCTGGCGCCGGTTTCCTGCCCGGGACGGGATTGATTCACGGTTCCCGGGAGGGACGGGCGGGGGCGGGGCTGGAATGGAAACCAGATTGGGAACGGGAGTCCTGGAGGGTGCTGGGCCGGGAGAGGGCTGGGAAGGGGGTGACGCGGGGTCCTGGATGGAGAGTTAATTACAAACACACCACATGCTGCCCGCGGGCCCTGCCGGGTTCTGGAGCGCATTTGCAATGCTTTGTTCAGGCTGCGGGGGAGCGCTCGTGGCTGCAACAAGTTGTGAGCTTCCCCGAGTTCCAGGCGCTCCCCAAGGTTAGTTTCCTGGAATCAGATCGTGCTCGTTACAGGGGGAAGACCACTTTTTTTGGGGTTTTGTTTGTCCCTACGAATCAGGGTATCCGTGTGTATGTGCGGGCCTGGGTATCTGTGTGCGCAGCTCTTGGGTATTGGCCGAATGGGCAGGAGGCTCATTTTATAGAATCCACTTGGACATAAAATATTTTGTAACAGTATAACAACAATTTTCCAGGAATGTTTGGGGGAAACCACCAGAAAATGAGCCATTGCTAAAGAAACGAATCGGATTATGTAACGCTGAATTGAAAAGCCCTTTCACAGGCTTTCCCAGAAGACACACCACACACCCCGATGCGTGGGTTTTGAGAGAGGAGCCAGGCTCTGCGCCCTCGCTCCGCCATGGCGGGTCTTCTGCACCAGAGCAAGGGAACGCTTCCCATTTTGGTGAACGGGGATTTTTCTTAGGGGGAGGGAGGACCAAATGCAACCTGTTGGGCATTTGTTAAGGGACTCTTTCCTAGATCGGAATCAAGAAACCCCAGAGGACTGGCTGACCCGGGAGGGAGCTGTGTGTGTGTGGGTGGGTGGGTGGGTGTGAGGGGTTGTTGAATGATGAGAGTTGTCTGAATGGGGTATTCCAAGCAGCACAGTTTGGGGAGGAGGCTGCCATTCCCAGGTATTCATGGTTTGTGCCTGTGGGACAGGGAGGGAAGGGTCCCAGAGCCGGACTGAGGGTGAGAGGGACTGGGGATGAGTTCAGAGACAGTCCTGGCCGGCCGGCCGCTGGCAGGCCTGGGCAGTGGCCCAGAGCAACCTCCTGGACAAGCCGAGGGCCCGCCTGGAAACCGCCCGTGGGCCATTCGTCTTTGGGTGAACCTCGTAAGCTTAGAAGGCCAACGAGAAGCTCACTGGAGGGGAAAAGCTGTTTTCCTGGCCCGAGAACGGGGAATGGAAAGAGCTGCAGAAGCCGCGGCGGAGGGCTGTCTTTTCCGCGGGGGATGTGGTCAGGTTGTCAGGAGGCGAAGCAGTCGACTTGTCCTCAGGAGCCACCGCGCTGTGACGTGGCAGCGGGACGCTGTCCAACAGGCAAGCTGGCCAAACGCGGCGCCCGGGCAGGGAACCCAGGGAGGCTCCCGGTTACTGTGCTCTTGCCATTTGGATTTTTCGTTCACGTGGTGAATTGTGTGAAATAGAGCATCGTTGGATTCCTCCCAAGTACTCCCTGGCACATACATGAACACGATGCAGAGCATGAGACCGGGACTGTTCCTGGAGACGCGGCTGGGGGATCCTCTTAAATGGTTGGTCTCTGGCCGGGCCGGCGTGGCTCAGTGGTTGAGCGTCCACGTATGAACCAGGAGGTCACGGTTCGATTCCCGGTCAGGGCACATGCCCGGGTTGCGGGCTCGATCCCCAGTAGAGGGTGTGCAGGAGGCAGCCGATCCATGATTCTCATCATGGATGTTCCCATCTCTCTCCCTCTCCCTTCCTCTCTGAACTCAAGAAAAATATGTTTAAATGGCTGGTCTCTGGCCACAGGTGTCTGATGGGTGCCCCGGTGTAGGCTGCACCCCCTTCACGGGATGGGACGAACCGTGGCAACATCGCTTGTCCACCCTGGTGTTCGAGACGGACGCTCCCTGGTGCTGCACGGTTATGGTTATGCAGAGCAACTCGGAGCTCCTGACGTCCACGGGGAAGGGGAAGGCGTGTGGGTGGGGTGGTGCTGGTGTAAGAAGGGATCTGCAGATGGTAGGAGCCAGGTGCTCGGCATTGGTCCTCCTTGTGGGTGAGATTCTCCTCTCTCTTCCCTTCTGCTGCTCTCAATAGCTGGGCCCGTGGGCGTTAATTAAATGGCTGACCGGAGCTGTGGCTACCGGTTAGGAAGGGTTCACTGTGTGCAGAAGATTTTTCATGCCCTGCCCCGTGAATCCTCACCGCTCGCTAGAGGGAAGCTGAGGACGGAGGTCAGGAACTGCCTCTTACATCCTAATTGTGTAGGCGGTAAGTGGTGGAGGGGAGATTTGAATTCTCTTTTCTGATTCCAAGGTCCTTTCTCTCTCTTTTTAAAAAATATATTTTCATGGACTTCAGGGAGGAGAGAGAGAGATAGAGAGAGAGAGAGACATCAGTGATGAGAGAGGATCATTGATCGGCTGCCTCCTGCACTCCCCCTACTGGAGAGGCAGCCTACAACCAGGGCATGTGCCCTGACGGGGAGTCGAGCCGTGACCTCTTGGTTCACAGGTGAATGCTCAAACACTGAGCCCCCCTGGCTGTGCCCTTTCTCTTTTAAGTGTACGCTGTAGGGTATGATATCTTTTAATAATGGGATAGCAGCCATTTGATAGGCAGCCCTTTGAGTCACATTCACACATATTGCCATAATCGATTCTTCCCAAACCACCGTGAGCTGGTTGGAAGGCCGAGTGGCCTCACAGCTCTTCCAACTGTATCATTCACAGGCTTTGTGCTGGGTGACGGCCCGCGTGAATACGCTTTGTGTGAAAGAAGCTTTATGTTTGAAAAGTTAGGCGTGCCAACATTTAAGTTCCTTTTGGAGGACATTTAAAAGTGGTAGGATGGAGTCGGCCTTACAGAGGATTCCAGCGTGTTATGCTTATTGGCACGCCCTTAGCCGTCTCCTCTCACAGCCTGCGGTAGAGCGCTACGCGTTGCTTCTTTCCTGAGACCGAATGCCAGTGTCCCTTTAGGAGAGGGAGGAGGAGGGGAGGAATGTGATTATGAAGAGGAAATGGGCCATCAGAATTGGAAACATACGCAGCAGCCGCTGTAGATTTTTCCCAGCACAGGCTTTGTGTCCTGGCCGTGGCCTTGCACAGAAGACATTCTTTCTTCGGGAAGTGTCAAGGGTCTTTCTTTAGAATATCCTCTGAGATCATCGACTTTCTGAGCCTCGTGGGAACACACATTCCGCAGAATTTCTGTGTTCCGCTTTTCCCCGCAGGGGAAGCGAGTGAGCGTAGGCATCAACCTGGAAAGCGAATGGAAGTGGTATCTGTCCTTTCTTTTCTTTTCTTTTTTTAAAATATATTTTTATTGATTTCAGAGAGGCAGGGAGAAGGAGAGGGAGAGAGAAACATCAATGATGAGAGAGAAGCATTGACTGGCTCCACCATGCCCCCTACTGGCTATTGAGCCCACAACCTGGGTATGTGCCCTGCCCGGGAATCGAACTGTGACCTCGGGTTCATAGGTCGACGCTCAGCCACTGAGCCACGGCAGCTGGGCTGTCCGTCCTTGAGTGGAAGGGAGGGTGGTGCTGGACGGAGATACCTGACATTGACCCACGAGTGACCATCCAGGGCAGGAGCGGAATGGCTTATCGCCCGGGCATCACCACCTGTGTGTGGATTTCTCAGGATGCTGCTGGGCAAAGGGAAAAGTCCGTACTGGCGTTTTGTTTCCAAGATAAGGCTCTGAAGACGGGAAGGCCTACCTTCACTTGTTTAGTTATTTCAGGCTGGGACACCATTTGGGGTCATCAAGGATGTGGTGAAGGTGCCGTGACTTGGTCTCCTCCTACCAGGAACGCGCCCTCCACGGGATATGGAGAGGGCGGGGATGCGGACGCCAGGTCTGAGGTCTGACAGGGAGCACCTCCAGCCTCCCAGCGGCGAAGGAGGCAGGATGCTCCCTAGCGTCGCACTCTCAGAGCCTCTGTTCGGGTTCCTGTCGGTGGTCAGTACCTTCTCCATCAGTTCCCATTTTATTAAGCACACGGTGACGCGTTAAAAAAAAAACAACGCAGAAGCCCGGCCGGCGTGGCTCAGTGGCCGAGCGTCGACCTGTGAACCAGGAGGTCAGGGTTCATTTCCCGGTCAGGGCACATGCCCGGCTGCGGGCTCGATCCCCGGTGAGGATGGCACGCAGGAGGCCGCCGATCCATGATTCTCTCTCATCGGTGATGTTTCCCTCTCTCTCTCTCCCTTCCTCTCTGGAGTCAATTAAAAGAAAAAAAAAAAAAAGCAATGAAGGAAAGCTGTTGTGCGTCGAAGGATGGAGCAGGCCACGGCGGCAGCCCGGAGAGTAGATGGCGGTGAAGTGAAGAGAACAGCTGTGGCAGCTGTGGCGGCCAAAGCCACGCCAACACACGCTGGCTGCCGAGACAAAGGCTGAACCGAACGGGAGCAAGAGGGTGGGAGGAAGGCGAGCACAATGCCTGCTCCGTCCGCGTCCTTCCTTCCAGTGTCCCCGCCTCCGAGGGTGGGGCCGGGCCAGGCCTCTGATGCCGCCTCCCGCCGAAGGGGGCGTTGCCTGGGATGTCAGGGAGCACCCTCCTCGGAGGGCGTGGCGGGTCCTTGTTGGGGCCTGGGGATGTGTAAGGCACCCCGCCGTGGGGGAAGGTGTTGACTAGGTCGTGGGCCCCGGCCGGTGGCAGGTCCTTGGGGTCCTCCTGCTGCTTCCCTCCACACCTGCCCCACCCCATCCTCAGCCTGGGCTCAGCACGGCTGTCCGTCAACCCACCGAGGCTGTTCCTAGACTTGAGGCCCGTCGGCATTGTGGGCAAGAAAGGCCGAGTCTCCAGAGAGCGAGTTGCTCATCCTGTGTAGGAGGGACACCTGCGCTCCTGCCCATGGAATGTGGGGTGCGGCAGGCCGCATCCTGGTGCTCTCCACACATGGCTCGCGCCCCTTCACTCTCGTCACTGTCCTTCGAGGGAGATGTCTGCAGTGAGGGAATTGGAGAAACCTGCTGTGGCCGGTAGAGGTCAAGCCCAAGACTTTCCAGAGCAGCACATGGCCTCCTGGGGTGGTGCTCTGTGAGGCTTCAGGCCACTTTTTAAAAAATACTTATTTTATTGATTTTTTTACGGAGAGGAAGGGAGAGGGAGAGAGAGAGAAACATCGATCAGCTGCCTCCTGCACACCCCCCACTGGGGATCTGCCCGCAACCAAGGTACATGCCCTTGACCGGAATTGAACCTGGGACCCTTGAGTGCACAGGCCGACGCGCCATCCACCGAGCCACACCGGTTAGGGCTTTGGGCCACTTTTAAGGAGTTAGTTTTAAGGAGTCGGAGAGCTCACCCTGTCTCCCTCCCGCCTGGCTGGCTTCCTGCGTCACCCAGAGCTGGGCCTGTGGCTGCCAGTGGCTAGAGCAGAGCCGGGAGAGCCGATCGGAAGCTTCGGCGTTTCTGCTTCTCTGGGTCTTGGGCTTGCCTCCCCCATCCTGCATCACGCCCCTTCCCCAAATGAGAGAGAGTGGCCAGAGCCAGAGCCAGCCCCGCCTGGGGGGTCTCCCTGACTCCCTCTCCTGGGTGCGTCTTTCTCTTCAGATGGGAGCTCTGGGGGTTGTCTGATCTCTGGTCTCCAGCAGGGGCTCAGGGCCTGATGTCTGAGGATGGCGGACTGCTCGAGAGGCACTGCAGGGCGGGGCTGACGGAAGGCGAGTTTGTGCCGGAGAGGGGAGTTGGGATGGGCTTCTCTTTCTGGACGGGAGTTAGAGGGTGAGGTCTAGAGAGAAGTGAAACTGATAATCTTCCTTCTCTTATCAAACAAGAATCCTGAGCTTCTAAAAGTGCCCGGAGCCTGGCTCCTGGGCAGCTGGGAGAGGCCAGCGAGAGGAGGCCTGGTCCCTGCCTCCCCAGGGCTTCCCAACCCGCCCGCGTGGACTCCAGATGCTTTGAAATTGCCCTCATCCCGCTGTGTTAACATGAACATTCAAAATGGGGCATTCCAGGTTCTTAAACTGTATTAAAAAAAAACAACAACAAGAGCATTCAGTATCCTTCAAGAGATTTTGGAGCACGGAGCCGAAAGGACAGCGGAACAGATGTTGGCGATGGGCTCTGGTGTGGTGCCTGCCCGTCTTGTGCCTGCTCCTTTTCACCGGTTTCGTGAGAGCGGTTTTCCACACACTTCATCCGGAAGAAACCTCTAAAGAAAGCCACACGTGTAAGGTTCCTGCTGGCCCTGCTTCCCTTCCCGTGGGCGCCTTCCCTCTGCTCCCTCAGTGCTGCTTCCTTTTCGAGATCGTACTCTTAGACCCTGAAGCCGGGATGCGGCCTTCAGGGCGGATCGTTTCCCCCCTTGACCGTGCTTCCAAAGGCTCGTCACTGCTTTACCCATGTTAGAGGGCAGCCCAGCCTCACTGCTCTTAGGAATCGCTTGGTCTTTACAAGCAGTGGGCTGCTGCCCCGGTGCACGGCGGGGTCTGGTGGGGGCCTCCAGCAGTCTGGGAGTAAGCAGAGCTCCGTTCTCCTCTGCCCCCTCTGTGGTGAGCCAGGAGGAAGGGCTTCCCGCTTGCCGCAGTCTTCTGGGTGTGGAGGGGCGTTCGTAGACACGTGTGAGCTGCCACCCTGGGTCAGGGTCAGGGTCAGGAATCCGCTCTCCGCAGGAGCAGAGTTCTTCTAAGTATTCTGTGGCACGGGGGCAGGGGGCCGAGGTAGACTCCGACAGCTTTGTAAGTTTCAGGGATGTCTCTCAAACATCCATAATTACATGATCTCTCTTTTTTTTAAAATGTATTTTGTTGATTTTTTAAAGAGAGGAGGGAAGAGGGATAAAGGGTTAGAAACATCGATGAGAGAGAAACATAGATCAGCTTTCTCCTGCACACCCCCCACTGGGTATGTGCCCGCAACCAAGGTCCATGCCCCTGACCGGAATCAAACCTGGGACCCTTCAGTCCACAGGCTGATGCTCTATCCACTGAGCCAAACCGGTTCGGGCTGCTTCTTATTTTTAATTGTAAAAATAAATGTAACTTTTTGTCCTCAAAATTCTAAATTAAATTGCCTCTTATTTAGCCACACCTAGAATCAATGAAAGAGAGAAAGAACAAATTAACTCCTTAACTCACTCACCGAACTCTGGGGGTCTGTGACTTCCTAGAAGCACCAGGAATCTTGGGGGGCTGGGGGGCTGAAAGATGGAGAAAGTGCTGAAGTTAAAGTTTTCCTCTTTCCCTATTTTCCTTAGGGTTACCTGTGTCGGTACCATTTTGTTATGTGTCAGAATTCTAAACTTTCCCAAACCAGAAGAACAGAATTCTGGAAAATTACCAAAATATGTTTTTACAAAGAAAACTTTGCCAAATCTGACACATTTCCTCAAAGTCCCATTGATTTCAGTTACTTTCTTTAAAAGTCCAGTGAACTTTCCAGCTTTCCTTCTACGCCCTTGGGGCCACCTGGCAGGAGCTACTGAGCAATCTGCAGACGGCTGCTTTTTGTCTTGAGCTTGGAAGTGCCCAAGCGAGGCCCAGCTGTGAAGCAAGGTAGGCTGGTGCTCGTGCCGGATCCTGGGCCTCTTCTTGATAGCTGTGGGGCACGTTGACACCCACTGCTGCTTGTCGGAGAGATTTTAGGAGAGACTGAAGCCTGAGCCAGGACAGACCATTCCTCTGGAAAAGCTGCTGCAGACAGCCTGGGTGGGGCTGCAAGTTGGATGGGGTGGGGTCTCGGGGGAATCACCAGGGCAGAGCAAACGGTGTGAGCCAGGCTGATGGAAACGCAGAGGTGGAAGGTCTGCATACCTGACATTGCTTGTCAGGTTTCATCGCAGACCCACGTGGGTGCGGGTACGAGAGCTCGCGGTCCCTTTGTGGTGTCGCCTGTCTCATTGCACATTCACCAAAATGTGGAGGAGGAGACATTGGTTGGGTTTGGCTGAAGCATCCCAAGGCTAGGGCGTGAGTGTTGAAGAAAGAATGGTAACATTGTCAGCCCAGTCTGAATACTCGCCATTTATGGCCAATTAAAAACACACAAAAACAAACCAAAAGGTATAGGCAGCCCAGCCGTTGTGGCTCAGTAGTTGAGCCTTGACCTATGAACCAGGAGGTCAGGGCACAGGCCCGGGTTGCAGACTCGATCCCCGGTGTGGGGCCTGCAGGAGGCAGCCGATCCATGATTCTCGCTCATCACTGATGTTTCTATCTCTCCCTCTCCCTCTCCCTTCCTCTCTGAAATCAATAAAAACATGACGAAAACAAACAAAAAGATAGAGGTGACATGTTAAAGGAACGTACCACTTTACATCCTCTGGAGGGGACCTGGAGACCACCTGGCCAACTCTAGGATGGCCTGGCTGATGACTGCTCTCCTCCCTGGACGGAGAAAACTCTCCGTCCTCCACCCCTCCTTCCCTGGGTGTCGGCGGGCCTGCCGTGCCCTGGCTAGGGAGGCCACTCGCCTTCTGGGCCCCGCTCCCAGCTCCGCACTGGGGTGCGTGGCAGCAGCGTGGGCAGGGTGACCCCTCCTGCCCAGGACAGTTAACGCGGCCGAGGAGGGGCCCCGCTCCGCAGTCGTGCGGCTGTTTGTGTCAAACCGCGGCTCGCGAGCCACATGTGGCTCTTTGGCCCCTGGCGTGTGGCTCTTCCACAAAAGACCACGGCCTGGGCGAGTCTATGTTGAAGAAGTGGCGTTAGAAGACGTTTACGTTTGAAAAATGTGGCTCTCCAAAGACATGTCCGTCGTCGTCCTGTTGCTAGTTGGCTCTGTTGACTCATGAGTTTGCTGACCACTGGCCTAGAGAGTCATTTTAAGGACATTACAGAAAGCGTGGAGCCTGGAGCCAAAAAAAAAACACACCACACCACTTGAGCCGACGATTCTCAAATATCAACTGTGGTCATTTCTAAATATTCCTTCCCAAGCTTTGCATGCGTGTGCTTTAACATGATGGTCACCGCAGAGCATGTGTCTTTCTATGTTGCTTCGGCGTTTCCGAATGCGTTTCTAGCTGGGCATGTGCGTCGCTGCCGCCCCTGCGCTGCGGCGTCTGACCCTGTGATGGACGTTCTGCACAGGCGGCCTCTCCATGTGGGGGTGATTTCTGACAGTCGCTACGGAGACCGGGGTGACTGTGCCCGAGATTGTTGTGGACATTTTGGGCGCCCCCCCACCCTCCCGACCAGGAGATGGATCTCGCCACTGAATTGGCGGGGGGGGGGGGGGGGGCGGGGGAGGGTCAGGGAATGTTGGAGACGGCGTGCGATGCCTCCCAGTGTCTGGGCCGAGTGTCTGGGCCGTGTGATGGTGGGGATGTGTGGCCCAGCCCGCCCCTTTGGGGTGTGGGTCTCCAGGCCTGAGTGAGGCTCAGCAGGGCCTGAGGCCCCCTGAGGGCATCTCCGGCATGAGGGTGTGGCCACGCCCCATGGAGGCCCCTGTCTGAGAGGCGGAGGGGGAGCGGGTGGAAGGGTGGGAGAAGGTGCTGTGGGGAGAGGTGGAGGGGGAGCGGGTGGAAGGGTGGGAGAAGGTGCTGTGGGGAGAGGCGGAGGGGGAGCGGGTGGAAGGGTGGGAGAAGGTGCTGTGGGGAGAGGCGGAGGGGGAGCGGGTGGAAGGGTGGGAGAAGGTGCTGTGGGGAGAGGCGGAGGGGGAGGGGGTGGAAGGGTGGGAGAAGGTGCTGTGGGGAGAGGTGGAGGGGGAGGGGGTGGAAGGGTGGGAGAAGGTGCTGTGGGGAGAGGCGGAGGGGGAGCGGGTGGAAGGGTGGGGGAAGGTGCTGTGGGGAGAGGCGGAGGGGGAGGGGGTGGAAGGATGGGGGAAGGTGCTGTGGGGAGAGGCGGAGAGGGAGCCGGTGGAAGGGTGGGAGAAGGTGCTGTGGGGAGAGGCGGAGGGGGAGGGGGTGGAAGGGTGGGAGAAGGTGCTGTGGGGAGAGGCGGAGGGGGAGGGGGTGGAAGGATGGGGGAAGGTGCTGTGGGGAGAGGCGGAGGGGGAGGGGGTGGAAGGGTGGGAGAAGGTGCTGTGGGGAGAGGCGGAGGGGGAGGGGGTGGAAGGGTGGGAGAAGGTGCTGTGGGGAGAGGCGGAGGGGGAGCGGGTGGAAGGGTGGGAGAAGGTGCTGTGGGGAGAGGCGGAGGGGGAGGGGGTGGAAGGATGGGAGAAGGTGCTGTGGGGAGAGGCGGAGGGGGAGGGGGTGGAAGGATGGGAGAAGGTGCATTGGTCTGCTGGGGCTTAAACAGCAGCCGTTCTCTCCTCTCGGCTCTGGAGGCCGAAGTCCGCGGTGCAGGCCCCGCAGGTTTTTCTCCTGAGGCCTCTTCCCGGGGTGCAGGCCGCCCTGCTGGGACCTCAGATGGTCGTGTTGGGTGAGGGTCCATCCTAACGGCCTCATTTTAACGTAATCGCCTCTTTTTAAAAAATGTTCTTATTGCTTTTAGAGAGGAAGGGAGAGGGAGAGAGAGAGAGAAACATCAGTGGTGAGAATCATGGATCGGCTGCCTCCTGCTCGCCCCACACTGGGGATCGAGCCCACAGCCCAGGCGTGTGCCCTTGGCCGGAATCGAACCCGGGACCCTTCAGTCTGCAGGCCGATGCTCTAGCCACTGAGCCACACCGGCTATGGGCCCATCTCCAACTACAGTCACATTCTGAGGTCCTGGGGATGAAGGTTTCAACGTACGAATTTTGGGGGGGACACAGAGAATTTGGGGGAGGGGGTCACAATTCAGCCTCTACGAGATGGATGCTAAGCCCAGTGCCCAACCTGCCTCTCTCCCTGCCCCGGGCTCCCTCGCCCCCCACGCTGTTGACTGTGTGCTCCACCTGCTCCAACTGGTCACACTCGTGTCCCGTGGCCTTGGTGACCTAAGCTCTTCCTGCCTCCCCCTTCGCCGCCTCCTGCTTCCGTGGCGGCCAGGTCCGTGGTGTGGTGGGCTCTCTCCTCCTGCCTCCCCCCTCGCCTCCTCCTGCTTCCGTGGCAGCCAGGTCCGTGGTGTGGTGGGCTCTCTCCTCCTGTCTCCCCCCTCACCTCCTCCTGCTTCCGTGGCGGCCAGGTCCGTGGTGTGGTGGGCTCTCTCCTCTTCCTGGGATGAATCACGTCTTCAACTCCTTCTCAACGCTAGCCCCGTCTCCTGTCCCCTCAACGCTAGCCCCGTCTCCTGTCCCCAAGCATCCGTTCTCTTAGGCATAACTCTTGGGCGAGGTGAACTCTGCAGGGGACGTTATTGGGTGATGAGACTCAGCCATTTTGTAGTCCTGGCCTCGTGGTTAACAAAAACGGTGGGGACAAGGATTGAGGCCAAGGCTCAGTAACATTTATAGTTGCGTTTACCTCCTTTCACCAAGTAATGTTTTTCTCTGAAGAGTTTGGGTTTGGATTCTTTTTTTCTTCCCTTCCCAAGGGCAAACCTTGGTTCAGGGAAGACTGGGTGGGTAGCTGTCCCAGGGGAGTCTGGGGGCAGAATTGCTTTATCTGCTGCAGATATTTTTCTGTCTGTTTTTAATGAAAGCTGTAGAGGTGAAGGCTCTCCTCTCTGAAGCTGCGGTTGGTGTTGGCGAAGGGGTCGGGGGTTGACTTGTGAGTGTATGTTCTTTCAACCGCGGTTGGTTGTTTTGGGGTCTCTGGTGTACATGGGTTACTGGTGTTTCTGTCAATAGTTGAAGTGCGTCAGGATGATTTCTACCTAAGATTTCATGTTTTTATTGTTGAGGACGCTGACTATCTGATTCCTAAACGTATACAAAATATGGATAGTCACTATTTGGCCTCCTAAAATAGAAGTGCCAGACTTCGCTGGGCAACCTTGGGAGGAACATTTACGTCTGTCGGCAGTTTTTAAGTGTGTCATTTTAAAGTATGAAACTCAAATTTAGCTTGTAATAGTAGCGTGTATGTTTATTCTCTCTATCTTTAAGAGGCAGGTTATTGGAATGACATGTGACCTTGTACTCTTGACTCTGTCTGGTTGTGAGTTTGAAGGGTTATTTTTGTGCTTTTTAACGTGACTGGAGCACTTTCGACTGTACATTTGGGACAGAGTCAATATGGTTTTGAAAACCACCCAGGTTTTTAACCGGGCGATAGGTTAGTGGCGTTCCCTCTCTCAGTGTCTGGGTCTGCTGGCTGCCTCGGCCTTCTTTCCCGAGCCCCATATATCAGCCGGTGCCCATCACACACCCGGTGCCCAGTGAGCGCTGCTTCCCAGCCGTGGAGACCGAGGCTCATCCAGACTCAACTGTGGTGATTCCAAACCCGTTCATGGTGGTTGTACTGACTGTATTTAATATCACGATTTTAAATCGAGGCCAAAACAGTGGTCTCTATGAAAATTCATTTGAATGTTTTGGAAACTACCTGGAAAGTTTCTAAAAGTGATGATAGCCGATTTAGGGGAGGCTGACTTGGGGGAATTCTATATAGTAAAAGGATAATACACAAATGGTCCTCTCAACTGGGAGTTCGATAGGAGTTTGACCAGGGGGTGGGGCCGGCCCACCAACTGCCTGGGGCCCCTCCTGCTGGCTGGCCCCACCCCCAATCGGCCCTCCACACCGAGATTGGGGGGGTTGACTCACCAGTGGCCCAGGGCCCCTCCCCCCCGGCCGGCCCCGCCCCTGATCAGCCCTCCCTACCCCACTCAGGGGCAGGCCAGCTGTGGCCCCTCCCCGTGGCTGGCCCTCCCCCCCGTTGGCCCTCTCACCCTGGTTGGTGGTGGGGCTGGCTGGACCCCACCCGTGCACAAATTTGTGCACTGGGCCTCTAGTCATAGGATAAAAAGCTATTTCTGCGAGGATGGCCAGCCATTCGGTGGGTGGGCTTAGCTGTGACCACGTGCAACCTGAGCGTCTTGGTGGCTCAGAGCAGTGTCCACGCGCACACTGTGCCTGTCACGGGTCAGGTGGGGTCTGCTCCCTGCGGGGACGGCGTCCTTGGGATATGCTGACCCGGGGCGGGGAGAGGCTGCTGGGAGGCCTGGATGGCTGAGTCTGAGCTCAGCCCTCGGGGCTGTGGAATCGTGAGCTGAGTCATAGTGCACCCCACGTCGCTGCCCAGGAGTCTTTATAGCCTCACCTTCTCTAAAGACATTGGCCCTAGCCATGGCCGGTGTTGCTCAGTGGTTAGAACGTCGGCCCGTGGACTGAAGGGTCCTGGGTTCAATTCCGGTCAAGGGCATGTCCCTTGGTGGCAGGCTCGATCCCCTGCCTGGTAGGGGCGCTGCCAGAGGCAACCGATGGATGTGTTTCCCTCATCTCCATGCTTCTCTCTCCCTCCCTCCCACTCGCTCTAAAAATCAGTGGAAAATAGCCTCGGGCGAGGCTCCACAGGAAATGCCACGAGGGTGGCTTATAAGGGACAGACCGCCGCGTACTGCGGTCCGAGGACATACGCCCCAAGGAAAGGCCTGGGCACGGCAGCCAGGGCCTGGCCGAGAAGTGCGTGTGCGTAGGATTTAGTGTGAAATAGCGGGTGGAGGTATGCTATATCATTTTCTAGGACTTCCGACTGTGTCTGGCTTTCTGGAAAGCCACCAGCCCAACTGGCCACCGCATGCGTGTGGACGAGGAGCCTCTCGGGCTCCCACCTCCTCGCTCGCTATGCCCGCCGTCCAGTCGGCTTCCCGCGTTCGGGGCGGCTTCGTCCGTTACTCCTCTGGCTGCGTTTCTGTTCATTCCGCCTGCCCGGTTCTTACTCCTGAACCTCGAAGCTGGTGCCCCCGCTGGATCCCGGCTGCTGGCTTGCGGGGTGCCTTGTACGCATTTCCAACGAGGCAGCCTGCCGGCGCGCACCGTGCTAGGAGCTCCCGGTGAGGTCAGTCCCAGGGTCCTCCCCCCACCCCGCCCTTCGGGTGGCCGGCCTGAACACAGGGCGCAGCCACCCCCCGGAGCAGCCCCCCTCCCTGCTCCTGCTCCCCCTCAGTGAATTCAGACGATCCCAGATGAGAACTCCGTGACATTTTTTGTTGTGTCTATCCCTGCTCAGATTTTTTGTTTTTTTTTTTATTTTTTGGGGGGGGTGACTCCCCATTATTGATAATGTCTGTCCTCAACTTGATTTTCCACGGGACCGCGACGACCGGTGATTCTCCGTCGCGCTGGCTGCCCTTGGATGCGCTGACATTGGTCACGACTGCAGTGGCCACCTGGAGCCAGGGACCTGGAGCCAGGCTGTGCGAGCGCCCCCTCCCCCGTCCCCGCACCCCGGGAGGCTCCTGAGCCGGCCCCCCGTCCTGCCTCAGCTCACCTTCCCTCGGCTCCAAAGCCCCTCAGGGCCCTCCGCCAGCTCTCCCACCGCTCTGCCTGGTCACGGCCTTCTGAATAGATTCCGTCATCTTCTCCCAAAGGCCTTTTCTGCTTCACCACATTCTGCCCATCCTCAGGACGTCCAGGACCAGTTCCGCCCGTTGGGCCACCCTGGTCGGACCCTCCTGTAGCGTGATGACAGTCCCCCTCTAACCATGAACGTCGGTCTCCCTCCCTCCGTTGGAGGCGGACATCTGCCCCGGGGAAGCGGTTGTCTCAGTGGTTAGATTGCTCTTCCGTAGTGTCTTCCCCTGGGCAGGTTGCTAGTGCCCGGGAGGCAGGGCATCTGTCTGATTCCTTCTCTGGGGCCTGCACGTGCCGGGCGCTCAGGTCAGAGCAGGAGGCTGTGAGCAGAAGCGCGTGCCCCGTGCAGTGACCTACTTTCCCTTCTTATCTGTGTGCAAAATATTTGTTGTACTTGGTGTGTTCTCCCTGTCACAACCGATGTTTGTCTCTCCCGTTCGCATGAACCGGGCGCTGATGTGCTGGTGGAAGCAGCGGGGAAACACGAGACATTGGTAAGCAGTTTTAATTTCTGAACGAGGGGCCTTATAATTATGTCATTAAAAAAAAAAATCTCTGTCATTTCTATATATACCTCTCTGTCTGCCTACCCTACCTATGGAGACACATGATTAAAGGTGCATTGTCAGTTTTAAGTTTTTATGCCTTTTAACTGGATGATTTACAGTCTCATAAAGGGGTATGTTGAATACTTTTTTGGTTTTGATAAACTACTTGTAGAAGGAAATGAACTTCCCTTAATCAGGCATGACAGTGTGGTTCATATTGAATATTTCATGGCTCACCAGACTTTCCTGGGAAAAACTGTTGTATGGTTCTATGTATAATCAAACTGATGATCTTTAAAATTCATCGGTGTATCGCTTTACAGGTTGTATATTATGTTCAAGGGAGAAAATGTGTAGGTGTGTATGTGTGTGTGTGTGTGTGTGTGTGTGTGTGGAGCATATGTATGTACCCTTATCATAAGTGTGTGAAATATTGCTGTAGCCTATAGAGCTTTTGGAAATGAGCAGAACTGTTATTCATTACTTCAGAATGCATGTAGAGATTTGTGAGAGGTGTATAATGGTGCATTTGATTCCAAATTCAGTAATGCTCCCAGTATCAGAGAAATTGGAAAACAGTTGACCCAGAAAATACTTTCAAAATGTAATGATTATAGATTTTAATCCGCTCAGGTGAAACTGCCTTTAAGCTATTTCCTTTTAAAATTCTTGGTAACGGACGATGCAGTTCTGCCTTCTCCGTTTACATGATCAGTGTCTGTTTTGGCCCATCTTCGCTGTTTTTGTGTGGTCATTTCTCAACCAGTCAACATTCAGGAAGTCCTGTAAACACCTCTCCCTGATGACGCAGTGCCGTGGCCTCAGCTCGGGGGGTGACTGCTTGAAGGCGCCTCCGAATTGTTACTCGGAAGAGCTGCTTCTTGCACCCGGGACAGAGGCGTCTCTGAAGGCGCACTGCTGAGCGATGCCTGTTCTGCTCTTCTTTTACGGCACAGCGTTCTTCGTTTGTACCTTCAGGTCCCTTGTGCTCTCCTAACGAGACGAATCGATTACAGTTCAGCTGCCTCCTGCGGCTGACACGTGGCTGCCCACTCACATGTGCCTCCGGGCCTTTCCATGACCATACGGTGCCTTTCTTTCTGTGTGTGTATGGCTAGGCCCTTAATACTTGACAGTTTTCTCACCTCTGAGTAAATGTCATGGAGAAAGATAACCTGCGGACTCGCCTTGTTGGTTGTGGAGAGTTTTGATGACCAGACCCAGGAGGTAGGAATTGCGTCTGTCCAGAGACAAGTCTTTTTCTTTTGATTGTCGACTCAGTCATGATGGACGCTGGGACAGGATCTTAGGAGAGGATGTAGGATATATAGGTATAGACATAGGTGGAGGTATAGGTATAGGTATAGACATAGGTATAAACATTCAGCCTCTCTGGGGACACGGAGGCTCAGAGTCAGCCGTGAGCCCAGGGTCCCAGGTGAGCCGGCTGCAGAGCTGGGCCTGCAACGTGGACCTCTGGGCCTTGTTCTGGAGCCGCTGTGGGTGGGTCTAGCCCTGTGGTCTGCTGCAGAGTGCTTCCTTAGCCCAAACAGCAAGAGGGCGTTGAGTTCAACGCCTTCCCCTCCGCGGTCACTCAAAAGAGCCGGGATGCCTCCTCTTCTGAGAGAAGCTAGTTCTGCTGTCGAGTGTGAGCATCTTAGTTCAGTCGGTGGTCTTCAAAAACCAATCTAGAGGGACCCCCAAGCTCACGGGTACAAGCAACCCAGCGTGAGTGGCTGCCAGGTGCCCGGCACCGTAGCTTTCATTCTAAGGGCAAACGGGGAGTGGTCGGATGGTCTGATCAAGGGTGAGATGGCGGGGTGAGCAGGGGCAGGGGCAGGGGCCAGGAGGACCCAGTGAGGGTCTCAGCACGCGGTTGGGACCCTCTGATCACAAGCCAGTTCACTTGCCAGGAAGCTGGTTTCCCCTGGCCCGGGGCCTCGGGTTCATGATCACTGGTCGCATTTGACGTCTGCGCGCTGCCCGGGACCAGGCAGAGCCGGAGGGTCCGCCAGCGACGGGGGGTGGGGTGGGGGGGGTTGCAGTTCTGCCTTCATCTGGGGGTGCCAGGGTCCTGGGTTTGCCAGCCTAAACGCATTCGACTTGGTGGGATTTGAAACTGTGCCGGGAGGAGCGGAGTGAGGAGTGGGCGGTTACACTCGCGCGTCCCGGGGGCCAGTGACCGAGTCTCTTCTGGCTGGAACCGCGCTTCATGGAGTGTGGCGCCCCTGTGCCCCGGAGCTCACAGGCCGTCTCAGCAATGAGCTCATTGACTAGCATCCCCTGTGAGCAGAGAGCGTGGCCGGAGGTCCCCCAAAGCCAGACCTGCTCGGGTTTTGGTCCTTGAGGTGCCAAGCTGGTGTGTGTGGGGTGGGGGGGGGGAGGACTGGGGGAGGAAGGAGGGGAGGGCTGGGGGCTTTCCCATCAGGGCTCGCGTGGCTCTCATGCTCTGCAGCTGGCCCGCCGTGGGCAGTTCTGTGGTGACTGCGGGGTGTCCTGGGGCATTGACCGAGGACGGGACTGCTGTTGGCTCACCTCCTCAGGGTGCTGCGCCCTGTGGAATGCCTGCTGCCAAGGAGGCAGCTTTCTAGGTTAGTCACCTGCCGGGAGGCAGCACCGGGGCCGTCGGGGAGCCCTTCAGCATCGGGAGTGGAGGTGGCCTTGGGCAGGGGAGCCGCATCCAGAGAGGCCTTCGGAGGCGGGGGCCGCGCCATCACCCTGACGGTGGAGCGGGTGTGCCACCCGCGATTGGCGATCGGAACCTCTCGGGTCTGAGTCTGGGTCTGAGCGGAGCCGTCGTGCCCATCCGGGGTGGGCCAGAGGGAATGAATTCTCAGGGAAACTCTTGCTGCCGCACACGTCGGTAAGTGCAGCTTCTCTTTGAGAGACGGGGGTGCCGGGAAGAGTTGGGCGATGTGGGGGGAGGGGGGATTAGGTGGGAGGGTGTGCCGGAGGGAATCGGTGTGAAAACCACCGCCAGCCCCACCGGGAAGCGTCCTCCTCGCCCGCCCGGCTCGTCCAGGAAAAGCCAGCTGTGCAACCCCTGGGCCTTTCCCCTCTGCTGCAGGAAGGGTTTGCCTGGGATCCTGGGGCGTTTTGCTCAGGCACCAGAAAGGGTCGTTTGCAGCGTCTAATCCCAAACCGCCAATGTTGCCATAGCAACCACTGTTATTTTTGACTCAAAAATCCCTCTCCTCAGTCTAGGACAGCGGTCGGCAAACTCATTCATCAACAGAGCCAAATATCAACGACTGACATTTCTTTGGAGAGCCACATTTTTTAAACGTAAACTTCTTCTGACGCCACTTCTTCAACAGAGACTCGCCCAGGCCGTGGTATTTTGTGGAAGAGCCACACGCCAGGGGCCAAAGAGCCGCAGGTGGCTTGCAAGCCGCCATTTGCTGACCACGGGTCTGGGTCACGTATTCGCCAATTCCGCACTTGGAGAGAAACGTTTCTTTTGAAACCCGTCGCTATGAACGGGGAAGTCCTAGATGCCATCTTCCAAACCCTTAACCCCGGACTGTGTGTGTGGGGGGGGGGCGGGGGGGCAGCCCGCTCCTGCCGGTCGGTGTCTTTGGTGATCAGGCCAGCTGTCCCGCACGCACACAGAAGCGCATCCAGACGCTGCCACCCAGGCGGCGGGCCCCTCCCTGCCTAAGCAGCCACCTCGGGGCGCGGCGGAGAGGGGGGGTGGGGGCGGTAGCCAGGACGCTGAACGAATTGCCCTTTCTGGTCACAGAGCTTCTTCAGGTTGGCGTCTGCTCTGTGGCTTCGGGGCTTCCATCAGCTGCGAGCTGCGTGGGTTTCTGTCCCAGCTCAAGTCCACTTCATCCTGCGCCCCCCCCCCCCCCCGGTCATTGTACGTCTGTCCTGTGTATGAGCCGCAGTGTGAACACAGGCAGCTGTGTGCTCTATGGGAATTGCCCAGGCGTTGGGTTGATGTCCCCTCCTAATCCCAAGATTCTAGCAAAAGCCATGCTAACAGCAGTCCGTGACGTGTTCGTGACAAAAAGCTGTAGAGAAAGGGGGACCCTCCGTGTGGGGCAGCGTCCCCGCCGAGTAAGGGAGGGGACATCGGGTGACGACACCTGCGGAGGGAAGGGACTGTGCTGAGGGGATGAAACGCAGCGTCACCTGAGTCTTGCACAGATGCCTCCAGGGTCCAAGTGTACACCCCGGGGAACCCTGTGAAGCACCCCTGAGGTCTGTGTGGCCCCCCCCCCCCGCTCCCCTCCTCCGTCTCCCTTGAAACGATGCTGCTTGAGTCCGTTGTCCTAAAGGATGCCGTTTTCCTTCCGCTCGCTCTTTCGCTGCCGAAGACGGAGGAAGCGTCTCGCCCTTTGGCTTTTAACCTGAACCCTAAACTGATCTGTGTTCTCGGGGTGCCTTCCGAGGCTGTCGTTCTCGGTGGAGATGAAGGACCCGCCTGGAAGGAAGAATGGCCCGCGGCTCTGTGTGCATCCGTGCACTTGCTCTCCACACCAGAGCCGGGGATGAGGGGGTGGGGGGGGGGGGGCAGCCACGCTGCAGGCAGGGGCCCTTTGCACGAGGGAACTGGGGGAACTGGGCTTTCTTGGAGGGGGGTCAGGGGGGAGACAAGCAGCCTGAGTTTCGCTGAGGTGTGCTGGCTCGCTCAGAGCATGCTCGCAAAGGAGTGTCTCCTCACTGGCTTAAGCCGGGGGTATTAAAAAAAAAAAATGCTTTTATTGATTTTTAGAGAGAGGAAGGGAGAGGGGGAGAGAGAGAGGAACATCAGTGATGAGAGAGACTCACTGCCCAGCTGCCTCCTGCACACCCCTTAGTGGGGATCGAGCCTGAAACCCGGGCCTGTGCCCTGACTGGGAATTGAACCCGTGACCTCTTGGTTCATGGGTCCATGCTCAGCCACTGAGCCACCTGGCCGGGCTGGGGTTATTTGTTTAAGACGAGAAGCTCCGCTGAGCCTCTTGAGGGTCCCCAACCAGGACCCCCCACAGGACCGAAGGCAGCTTTTTGGTCTGTCATCACATTCGCTCCACCCTCTCCCAGGCTGGCTTCCTCTCCTGGAGCGATACCCGCTGTCCCCTCCTCGAGGGGACACCCTGGCCCGGAGCTCACAGCGTCTGGCTGGAGTCTCTGTCCTGTAAGCTGGCGTGGGTCGGGGGCGGGGGATGTCCTCAGGGGGAGGGGAGACAGCAGGAAGGCTGGAGTCAGGTTGTGGCGTCCTGGGATCTCCGGTAAGGACATGCTTTAAAAATTGTGGTGAGTGTACGTAAGGTCAGATGTATCATTTAACCTTTTTAAGTGGGCACGTCCGTGGCTCTGAGTACATTATTGTGCAACCGTCCCCAGCATCGATCTCCCGAACGTCCCGTCTTCCCAGCGTGAAGCTCTGTGCCCGCAGACAACTCCCTGTTCCCGCCGCTCCAGGCCCTGGGACCGCCGTGCTACCCTCTGCCTTATGAATTGGCTCACGCTGGCACCTCGTGGAAGGGGTTGTACGGGGTTTGCCCTTTCAGGACTGGCTTCTTTCACTTGGCATGTTGTCCTCCAGTTTCACCCATGTTGTAGCATGTGTCAGGACTTCCTGCCTTTTTAAGGCTGGCTACTGTTCCATTGTGTGTGCGCGTCCCGTTTTGTTCATCCATTGGTGGATTCTTCAGCGGCTGCCACCTTTTGACTGTTGTTAATGCTGCTTTGAATAGGCTGGGCAGGGGTCTGTTTGAAGCACTGCTCTCATACCCTCAAGTGGAACTGCTGGGTCACAGGCAGGTCTTTCTTTCTCTCTTTTTCCCCTCCAGGGTCTTGCTAAGGCATGTGATGATTGTCCTAAAGACCCTTGGAGAGTTCTCGAAGGATTCAGAGCAGGGCGTACTGTGAGTGAGAAAGGCACCGTGGTGTAGAAAGGGCCGAGGGGTTCACGGACCCGGGAAGGAGCGGGCTGGCGGAGGCTGGGGTGGCCAGCCGGCAGAGAGCCCCTCCGAAGGCTCTGGCTCCCCCGTGAGAGGGGAAGGCTGGGCAGGGCCCGTCATATTGGTTGGGGGATGGAGCGGGAGTGATGAAAGAGGCTGGCTATGGGGGAAGGAAGTAGGAGGTAGGGAAGGGCCAAGGATGAGGACCTGGGTTAGTGGTGACTGGGTAGAATTGAGGGGGCGTGAGAGGGTTATTTTTGTTTTGTGTTTTGGTGTGGATGGTAGACAATGTGTGCAGGTGTTAGACACAGCCTGGTGGGCCGGCGGTTGATGAAATGGTTGCTAATTTGGGGGCGGGCGTGGAGAATGAAGGGGCGGGGGGGCCATGCAGTTTGGGTGATTGGAAGTGTCGGGATGCTGTCGGTGTAGCGCCACGGTGTCACCGCGTCTGTGGGTCTATGGTACATTCCTGCCTCGAGGCAGAAATAGAGGCATCCAAACCCTAACGCCAGCAATGATGGCCAACTCCCTGGCTCATCAAAATCAGGTTCGAGAAGGACTCTAACGAATACAAAGGGTTTTTTTAGACCAAAGCGTGAGTGTGTGGAGTTTGGCTTATGTTCTTTTTTTTTTGCTCAACCTGGATTCTTTTTCATCGTTAGAAAAATCACTTGGAATTTCCAAACTCGCTTCTTTTCTTGACTGTCTCCCTGGACTGGGAGCCGCCGGGGGTCGGCACGGGCCTGGGAGGTACCCCGATGACTCCTGTGCTGTCCCCCGGCACTTAACACAAGTCCCAGAGAGCAGCAGGACTCACTGTAAACCGTGGCGGAGCCGAATCGAGGGGACATCGAATCCCACTGCTCTCCGAGTTGCGATCTGGGCTGTTGTCCAAGAGAAGAGCTGGGAAGGAAATCCCAGTTTTTCGCGGCCACTGAGCTCATTTCATTAGGTACTGACTGACTCGCATCCTATAGCCCTGGCCCCTTGTTCGCCTTTGTTTTCCCATCAGGAGTCGCTAAGGTTTATTTATTTTTGTTTGTTCGTGAAATCTGGCCACCTTGGCCCTGTTTTCCTCCTCCAAAGTGTTTCTCCTGTTATTCTTAAAAGCATTAGTGACCTCATCCCTGGGAGCCAGCCAGCTCGGTTCCGCTTCCTGCCCTTTGTGGGTAATGTCATGTGCTCAGGGGAATGGATCAAAGGGACTGGGAGCTGCGGCATCATTTGGCTCTGCTCGGCTGTGACAGGACCGGCCGCCCGGGGCCGCTGGGAGGATGTGCACGATGGAAGGACTCACTGGTCCGTCGGAAATCTGCGTGCTGGTTTCCCTTGGTGCTTCTCGGAATGCCTGCCCAGTGCTGCGAGAGGTTGGGCACACCTCACCTTCGGGGAAATGAAGATGAAGAAGGTGCGGCTCCCGTAGAAAAGGGGACCACCCCCCCGGAGGCTGATGAGTGGAAACGGAGTCGGGGTTGGGGTGGTATGCAGAGAGGACTCCCGCAGGTCCTGTCTCTGATGTCTGGTGCCAGTGGCCTTAACCTGGACGTGTAAATGGCCCCATTCACAGTTCCCAAAGCAGCAGGTGCCTGCTGTGCCAGTAAGTTGTGGGTCTTAGGTAGGGCTTTGCTTTCACCGTTCCTTCAAGTTTAAAATCATGTTCACGACTTAATGTTGGTCCTTGTCGTCATTGCAACCTCAGGTCTGATGTGTGAATGTTCTTTCAAATTCTACAGTAAAACCGTTTCAACTTAAAAATGCACATTGGTTGCCCTAACCCGTTTGGCTCAGTGGGTGGAGCGTCGGCCTGCGGACTTGAAGGGTCCCAGGTTCGATTCCGGTCAGTGGCATGTACCTGGGTTGCGGGCACATCCCCAGGAGGGAGTGTGCAGGAGGCAGCTGATCGATGTTTCTCTCTCATCCATGTTTCTAACACTCTATCCTTCTCTTTTCCTCTCTGTAAAAAAATCAGTAAAATATATTAAAAAAGAATACACATTTGTTTTCATATGTGGTACCCTGAAAGCTTTGAATGACCAGATGCTGTATTTCAGCTTAGCCTGAGTGATTAATTTGGAATAGCTTTTTCAGCGTTGCTGTTTTTTGTTTTTGTTTTAAATATATTTTTATTGGTTTCAGAGAGGCTGGGAGAGGGAGAGAGAGAAACATCAATGAGAGAGAAACATTGATCGGCTGCCTCCTGCACATCCCCTACTGGGGATCTAGGCCGAAACCCGGGCATGTGCTCTGACCGGAAATTAAACCATGACCTCCTGGTTCATCGGTCAGTGCTCAACCACTGAGTCACTGCGGCCTTGAGTTTTGATAGCAAATAGTAGCATGACCTTGCACTTCACATGGATGTGCGTCTCATTTGGCATCTCTTTGTGTGGGACTGTTGGGTTGGGACATGCTGGTCTTGACATTCCTGAGCACGGATGACATTAGCATGGTAGGTGCCTTGTGGTTTAAGGTTGGCGACTGGGGTGAACTATTTATATTTAAACGTTAGCTCACAGATGGCTGTTTTAAGGTGGGTGGTACATGATGGTGAGGCTGCATTCTTTTGGATTTTGAGGCATTTCGGAAATGATGCTTTCGGTTTTTTAATGGTGTCTGTACACCACTGTGACAGGACAAGGCTGGAGCTGGCGGTCGGTCCATTTGTAGGAAGCTGGGCGGGACCTGTGCACGGTTTCTCGGCACCCACGTCACCGTCACCGTGAGAAGGAGGGCGGGTCCCTGTCCCTCGGTCCAGATGCTGAAAAGGCAAACACAGCACACTAAACGGTGCTTGGCCGACTCGGTGGGCGCTGAGGCCACCTTTTCGGTCGGCCTACGGTTTTGTATTTGGGTTTTTCGACAGTCGTGTCTTCGGAGTTTCCCCGTTTTGCCAATTGCCTGTGGCTCGGCCTTGGTGTTGCCCTCTTCCCACTTTGGGGATTACAAAGTTGGGAGAGGAGTGGAGCAACTAGAACCCATTCAAACTTGCATGAGCCATTTCAAACGCTGGGGAAGCAGGTTGAAGGACAGAGGAAGGCTGGCTGCGTGGTTGCTGTTACCTCTAGGGAACTTGTCTTTCCGCAGCTGCTTCCGTGAATAGACTGTCTGTCCAGAGCCCGTCCGGGGCGGCGAGTTCCCGCTCAGCCTGGCTTCATGGAAATTGCTGGTTAGAGGCGCTTAATTTCGAAACCCATCTCAGGTTGACATCCCCCCTCCCCCCTCCCCCCCCCCCCCCCCCCCCCCCGCGCCGGCATCCCTGAGCCTTCTTCTCTCCTCTGCCAGAGCGTATGGAATGGGTCCCAGCTAGAGTGCTTTTGGCATTTCACGAGTCCGAGAACGTGAAATTTGATTTAAATGTTAATTCATTGCGACCAAGGTTGGCCACTCACGACGTTCCTTACTCCTGCCTGTGCAAGTCTTTCCAGGGGCCTGGGCCTGGGTCCAGATCTCTCCCCGGCTTCCCTGCGTCTCCGGAGAGTGGCCAGGGCCCCACCCCCCTCGTCTTGGTGTTAAACTGGAGTCTGTCCTGGTTCAAAGTGCGGGAGCCGTTCTTTGTGACGCCATTGTTGGGTTTTATAGCGATCCTGGGGCTCTTTATTCCAGGTGTATTGACGGGAAACTAAAAATCACACACACCCATGTGAACAAACGAGTTAACTCTATTTTTCTTCTTTTGAATAGTAAAGACGTCCTCACGGGCTTCTTTCCGTTTATGGGACAGCTTCTGCTGCTTCTGGGTCTTCTTTCGGCTTTTCGGCGCACACTTCAAAACCTTTGAACAGGGTCAGAAATTAAATAGGTGCTTGTGGCTTCCTATCCATCACTAGTGATTAATAATAAGGAATTACAGAATTTCCAGCCTCTCCCAGCCCTCCTCGCCCGACTAAGTGTAGGTTCCGTTGCCTCTCAGAGACCCGCTGGATGTTCCAGACTGGAACAGGGGGACGTTCATTTAAATGGCCAAGGTTTAAGGAAGTGGACCAGCCTTTGTAAGGTCAGATCTGCCTGGGCGACTCCATAATGGGAAGAATGGAATGTCCTCCCTCCTCAGAATCGGGCCCACGAATCTACGCGGGCATTCGTGGCATGCTCCTCTTATTTTGCTGTTTTAGTTGTGTTTTAGTTGTGTGTCCGTTGGAATGAGAATTAGGAGCATCGAGGCCATTCTTGGCGGGTTGCGTGGTGCAGGCAACCTCAGGTCTGCAAGCGGGCAACCTCAGGTCTGCAAGCGGGCAACCTCAGGTCTGCAAGCGGGCGGTGTGCTTTCCTTTAGAAGTCTGTGTTGCCGCCTGGGTGAAATCCCCCCTCGGTGCAGGGTGGTAAGTGGCGATCGAGGTCTGTTGCACTCTCAAGTACTGTAGCAATATTTCTTACTGTCTCTGAGCCTTGTGACCATAAACGGAGGGTGGTGATGACAACACCTCTCTCAGAGTCAGTGGGATAACGGAGTTCATTAGCGCCTGTGCGGTGCTTCGCACACTCTCTGATAGGTGACAAGTGCTCCGTAAACATTAGTTTCCCAAGCCTTGTGTCCTGGGAAAAGGCTTTCCGGATGTGGCCATGGAATCCTGGGGGATGTCACCTCCCCGGGGGATGTCATCTCCCTGGGGGGTGTCCCCTTGGGGGAGGCAGGTGCATGTAGGTTTAAGTCTGCCATGGATGTGTGTGGTTTGGTAGGAAGGATGGCTTGGGTTCTTTGGCTGGAGTTTTGCAGCTTCTGATTGGGGCGCGAGGGTGGTCTCAAGCAGAAGGCGGGGACCGTGGCTTCCTCGTGGCCCTTTCTGACAACGGACCCTGCCCGGGACGGTGGACTGGGAGGGAGGGAGGCTGGTGGGCCGCAGCCCGTTGGCAGGTGGGGCTCCAGTGGTGTGGCAGGGACTGTTGCCACCCGAGAGCCTGCTCACACGGGTTGTTGGGAGGGAGGTCCTGACGTTGGTGAGCCAGGGAGGGCCCTGGGGCGCTGCCTGCCCTTCACCTCTGCCCGGTCCTCCGCTCACATCGGAGGGGATGCCACTCGCTCACGGTGACCCTGTTCTCCTCTTCCCTGCAGCCGGGCACGATGGCCAAGATGGAGGTGAAGACGTCCCTGCTGGACAACATGATCGGGGTCGGCGACATGGTTCTCCTAGAGCCTCTCACGGAGGAGACCTTCATCAACAACCTCCAGGAGCGCTTTGACCACAACGAGATCTACGTGAGTCGGCACTCAAGGCCCCGCGTGGGGTTCGGACTTGGCATTCTGTGGCGGGGGGCTGGCTCTTCTTCCTCAAACTCTCTCTTTCCCTCTCTTTTTTCTGGTTCTCGGAGTCCAGAGGTGTTGGTTTACGCCCTCAGCCAGAGTTCTGCGTTTGCTCGTTTGGCACGCGGGGCACCCGGATTGCAGTCATGGGAGCCTGTGTACACGGGGCGGGTGCAGGGGTCGTGCTGGATGTTGGGGGGCATCGATGGCCGGCGGGGAGCACTTAATCCCTGCCCTCGGAGGAGCAGGGCTGCAGGGGGAGCTGGGAAGTCCACCGGCATCGTCTTGGATGCATGCCTTCGTGCGATTCGCGGTCTAACCTTGGAGAAGCTGCTCATGAGAATGCAGGGCGTGGACTGTGGGAAAAGGTAGGAATCCTGTGGCCCAGCGGGTGGGGCCCCGGGGCTGGTCATCGACCTATGAACCAGGAAGTCAGGGTTCGATTCCCGGTCAGGGCACATTGCCGCCCGGGTTTCGGGCTCGGTCTCCGGTGGGGGGGCCTGCAGGAGGCCGCTGAGCGTTGTTTTCGGTCACCCATGTTTCTGTCTCCCTCTCCCTTTCTCTCTCTCCCAAAACCAATTTAAAAATGTATTTTTAAAGGATGTGAATCGTCTTGACATTTGTCGTTGGTAGAGGCGGGAGCAAAGGACCTTAAGTATATTTAAGACATGAGTGAAAAAGACACTTTCAGGCGGATTTTCAGGAGCGGGTGAAGAGCTGGGACATTCGCATCCGGTCAGGTGGAGAGAGGGGCAGGGTCAGTGAAACCAAGGAAGCGCGTGGCTCCCTGTCCCCCGCTGAGTAGCCTCTGAGTTCTTCCCCTCTTCAGGGTGCGTCCCTGTCCAGAGAGGAATGGGATTATTGGGACGTGCCGCATACGTTTCTGTCCATAGGGGAACAGACAGTAGGAGGAAATCTAAGTAAATACAAGGAGAGCCGGGTCACAACGGGTACACGTAGGATCGGCTTATGACCGTTGTGGAGCTGATACGCTTTTAAAAATGACACACGCAAAGCCGCGTGATTTTATGTCGCCCAGAGCTTGCCTTTCCGGGCAGCCCGTCCTGTTCGAGGATAACTTTGCCTCGTTTCTTCACACAATGGTAGTCCCCCTCTGGGAACGGAACTTTCTGCCGTCGAGGGTTTATACGGTGGGGATGGAGGGGGGGGGGGGGGTGGGAGGGGCGGTGGACGGCAACCTGAGCTGTGCGGAGACTGCTTTGGGGCCATTCATTTGGTCACTGGGCGGGACCTCTGTTCAGAGCCGTTAGGTAAAGTGCGGCTTCGAATGGGAGAGGCATGAAACCCCGCCGCCCCACCGGGAGGAGGCATTGTGTGGTCTGGCAGGCAGGCGGTGTCACCTTCCCTCCAGGTAGAGCCGCCGGGGTGGGAAAGCCTGGAGGTTGTGCGGCTTGCACTGAAAGCGCGTCTGATAGCACACAAAGGCCAGGCTGGAGCCTCGGTCTGGGAGATGCAGATAGCGGGGGGGACCCGGGCCGTAACCACGTCACCACGGGGCGATCGCTTTTCCTTTTGGCCACTTTCAGATGAGCTGAGAACGGGACGGAGGGCAGAACATTGCCTGCATTCAGGTCCCCGGCTTGTTGTGCCCACTAACAATATGCCAGTCCCCTTTCTCACAGGATGGCCGGTGTTCAGCCGAGTCTTGAGCCGACGCAGTGTCTGGGTTCAGCCCGACGTAATTTTATTTTCTAACGATTTTAGGAATGCCCTGTCTGGTGCAAAAACAAAAGCAGAAAATTGCTTCCTGCTCTCAGAGACTCGTTTCAACGAACCTTTCCACCATACATTAGGGCCATCCCTTCCTTGAGATGTGTGGCTTCACCTTGTAACGGTCCCTCCCATCCTGTTGGAGGGGTGGGCGTTCTCTATGTCATTTAAGCCCCAAATTATTCCCGGTTACAGTAGCATGATCCTTTTTGTTCCTGGGGGGTTATGGACGTGTGCACGTGTGTGTGTGTGTGTGTGTGCACGTGTGTGTGTGTGTGTGTGTGCATATGAGGATGCTGACTTTGAGTACCAGAGTGGGATGGGGTGGGATGGGATGTGAGGACCGGGAAAGGTTTCTCTCTCAGACTTCTGTGTTCTAGGGCTTGTTAAGTCACGCAGGTATTGTTTTTGTAAATAAAAAAAAAGACTCCGCAGTAGATCTGATGATTACCCCTCTGCAGCCTCACCGGTCAAGGCCTTGGGAAACCTGCTTCTGGCTCTTATCCTGACGCTGCTGCTTCTGCGTGGCTTTGGTCCGTGGCTGGCCGTAACATTGTTTCCCTGATGCCGAAGGTCACTGTCTGTCTGATACTTCCCTTTTTTTTTTTTTTTTTTTTAACCTCTTTGGCGCTCTCGTGGCTTTCTTTTATTCTCCAGAAATGGCTGCACACACACACAGGGCACCGTCATGGTTTCAGAGCGGTGGTGGATCGGGGCCCCGTGAGCAGATGGCCCTGGGTCCAGACGGATCAGCCCCTGAGCCGTACTGGCGGGGCTGGTTTGCTGTCTGCCTGCATTGTCCGGTTGGGGGTCATCTGGGCAAAGAAGCCTGAGCGCGTCTAAAATGTCGGGATCTTACGTTAATTGCAGTTGTCAGAGGACTGCTTTGACAGTCCAGGAAGAATTACCTTTGTTTTTAGGCGTTAGCTGGTGAGGTAGGGTCCCCATAAAATCGGCCTCGCAGGTCCTTTGGTGAAAGCTACTCAGGTGTGGACTCCGGGGATGCGCATTCTTGCTGCGCAGAGCTGGGTCCACGCACTTGTTTAAAGAGCCTCGAGTTGGTCCAGGCAGAGCCTCCACATGGTCTTGGCAGTGAGAATCCTCCAGGGATGTTGGCCTGGGGGGAAACCTGCGGGGCCAGGGGTCAGAGCGCGTTGCTTTTATTCCTCCCTCTGGGCAGCCGGGACCAGCAGCAGGCCACCTGCAGCCAGAAGCCCCCAGGGCGGGGGGGAATGCTGGCTGTGACATCCCAAGGCCGGGCTGCTTTCTGCCTCCTCTCAGTCCTGTGTCACACGTTCTCCACCCCCTCCCCACCCCGCCCCACCGGATGGGAGGGTGGCAGGGTTTCCGTGGCCTGTCATGGAGGTGACCCAGACAGATGCGGTTCCGTTTTTAGGGGCACCGGCCAGGCCTGTGGTTGGGCTCGGGAACAGCAAGGCTGCAATTTGGGCAGGAATAAGCCCACGGCCAGTTTGCAAAAAGAACCCGGGTGTCTGTTCTCTGGCGAAGAAGTATTTTCGGTGCCGACAAGTAGCTGTCCTTTGTTTTCCATCTGAATGGTCAGGTTTGGGGACCATCCGGATATAAGCGGTCTGAATTAGTCCAATTTCAGGATCTTAAACTGATTGGAGGTGTAAGAGGACCTCTTTGGAAGTCTGGTAAAGACGGGCTTAATTTTCAGAAGTATTAGACTTAGGATCCCCGTGAGGAGGGGATTAGGTGTCTTTATGAAAGATACTTACATATAAGTGCAATATGTTTGGTTTAAAATAATGCAAAGGTCAGCACAGGGGCTGTGTGGCCAGTTTCGCTGTCTTTTCTGCACCTGCAGCTGTGTCTGCGGTTACATCTGCAGGGCAGGTCAAGGTGGGGTGCTCCTACTTCCTAAAGGCGGGCTCTTGTGTTCCTCACACTGTTTTGGGGGGATGGAGGGTGTTTGGAGGGGGGTAGGGGGGATGCCACGTGGCATGTTGGGAAAGGCGTGGCCTTTGGCAGGTAGACCTGAGGTTCAGTCTTGGCCTCGCACAGCCACGGTGACCAGTGGAAACAACCGAGGGTCCGTTGTTTCATCCATCAAGTAGGGATCGTGATGCTTAGCAGCTTAGCCCGGTGCTTGGCACCTAGTAGGGGTGAAGCACGTGGTAGGTCCAAAACTTGGGAACTCAGAATGACTTCTCTTCCAGGTTCCAGACACTCAGGTTTCTAGTAACTAGAATCTCCCTCCCCTTCCCCGACTCTCCCTCCTTTCATGTTCTCCTGCCCCTGCCTTCTTTGGGATTCCATTGTCCAGGTCTCATTTCTGCTGCATTACCGCCTTCCGTGAGCCACACCGTGTTATTTCCAAGGCGTCCGGCCAGCGGCACACGGGAACACAGGCCCCTCTGTGCCTTTAAGAGCGTGTTCTTGGGCCCGGAGAACGGCGCACGCTGTCTCCTTACAGAGTCGATCTCAGTGGAGATAGGGTGGCGTCGTGTTGTCCTGCTCTAAAATGAAGGCTGCCGGCTATATTTTTAGCTGGTATTTCAGCGTGGCACGGAGCTCATATATAGTTCTTTAATTCATGGTCTGCAGTGCCGGCAGCCAGGGACAAAGGGTGTAACACGCTGGCAGAGACCTGCCTCGGACTAGACTGACGGCTTGTGGTCTCCTTGGCCGCCGCGGTTGCGTGACCTGCCCAGGTGTGGCTCAGCAGTGATGTGTGGCTCAGCAGTGATGTGTGGCTCAGCAGTGATGTGTGGCTCAGCAGAGACCACAGCACCAACACCCAGGGCTGATTCTGTCCTCAGACTGAGAACCCAGAAATACCGCAGGGAAAAGAGAGCGGTGGAGCGGTGTGGGCAGCCGTGGCTGCAGAGGCCACGCCGGGCCACGTGCAGCAGAGACGGGACTCGGGTGTGAGGAGACCAGCTCGGAGCAGGAAGAGAGAGGACCAGTGAGGAGCAGGAAGAGGGAGGACCGGTGAGGAGCAGGAAGAGGGAGGACCGGTGAGGAGCAGGAAGAGGGAGGACCGGTGAGGAGCAGGAAGAGGGAGGACCGGTGAGGAGCAGGAAGAGAGAGGAGGGTGAGGAGCAGGAAGAGGGAGGACAGTGAGGAGCAGGAAGAGGGAGGATGGTGAGGAGCAGGAAGAGGGAGGACCGGTGGTGAGGAGCAAGAAGAGGGAGGACGGGGAGGAGCAGGAAGAGGGAGCAAGGTGAGGAGCAGGAAGAGGGAGGACGGGGAGGAGCAGGCCGCGGGAGCAGAGCTGCGATCAGGGGGAGCACGTGATGCTGGACCTCGAGGGACGCCTTCCCCAGCCGGCGCTGCCTTGGTCCACGCGCTGCCTGGTCCCCAGGATGAGGTCAGGTCGCTCCGTGGGCGGCGGCTGGGGTTCCTGGGCGGGTTCATCGCGACGTGGAACGGTCAGTGTTGGGTGTGACCCGCGACCTCTCCGTGCTGAGCAGCGAAGGAGCCTGACCGAGTCACGGCTTTCTCTTCCAATGTCTGTCGGCGGTGCTGCCTCCGTGTTCCTCTCTGTGACGATGGCTATGAGTAGTGTGTGTGTTGCATAGGTACCACATGTATAGGCTCTGGTGTGTGTATGCATGTGTGTGTGTGTATTGCATGGGTGCCACAGATATAGGCTCTGGTGTGTGTATGCGTGTGTGTGTGTGTGTATTGCATGGGTACCACATATATAGGCTCTGGTGTGTGTATGTGTGTGTGTGTATTGCATGGGTACCACATATTATAGGCTCTGGTGTGTGTATGCATATGTGTGTGTGTGTGTGTGTGTGTGTATTGCATGGGTACCACATATATAGGCTCTGGTGTGTGTATGCGTGTGTGTGTGTGTATTGCATAGGTACCACATATATAGGCTCTGGTGTGTGTATGCATGTGTATGTGTGTGTATTGCATGGGTGCCACAGATATATACGCTCTTGTTGTGTGTGTGTGTTTTTTTGCATGGGTAACCACAGACATGCTTCTGGGATGTGTGTGTGTGTGTGTGTGTGTGTGTTGCATGGGTACCACAGGCATGCTCCTGGTGTGTGTGTGTGTGTGTGTGTGTGTGTGTGTGTTGCATGGGTACCACAAATGTGCTCCTGGTGTGTGTATGTGGGCGTGTGTGTTGCATTTGTACCACATATATGCTCCTGGTGTGTGTGTGTGTGTGTGTGTGTTGCATGGGTACCACAGGCATGCTGTGTGTGTGTGTGTGTGTGTGTTGCATGGGTACCACAGGCATGCTGTGTGTGTGTGTGTGTGTGTGTGTGTTGCATGGGTACCACAGGCATGCTGTGTGTGTGTGTGTGTGTGTGTGTGTGTTGCATGGGTACCACAGGCATGCTGTGTGTGTGTGTGTGGGGGGGTGTTGCATGGGTACCACAGGCATGCTGTGTGTGTGTGTGTGTGTGTGTTGCATGGGTACCACAGATATGCTCCTGGTGTGTGTGTGTGTGTGTGTGTGTTGCCGGGGCACCACAGGGATGTCTTAGGCGGGAGGTGTGAGATGCACTCCCTGAATGGCATTGCTTTAGACACAGGCCCAGAGAGGAGTCCACGTTGGTTGTTGGCATCACGTTGGAGATTGACACGTAAGCAGTTTTCACCATCTGGACTGTGTCTAAAAGACCAGCCCAAGCGTTTGGTTGACCAAACTGTGTCTTTAAAAGCCAGTGAAGGCTTACGCCCTCTTTGGGGAGATTTCACCGCGGCACATACCGTCTTGGTGCCGTGGGATCGAATTCCCAGGATCGGAAACTCGGGGACGGGTGGTGCCGCCTCCCGCATGTCATGTCTGAAGGCCCCCCCGCCTGGCTGTGTAAGCATGTCAGTGCCTGGGCGAGCAGGGGCCGCACACGGAGCCCGACAGGCTGGGGGCCTGTGTGCGGTGCAAACGCAGATCCTGCAGCGACCGCCGGGAGGGCCTGAGATGAAACATTTCAGACTCCGAGCAGCTCCTGGTGGGTCGTCGCGTCCTTGGGCGGTATTTTTCCCTAACCAGGTCAGTCTTCCCCTAGCGCAGCCCGGGTTTGCATCTAGGGTGACGCACCTGACAGGCACGCCTCTGCAGTAACAATTGCCCTTGGCCGGTCCCATCAGCCCGAGCCCACAGCTCTCAGCGCTGCGGTTCTCTGAGCTGCCGCCTGCCCGCCATCCTCACCCACCTGCGTACAAGAAGCATGTGCTGGCGTTTGACTTCTCACCCAATCCCAAAGGCCCCCACCCTCACCCTCACCCCCCCTCCCCTTAGCTCTCTGCCCTCTCCCTCGCCAGTGACTTCACGGCAGCCGCCCCCACCTCCTCGGCCTGTATAACAAGATGCCAAACTGCCGTTTTCTGGGGCGTTCCCTCAGTCTGTGGAGGTTTTGTTTCCCGGCAATTGTCAGTCTGGCTCGGATAAACTCCTACGAATTCTCTGCAGGTTTGACTGTTTCTGCCGCTGACAGCATTCTCGGCATTTAATGGTAGTTTCAGTAAGATGTAACCCAACGAGTCCCTGTAGACGAAGGCCCCTTTGTAAGATGCTGGCCTTACAGGACTCCTCGGCGAATTTAGCGGCGACGTGAACGTAGTACCGGCTTTTGAGTCGTTGCTTTTGAGTCGTGCGTGGTTTGGCTATTCTGGTGGCCAGTAGATGCCAGGAGAGCCCAACGGTGAGCCTTTCCAATGACCGCAGGTCACGCGTGGGGACCGCTGCGGGTGTGCGGGAGCTGTGGCCGGGGCGATAGCGCAGTCTCGTTTACAAGACGCGGGAGGAGCCGGTCCCACCCGCCTGGTCCAGGAGAGGAGGCGGGCTTGGAGGAGATGAGACATGTGCGCAGGTTCACGCCAAACTGGAGAACGTCGCCAGGTGCCGGAGCCAAGGCTTCCTTCCCCACTGTCTCACACGTAATCCTGGGCGACACGGAATCTGAGCCCAGCCCACCGGGGGCCGGGGGCCTGGGCTTTAAATGTAGTCCGTTTCGTCCCCTACCCCCTTCCCCCCACACGCCGACTTTCACTTCCGATCTGCCTTCAGACCGAAGCCCAGGCGCCTCGCCCTGTCTCGTTTCCTGGAGGCCTTCCTCCAGGCCGGCGTCTCCGTCCCCTGTCCTGACAAGTGGTCGGGTGGCCTTCGTGGCTCCCCCGTGGCTGCACCCGTGTGACAGCGTGTGCCGGAGCCTCCATCCTGTTTCAGCTGAGTAACGCTCCGTTGTCTCTCCCCCACGCCGTGCTTCTCCGCCCAGCACACGGGTTCCGTCCGCCGTGGGCTGTGGGGCAGCGCGGGCTGTACAGATGTCTGTTTGGGTCTCTGGGGATTGATGCTTAAAGAATACAGCGTACCCAACCCTTGGAAGGGTACGCTGTCGTAGCAGGGAGGGCCCGGCTCTCGCCTGAAACCTGAGGTCTTTTACACAGTTCTTGGGGGGAACATTCCTGGATCGGAATGATGCCCATCCGTGACACCCGTTCAATCCCCCGCCTCCCCGGGCGTTCTCGGGTCTCTGGGGTTCACAGTGACCTTGCCTTCGTGTAGGCCCCGGGCACTCGCTTAGACAGTGAGCGAGGAAGACAGATGACTCCGTTAGCCCAGAATCACTTCGGTCCCGTCTCATCTGCTCTGGGGGCTAGAGTCGTTAACGCCTACATTTTACGTTTTTATGGCAGAAAAGTCTCGCCTCCCAGGGGCACAGCCCACGGCGCCCTTCCGTCTCCCGAGGCGATGCTTTGCATGAGGAAGGCTCTGAGAAGGCGTGTTGCTTGCGGGTGAGATGTCGCCGCAGCTCGGTGCAGGCACTAGGGCAGGTGGGGAGGGGTGCTGACCCTCCGGAAGGGGCGCTGACCTGAGTCTGCCCGCCTGGTCTGGACTGCTGCCGTCTCCCAGGAAGAAGCTGCGTGGTGTGGCGGCCGGGACCTGGAGGACTGCTCCACAGCCTTTGCTATTCCCCCGATGCCATTTCAGATGAAAGAATCAGCCTGAAGTCAGCTACTCCAGTCCGTCTCGCCTGTCGCATGGCCACGTCCCTGGTGCGTTCCTCCGAGGGGACAGGATGCGTGTGATACAGTGTCCTGCATTTCTTCATGATGTAGGCGCAATTCTGGGTGCTGGGGTCCACACTGAAAACGCAGCCTTCTCTGTGGAGATGAAGGTTTCCCCCCTGTAATGAGAAGACCTAATCTCCCCCCCCTTTCTATCAGTTTCTGGAAGGATTTCCGCTCTCCCCAGTCACGTGGGGGCCGCTGCGCACCACAGCGCCCTCTGTGGTACCAGCCTCCTGGGCCGGGCACTCTCCGCGGCCACGTCTGCCAAAGCTGCCCGGCCACCCGCAGCGTGGACCGCGGGCGCTAACGAGGAGAAACTAGGTCGCTGGTTCCGCTTTGGTTAGATGATGGGGTCCTAGCACCCAACTTATTTGTGCTCCACTGTTGGGGACATGGAGATGGAGAATGCGCAGCTGTGTCCTGAGGACTTAGGAAGACGTGAGTGAAAGGTACTCAGTGTACAGCGGCCGCCGGCACTTTAATAGGCGTGGGGATGCGTGTCCAGGCGTGATAGGCGTGGGGATGCGTGTCCAGGCGTGATAGGCGTGGGGATGTGTGTCCAGGTTTGATAGGCGTGGGGATGCGTGTCCAGGCTTGATAGGCGTGGGGATGCGTGTCCAGGCTTGATAGGCGTGGGGATGCGTGTCCAGGCTTGATAGGCGTGGGGATGCGTGTCCAGGCGTGATAGGCGTGGGGATGCGTGTCCAGGTGTGATTGGCGTGGGGATGCGTGTCCAGGTGTGATAGGCGTGGGGATGTGTGTCCAGGCGTGATAGGCGTGGGGATGCGTGTCCAGGTTTGATAGGCGTGGGGATGCGTGTCCAGGCTTGATAGGCGTGGGGATGCGTGTCCAGGCTTGATAGGCGTGGGGATGCGTGTCCAGGCTTGATAGGCGTGGGGATGCGTGTCCAGGCGTGATAGGCGTGGGGATGCGTGTCCAGGTGTGATAGGCGTGGGGATGCGTGTCCAGGCTTGATAGGCGTGGGGATGCGTGTCCAGGCGAGATAGGCGTGGGGATGCGTGTCCAGGTTTGATAGGCGTGGGGATGCGTGTCCAGGCGTGATAGGCGTGGGGATGCGTGTCCAGGTGTGATAGGCGTGGGGATGCGTGTCCAGGCGTGATTGGCGTGGGGATGCGTGTCCAGGCATGATAGGCGTGGGGATGCGTGTCCAGGTGTGATTGGCGTGGGGATGCGTGTCCAGGCGTGATGGGCGTGGGGATGCGTGTCCAGGCTTGATGGGCGTGGGGATGCGTGTCCAGGCTTGAAGGGCGTGGGGATGCGTGTCCAGGCGTGATGGGCGTGGGGATGCGTGTCCAGGCTTGATAGGCGTGGGGATGCGTGTCCAGGCGTGATAGGCGTGGGGATGCGTGTCCAGGCTTGATAGGCGTGGGGATGCGTGTCCAGGTTTGATAGGCGTGGGGATGCGTGTCCAGGTTTGATAGGCGTGGGGATGCGTGTCCAGGCGTGATAGGCGTGGGGATGCGTGTCCAGGTTTGATAGGCGTGGGGATGCGTGTCCAGGCTTGATAGGCGTGGGGATGCGTGTCCAGGCTTGATAGGCGTGGGGATGCGTGTCCAGGCTTGATAGGCGTGGGGATGCGTGTCCAGGCGTGATTGGCGTGGGGATGCGTGTCCAGGCATGATAGGCGTGGGGATGCGTGTCCAGGTGTGATTGGCGTGGGGATGCGTGTCCAGGCGTGATGGGCGTGGGGATGCGTGTCCAGGCTTGATGGGCGTGGGGATGCGTGTCCAGGCTTGAAGGGCGTGGGGATGCGTGTCCAGGCGTGATGGGCGTGGGGATGCGTGTCCAGGCTTGATAGGCGTGGGGATGCGTGTCCAGGCGTGATAGGCGTGGGGATGCGTGTCCAGGCTTGATAGGCGTGGGGATGCGTGTCCAGGTTTGATAGGCGTGGGGATGCGTGTCCAGGTTTGATAGGCGTGGGGATGCGTGTCCAGGCGTGATAGGCGTGGGGATGCGTGTCCAGGTTTGATAGGCGTGGGGATGCGTGTCCAGGCGTGATAGGCGTGGGGATGCGTGTCCAGGCTTGATAGGCGTGGGGATGCGTGTCCAGGCGTGATAGGCGTGGGGATGCGTGTCCAGGCGTGATAGGCGTGGGGATGCGTGTCCAGGCGTGATAGGCGTGGGGATGCGTGTCCAGGTTTGATTGGCGTGGGGATGCGTGTCCAGGCGTGATAGGCGTGGGGATGTGTGTCCAGGCGTGATAGGCGTGGGGATGTGTGTCCAGGCGTGATAGGCGTGGGGATGTGTGTCCAGGCGTAATAGGCGTGGGGATGCGTGTCCAGGCGTGATAGGCGTGGGGATGCGTGTCCAGGGAACCACGCGCGGAGGCTGTAAGCAAGTCACTGAAATGGATGCCGAGGAACGCGAGGACGCCGGTAGGTAGGTAGGTAGGCAGGCAGATGGGATTCCGGTTAGGGCCTCGGGAAGCGGGGCTTTGAAAAGATGCTGGAGGAGTTCGGTGTTTAAAGAGAGGTTCCAAAGAAGCCATCGTGGTGAAAACGAGTCACCGAGTCACTTGTGGTTTAGTCACGCTTTTACTTCCGGTTCCTGTGGGGAATGGAAATGTACCCCCACGGGGTGCGAGTGCTTCCAGAGATCGGAATGTTGCCCCGGGCAGAACCGGGTGGGAAGGACGCGGAACGCCTGACGTGCGTGTGCACTCACGGTGCGTTTCTCTGGCATCACGGAGGCCCGCGCGCACCCTTCAAACAATCGCGGCTCATAAACCTTCAAGTTGTGCTTCACTTAGTTTTCACTAACTTTATTTCTGTTGTTGACACGGTACCAGATGTCCCATTTGCCCCTCCTTTGCCCACTGTGCTTCATTGTTTAACTTGAAAAACGTTTCTTTTTTTAAGTATGTGTATTTTTATTGATTTCAGAAAGGAAGGAAGAGGGGGAGAGAGAGAGAGAGACATCAGTGATGAGAGAATCATGGGTCGGCTGCCTCCTGCACACCCACACTGGGGATCGAGCCTGCAGCCCCTGCCTGTACCCTGACCAGGAATCGAACTGTGACCTCCTGGTCCATAGGTTGACACTCAACCACTGAGCCACACCGACCAGGCAGAAGTTTCTTGTTGGTTAGATTGCGTTCCAGAATGCCCTGCCTGCAGCCTTGTCATCGCTCTCGTTTTGGGCCGTGGTTGTTACGCTGAGCTGAGCTGTTGGCTCTTACTCTAAGAGCTCTTCATTTTTATACTTTCAGAATTATTTGGATCAGAACCTTACTCCTTTTCTTTCTCTGTTTGCTTTGCTTTCTCTTTCCCTCTGTCTCTTTTCGTTCTGCCCTTACTGGCCGTTGGCTGCGTCCCTGACGGTGGGAGTTCTTAACCTGGTATGTCAACTGTATGCAGACTTGTATGTGGTATTGTCTGTGGGTTACTTCCTGGAGGGAAGGGTCATAGCTTTCGTCGCAAAGGAAGGGCAACTGCAGAAAAGGCTGAGAAGTGCACTGCAGCAGTATTTCTTAAACTGTGAGTTTCAGCCGTGAGTGGGTGGTGAAAGCCATTTCGTAGGTTAGGGACCAGCAGCTGAAACATTTTTTATATGAATAGAATGGGACAAAGACTCTCAGGGCATCGCATGTGGTAAGGGTACTTAGGGTCTTGTGAAATTTTAATTTCATACGTAGGCATGTGCATGTACGTATATACTCAAGTACACATCGTTGGTCATGATGAAAGACTTATTAGAACGAGTCAGAGCTAGGCATGTAAATCCACAGCCATAGGACGGCCCCAATTTACAGAGGCCGCTGTGTCTCCGCAGGGTGTGACATACCGGAACACTACAGGGGAGAGAAGGCTGGAAGAAAGGCCAGGAATGACACTGGCCTGAGGGGAGAACCTGGCCCCCCCCCCCCCCCCCAGCCCTGGAGGTGCCTGCGGCAAGGTGCAGTTTCAGCTCTGCTTTCACCCCACGTGACCTGGGGAGACTTCAGAAGATGCCACTGCCTGGCCCTGGCCCCTCCCTGGCTCTTTGAAATGGGATCTCCGAGGGTGGGGGTGTGGCAGAACGTTCTTGTGGAATGAAATCCATGGTCTGTGGGCTGCGGATCTCGGGCCTTTCTTCCGATTCCTAACGCCTGGGAGGGGAGGTGGGTCTGGGAGGAGAGGTGGCCGGCTGGGCGACCCCCAGGGAAGACTTTGCACAGGAATCACAGGAGGAATGTCTACTGGAGGTTATTTGCTTATCCACAGGCATCTGTTCTGGAATGCTGGCGATATCTGAAGTATGAAGACAGGGTTGTTTTGACTTAGGAATGTTTGTACATTCTTGTTTTAGTGTTTGCCCTCGAGAAGTAGACGATAAACTTGCTAATTGAATGTGCCCTTGATAGAAAGGTAGAGCCTTCTCCTCCCTCCTCCCTTTCTCTCTTCTTTCCTTCTTGTGCCCTTGTCTTCGCCTCGCTAGTGTCACGTGGCGGTGGGAGTGGTGCGAGCTTTCCTCTGTCACCGGGTTGTGCAGACGCTTGAGGACTTGGGGTGCTGAGGGGTGGGATCAGGAGGTGCTGAGCTAGGGAGTGGCGGGATGGTCTGGAGGTTGGTTACAGGTTGGGTAGGAGTAAATAAGTACACTGATGGAGCAAATATGTACGTATGTTCACATATACACACATCCATCCATCCATCCATCCATCCATCATCCATCCATCCATCCATCCATCCATCATCCATCCATCCATCCATCCATCATCCATCCGTCCGTCCATCCATCCATCCATCCATCCATCATCCATCCATCCATCCATCCATCATCCATCCGTCCATCCATCCATCATCCATCCGTCCATCCATCCATCCATCCATCCATCCCTTGAGGGTAATGAGAGCCAGACCAGACTTGTGCCTGTTGGGGAAGGTGTATAGAACCTATTGGTGAGTAGTTTTGGCCATTGTGGGGAAGGGGTCCTGGCGTCCTTTTTTGGTGCGAACAGCCAAATAGAAGAACATCTTCTGTATTCTAGCAGGAGCTTCTCTGAGTCCTTTGGGACCTAGGGCCCAGGTTCAGGGGTGAGCACAGCCGCAGCGGTGGCCTGGTCTGTGGCTCGCTTGGGACTGGTGTCACCCGAGCTCTGGAAAGCGCTGGTGCGAGATGGAGGGCATACCAGCCTCTTCCTTCCGGTGGAATAGGCGAGTGGAACTCGGGGCGGGGGGGACAAGCGGAGGGCTATTGTTGCTGCTCCCTTTTGTGAAGGCGGACAGTACGGGCCCTCCTCCTCCTCCCCCTCAGCGCATTCAGAATAGCGCGCACGTGGCCACTCGCCCTTCTGAGCACATGCTCGACTTGAAGAAGCTCCGAGTCGGGTCTCCGCCTTGCAGTGCCAGTTGGCTACTTGATGCGTCAGTTTGCCATACCTTGGAGACACGACAGAATAAAAAATACCAACCTGAAGTAACATACGGTGGCTTAAGAAAATCGAGGGTATCGTTTGTAAGCCTAAATGTGAGTTGATGTAGAAATGAATGAGCTGCTGGGTCACTATTGTCTCCATCCCCGACAGGAGGTCTCATCTGGTCCTGCAGTTCTTACCTGCCTACATCTAGAATGGGACTGTGGACGTCACCGGCCAGGCAGCCGCGGCCAGGCGGCCTTTCCGGTCCGAGAGAGAGGAGGGCCGGGACTAGACACACTCAGGTTCTCTTCATTTCTCTCCACATTTCTCTGGCAGAAATGTGGGCGTATTTACCTCTTTGACTGAAGCCCAGAGGACCTGCAAGGAAGAAACGCATACACAGCAAGGGCAGGTGTCAGAGGGGAGGACATGCCTCCTGGGGGTTCGGGGTCAGAGGACACGCCTCCTGGGGGTTCGGGGTCAGAGGACATGCCTCCTGGGGGTTCGGGGTCAGAGGACACGCCTCCTGGGGGTTCGGGGTCAGAGGACACCCCTCCTGGGGGTCCGGGGTTAGAAGACACCCCTCCTGGGGGTTCGGGGTCAGAGGACACACGTCTGAAACAGTGGCACGCGGGGATGCCCAGGTGCTCCCACTGTTTGCGTATTGCGATTGAGAACGTTGGCGGGGCCTGGGCCCTTTCCCGACCTGCTGAGCTGTGTAGGTGTATCAGTTCCTGTTTCCCTGTGACAAACTGCCCTCCAAAAACGAATGGCTTAAAACAACAACCATTTATTTGCACCCAATTCTTTGGGATAGCAACTGAGGCTGAGATCAGCCGGGTGTGTCTTCTGCGGGTCTCATCTGGGATCAGCTTGTGGCTATAGGCCTTTGCCTGGGGTCGGGGCGGGGGGGAGGGGGGACGGGGGGAGGAGGGACTTAGAACAGCCTGGGCCTCCTGTGTCTGAGGGTTGTCAGGACATCGCCAACAGGTTCGCACAAGCTCATTCCCATCATGGCTTCCCGCTACGGTCCTAACATCGGAGAACATCCTGCTGCACCAACACTTTTCAAGCCTCTGCTTGCGTCTTCTAACGTCCCTTGGGTCACACGGAGTCGCGGAGACCAGTGCCGGTGGGAGGGCGGGGAAATGAACCTGCCTGCCTCTTGAAGGGAAGCGTGCCGTCCCGGTCCCCAGGGCTGTGCATGCCACGTGGAAGGTCTGTCCGGCGTCTTTGCAAACACGTTCCCAGCAGGACCCGGACCCGAGGCCAGAGCATGTCGCTCGAGGCTCTGTTCCGTGGCCGCACAGCAGGCCGGCTGAATCCAGGTCGGGCACCGCAGTCCGTGTGCGCGGCGCCGTTTCCGCGGCAGAATGACTGGAGGGGCGCCGTGGTCTGGACCGTCTGATTTGTGAGTGGAGAAGGCGCCCGGTGCGAGCCAGTCGCTCGGTGAACGAATGTTTATGGAGCCTCGTGAGGGGGTCCGCCTTTCTAGGTGACAGGGAAAGGGCTGGGGCAGCACGCAGTTCAGTGTGCGTGGAAGTCCCAGGTGGCGTCGGCGGAGCGCACACCGGGGCCGTGTGGCCCTCGGTGCTGGGCTGAGCAGCGTTGGTCCCCGCCGGAGTGCGAGCGAGCGAGGCAGGTTCTGGCCGGGGAGTCAGCCAGGCTGACGTTTAGTGTTCAGGGGCAATCTCAAACTGTTTGTTCTGCTAACAGCAAACATTTCCGTTGATTCCTGTATTCAAGAAACTCCCTAAGAAGTGTCCTTTTTCTACGAAGGAAGGCTGATCTTCCAATCAACAGCTATTAAAGGAATAGCTGCCCTCGTATTTTCCTGTTACCGTGTCACTGAGGGTAGTGAGTCAGCTAGAAGCCGCTCAGTCAGTTACTCAGTTACTAGCATCTCCCATCTGCTTGCCCAGGTCGGTTGGAGCGCGCAGAAACCGTCTTGAAAAAGTCTTGTCGAAATCGAATAAGTTAGGAAAGTTGGAGTTTTTTGCTTTCTTTTGAGTCATTTCTCGTCGGGCCGGACTGATTGGGTCCCAAGGGTAGAATGCCAGAAATTAATGTGAAACATTGCCTGGAAACTGGTAGGTGTTGTTTTTTTGTTTGTTTGTTTGTTTTCAGAGCAGCAGTCTCGTCTATTCTTTTTTTAATTAATATATTTTTATTGATTTCAGAGAGGAAGGAAGAGGGGGGAGAGAGAAACATCCGTGATGAGAGAGAATCCTGCATCGGCTGCCTCCTGCATGCCCCACCCTGGGGATGGAGCCCACAACCCGGGCCTGTGCCCTGACCGGGAATCGAACCGTGACCTCCTGGTTCCTAGGCCGACGCTCAGCCCCTGAGCCACGCCGGCCGGGCTGAGTTCAAATTGGACGTTAAATGTCCTGTCCTTCAGAAAGTGCGTTCTGGGGTTGCAGCGCGTCAGAGAACAGCTAAAACTGGTTGCAGCCCGAGGGATAACTGTGCCGAGCCCACTGGAGAGACTGAGCGGCTTGGGGAAGGGCAGTGCCAGGCCCGGCCCTGCCGGGAGGAATGGCTGCGGTGGGCGGGGGAGACCTGCTTACTGAAGACTGAAGCTCGCGGCTGGAGAGGAGGGAGGGAGACACCAGTTCTAACTGGAATCGGGGAATGCACAGGCCTTGCCCACACTTCACAGGGGTCGGTGACTTAATTTTTGGCAAGGATTTCAGAGGGCTCTTAGCCAGGTTCCTGAATTAATCTAGAAGCTTTGAAAAGTATTTTCCACGTTATAGACCCACGCTTTCCACGTATCAGCAAAACGAATACCCGTGATTGACTCTCCGTCTTCAGAAATGTGACGTTTTCTTGAAAAACAGAAAACGAAGGGCCAAGTAAACGAGCGTGGGTTTTTTTTTTTTGTTTTATTTGACAGGATGACATTTCCGCGGTTAAAATACAGGCTGTGCACGCACTAATGGCCTATGCCCTCTTCCTTTCACAGACGTACATTGGGAGTGTGGTCATCTCCGTTAACCCGTACCGGTCGCTGCCTATCTATTCGCCGGAGAAAGTAGAAGATTACAGGAACAGAAACTTCTACGAGCTGAGCCCTCACATGTGAGTACGGCGTTCATGCCTTGCTTTCCCCTCGCTGCACAGTTGTGTAGCTGACAGATGTGTCCAGCTGTGTCCTCCAAGTCCCAGGAAAATGCTGTACTCTTTTTTTGTTGTTGTTGTTTTTAATTGGATGAAGGAATGTAGAAAGTCAATTGGCATGCCTTACTTCAAATTTAAAGAGGCAGAGTGCTTCCTGTGGCGCCAGGCCTCCGCGCGTTCTGAACTGTTTGGGTGTTCCGTGCGTAAAATATCTTTCCGTTAACGATTCTGTGTGAGTAGCAGCTGCTGCGGATGGCTTTTGCCACTCAAGACAGGAATGTGCGTTGTTGATTGCGACGAAGAGCCCAAGCGGCGTTTCCTGCTCTCGGATGAAGGAGGAGCCCCCCAGGACGGGGCTGTGTAATGGCGCCTGGAGCAGAAGGCGTACAGAGTGCCGGCAGCGTGTCCTCTTCACGGACACCGTTCACCAGACACGAGGGCATTAGGCCCGAACCGAGCCACTTGTCCGGTCTTTCTCTTTGGAAGGTCGCTGGTCCGTGTAAAAAAATTCCTGCCAATAACGTCGCACAGTTGTTACCCCGGGCCAAGCTTGAGGAACCCCGAACTGAGAAGGGAGAAGACCTTCAGAGGTTTAGTTGCGTCTTCGCACAAAATAATTTTTCTCTGTCTGATGGAAGGTGGGCCCTGTTCGTTTTGCTAGAAGATAAAATCGAATAATGAAAGGACGTGTCAACCTCTGTCCAGGTGTTGATGTAGTTTCTCCTCGCAGAGCAGCGGGCAGTGACATTGTTTGGGCCGCTCGGAACGCCAGCTTTCAATGATCTATGAAGGTGGTTATTCAGACCTAACCGCTGTGTTTCCTACCGGTCACGTGGATTCTGGTTGTTCAGTTCACTCCCAGGACGGCTAGCGATCGCTAGTGGTCGTTGTTTGTTCTGCTTTAACAAAAATAAAAATCTGAAATTTGCTTTATAAAGTTACCCCTGTGGGTGAGCCCCTGCAGTGAAATCCTTGATTCGATGCCTGCATGTTTATTTTAAGTTCTAGGCCTTGAAATTTCTCCAAGTGAGAAGCTTGGATCAGCCGTGTCAGAATCCCCAGGAGCTGGTGAAAAACCCAGCTTCCTCGGCCTTCCCCCTACCAAGTCAGGAATCTAGATTTTTCACACGCTTTCCAGGAGATTCTTACGTGCATGCACGTGTGAGAACGTGTCCTAGATGTATATTGACACATGGTTTCCCTTCCTTCACTGCGTACTACGTATGTTGACCTTTGACAATAACCATGATGGTGGCTTGTACTTCCTGAGAACGTCCTATGTGCGGGTACAGCACTAGGTGTCATAGCTCACGTTATTCTCGAAATAACCCCGCCCGTGCGGTAGGTATTTTAGCAAACTGGGAAATTGTCCCAGGAAGACAAGCGATTTATCCGGAGCCACACAGCTCGTGGGCGGGGAGCTGGGGTGCGAAAAGGGTCACCTGCCGTGCATTTCCATCCCACTGCCTCGGGTTGCCCTTGTTCCCGCGCCCCGGCCTCCAAGGGTGCCCTTAGCTGTGCCTCAGTTTACCTCCAGGACGGCACTGCCGTTTTATTTGCAGCTTCAGTCCCCACTTGGGGGGTGTTTGGATAGACAGTAGATGTCTATTCTAGAACATGGAAGTGCATGCCCTGAATACCCGTTTTTATCCCCATCCCTGGACGGTCCCTCTCAGAGGCTGCACGGCTCCCCCCTTACCCCAAGGGAAACACCCCACCAGCAGTACAACAAGCTCTCGGTGTGTGGTGTGTTTCGGGTAAAGACGGAGCTTCACGGGGGCCGGTGAAACACGGCAGGGCACAGGGGGTAGTTTTACCTGATGGGTCTGAATTTGCTAGGCTCACGTCCCAGCTGCCCCCAGCCCCCAGCCACGTCCCTTGGTGCTTTCAGCCGCCGCCACACTCCTGTCACACCTTCCCTGCTGTTCTGTGCCTGCTGCCTGGAATGCCTTCCCCCTCCCTTCTCCTCAAGGCAACACAGGTATTTCCCCTTCAGATCTCAGATTGCATCAGACCTCCTAGGGGAAGAACTGTCCCTCACCCTGTCCTTGCCAAGGTCATATCCAAGGTCACATCTGTTGCTCTTGTCACAATGAAAATTTAACATTTTTTTGGAAAGTCCTTTTTTTTTTTTTTCTTCCTTTTAAATAGGAAGGGGGAGGGAGAGAGAGAGAGAAACATCAATGATGCGAGAGAATCACTGATCGGCTGCCTCCTACCCCCCTCTCCGGGAATCAAGCCCACAAACCGGGCGTGTGCTCGACCAAGAATCGAACTGTGACCTCCTGGTTCATAGGTCGACGCTCAGCCACTGAGCCACACCACTGAGGCATAATTTAACATTTCTTCATGGGATTATTTGATTGATGTCAGCCGCACCTGCCACGCCGGCATAAGAGTCTTAGCATCTGGAAATAGTGAGGGTTCAGAATATATTGAACAGGGCTTGGGTTGAGTCCCAGCATTTCCATTTACAAGCTCTGTAATCTTGAGCAAATCACTTGGCACAAACTCTGACTCAGACATTAAGTAATTTGCTCTGTTCAGTGGGGAAGTAATGATTAACTCGTAGGGTTTGTGTGAGGGAGAAACACATCTAAGAGATATTTCCACGCGAGGATTACCTGGCGTCGTTGGGTGGCATGCCCAGAGAAACGAGCCCCCCCCCCGGCCCCCCCCCGCGGGGTGGCCGGACTGACGCTGTGGGCCTTTCCAACTGTAATGAGTATCTATCCAGTGTGATTTTTAAATTCTTTGCACATAAGAAACTTCTGTATCTCAGGAGGACTTAGTGTATTTCAGACAACTCAGAAACTGCATCACGGAGAACCGTCTCTAGGAGAGAATGATAGGCGGGAGACGAGGAAAATGATTGCACCATGATCCCTTCCTTGGCTCCGTGAGGATAACAGGATGACAAACGCTTGGGCTATTTTCGTTACTTAAACACACTGGCCTCTTGCTGGGTGACTGCCTTTGGACCCGGCAGACCAGGTGCAGTTTCTCACCGCCGATGGGTCTTCCTGCAATCAGATCATGCTGCTTCCCTTCCCAGGAGCCGTCATGGGCTCCCTTGTACTATTTGAGTGAGCTCCGGGTTGCTGGGCCTCGTGTCCAGGCCTCCACAGGCCACCTCGGCTCTCCTCTCCACCCCAAACTCCACCGCGCTCCTTCACGGAGCCTCCTTTGGAGGCACGGCCTTCCACGTCTTTCCACCTGGCCCACCACCTGCCCATCTCCTCCGTTAACGGCCTGCCCGCCTCCTGGGCCTGTCTCCAAGGCTAGGTCAGCCCTCGCCCAACCCACACGCGGCTTTTCCTGCCTCTGAGTTATCAGAGCTGCTCACGTGATCTTACCCCCCCACCTTTCTCACGGTGCGGTTCGTGGGGT